>CM016722.1:48927274-50188038 GCA_005771605.1 Scutellaria baicalensis
ATAATAATTAGAATTAAAAAAATATGAGAAATATAGTACCTGCTGCCTTCAATATGGAGAGGTTTGAGGGGGAGTGGTAATTTTTAGTCTTGCATGCATGTATATATAGTCAAGCCAAGGATATATCTGTCTTTTTGCACAAAAACAACGGTAAAAAAAGACAAACATTCGCACTTCAGGCGCGTCATTTACACCTTCGTCAACATTGACGGAATTGGGTGCGGCGCGCAGAATTTTTAAAAACCTACGTGTTTTTCATGCAATTCTTTTTTCACAGGGGGGTCCGGTGCGTATTTTCATAACACGAGGGGGTCCGTGGTATTTTACCCATTACTTATATATACATCTATAATATTGTATATTGTATGCTATACTGTTGAGAGTGAAGAACATAGGAAGCTACTGAAATGGCACTAAAGAATGTGTCACATATGAATCCAAGCAATGGTGAAACTAGCTATGCCAACAATTCTGGCCTTCAGGTACTCTCTCTCTAGAATCTTGTTAACTCCATCTTTGATTCTTGTAGAAAGCTGTGATATCAGAAACATTGCCTATGTTAGAAGAAACTGTTGAAGAAATGTTCGTATTAGGCTTTCCGAATAAACGTCCCATGAAGATGGTGGACTTGGGGTGTTCATCTGGGCCTAACACCATTTTCCTCATCTCCCACATCCTCCATATGATTCTACGTTTTTACGAAAAGACGGATGCATGCAAGACACCAGAATTGGAGGTGTACTTGAATGATCTCCCAGACAATGATTTCAACAACCTCTTCAAATTCTTGCCAACTTTGTCCTACCATGAGGTGAAGTGTTTTGTGTATGCTTTGCCCGGTTCGTTCTACGCCAGACTCTTTCCAAGCAACACCATTCACTTTGCCTATTCGTCCTATTCTTTACACTGGCTCTCTCAGGTATATATTCTTGTTATTGCTGCTTCTATATATTGCTTAATGCGCATTGGGTGTTGCACTCTTCATAGAATGTTCTCTATCTCTTCATGAGAAAATACCTTTTATATCCTTCACAAGATCAAAACATGTTCTTTTCTGCTATTTTTAAACTATAGTTTGCCACCTTTTCATGGCTTTGAGATCCAAGATTTGTTAGATTTCAGACAAAGATATAACAAATCTCAATACCCATAATGACATATCATCATTGCGATAATAGATCACACAATCAAGACAATAGATCTTGAAGATTTGAATAGATGACTAGACCATATTATAAACATGTAAACATAAAACATGTTTTCGTATAAAATGAGTCCCAAACATCTTTTTATGGTATGAGTAGGTGCAACTTGCAGGTTAGGTTTGAGTTGACCCGAATCCACACATTTTTTTCCCAACCTTTAGGTTATTTTTAGGTTGTATTTTTATGTTATATTAGTCATATGTACCTTTGTATCCAGGTATCATACCCTTAGCGTAATTCTTTAACTTTTAAAAAAAATTAGTTTATCTTTATGCTATATATGTTAATCATACCTTTATGTTATATACTTAGATTAGTCATATATTTATGTAATATTTTAACTTAAACAAAACCTTAGTTTCATTTTTTTTTTTTTTGGTAATATATAAAAGTACAATTAATATAACCAAAAGGTATAAAAAGTATTAGTAGTATTCTTTAAAAATATGTAAAGGTACAACTAAAAACTTTAAAAGTATGACTAATATAATATAAATGTACAACACCTAAGAGCGAATTTTGGTGAGTTTGGTCGCACCCAAAGCGGGTTTGGGTCGAATCGAGTCAGTTTCATGGATCTATGATCCATGCAACTGGCGTATTGAAGTTTTTGTCACTACATATTGACACATTTTTATTACTTATTAGGTTAAATTTTGATATTTCATCAACTTACTCATAAAACAAGACTTTTACACATTTTTAAGCTCAAGAGGTAAGGAAATTGTAGCGGGTGGGTGTATGGTCTTAACATTTGTAGGCAGAAGCGTTGAAGATCCGACCTCTTGTGACGATGATGGCTCCTATCTCACTTTGCTTTCAAAAACACTGCTAGACATGGTGGCTGAGGTAGGTTGAGTTCTGAGATCTATACCATTTATAGATAATAAGAGAATATATTTTCTACCAAGCTTGTAAGAAAACATATTTTATGCTCATTCATAACAAAATTTGTTTCCTCTCTGTTTTTCAACTACCATTAGATGACAAATTATTGTGGTTATGAGCTTCGAGATCCATCATCTGGATCTTGATCTTTCCTCTCGATCACGATCTGTCATCTTTTGTTTTGATGGAAATCATGTCATCTCATGTACAAGAAATGAATCTTTGCCTACACATTTACTACATGCCATATAGATGTCATCTCACATTCTTACTCATATAATAATCCAACAATTTTGCAATAGGGGCTAGTCAAGATCGATGATCTCTACTCGTTTAATGTGCCTATATACATGCCATGTACTCAAGAAGTGGGGAGAGTGATTGAGAATGAAGGGTCCTTCAACTTGGACAAGATGCAGGTTTTTTGGGTTCCTTGGGATGCCCATAATGAGGAACAAGAACAAGATGACGACGATGACGACGACAAATATGCAAGTGGAGAAATGGTGGCAAGTTGTGTTAGAGCTTTTATGGAGCCAATGTTGAATAGCCATTTTGGGAGCTCCATTCTTGATGAGGTATTTAGAAGATATGCAAAGAAAGTGGCAATGCATTTAAGCACAAAGGATGGATCATATTTCACTATATTAATTTATTTGAGGAGGAAATGAGAGATCTTTCATGTTAGAATTTGTATTACACTTATGTATTATTGTTATAATGTTGTTTTTGTTACTAAGTTAACGATTCAATCGGTTTGATTGGTCCAACCAATTGTTAATTAATGATTTACTCGGTCTGATTGATTCTTTAGTGGTTGGGTTTTTTTTGTTGTTGTTGTTGATCTCAATGATGTTTGATAATATATACACCCTAATCTTTCCTTTAGTACGAGTTTGATGTGATCTCAATACTTTATAGTTTTTTTAATTAGTATATATGAGAAATTTAAAATATTCAAAGTAAAATTCTCATATAAAAAATGAGGTAATAGAGAGGAAATTTAATCATACATAACTTCTAAAATAAACTTGTAAAATGGCAAAAACTTTTATGCATCAGGTGCAAGGATCTAGATCCATGTACCTGATCCGAACCTTGCGTGTACCCACGTTCACGGGCCTGCACTCGTCTAGAATTCACGTTGAAGTTCACCCAAGTTCGCTCAAATAGACCTACTTTTATGTATGTTAGACCTATCTTTGTGTTATGTTAGACCTACACAAAGGTAAATCTAATTATACATAAAAGTAGGTCTAATACAACGTAATGGTACATGTGGGCAATCTAGGGTTTAAAAAATAATAATTAAAGTATGAAATTTGGGCAGAAAGGTAGGCTTAACATAATATAAAGGTAGGTCTAACATAACGTAAATATATGTCTAACATAACGTAGTGGTAAGTGCCAAAATTCAAAAACCAAACGCAAAAAAGAAAATGTATGAAATCTGGCAGATAGGTAGGTTTAACATAGCGTAAAAGTATGTCTAATATAACGTCAAGGTAAGTCTAACATAACCTATTGGTAGGTGCAAAATTTCAAAAATCATGCGCGAAAAAAAAAAAAGGAAATGCGTGCCCTGACCGGGATCCGACTCGAGTGCATGGATCTCACCTGATTCATAGGAGACCTATTCTCGTAAAATTATGAACATCTAAAAAATAATTTTGAATTCTTTTTTAAATTTATAGTTAACGCGACAAAAGAATTTCAAAAGCAACAAACGGACTTCTAGAAATTGTATTTCTTACAAAAGTCCATTTAAATTTATCACACATGAAATGAAATTCTTACAAATGAGTTTTTTGTTTCCTTTTTTACGGATGATTGGGCTTTAATATCTAAACTATATTTCAAAGATTTTGCCATAACAAGAACAAATATCGTTGAAATTTATCATGTTATAATTACACTACACTACGCAAATTAGTATGAATTATAGACCAATATGGCAGAATAATAGTATTGGGCCTTCATAGAGGTCCAACTTGTAATTGGACCTATTATTAGTACAATGGGCCTTCAAAGATTCACTAACTCCCATCTTTCTGCAAAGCACTTTTTCTTGGTTCAAAATGTAAAATCTATCGATTTATTGCTCTTATTTCGTATTTGAGTTGGGTTTATTTTTCTGATAAACATTTCATGAACTCTTGTAATAATCTCAGTGAAATTATTGGGACTATCATATTTCAGATTACTTTTCAATTATTTATATGACACTGCAGGAAATGATTTTAAGAAAATATGATAATTAATCATGGGATTTCATTTCATGAACTATAAAATCTATCAAAATTTATCCATATAAGAACAAAACTAGAATAATTATGTTGCAATAGATTTGGATTTTAAGTTTTAATTCATAACTCAGCTTTGATTTTTTCCTGAAATCAATTAATTAAAATTAATTTTTGTACTATTTTAATTTGCAATGTCTTATATATGGGGATAAATTTGATTTTTAATGATGCAAATTAAATTAACTACTTTTTTTAAGCATGATTACTATATTAGAATAAAATAGAAATCAAGAAATCTAGGCTTGATTATAAAAATAGATCGAAAATTAAAATTGTTCATAATCATAATGGTGTATATTTACATGATCGAACAACACTTCTTTTTTGCAGAATAATTAAATATAATTATGTGGAAACCATCTTCTCTAGTTGAGTTACGATTGGGCAGATGAAGTATTATGAAATAAATATTTGGAAAGTGAACTTCCAAAGTAATAATTTTTAATTGGTGAATATTCGTTAAAATTAATTAAATATCTTTCTTGGTAAATGATTCTGTTCTCTTTAATTATTCTCTAACCCCATCCACTAATTATTATTTAAAAATTATTATTATTCCCTACATAGCTTTTTAAAATGTTTTCAAATAAAAAAACCATCTCACTCATATATTTATATATATGCGAGAGATAAAGTACTCTATCCACAACCATACTTATTTTCATAATTTAATTTAATTTTGTAGATTTTATATCATGAATTTAAATATGTATAATTGATCCACAAAATTTTAAATGTTTTTCCAAAGTTTATGAAAGATAAAGGTTAATCATTAATACTTTATATTTTTCTTGGACTAGTTTTCTAACAACCACATTTAGCCTTTTTGTGTTTGAAAAAGTAAAGAAGAAAATTTCTTGATTAAATTATGAAAAATTCATCCTCGTGCCACGGATAAAAGGAAAATTATTCATTCTTGACCTACAAATATTGCAATTATTTTTACTTTTTGACATTTTGAATTAAACTATTGTAACATTTGACCAAAATTTGATGAATAATTCAATACCTTCTCATTGCCAATGATACGAGACAAAGGTGAGTGTGAACACATATTTCCCCACTCAAATAGTCTTGAATTTGAATTTAAGTTATTAAGTTTTACATGTAAATTTGATGGATATAATTACTGCCAATGATACGAGACAAAGGTGAGTGTGAACACATATTTCCCCACTCAAACAGTCTTGAATTTGAATTTAAGTTATTAAGTTTTACATGTAAATTTGATGGATATAATTACTGTGTGTGATTGTCTTATCAATTGTTTACATGATTTGATGAATATAATTTTTACAAAAATAGTCTCACACATTTAATATTGTAACACGCCTCTACTCACAGTTCTTATATCACTTATAATCCTAATTTAAATTAGAAAAATATGGATCTGGATTATGGGTTGAAAACTTGATCTCACATCAATTTTTGTCCACCTAGGTCAAGATTTAATTTAATTTATAACAAAGGTAAATGTAGCCATGAAATCTAAATATTCATGTAAAGAGAGATTTATCAATTCGGGCCCACTCAATTTATATATGCCCTATCTTTAATATAACAAATCCAATAATCTATAGTACTTTGCTCCCTACAAACCAAGACATGATATATATATATATATATACACACATATATGTATAAATATAATATGAAATAATATGTGGATCTAACTAAGTTTGAAATAAAATAAAATATATATATTTATCCAAAGTAAAAGCTCATCAGAATGTGTCCATCAATCAAATGATTGTAGGAGGAATCATGCTGAAATCTAGGCATTTATTTACACTAATTTCTTGGTTTGAAATGATTAATCAAAGATCGTCATTATTAAACTACACATGAATAATTCTGTTCTCTAAATAATGTTGTTTGTTTTTAGTTATCAGTTAGCTATTTTTATTTATTTTAATCTTCACCTCATATTTTGCTTTTAAAATTCTTATAATTAATTTATCATCACCCATAGTACTAACTTTTTTGCACCAAAAGTCATTTATATATATATATATATATATATTCGATCATATAATTAAATTTTAATGAGTGGATGGGGTTGAAGTTAAGGCCCACCCCAATTTATTTAATACCAACAAAGTTGAATATTTTATAAGTTGAACCCTTAATATATCTCTTTAATCCAGCTGGTTGGTATAATTATTGCAATCAAATAAACAAAACCTTGGACTTACTTAAATTCAGCATAAAAGTTGGTAGAATCAAATTTATAATGCACTAACTTTTCTTCCCATCACTTGAGCAAGGATCATTTATTAATTAAATAAATTGTTTCGAATCCAACATCTTCATTATTTTTCAATTTATTTGGATTCTTATATTATCGACCTAGTTAATAAAACTATATCTATTTACACATATTCTATAGTAGTATTATTTACTTATGAAGCTGCTCGAAGTTTGAGCGCATTATGATTAATCAGATATTGTGTAATTTGATATTTCTTTTCCTTGTGTATATAGTAATTAATGGCACCTTCAAAGATTCTGAGAATAATTTAAATATCAGATACTACCTCCGTCCCAAAATAAATGACGTTTTAGCAACTAAAATTTGTCCCAAAATAATTGTCGTTTTCATATTCCACATGCAATATACCAAATATGTCCTTATTTACTCATCTCAAATTAAATGTGTTAAAGAAATAAAAGTTCCTTATTAATTAAACTTAAATAGGGGTAGATTGGACTTTTTATCACATTTCTTAATATATGTGCAAAAGGCTAAACCGTCATTTATTTTGGGACGAAGGTAGTATAAACTTTAGAGTTCTGTGGCAAAAATACCATATTACTTTTCTATCACAAATCATAATTTTGTCACATTTCTACCACAATTTAGGAAATAAATAAAATTGTCCTCAAAGATCAATTTTTTTATTGAGTTTTGCACGTATGTCCATATCCTTCAATCTCCATGAGTTACTTAATTTCAAAGGGATTACATGATTGGCATATATATAGAGAGTAATTCACCTGTGCATCCGGGTTGGATTTGAGCTATCCGACCCGCTTTTTTTTTTTTCCACGCTACTTCTCAAAATTTTGGTCATGATCTTTAGTTGATGTTAAAAATATTTTTTTGTTATGTTAGTGATACCTTTATGCCCAAATTTCATACTTTTACGTTACATTAGACATACTTTTAGGTTATGTTAGAGATATTTTTATGTTATGTTAGAGATATCTTATCCATAACATAGTTGTGTTACACATTTTGTACACAAAGGTATCTCTAACATAACATAAAGGTATCCCTAACATAACCTAAATATATCCTTAATATAACATAAAGATATGTGACCTGGAGCGAATTCTAATGGTATCAAATCAGAATTTCAAAGGTATTGTTAACATCACATATTGATATCCCTAACATCACCTAATTAATGTATCTTTAACATAACGTAAATGTATGTAATTTGGAATCGGGATTTTAAAGATATTGTTAACATCACCTAAAGGTATCATTAACATAACGTGGTATGTAAACTGGAATTAGGTTTCAAAAGTATCTTTAACATAACCTAAAAGTATCATTAATGAGCGAATTTGAGTGGATTTAAGCGCATCCACCTAAGCTTGTGGGAGCGCGTGAGGGCACGCTTGGAAGTACGTATTTGGGGTGCATGGGCGGGTCCACTCGTTGCATGAACCGATGCATAAAAGTTTTTGTGATATATATATATATATCATTTGATCTAAAAAAGATACACAATATTTCCATTTTACAAGATGACACACTGCTTTTTTTTTTACTTTTTATGGAAAGAACAACTTCTTTAATTTTTCTAATTTATAATTAAAGATAAGAAAACTCTTTTTATGATAAAAATAAATTCCATCATTTAGTTTTGTGATAGTTGAGCATATTTGTCTAAGATTAATATCTACGTGCAAACATTAGAGAGAAATTAATACTAGTATTATCTATCCACCATAAATACATTACTATTAACATGTCATATATTCAATATATATATTAATTTCATTTTACATATAATTAGAAAATAAGATTATTATACATGAATAGTTAAACATATTAAGAATTACCATAATAAACATTTTAGTATCTTCCCCATTCATAATAGCACCGCAAGTGCTTTCAAGCTTTCGTTTTCAACGGCAATTTTTGCGGTGCCACGTCAGCAATAAAAAAGTAAATAAAATTTAGGTAACAAACATGGTGGGGACCACGGATTTTAAAGAGCGGTATTAGAAGAAGTTAATTGATTAATTTAGGTCCGTAGACGCGTCCTGATTGGTGGATAGCGACATAGCCGTTGAGATTATCAAGAAAAGATGTTAATTAATTATGCATTATCACACTAAACGACAAGTTAAGCACTTCATTGGGAGGATGAAAAAGATGACATTTTTTGCTTTGAATTGTTCTAAATAATGATGCTCCAACTTGTGTGTGTGAGTGAGTCTAGCAGATGGGGTTAAGACTACTTTATCAACTTTGCCACCATCCATCATTTAGTTTTTAGTAAACAAATCTATTTTGATTAGGGTCGGAGATGAAGAAGTCTCCTCATCCGATCGTATGTTTTTTAGTTGGATATGAAGTAAATTTGAAATATGTCCGATTGACAGATAACTGTGTGTGACAGAGTTAACACGATGTAAACCTGAGAATAAACTTTTACAATATTTTAGCAAAACTGAATCATCTACGTTTTAGAAGGATTTTTCATATTAATTATTTTTCAGGAGTCAAAATTATGTTTCATATTAATTGTCTTTTTGCTATTTTGACACTATATTTTCAATTTTACTCCCAATCTTCTTAATCTTTAAAAGATTTCTTAATTTATATTCACTACAACAAAAAAGGTCAAGGACAACACTATAACGACAACATTTTTAAGCATAAACTGTTGTGGTCTTGAAATTTACAACACTTTATGCTTAAAGTGTTGAGAATTTTTTTTTTTTTAACTCAAATACATCACTTTAACAACAATTTTACGGAAGTGTTGTCTTTGGGAGTGTATTTTTCTGCCAATGACAACACTTTTAGAGAAGTGATGTCATTGGGTGTGTTTTTTTTTTCTGCCAATGACAACACTTTTAGAAAAGTGTTGTCTTTGGGCGTGCTTTTTTCTATCAATGACAACAATTTTAAAGAAGTGTTGTCTTTGAGGTCCATTTCTTAGACAATAACAACATTTCTTTCAAGTGTTGTCTTTAAGCATACTCTTTTTATTATGGCAACACTTGAAAAGTGTTATCTTTTAATTATGAGTATATCATTTTTGAAATGTGGTAAATTGATATACAAATGATGTCGTACCTTTTCCAAAATAACTATTAATATTTAATAATTACGATTATATATTAATAATGTTGATGTATAATTTTATCGTTATTTTTTTATATTTTTATTATGATTACAAAGTGATTGTTTTTTTAACTTTGTTTTATTTTTAAATTCTTAAGAAATTAATTTTGCATAATGCTAAATTTATATTAAAATTGATGTCTTACCTGTTCAAAATAATTATTAATAATTAAGTATTATAATTGCATTTGAGGTATATACGAACACTTATTCTTTTTTTTTTTATTATGATTAAAATTTCCTTATCTTTTTCATCTTTGGTTTATCAAATACTGATGATGTTGCTGAATCTTAACTTTTATTGGTGAGATTTTTTTTATTGATATTATTTAATCATTGATATTGAGAGTAATGATATTGAGAGTAAATTATTGTTTATTCATATTTAAACTTTTGAATGGTGATATGTTGATTTACTAATTTTTTGTGGATAATATAATTCATCATCAAACGGATCTTTTATAAAGCAAACGAATCAGTCAACTCACGCGCAGAAAAAATAATAAAATTGGAGGTTTATCCTTTTCACTTTATATATAAATAATATATATATATATATATATATTAGATAATAAATAAAGCAATGTACATCTTTGGTCTAGTGGTACTTGAGTTGCTTTCATATATGTGGACAAGGGTTCAATATGTTCGATATTTTCTATGTAAAAGATAACAGTTAGCATATATATCGACAACACTTTTAAAGTGTTGTCTATGAGTAAAGTTTTATACGACGAGAACAACAACGCTTCCTGTCTATATTCGATATTTTATAAGTAAAAGATAACAATTAGCATATATATCGACAACACTTTTAAAGTGTTGTCTATGAGTAAACAACAATACTTTAGAATTTGTGAAAATTTGTGAATTGTTTTATACGACGAGAACAACAACACTTCCAAAGTGTTGTCTATGTTCGATATTTTCTATGTAAAAGATAACGGTTAGAATATATATCGTCGATATTTTCTATGTAAAAGATAACGGTTAGCATATATATCGACAACACTTTTAAAGTGTTGTCTATGAGTAATCAACAACACTTTTGAAGTGTTGTCTTTGGGCGCCCCTCTTCGACAACAGTGACATAGACTACAATCTTATACCCAGAACAACAACACTTTGGAATTGTTGTCTTTTTGTTGTAGTGATTAAGTTGTGAAAGTTATATAATGAAATAATTATAGATTAATAGATAAAGAATGAATAGATTTAATTTTGGAATGGATGAGAGAAGTAAATATTGTCTAAGGTATATTTGTCCAAATCATTTATTTCTTGTTCCTTGACAGAAACTTTAGAAAAACAATTAATATGAAATGAAAGAAGCATAAAGAAAGATAGTTCTAAAGGTGAAATAATATTATTGTATGCATATTTAAATAACATAAAATGTGAAATTACCACTTAAGTCAACATATATATTTCATCCATTAATTTAGGTTCCTCTTCCCATGGGGAAATCTAAGTAGATTAACTTTATGTAATATTTTTGTGTGCTCGAGAAATATTCAATGGTTATAATATTATACTATATATAATATAAAAGGTCTTCATATTGCGTTTCTTATAATTGTCTTTTCACTATTAGTTAGGGTTCCAAAAATTTCAAGGACATACGTTTACTTGCAATTACTTTGTGTAACTTAATCCACGTGTTCTTAGGTTTTAATATGTTTTACTCATCTACTTTAATTTTATCTATTGTGTCTTAATCTGCTTTATAAAAAAAAAAACTCCATAGTGCGATGTTATTGATTTAGATTTGACATACAATAATAATAAGAGAGCCCAACCCATACTACACAAATTTTTTTTTAAGAAAATAACCTTTTTAACATCCCAAACTTTGATGTGTATTTTTTTATCACCAAAGATAATAAAATGACATTTTCTACACTATTTTGACTCGATCATGGAGAAATGATTGATTAATGATCGAGTGATGATATATTCTATTTATTTATACTATTATTTAACAATTGGTTTATCTAACAAATCATATAAATTTATAAAAGTAATTAAATTGATAAATCGAGCCAATTTTGTTTGGTTACTAGAATCACTATGTCAAATACATAGTGGTTCGATTAATAGTGTGTTAAATTAAATTTTGTTCAATGCTCGAACTACTATGTCAAATACTTAGTCAAATACATAGTGGTTCGATTAATAGAGTAAAAACCAATTTTGTAGGATTAATCGAACTACTATGTCAAATACATAGTGGTTCGAGTAACCATGTAAACGTTAAATTTAATTGAATTTGGTTACTCGAACCACTCAATTAAATTGAACCACTATTCATTCAATAAAATGAACCACTATTTATTTAATTGGAATGGTTCGAGTAATTCAATTAAATTGAACCACTATTCAATTAAATGAACCACTATTTATTTAATTTAATTAAATTAAGTGAACCACTATTTATTCAATTAATTGAACCACTATTCATTCAATTAAATGAACCACTATGTGTTTGACAGAGTGGTTCGAGTAATGGTTCGATTAATAGTTTTTTACAAAATTGGTTCAATTAATCAAGAAATGATTCGATTAATGGTTTTTTACAAAATTGGTTTAATTAATCAAGAAATTGTTCGATTAAATTAAATGGTTCGATTAAATTTACTCAATTAAGTGGTTCGATTACCAAAGTGGTTCAATTAAATTAAGTGGTTCGATTAAATTTAATTAAATTGAACGAACCACTCCAATTAAATTGAACCAAATTCAAATTGAATTAAAAGTGGAGTGGTTCGATTAATCAAAATGAAAGTGGTTCAATTTGAATTGAGAAATTGTTCATTAATCGAGCCATTGTTTATTAATTTGGTTCATTAATTGGTTCGAGTAAGCTCAATTTGGTTCATTAAGTTGAATTACTTGAACAATGGCTCGATTAATTGTTTTTTACACTATTAATTTTCTTTAAGTAATAGTGGTTCGATTATTTGTTTGGTTACACTATAATAGTGGTTCGATTATTGATAGTGTAACCAATTATTTATTTGTTCGATTATTAATAGTAGTTCGTACACTATAATAGTGCGTGGTTCGATTATTGATAGTGTAACCAATTAATTGAATTTGAATTAATTGAAATTACTTGAACCACTTAATTCAAATTAAGTGGTTCGAGTAATTTCAATTAATTCAAATTCAATTTAATTTACTTTAATCGAACCACTTAATTCATTGGTTTAATTACTCGAACCACTTAATTCAAATTCAATTACTCGAACCACTCGAACCAATTCAATTACTCGAACCACTATGTCAAATACATAGTGGTTCGATTAATTGTGTATTAAACCAAATTTTTTTCAATTACTCGAACCACTATGTCAAATACATAGTGGTTCGATTAATAGTTTTTAAAAACCAATTTTGTAAGATTTATTCGAACCACTATGTCAAATACATAGTGGTTCGATTAATAGTGTAAAAAACCAATTTTTTTTTCATTTACTCGAACCATATCGGGAATATACCATTCCGGCTGCATTGTGTAATCACAAAATTCCTCAAAAGCCTCGCGCTGCTCTTCATCCAACGTTGCGTCAACATCTTCATCTAACGCAAATCAATCTTCTCGATCTGATGGAAAAATGTGGACAGTACAATTAATGAGATGTGAAAAAATTAATTCAGATCACTCTGTATTTACATATCGTATATATAAATGGTTTTTACCAACTTCATCGTCATCAGCGGAAATTCTGTGTTCTCCATGATCCGGTTCATTTTCGTCAAAGCCTGGGGCAGGACTATTCAGGTCGAGAAACTGAAGATTATTGTCTCTCCCGCATGATAAATATCGGGGTGTCCAATGCTCATTTGAAGACGTACCAGCTTCAGTAGTTCGATCATTTTGACTGAAATTCTTCGTCGTTATGGAGTCCAGTAGGAATAGGTACAGGGCTGAATTCATGTACACTCTTGACATTATAGCTCAAAGGAGTTTCAAAGTTGAACGGAAAAAAAGTTTGAGAACCTTGATTTTCTTGCTCTTCATCCACCGAAGTTTATTGATCCTGATAGGACGACCCCGCGGATAATCTAAGATCAATCCTTTTTAGGGAAACGAAAACAACCAAAATAGAATCATCCTTATAAAAAACATCTTCTAAATCAAAATCAGACTTGATTTTCTTTTTCTTTAATCTGTCATTACACTCAGTTAGCGCATGAACCACATATTCCCAATAATTGAAGTCGGCAAGCACGATCCCATGAATAGAGATCAATAAATCCATGTATGTGAGTCTTGGAAGATTGATCAACTCTTGGGAACCATTTACATACTGAATACCTTCCCAATGGCCTCCAAATGAAACCACCACCGAATAAGACATTTTTGATAATATGATCTGAAAAAGGAATGAAATTGGAATAATTAAAACAATCGAATTAATGCCTAGATAAATTGATCCAATATAATTCAATTAAACAACCGAATTTAATTACGGTTTGAGAGTGGAATTATTAAAATTCATCCTTTAAACGACCTATTTAAATTGCATAGTTTAATTAGAATTATATATTGGAGTTATTAATATTAAAATACCTTTTTAAGCACATGAATTTTTTTAATAATATACATTGTAAAATTCTTTAAACGGGAACTCTTAAAATGTAATAATTCCACTATTTTAATAAATACTTACTTTGTTATACGGACAACTATAGCTACATATGATCAAACAAGAAACACAAACATTTACCTAAGATAAATTTACATGAACCACTACCTATAAATTGAAACAAGAAACCTAAACGAGCCTCTGCCTATAATTTTAAATTATGCAAATATTCAAAACAAATGATATAAAAAACAAGAGAGAGATAAGTTACTTGATAATTCTTCAAATTCTTCAAATTCATGTGAACATTTGACTATGAAATGAAAGGAAATTAAAGTGAATAATACTGTGACAACAGTTGAGTTACTACAAAATAAAATAAAATTACTCGAACCACAAAAAAAATTAAAATATATATTAATCGAACCACTATATACATTAATCGAACCACTAATTATATAAAGTAAATTAAAATATATACATTAATCGAACCACTAGTGGAAGCATCAATCGAACCACTAATTAATCGAATACATATGTCAAATGGTGGAACCACTAATTGGTTTTTAATACTATAGTACTCGAACCACTATGTATTTGACATAGTGGTTCGAGTAAATTGAACAAAATTGGTTTTTAAAAAATATTAATCGAACCACTATGTATTTGACATAGTGGTACGAGTAATTGAACTACAATTGGTTTAATACACAATTAATCGAACCACTATGTATTTGACATAGTGGTTCGAGTAAATCCTACAAAATTGGTTTTTAACACTATTAATCGAACCACTATATATTTGACATAGTGGTTCGAGTAATTGAACAAAATTTGGTTTAATACACTATTACTCGAACCACTATGTATTTGACATAGTGGTTCGAGTAATTGAAAAAAAAAATGGGTTTTTTACACTATTAATCGAACCACTATATATTTGACATAGTGGTTTGAGTAATTGAAAAAAAATTGATTTTTTACAGTATTAATCGAACCACTATGTATTTTACATAGTGGTTCGAGTAATTGAAAAGAAATTGATTTTTTATACTATTAATCGAACCACTATGTATTTGACATAGTGGTTCGAGTAATTGAACAAAAATTGGTTTAATACACAATTAATCGAACCAATATGTATTTGACATAGTGGGTCGAGTAATTGAAAAAAATTAATCGAACCAATTTAATTACTTTTATCAATTTATATGATTTTTTGGATAAATCAATTGTTAAATAATAGTATAAATAAATAGAATATATCATTACTCCATAATTAACCAATCATTTCTCTATGACCGAGTCAAAATAGTGTAGAAAATGTCACTTTATTATCTTTTGTGGTAGAAAAGTACACATCAAAGTGTTGGATGTTAAAAAAGTTATTTCCTTAATTTTTTTGATTAGTTTGACACATTTCCTCATAATAATAATAACAATAATAACAACAACTACTAACGAAATATATATATATATATATATATAATTTCTTTAAGGCTCAATTCTACTTATCCAAACTGAAGTAAAGAAGTATTATGTTCCATATATTTGCGAAAAATTAAAGCAAGTATATATATTCAATTTTTTTGTTTGAGTAGGACTTTTGTTAGTTCATCCATGATATGTGACACGAATCAATCAATAAATAACAATTCACAATTTATGTTGAGTTTATGATTTTATTTTTAAATTAATGAATACCAGAGTTCAATTTCCCAAAATTATATCATATATAGATGGATGGTGTGTTGTTTTATTTCGCTTTGATAATTAATAATTAATTAGAACAAAAAAGTTGTTAAGAGTAAGAGAAAAAAACATGGTTGTTACAATAGTCAAACCATGAAATGGAAACAAATATGGAAATATAGATAGATTTTGACACGAAAGAAGAAAAAAAAGATTTCAGACTTAGTTGATTATTTTTTTTCTTATAACTTTTAGGAGACTTGATCGATTAGTTATTACTTCCTACAATTCCAATTAAATGTCATTTTAAGAATCAAAATTGTTTTTTAAATTTTTATACAACCTTATTTTAAAATTACCTCTACTACGTACCAGTCATAGCTAAATTTTTGGAATTAATTCCACATTTGAAATTAATTCCAATTATATATCATAAATTAGTTAAATATATATATATATATATATATCCATATTTTACATTGTTTTAAATTCGGATCCAATAGAGTATTAAATAAAATGGTTTACGTAAAAAAACACGAACTTAGGGTTTAGTTTCAATTGCAATATGAACTTTTGACTTTAATACAAAACACTCAACTTAACACTTGTTTCAATTTAGGACATGTTTGAGTTTTTTCGGGCTCCAATTGCTGACATAGAGTTCAAATTATATAGGTTAATTATTGAGATATATATTTATATGTGAATAATGACTGATTTGCGACATGTTTGGGTGTTTCCTTGATGTGAAGATCAAATTGTATAAGTTAATTATTGACGTATAAATTTACGTTTGGATGATGATTGTTGGTAATTAACATATATAATTTGGGCTTCATGTCAGCAATTGGAGCAAAAAGAAAAACTCAAACATATCTCGAATTGACACGAGTACTATTAAGTTAAGTATGTTACAGTTAAAAGTTCAAGTTGCCAATTGAAACTTAACCCTAGTTTCATGATTTATTATGTAATTAACCCAAAATAAAAATATGATTCTTAGATTAGATAAGGATGGGCTCGTTCTTGTATAAATTTCATCAATACTTTGGCATTAGCGAAAATTGTATTATCATGACATATGCTATTTCTCATTGATAGTTGTAAATTAATTTTTTTTCAATATTTTAGTTCAATTATTAGATATCAGAGTGACAAAAAAAAAAGGAGTAATTTGTTGTGCATAGAAGCATGCATTAATTTATACTATTTCAAAGTCCATAAAAAAGTATATGATTACTTGCAGTTATTAGCATTTTATATAATATTTTATTACACCTAAAATTGGACGAACTAAAATGAATAATATTTTCCAAGTGAATTAGATGAGACTTCTATCTCAAGAAAATAAGATACATGAAATATAAACCGCCAACTTTGTCCATATCAAAACAAAAGTTTAAAAAAAGAAAAAATGTCAAAGTTAGATCATATATGAGACCCACTCATAAAATACTGCATATGATAATACTCAGATAGAACAATTAATTACACACAGTGGATGTATGTGTGTGGGATGATGTGATGTATGATGTAGACAACATTGATATGATGGGATGGATGAAGGGACTTATATATATATATATATATATATATTTTTTTTTTTTTTGAAAGAGTGAATATCCAACTCTACCATAACATCTATAACACTTATTTTTTTATAACACTTAATCTAACAATACTTACTTTTCTACCACAAAACATAAAATATTATATTCAACTACCACAAACACTATTATACCTTTTGACATTTTCACAAACTTCCAAATTTCACAAACTTCCAAATTATATTTACAACCAAAATTTTCCATCTTCCACACCATTTGATTCTTATACCCTAATCCTCTTTTTAATCCTTTAATTAATCAGGCCCAACATGCTTTCGTAAAATAAATAAACCCGTTGGAAATCATACCTTTCTTTGACCAGAACAACATCGGGTGAGGTGGCTCGCAACACCACCAGCTGGAAAATTACTGCCCCTAAACCGTTTTACGAGCAGCTCCTCACTGTTCAACTTCACTCTCTGGGAAGTTGGTCTACAAGTTATCCATCTCCTTCAGCAACTGCCCAACACAACATTGGTTCGTTTCCTACACCAGGTGTACAAGGTGATCCTTCCAACAAATAAACAAATCGAACGGAGACACGTTGAAGCAAAAGCCTCTCTTTTATTAAGAACTAATATATATTTATTACATCATCTATAAACTCCTTTTGGGAGGAGAATATAGGATCAGCCTCTCATTGAGATGGCTGTAACTCGTTTGTACATAAACTAAAACTAAAACTCAGAAAATTAAACTTATTACAAGGAAGATATTGTTTTGAAAAAAACTATGGAGAATACTTGATGTCCTTAGCTTCCTTCTGCTTGCCTCTTTATAGATGGAAATCCGGACTTGAAATTCGGATTTCAAATTTGCTTTAGCCAGCTGTCCACCTTTTCTGAGTGGATCCTCCACTGAGTGCGTGATTGCCAGCTTTTTCTTTCTCGTGACTCATCCCATGTGAAGTTGTCGGGGAATCTACTTTTTCCTCTCGTGACTTTCTCGCATGCGATGTTAGTGGGGCGTCACTCAGCCCATCTTATCTTTGTCGGGGAATCTTAGAAATTCGGCCTTCGTGGTCCCCACGGATAAGTTTTCTTTTGGACAGGACCTTTGCCCTTTTCTGCCCCTCTTTCTCGTCGGTCGGGTTTGGGTCGAAACCCTTTCCCAAACTCGGGTTCTTTCTGCTCCGGACATGCTTGGCAAACATGATCTGTCCATCGGCCAATATGTGCCATGTTGCAGAATTTCCGGTAAGTTTCTTTGCTTGACGGAATCTTGTTTTCCCAAAGGATCCTTCTTTTTGTCTCGAAAAGATCCTCTGCAAAGCTCGTCGTCGTTCCTGTCATGGAATTCAGCAGGAAAAATCCATTTGCTGAATTATGAAAGAACTTGAATGGGTACTTGACCTTGTCCATTTCAGTTAGACAAACCCATAATCCCCATGCTCGTCGAGTAGAAGCTTCATCTTCTGAAAATGCTCCTACAAGAATTGGAGTATCTTCTGGATCCGCCGTCTTGATGTTTTTCAAGGCATTTCCGTCAGGTCTCCTTAGCTTGATGACATGAAAGACTTCATGGAAACCTTTCTTGGCTGGCTCTGGAGCTGCACTTAAGAAATACAATTCAAGAATATCTCCCCTGGCCAAATGTGGATTATTGGTCCAAGTCTCGTGCACTGCTGTCCCAATCCATTTCGGAAGTTTCGAAATTTCTGGGAATCCTGGTGAGACAGTATAGATTGAAGCAAGAGCTCCAAAGTTATACCATTCTTGTACTTCGTTTGGATGACTTCCAGGTTTCATCCAAACTCTTGGGTACTTTCCAGAGATGTCAATGATTGTTTTCTCTGGATGTATACCCCTCCTGGTAATCAGCTTCTCCCACTGCTTCTGGTAAACCTGCATAGGGGAAACTAGATTCTCGTCAGTTTGAACCTTACTTTTGCCTGTCTGTGGCCTAAGATTCAACTCTCCCTCTTTAACCCCAGAGGTGCTGGGTTGACTTGAAGACTCAGGTTTTGACACCGAAGCTTCAACTTTTGTTCCAGTTGGTGCATCCTCAAGGAATGCATCATCTGCAGAACTCTCGGTTATGGTATTTGAATCCATAACAATCGGGTTAGAGGCCCGCTCTCTTGTTTCCTTCTTTTGCACCGTTGGAGATGCAGCCTGAAGGATAGGTACTTGTAGCACGTTGAACAATTGTTCATGTGCGTACTGGCATGCTCGTATTTGATTAGAGACGGATCTCTGATCAGCTTGTTGAAGTCGTCCAGCAACTTCTGCCTTGATACATAAAGCATCAAAACCTCGTTGTAGGCTCTCCAAGTTATCCCTGAGATGCCGGACTCGTTTGAAGACCTCGTCAGCGACGTGTCCCTCCATCTCGTGTTAAGAAATCTGCAAGAACATTTTCATGAGATTTCACAATGACAATATCGTAATCATAATATTGACATTCAACTTGCCATCTTTGTATCCTAGCTTTTTCTGGTTTAGATTCAATTTTATTTTTCAGAAAAGCTTTGACACTAGAATTATCAATCTTCAGGATGAACTTCTTGGCAAGTAAGAATAAAGGTCATTTCTTGAATGTCTTCCTGACTGCGAAGAACTCCTTCTCGTTGATATGCCATTTTGCTTCACTTTCTGCAAATAACCCGCTGCAGTATCTGCATGACATTTCTCTATCTGGTGTAGCCTTCATTAGAACAGCTGCCCACCAATGTTCACTGGTGTCTGTGTAAAGAACCAGCTCATCCTCATCTTGGGGTATAGCAAGTTTTGGAAGTCGTTTACAAACCTCCTTAAGTTGCTTAATCCCTTCTTGGTGTTTATCTTCCCAGATGAAGGTTGCATCCTTCTTTAATAATGGGCTAAACACCTTCCTGTAATTTGCCAGATTGTTTATAAACATACCAGCAAAGTTAACAACTCCGAGAAAACTTTGAAGTTGTTTCTTGTCTTTGAGGATATCTGGAAATCCTTGAATCTTTTCCACAATATGGTTTTGTAGGATGATTCCAGATTCATCGATCTCAATTCCAAGGAATTCGATCTGTCTTGTAGCGATCACTGCCTTCTTCTCAGAAAGTACTAATCCTTCCTTGTGACAAACATCTGAAAAGATTTCCAAATGCTTGATATGTTCTTTCATGTTCTTTGATGCGATGAGTATATCATCGATGTATACGAACATGAAGCTGAAATAATCTTTAAAAAGATTATCCATCTTTCTCTGATATATCTGAGGAGCGTTTGCCAATCCCATAGGCATCACGTTCCAGATATAATGTCCTTGTGGTGTGGAGAAAGCTGTAAACTTCTTGCTTCCTTCCTCCATCATAATCTGGTAGAATCCAGACTTACAATCGAATTTAGAGAATACCTTAGCACCTTTGATGCTGTTGACTAGGTGTTCTCTACTCGGGATGTAGTATCCATCGAACTCCAAGATGTCATTAATCCCTTTGTAATTAATAACAAGTCTTGGCTTTCCTCGCTTGATTTCTCCATGATTCCTAACAAGGAATCCCGGACTGCTGTATGGAGAAACTCCTGGTGAGATAAGCTTAAGGTCCAGATGTTCCATAAGTATCTTCTGCATATCCTCACGATCCGCTTGGTTCATAAGGATAGGCTTGAATCTTACGAACTCGTGTTCCTTTCCGGCTTTAACCTTCAAGGATGCTTTGAGCTCGTTCTTGTTCCACCATGCCAAAGGATCTTCATTGTAATTCCTTTGGATCTTCTTTTTGATATCTTCGAGTGAAATTTGTTCATCAATAGAAATCTCACTCGATGAATTCTCCAATAAGCTTATTACTTCTGCAATAACTATTGGAGGAACTTCTTCTTCATCTTGTACCCTAAATGAATACAAGTGATTATCCCACGCCTTGATTCCTGGTCTGGTATGTCCAAACTGTCGGTAGGATAACAGTGCATCGCCAAATCTCCTTCTATCCGCCATTTTTGGATGTCGAAGTTTGGCTTCATCACCACGCTTGCTGCGAAACGTGATAGGCATTTTTCTGTAGAATGCCTCTCGTAATCTTTGGACAATAATCTTATGATCACATAGTGTTGTGAAAATAAGCCTTTTTGTCTCATTTTCCTGTGTAAAGTACTTGAATGTTTGTAGGAAGTTGTTACCTAGCAATACATCTGCGCCTGTATCATGGAAATAGATTGGTGGCATCTTGACTTTGTACCATGGGGTACCTCCTGCTCCACCGATCATGATTTCCGCTTGCTTGATCCCTCTGTTAAGGATGAGAATCCTTTTAGAGAAATCTCTCCCTGCGATAGCTGGTAGATCTTCTCCGATTTCTTTAGGGAAAACCTCCTGCTTTACAGTACATATCCCGGCGCCTGAATCGATATAGGCGGCGAAATACTCGGCCTTGTATTCCTCATATATCATTCCGATTGAAATGTATATGGAGAATGGACTAGTGGTCATCTGATTCTATATCTTTTATTGGCCACTGTGAACTCCATTCCATCTTGTAATCTTTCCCAAGGTTTGTGTTCCTCGAGAAATTCAATCCCCAGTATCAACTGATCTGAGATTCTTCCTGGAACTCCTCCGATAGTCAATTCCATTTCACCCATTTTTAGGGTTCCTTGAAATCTTCCAACTATGGGTTGTTGGAGGTAATATAGGGCATTACATGGGAGTGTATTTTCCCTTTGAGTAATGTCAAATATTACTTCAACTCCTCTCCATCCTTCCGGGCACTTCAGCTCTCCTTGTGTTTTGAAAACCTCTGGGACATGCTGAATTGTACTCGGTCTCTTTTCTTCCCAACGGCTGCTACTCATTAGCCTGTCTTGTTGGAAAGACATTTGCCTAGGCTCAATTCTGAGACTCTGGCTCTTCTTGAAGACGGGTTGATCTTGGATCCTCATGTTGATCTCCTTTATGGTTGGAGATTGTATGAGTTCTGGTAGAACCACCCTGACGAAATCCTCAAAGATTCTTGGGACTTCAATGAATTCCTTTCTTAAGAATACATCTGAATGATGTGTATTCGAAAGAGCGTAGGAAATCTTGTATGTGATCGAGTAGGATCTGTTTCCTTCTTTCATCAAATCGTTTCTTTTGAAATCTTGATGAAGGGTTAAGACTCGGTTGAAATCTCGATCTCCTAGATTGTATGCAATCCTTGGATAGACATTAAATGCTAATTTTCCTGCACACAAATTTCCTGTAACAGCCCCAAGTATGAATCCTTGAGATTTGAGATCCGCTTGTCGCAAATAGCAAGGTTGAGTGGCGAATCTACTCCTTCTTTGAAGGTTACTTTAATAACAATTCTTATGGCTCCGATGTGAATCCATGAGAGTGTATTTGTAACTTCTCTTTTGACTCGGCTTTTGATCTCATGTATCTCTCGATGTGGGATTAATTGCATCTCGATCAGATTACTAGTGAGTTCCATTAGTATGACAAACTCTCCAGTAGTCACTCTGTGGATAATCTGGTGTTTTCTGTTACGAAAACCAATCTTATCCAATGCCTTTTCCATAGCTCCAATAGTGAAACCATCGTACATCTAGAGCTTTGAATCTTCCTTCATAATCCTCATTAGAGTCTTATGAGACACCGTAGTGTGGGAGAGGTATCCTGACATATCCTCTCTTACCGTTGTTTGAAGAATTTCTTCTTCACTCTGATTCTGAGCCGGATTCACTTCCATCCTCAGAATAGATCTCTTCTTCGTAGATGCTTTCATCTGAGGGTAGATCCTCAAATTGATACACCTGTATGAGATCTTGATAGTAGACAGCTTTTTCGAGCTCGGGTGTTGCCTCGAACTGTCTAATACCTCGTTTCTCGTTCACTGGGCAGTCTGTTGAGATATGCCCTCTTGCTCCGCATGTCCAGCAATTACAATCTTTAAAACTTTCATTGGCTCTAGTGTGAGCTCGTCTGAAAGTTCTCCTTCCTGGAGTTCTGCTGGAACTTCCTTGATCAGAACTTGTAAAAGTTCTTCTCCGGTTTGGCGTTGTTCTTTGCCCCGATTTGTAACTTCGGGCCTTTTGTTTTGACCAAACTCTTCTTGGTGTCCATGAA
This sequence comes from Scutellaria baicalensis, assembly GCA_005771605.1. Lineage (NCBI taxonomy): Eukaryota > Viridiplantae > Streptophyta > Magnoliopsida > Lamiales > Lamiaceae > Scutellaria > Scutellaria baicalensis. The sequence continues at coordinate 48,950,960 of CM016722.1, forward strand.
GACCGGCGATTACCTCTCGTGTTGTTGCTTCCACGCGGTATGGATGGCTTCGTTGTTTCTGCCTCTTGTGCCTCCGTGGTTGACCTCCAACAACTGTTGGAATGTCATTCTCTTCGCAACATAAGGGAACCATCTTATTGATTCCTCTTAATCTCTTGTAGTTCTTGTAGAGGGTCGCTTGATGACACCATTCGGATAACTTACCTTTCAGGAATGACATCCTTCTAGCTACTGTATCCAGGTCATGTGCCTGCTTGTAATCCCTGATCAGCATCTCTCAACAGGGACTTGGTATCTTCGCAAAGAACAATTGCGAAACTTCTTTGTCATCCACCTTGGACTTCCATTTGTACTCAGTGAACAACTTGATGTATTCGTCAATATGACAAATATCATGTAACTCGAGGCTGTAGAGGGCTTGATTATATCTTTTTCTTTTTTCTTCTTCAATCCCCTCAAAGTAGCCTATGCCGATAAAATGGACCTTGAATAACTTGGCCATGTTATCAACAATATCTTTCAATGACTCACCAGCAGTGACGTTGTTTTTCATCTCTGGTGCCGTCATATCCCACGCGATCTTTACGGATCCTTCCAGACTCATCTCGAGTAGTAAGATGAATCCTTCTTTCATAAGATCGAGGGTTCCTGCTGCAATCCTCATAGCTGATGCCCAATCATCGATAAGGATTTCACGATTCTTGAAATCTGGGATATCCAGATTTAGCATCAACCCATACGGATGTATCGGGTCCAGCTGTGACTTTCCATAAGGCGTGTTGATAAAATCCACCCTTTTGGAACGTGGTCTGGTTCCTATAACTCTTATAAGATATCCTCCTGTGGTGAAATCCCCCCTGTGTGGCATTTGTTCGTCCACATGATGTGATCCGGAACTTTCTGCTACATTGGGATTAACTGGTGGTCCTGCTGTTGATCACGAGTAACCAAGGTAGATTCATCTCCTGTATTCATCTTTAGATCTACAATCCCTAATCCTTTGAAGGATTCGGTTAGGTCATGTAAATCTTGCAGATTGATCCTCTCAAAGTCCATTACTTCTTTGTAACGGATTTTCCTCTGATGATGGTAATGAGTTTCTCATCATCGGTCATTGGTCGTACAACCTCAGTTGGTTTCCTATCTAGGTGTAGATAGGGAACTGTCCTGAAATTTATACGTTTCCTTTCTCCAGATGAACTTGGTCGATTCTCCAGATTCTTGACTCTTTTTTGAATATCATGAACGATTTCAAGAGTCTCTTGTTGAATCTTTATCATCGTCTCCATTTGATTCTGGATCCGATGAACTTGTGTCGGTATATGTTTATGGCGGTCGCCATAACTCTGCACCGTCTTCTGGATTTCTCTAAGATCTGAAGAAATCTTAGAGGTATCGGGAAGTATCTCCTTCCACTTCTGGTCTTCCATCAGAAATTATAGAACCGATGGTCATCCGTCTGGTGATTTGTTAGATCCTCCTGTAACCTATGGTTTATACTCAGGAGGTCCATATGATACTCTGCTCGTTTGGTGCAATGCCTCAGTACTGCTGCAGTAGCACCTGCAATTGTCTTTGGGCGTATTGGTGGTTCCAATACATTACCCTCTGTACATGCTCTTGAGCTTTCATCGTCAAAGTTTGACGATATTCCCTGTAAGATCTACATCTTGGACAAACATCCAAATCCATTCTTTTCTCGAATGATTCTCCTCACCAAAGTTAATTACAGATAACATATAATAAATATAAACTTAGTTCTTAATAAAACCTAGGCTCTGATACCATTTTTTACGGATCTTTTTCCGAGGCGATACGTGGCATTGTTACACCTATCAAGTCTGTCTGGAATAAATAAACAGATCAAGATCAAGACTGTCTTGTTTCTGTAAAAAGTTCCAGCATACGACTAGCAAGGTTTCCAGCCTATATACCATCTTCGGATTCAGATCAGGTCTAATAATCATATGGGTTTTATTGGAAATTCTTGAAAAAATATGTTTTGGAAATAGCAAAATAGGTTTGGATTTAGCAAAGTGTATTAATTGCAAAAATAAGTCATAAGGGTTTTTAGTCTTTGCACAAAAATTTGTGGTAGAAAAATATATGTTGTTATATTTTGTGGTAAAAAAGTCAATATCTTATATTGAGTGTTAATTTTGTTAAGTGTTATAGTTTTTATGGTATTATTGGGGCATAACTCTATTTTGAAATGCTACATAATTAATACTACTTCTGTCCATTTATTTAAGAAATAATGTTCTCTTTTTATACTTCAAAATAAAATAATTAACCGTATTATTTTCCGACAATCTAATGATAGTTTTGGTATCTCTTTCTATAATTGAATAAAAAATAGATAAAAATGTCATTCCGATAAAAATAGAAAAAATGGCCGTGTTAGATTACAAAAAACCTAATTCATAGGGTTACACAAAAATTAATTAATATTCTTGAGATCCTATTATTTCAATTAATTTTTGTGTAAGAGTCAATTTGTGTTAGTGATTTTTGACCTTTTTTTTTTAGAAGATCAATAATTTTATCTGTTTTTATATTTGTGGTAGAAAACACACAAAACTATGTATGATGGTTGAAAGAGACTTTGTTATATCAAATAGTGTTTTATCGTTAAGAAGACCGTTTATTTAAATTTTAGGGAATTAATATAAGGTATAATATCCATTTCTAATTAAATAACATAAATTTCTATGTCACACCATATAGCTTTGTCAATTTTCTATATCAATTCGGAATGAATTAGATAATATTTTTGGTGAAATATCTAATATAACTCTTGCACCCAACTAATTAGGTTTTGTCTACAGTTTACACCTTATACAAATGTGATACCACTTAGTCTACGAGACTTATGATTTCCTAATTTGTAGTTGAGTTAATTAACATGTAACAGTATGTGTCAAATGATTTGTTGTTTGTTTCATAAAAATGAATATTTGAGCACTAAAATGTTATTGTAAAAATATTTATTATGGACCTAAAGCATTTTTACGACAACATTTTGTTGTGAAATTATTATGACAAAAGTCTTTATGTAATTGCATTAACAATGTTGTGACAAATGTTGTGACAAATGTTAGTAAATTATTATTATTATTATTATTATTATTATTATTATTATTATTATTATTATTATTATTATTATTATTATTATTATTATTTATAAATTGTACAAATTATAAAATTTCAATTGATTTCAGTTTTAATTCATTTGTTTCTCTATGGTTGAACTTTCAACTGATTTCTTGTAAAAATTGTACAAATTATACATTTGGATAAGAACAATTAATAAACTTATATTGTTAATTCATGCTTTGTTATGTTTTTTTTTAATTATATGTATATTCTTAGTTTTTATTTATTACCAAAAAAAGTTATATGTGATGATATTTCTTATGACAATAAAAGTTGTCCCAAAAAGTTCATTTCTTAATATGATCACCGCTAATGTGTGATAAGCATATATCGTCATTACATGTAAAATGAAATTAATTGACATGTTACATATATATCTGACACGTTAGTGTCCACAGTGGGTTGTTATTAATGTATTAATTAATAACATAACAATGTAACATTGCGGCAAAAAATGATGAATTGCAGCAATGCCCAAAAAGAATATAGTTTGAAGTAGAATCATTTCTTTCAACAACCCAAAAATGATGATTTGGAGATAAGTAAAAATAGTTGGTAAGAATTAGATTAGGGTTAGAAAGAGTGTGCAGGGTGAGTGGGATTGATAGCTAGGGTGTGTGCATGTGCAGGAGTGGTGTGGTGTGGGTTGATCAGTTCATGTCTGAGTTTTTGATGACTTTGATGCTACCAAAACAGCACCACTTGCATTTAGGTTTTGGTGCCCGCATTTTGTGGGGTTCCTCGTGCCTTTTTGTCTCCCTTCCTTTTTAAGGTTTTTTTTAATGTTCTTTTATACGTTCACACACATGATTTTATCATAAATGAAATAAATTGATATGTTAGATATCTGATACTTCAATGGTAGACACATAATAATGTACGCACATTAGGTATGGTAGCAAGACTATATCAACTAAATCTGAAAAAGAATTTGTTTTGCCGAACACAATAATTTTCTCATTTTTCAACTAAAATTTTGAAAAATCGTTAAAAGTAGTCCTCACTCTCGCGTGGAATAATGCAAACATGACTGATGCATCATCGTGTGATAGTGTTTAATAAATTTGTCTTATCATCATTCATATTTTATCAACAATGATAAACCTATCATTTCATTGAACTGTGGTAGAAAAATATATTATATATTCAAAACTAATATTAGTTTTTCTTCAAAAACTAATAACTAATATTCTTTTTAGTTAAATCCATTTTTACTAAAAAGAAAAGAAACTATATGCATTGACTAATTTCATGAGAGAACAATCTTTTACACAAAAAGTCATATGTACGTGAGAATATTATACAAATAAAAATCTTTTGAGACCTAGTCTTATTATATATATATCAACAATACAAATTCATTTTAATAAAATACTTTATATTTTATAGATTATGACTTATAATTTGATCCATTTTACAAGTTAGATTCGTGAAATATAAAATCTAGAAAACTAATATGAATTATTGGAATGTAATGCGGATTCATATAACTCATGAGAACATTTAATATATAGCAACACTCTATACAAAGAGGACAATTAATTAATACAACCAAATCTCAATGCCTATCATATCTCAAACTTCTTAATTTATTTCTATTTTATTTTATTTCATCTTTCTAAATCTCCATGCAAATCAAGGCAAAAGGAACCCTACTACATAGTAGCTGCACCTTGCCAATCACCAACCCAGAAACTGGATATAAAATTCTATTTGTCTTTTATTTGTAGCTAAGCAATTTATTTAAATTCCTTTTTTTTTTTTTTAAGAAACTAGTATGCACGAAAATGAATTTTTTTTAACACTCCATCTAATTGAATTTAGTTGAATAATACGTTTCAAGCCTTTCTTTGCACAAAACTTACATATAAAATTGTCCAACAAATATAATTCTGTGAAATAGAGTTCTACTGTATCCATATATAATTCGAATTAATTAATGTATCTTGATAAGTTGATCTCCAGACTCTTATGAATTGTACATTAGTTCATTTTTTAAAATTAGATTTCTAATGCAAATAGTATTTTTTTCATTTGGAGGACACGTATTATTCTTTAAATCTTATTCTGGTAAATTGAGGTCCAAATGAGTACAAATTCTAATAAGGAAATACTCTATATATCAATGAAATGGTATGTGATTACCATTCCTTCATTCAAACATATTAAGTAAAATATAATTGCAATCTATCAATAATTTGTTTATTTGTCATTTTAAGGAAAGTTAGTACTATTATTTACAATATGGTAATTAATGAAGTATTTATAAACAATGTATGGTTATTAATGAAGCATTAATTAGTAGGGTGATTATGGGGGTTGGGATAAGCACGTGGCAACGGACCACAATAGCCGCTCTTTGCGGTCAACAACAGGTTTGACCGAATCCTAATGAAGAGGGTTGGATATAACTAATGAGTAGGTATATATATATATTGATTTAATCAGGTCGAGTTGTACATAATACATTATTGTATAGTAAGTAATATTTTTTATATTGTCTGATATTTTTATTAGATAAGTTTTTATTGTCTGACATTTTTATTAGATAATTAAATAATACTGATATTATGTATTATGTGTACATAATATAAAAATATTAGTTGATATATAAATTTGTATTATATTATATACGCAAAAACATTATTACATATTTATTTATAGTCTAACTCAACTCATAGCATATTTATAATACAAAGTACTACATAATATTTAGAAACATATTACCTAGTAAAACTGATTTTGAATTTTTATTTAAAACACTAATTTGGTGTAATTTCATTTGACAAAATGCCATTCGTGTAACAGTTTTTTTTCAATTATTTTATCAAACTCCAATCCTCTAACCCACTTCTTCATCATCCACTAATGTACTATTATTGTTAAATTAACAGCTGCTACTTAATTAATTAATTAATTAAAATCACTACGTAATCTGCTAATGATAGATAAGTAAAATATAAGAAAATAGGACAGAAAATATTACACATTCCAATTATATATTTCTTGACTGAACTCAAAAAGAAAAGGGCAAAAGGGCCTGCATTGTTTTCACAATTTAATTAGTACTATTATCATTAAATTAAGAGTAAGTCAATGCATGGTGACAAATATATTGCATGAGTTTATAATTAAAAGGCAAATCACATTGCATACAATATACATGGAATACTTATATATATAGCATATAATAGATATTTGGTCCAATATAAATATATAGATTGAGTTATACTATAATTAACTAAGATCACACTTAATGATGGTGCACACTTTTTGAGATAAAGTTTTAGGTAAAAGAGCACAAGAAAAAAAAAAATAGACATGAGATTGCAATACGTTGTTGACTTTTTATACAGTTGATTATTGCCCACATTGAATTTAATTTGTTCGTCTCATGTTTATTGTAGAATTAGCTGTGTGTGTATATATAAATATATATGAGATAGGTCATTTGGATATTGAATTCGTTTATTATATACATAAATAAATTTCTTTCAAATAATTACTACAATATATATATATATAGTGGTATATCATTATTATTGTATACATGATTTGTTGTAATAAATTAAAATGTGAAGTGAAGTATAAATGAAACAAACGGTAGATAACACTCAACCGGAATCTTGTAATGTATTTTTTTTATTTTGTCTTATCTTATCAACTCATGTTCACATAAAATAGTAATTTTACTGTTACACAGAATATATATACTATATTAATCTTTTGAAATAATTAAAATACTATAATCAATATAATTTTATACTGCAATAATATATTACTTTTTCTCTCTCAAAGTAAGAGTTATATATATTTCAAATATAGCTAAACTTAAACTATAATTAAACATGACTTATCTTTTGGGATAGAATTTATATATATTCATTCACATAGGGTTTCGAATTGAATACACTTTATTATCAAATATCCTATTAAGAGTTATTTGGAATAAATAATCTCGTGTGGATAATAATATGTGTATTATAGTTCAAGATGGATCTAAAATCCAATTATGGAAATTAGGACATGTAACATACACTAAACGGGTTTAACAAATTAAACATGTTATATGTCATCCAAAACGAATAAAAAAAGACAATTATTCTATTTTTGGAAAGCGTCATTAGCAATAAGGATTATCATTATAAATTCACTTTAACGACATAACTAAATAGCGTAATTATTAAAAACAATCTGTCCGGTTCTAGTAATCTATCTAAAGTTTGTTTATTCTGTATAATAATCCTTTGATTTAATCACTTTCAGATAAATACATTGCTAAAATTATAATAAATTATCATGTATTTTATTGAGGTAGTTGGGGAAAGCTGAGACTGGAGTTGTCTATATACAGTTTTTTTAAATATAATTTTCCCCTCAATTAATAAAAATGAGAAAAACTGACATTGTCCTTTATAGTACGAAGCTAACTATAAATCAATTGTGATATCTTATCCTTATATATATATATATATACTACCTCCGTCCCAGTTAAATGTGTCTACTTTAACCGACACGAATCCTAAGAAAAAATTGTTGACTTTGATTGAACGTGTTATTTTAATGTTTTTGAGTGACAATTTTGTAATTTAAAGGTATAATTTAAGTGCAAAAATTGTAAAATGAAAGAAATGGAGGGGTAAGAGAGTAAATTTTTTTTTACCATTTTTAGACTGACAGTTTTAGGTTGAGACGGAGGGAGTATATAATTTTGAGAGAACTACGTACTGGGCGTTTTATTACTTTTATATTAAATAGTTTACGGTTCCTTGTTTTTGTTATAAATTAAATTTAGTTTTAGTATACAATAATTTATAATTTGGGATACAAGTGAATGGAGTCAGCAAATAAATATACACAATTAAGTATGGGGCTCAAATGAGCATCTAATCACAATAAATTAAATGATCATGATCAGTTGCGTATTATTAGATATTTATTTCAACTCTAGTTGCATTATTTGGAGAATATTTAAATTTTAGTTTGGTTATAGATACTGACATATATATAAGTTAATAATTACTTTTGTGTGTGTATAATTGTATATTAAATAGTGGTTGACTCGATTAAAAAAAAAGAAGTCTAGGGTTAGAGAGGGGACAACCTGGATTTAGTATAGATTATGCAGCCGCGGCGTATAGGCTACAAATTACAATTAAAATCATTTCATTTTACATTTTTCAGATCATTGATTTTTTTTTGATTTTTTTACTATCTCTTAATTAAATATATATTCTAAAATACACATATATATATAATATCAGTTAAATCCCAATAAAATAATATAAAAAAATAACCATTAAAAAATGTATTTTTAAAAAGCATAAATGATCAAGGCATCAAGCTGGTCTCACACAAGATTATAAAAAGATTTGTGTCTCAAGTAAGTTTTTATGTAAAGTAACTCTACATGAATTTTTACTGTTGTAAAAAGGGTGTTTCAGCTCAATAGATTTGGTTACATTAAAATAAATCTAAAAAATCATAGTTTGCGTGAAGCTTACATATTATAGTTTAGTACCACGAAAAATGGATTTTGTGTAGTTTAGGTCAATTTTGCCCAATATAAAATCGAGCTAGACTTCTGTGAACCGTCTCATATGCGACAATACTTATGCACGGTCGTGCCCTAAGAGACGGTCGATCGTGCGTGGAAACACATACTTATAGCTCTAAAAGACACATTTATAGATAAAATCACATACTTATCTCGACCGTATCCTGAGACCCGACCATGCGCCACAGATTGATCTTAGTTTTCGCGCAAGGCTCGGCCGTGTCCCAAGGCACTGTCGTGGGCGAGGAAAAAAACTCACATACTTATAATGAAAAATCACATACTCATTGTTGAAAAAAACATACTTATACACCACAGTCGTGTCCTGAAACACGATCGATCGTGCGCGAGTGTCGTCACATGTGTGACGGTCACATATGAGTATTTGTGTATAAAATTTTGTTGGAAGGTCTCAATTTAGTAAAAATCTTGAAAACAACTTAATGGATCATATTTGTACTCCAAACTTTTTGAAAATTCTGGATTCAATCGAAATTAATTATACTGATCAAAAAATGCAAAAATTAGAGCTGTCGGTACTAAATCAGTACAAAAATTTCACCTAATCCATATGTAGTAAACAAAAACTAGCATCCATTTAGTCACATGATAAAATTTCAGAAAATTTCCCATTATTAGGAATATATTTAAAATGGTTCGAACACTAGTTACGTATCCCTTCCTTCCAACCCTAATCCTTATCATTTTATGTTATTTTTATCAAAGTAGAGTACGTCAAATTAGCACTTAATTATCATTATTATGGAAAACAAGTTTTTTAGTCCTCCATGTTTACGTCATTAGATTTTCAGTCCTCTAATTAACTTTCAGCTTTTGAATTTTAGTTCTCTATGTTTACTCTTGTTAGATTTTTAGTCATCTATCTTTCAACTTTTAATTTTTAGTCCTCTATATTTGTTTCATTAGATTTTTAGTCCTCTACTTTTCAGCTTTTGAATTTTAGTCCTCCATGTTTAAAAAAGGGAGGATTTCTAAAATACTCATTTTCATAAGCCAAGGAACTTTTTTACCCATTTTTTAGAAAAATAACTTTTTTTACCCAATTTTTAAAGTGAAATCTCCATAATACCCTTAATTTTAGTTATATTTACACAAGAAAAGAATTTAAGAGACTCTACTCGTGTCCAGAAACTCTACTCGCGTCCAGGAAACTCGACTCGTGTCTAGAAACTCTAGTCGCGTCTACCTTTCATATATGGTTCAACATATCATGAACACAAAATATAATATTGTGTTCACGATATGCTGATATCGTATTCATGATATGCTGATATGCTAATATCGTGTTCACAATATACTAATATTGTGTTCACGATATGCTGATATCGTGTTCATGATATGCTGATATACTGATATTGTGTTCATGATATCCTGATATCGTGTTCATGATATGCTGATATGCTGATATCGTGATCACAATATGCTGATATGATATCAGAGGTATTTCCACTTTATATAAATATAAACTTAAGTTGAGGGCATTATTGATATTTCGTCCAAAAAATGGGTAAAAAAGTACATTTTTTAAAAATTGGGTAAATAAGTTCCTGGACATACGAAAATGGGTAAACGCAGGTATTTCCACTTTAAAAAATATCATTTTTCTAGTCCTTTTACCTATATATAATAGCATATTTTACTTTTTAAATTAGTTGCATTAATATAATTATTCTCACAAAAAAAAAATCATCATCTAACAAGTGTAAATTATTATTAATAAATGAAACTTAATTTTTCATCTTGTTACAATTAATTTAGAGTTTTATGAATATGAGAAATAAAAATAATTAGCATAAAATTGATACTAAGTAATTAATAATTTATTTCACATAAATTATATTTTGTGTCTAAAATGGATAATCTATATCTATACTAAAGGAATAACCAAGAGTGACACATGTCACTCTCTGGTTAATCCTATTTAATTACAATTTAAATCATTTAATATTTATAATTTATTATAATAATAGAGCATTTAATGATAATAATAATTGAATAACAAAATGTTAGTAATTATGATTGATAGTAAAATTTAAGTATAATTATGAAATTTTAAGCAAACATTTTAGTTAAAGCTGATGTTTGCAATTACATTAAATGATAATTAAAAAAATTCACATAATTAAATTTAAATTACATACTAATTAAATTAAGAATTAATGATACATAATAATTTATTTTATTTATAAATAACAATTTCAAATTTCTTAATTAGTATTAAAATACTGTGTGATACACGGGACTCACGCTAGTATAAAACTAAAAAAATGACATTTACTAGTTTTAGGTTTGAGTTTACTAATCTGGATTTAAATAATGATATGTGGTTGGGGTGGAAGGAGAGAAATCATAATCACACGTTACATTATAAAATCATGTTGTATTTAGCATCATTTTCATTATCACTTCTTTTTCTTGCACACATGGACAATTAATATTCACTTACAATTATGATCATTTATATGATCGATCATTTATATGTTATAATTTAGTATTTAATCGATGTCTATATATTAAAATAATGTAACATTAACTACGGAATATATTAGTGGATAGGAAAAAGTATTATACTAAGATAGGAGAATATCACATCCAATATTTTTTTATGAAGTTATTTCGTATTTCAAAATAACATTAATCTACTGCCCTCAAATGATATCAACAATTAATACATAACAACAAAGGGTCAATTTCCAAAGTACCCTATGTCAATGAACTTATCTACCCATTTTTTTGAGAAATATTCTTTTTACCCAATTTGGGCAGTGAAATGTCCATAATACCCTCAACTTAAGTTATATTTACATAAGAAAGGTTCAAAAAATATCCTGGACTCGAGGCAACTATTCAGATAAGGTGAACATGTCGTGAGCACGGAATATAATATCGTGTTTACGAAATGTAGCAATGTTCAACATGTCGTGAATACGGAATATAATATCGTGTTCACGAAATGTAGAAAGGTTCACATGTCGTGAACACAGAATATTATATCGTGTTCACGAAATATAGAAAGGTTCAACATGTCGTGAACACAAAATATAATATCGTGTTCTCGATATGCAGAAAGGTTCAACATGTCGTGAACACGAAATATAATATCGTGTTCACGATATGCTGATATATTTGTGGTTTATATAAATATAAACTTAACTTGAGGGCATTATTGACATTTCACTCTCAAATTGGGTAAAAAAGTAACTTCCCAGAAAAATGGGTAAACAAGTTCCTTCACTCGTCAAATTAGGTAATCGGTGGTATTTCCACTAATAACAAATATTAAAAATAAGAATTAATTATTTTTTTAACTAATTATTTTTTTGGTTCTAACACTTTTATCCATTATCTTTTCGACGTGACAATTTTTTCCTTTATCTTCTGAAAATTTGGAAACTTAACCCAAATTCAACTCAAATGGTCAGGTCGGATTAAATTCACACGTGATTAACACATACCCCTGATTTTCGAGCTGTTTTCGCCTAGTGACATTTTACCCGTTCACACAAATTTGCGCACTAACTTATCTGTTCTTACAATTATTAACTTTTCGGGCTATTCTTCCTTATAGGGTACTGTCACGTGCTAACTACATGTGAATTAAGCCCATTTGACTATTCGGTCTGAATTTAAGTTAATTTTCTGATTTTCAAAAATTAAATGATAGAATCGTCGGATAAAAAGATAATAGGTAAAATTATTAGAACCAAAAAAAATTAATAGGTTAAAAAGACAATTAATACTAAAAATAATGACATGGTCTTATTTTAATCAAAGTAGATATAAAATATAAAATATAAAACTTCACTCTCATCTTTGGTTATATGCTCCAACACTATACCTTTATTATAAGGTTTTATATACTTTAAATTATGTGCCCCACTCTCTCTCTCTAAAGTTTCTCTCTCTACACATCTCCCCCAACCTTTCCTTATCTCCCACTTGATTCCTCTAGTTTTGTAATAGCTCTAGGTTTGAATTCTTGTGCTTTGATTTTCCTATCTACTTATAAAAAGATTTCTTCTATTTTTTATACTGTTTTTTTGTTGCCTCAAAATTAGTATTATTATTTTTTTCTCTCTTCTTACTTTCTTGTAGTGTATGTATGGCGGGTTTGGACTTAGGTTCTGCTTCCCACTTCGTCTCCCACCTCCACCTCCAAAGACCGCCGGATTCCGACGATGACTCCAACCGCAAACAGTTCTCCGGCGACAACACAGACAACTCCCACCAGGGCCTCGACCTCGTCAGCCCCGGCACCGACTCCGGCGGACGCAGGCCGCGTGGCCGCCCCGCCGGCTCCAAGAACAAGCCCAAGCCGCCGGTGATCATAACCCGGGAGAGTGCCAACACGCTCCGGGCACACATACTCGAGGTGGGCGGCGGCTGCGACGTCTTCGAGGCCATCGCCACCTACGCCCGGAAACGCCAGCGGGGGATTTGCATATTGAGCGGCACCGGCACCGTCAACAACGTCAGCCTCCGCCAGCCCGCCGCCGCCGGTAGCGTCGTCACGCTGCACGGCCGCTTCGAGATTCTGTCGCTCTCGGGCTCGTTCCTGCCGCCGCCGGCGCCGCCGGGGGCCACAAGCCTGACGATATATCTCGCTGGAGGGCAGGGGCAGGTGGTGGGCGGGAATGTCGTCGGCGCGTTGATCGCCTCCGGCCCGGTCATCATCATAGCGGCGTCGTTTACGAACGTCGCCTACGAGCGGCTGCCGCTGGAGGAGGAGGAGGGGCTGCAGATGCAGCCTCCGCCGTCCAACGACGGCGGCGCGAATGGCAGCGGAGGGCAGTTCCCCGATCCCTCACTCGGGCTGCCTTTCTTCAACCTGCCCCCCAACATGGGCAACGGGCAGCTCCCCATCGACGGTGCATGGGGAGGAGGCGCCGCCGGACGGCCGCCGTATTAGGGTTAAAAAGGTCAGAAAAAAATTATATGATATGATCAACACAGGCTTAATTAATTCTCTCATGTTTTGTACATTTACTTGTTCATGAAATATGTGTTCTTGAATTCACCTTTAATTTATTAGCCCTTCATCAATTAGGTCTGTTTTTTCTTGATTTCTGATTTGAGAAACAAAATCCATCCAACTTTTAATTTCTGATTATGGTGAGTTGAGAAATAATAATATTTTTGAGGTTAATTACATGACTTCTTTCACTCAATATTATTAGTTTCTTAATTTATTGCAACTTGTTCACTACTTCTCACTTATTCATCATCTAATCATAATCGTCTCTACCTATAAACTAACGTCCATTCATTTCTTGCCTATTTAGGAAAAATAATTACACACAAGATTAATTCAATAACACGTCATTTATAAGTATGGAATTAGATCGCCTCAAAATTAAATCTAAGCATATATATATATATATGTTAATTTTGATCATGAAATAATTAAAAACTTACTTGTAGTAAAATTAAATATAAATGAAATATTGAATAGAGCAATGATCTCCTATACTGTATATACCTTGAGCCGGCCGTAACGACACCTGTTTAATTATTAAATTAGGCTCAGAATTAATTAACTAGTTGTAAATATTAATTATATATTAGCAAATAGATTCCATTTTCTACATCTAGTCTTGTTCCATGTGTGAGATTTAAAATATATATCACACAAATAATGCAGGTCTATAATATATATTCTGTTATAATTTGTCACTAATCAGATGTTAGTTGGTGATTTAATAAAATTTTATGCCACTTTTTTTGTCTTCACAAGTCTGCCTCTTTCTGTCATTAGTTCACCTCTATTAATTTTGTTATTATGTGAAGAATTAATGTCATGAGCTCATTTTAGTATCTAATTATATGATGAAGAGTTAGGATTAATGTCCATTAATTGATTCACCCAATATATATGGGACAATAATATATATGTATTTTAGGTCATCATGTTTATTCACTTGTAATCTAATCCTCATAATTTGGGTGGCTACGTTAAAGCCTCAATGCATGTGATGAGTACATTAAAGATTCACCAATCTGCCATAAATAGTACCTTCATTTCCCAAATTGTTTTGATTGTGAATCTTATTTTACTAATATATACTCTACAAAGTGTATATGTGTGACTTTACCTCCACATGTACATGTTTATATATCATGCATGCATTTATGAATTAAATCCCAAAAGTAAAAAAATATGGATAAGAAGAAAGTAAAAGATTTGAATTGAGTTAGGTGTGGGTATGATTTTGTGGATGGGGCAGTTAATAGTTTTATACTGTACTACATAAGATATATATATATATATATATATATATATATATCTTGGAAATTAATGGCAATTAGGTTTTTGAATTAAGGATCATATTCTAATACTAAGTGACATACATTCATATTCATATAGCTCTCATTTCAAACTGTTTTTGAAGTAATTATATTGCTTATGTTTTGATTTACTGCCAATTCCTTCATTTTAAATGCTCATAAACTAATTTCATTCTCAATATCAGCATGCATTGTTTATATATACTCATATTATCTCAAAATAGGTACCAACTTCTGATATATTTTACTTAATTTATGTGGACACTTTCTTCATGAGACGGAGGTAACATTTACAAGATTTGATCAGTATATATATAGATCATCAGTTTTGACTCAATATACTAATTAAAATGAAATGAATTGGGAGGAATTTTATCTGATATAATGATATTCAACTATATTATATATATCAGCCATGCTTTTACCATCCTTTATGTACGTATCTTACTATAATTCAACCTACGTAAACTAACCTAGATTTGATCAGATTTCATTTCTTTGTTAATTTTATCATGCATGTCTTCTTGTGATTGTAGTCCACTATATATTGGCTTGAAGATACATGGCTGTAGACTAAAACTTCGATTAGTTATTCTGGAAATTAGTAATTGAATTGCTTAAACGGGCCAAAACAGTTTGGAGATCTTACATAGATTTTTATAGAAGTGTCCTTATAAATAAAATATATATAGAATCCTTAAGGAAATTTTGCATTTTAAATTGATTTTTAGATTTTGCCTTTCGATTTCAAATATCTCTCTTTTAGATTTCAATAACGTTTAGATTTTTATGCAACGTTTTTATTTTTGTAAATATCATTCAAATTTATCACAAAATACTTCTATATATAATATTTAAGTATTTTTCCATATTTTAAAGTTAAAGTTTATTTGATCTAACAGATTAATTCAACATTTCAAAAACCCTATTGTTGTGAGATTTAAAATTTTGATTCCCCAAATATATGGGGGTCAATTAGCCGTTTACCATCTTACAACTACATCAGAACGAGCATCGATCTACTTATATTATTGAATTGATATGAGAATATTATCGTATGAATATATCATGTAAACTAAATAAAGTTATTATATATATAAACTCAAATATTTAATAGTTTAATGGTTATGATCTTATATCAAATTAAATGAAAGTATCAAAATCTCTAATTCATTTGTTGCCAATTGACCAATTACAATATCACCAATTAACAATTTTCACTTCCCAAAAAAACATAACGTAGTTATGAAACATGCAATATATATGAAGCATTTAGTTTGAACTCTCATTGTGACAAATTATATAAATCAAAATATATCTATATGTGCAGTGTAAATCTGGCCTAATGCATCATGTCCATATATACTAAGTATGAAAAACTTACGGGAATTAGGTCTTCCCCTCAAAAGACAGATAAAGCTGAAATATTTAAGGTATAAACAAAAAAGAAGTGAAAGGAATATATTTTCCAATCACTGCAAGAAAATTACTATTTAAGATAACAAAACGTAAATACATTTTGCAACAACATGTTGCTGCTAAATTAATATTATAAAAGTTTTCTCGTAAATAGTTATTTCGTGACAACATTGTTGTCACAAATGTATTGACGATGATAATGTTGTCCCAAATAAGTCGTAAAAAGTAGACAAAAGTTGTTGCAAAAAATGTTCTCGCAAATACTCATTTTTCTTGTAGTGCATGAGAATGTTTTATGTGAGACGCTCTGATCTTATGTAAAACGAAGATCATCTAAATCACTTAAAATGGATCAACTCATTTAACGAGTCGAACCATATAAAACTTCGTCTCACATAAGGTACTATGTGACATTTACAAGAAAAATGAGTACTTATGATAACATTTTTTGCGACAACAAAAAGTGCAGTTATTGCAACAAAAAAAAAAAAAAGATAGTATAAATCGACAATATGTTGTCAAAAAAATTAATGAAAACAACTTATTTGCAAGAACATCGTTGTCGCTAATAAATTTGCGACAACATGTATTTACGAGAAGATTCTTGAGAATTATTATCGACAACATATCGCAAAATGTATTTGTGAAAATTATTATAAGTTTTTTTTCGACAACATTTTATTATCACAAATATTTGTACGCACTCACACATTTGGGCGTGTGTGTTTGGAAGATACGTATTATATATTTTATCTTTCTTGTAGATAAACTATTATAACTAATAGAAATAAATGTTTAAGTAATGTTTATATATGTACCGGTTCATAAATCCACTAATGCACCTAGCTAATTATTTACAGGACAAAAAATTTCTTATCGATTCTTGAAATTAAAATATGTTAAAATGTAATGCATCTGAAATGTTGATCTTCGAAAAAACATAAAATATAGTTGAGGAAATTGAACATAAAAATGATGAGAATATAAAAATGAACATATATTTCCATATGATTAACTCATTTACATAAGAAATTTTACCTTAACTAATTCACGATTTGCATTAAGTTGGTATTTAATATAATGTTTTCAACACAAGTTGGTAATATAAAGGGTGAAATGCAAAAAAATAATTTAAACTATTAATTTTTTCCAGTTTCCAATATAATTTTTTTTTCTTATCAAATTACAACCTGAACTACTAAATTTATCAAATTACAACTTTTAACCCATTTTACGGCAAAAACGTGAACATGACCGCACATTGGAAATGTAAGGGTATTCTTGTGATCTTATAATTTAAGTTGACCTTCATATAAAGTTCACGTGGTGTTATGGGTGCACGTTTTTGTATGAAAAATGGTTCAAAAGTTGCAATTTGATAAATTTTAGTAGTTTAGGTTGCAATTTGATAAATTTTAGTAACTCATTTTGCAATTTGATAAGAATTTTTTTTTAGGTTGGAAACTAAAAAAAACTCATAGTTTAAGTTGGTTTTTACATTTAACCCTAATATAATAGCTGCGAAAATATTCATTTGGAGGAATCTCAATGAATTAAATATAAAAACTATATCTAGCTAATTAATAAATAATACTCCCTTCATTTCATATTAATTGTCTTTTTGGAGTTTATAACATGAAGTAAGAAACATAGGATTTGGATAAATATACCCTTAGACAATATTTATCTCTCCATCAAATCCATGATTGACTCGATTCATTCTTTAATCTATTTCTAAATTATTTCATTATAACTTTCTCAACTTAATATAAATTATGAAATGTTTTAAAAATAAAAATTGAAGCTAAAATTGCAAAAATGAAATAGTCAAAAGACAATTAATTGAAACAAAATTTTGACTTAAGCCAGAGTATTATATTTATATTTAAATAGAAATATCTAGTGTAATGTGATGTTATTATCTAGTCATTTGCATTAAAGGAAAATATATGTAGAGATTGTAAAATCGGCCCAACAAGTCAACAACCAACGGTTTGGTAACATTAAGCCCAACAACATTAATTGGATTTGGTCTAAAGTCTAAACCTCAACCATTATCTTTATCCATAAAATCTTGTTTTCTTTCTAATCTTTTTTTCAAGAAAAGGTAATAAATATTTGTGAATTTGTTTGGCGTTTAAAGAAAACATGGACTTATATAAAACACCCCACAGATATGAATTTGAGAAGAATTTCATTATTCACCACTTAAATTCATTTTATGATTAAATCAATCTCTCATTTAAGATTTATGAGTTATGTATTGATTCATTTTATAAAATAGATTTAAATTTTGAAAAATGTCAACATTCTCACCTATACAGTTTCTTAATTTTTTCCTATAAAAACAGCAACCAATAAACACCAACTAACCGTTGTGGTCATTTTCAGGAAATGTTACTTTCCTCCCAAAAGACCAAGACAAAGTGTTTTCTGTTCACAAAAACTTGTGTGAGACGGTCTCACGAGTGATTTCCATGAGACATATTTTTTTTATCCATAACCAAACCCATATTTACAAATTTTTATGTGAATTATGAAGTGTGGGTCATGAGATGACCTGTCTCACATGAAATGATCCGTGATACGATCCCACACAAAATTTACTCTAAAGATGTTTTGAAATTAATAATTTGTAGAAAAATATGACATTTCATAAAAACTTATCAATTTTATATCAATTAAATAATCATATACACTGGCATACCCATAATTGATTAATGCTATTAATTATACATTTATCGTTGAAATTCATTAACATTAACGATGATATACAATAAGACATGATATGGTACAGTATATATTATTTTCAAAATATATCTTATTATTTTTCCTCGACAAAATATTTAAGTGCATGCAATTTACAACCAATTTATATCATTTTCAAGATTTAATACGTATATCCAGTACAGTCCACCAGATATAGAATAGAAGTGACCACCAGAATATGATAATGTTTGAAGAAACTACCGTACGTAACATAGGACATTGATAGGTTATAAAAAATTCTTACCAAAAATGATTTCGTGAATCAAGATTCCACAAACTGGTGAACCACCGGACCAACTGATTGGAACAAGTTAGCAGGACTCTATTATTACTACTCAAATTTCTAACTCATTACAACCAATTTGGATTTTTAATCTGCACATTAATCTTTATGCCCACTTTAGTCCTCTCTGGTTCATTGTGATTGTGTTGTTGCGACAATTATGACAAAAGAAGAGAAGCAAGTTGAAGTGATTACAGCAGTTTACAAAGCTCATCTCCATTGCCCAAAATGTGCTCAAGACATTCAGAAGCCTCTCTTGGGAATCCCAGGTTCTCTCTCTCTCTCTCTCTCTCTCTCTCTCTCTCTCTCTCTCTCTCTCTCTCTCTCTCTCATATATGGGACATGCTAGGTTTTTGATTTACTAAAATAGAATTTCTTTCTTTGATCAGGAGTTCATAAAGTTGAAACAAAATTTGAAAAGGGTGAGATCACAGTCAAAGGGGCCATTGATGCCAAAAAAATTCATACAAGAATACAAAAATGGAGCAAGAAAAAAGTTGAGTTACTTTCTGAGACCAAGTCCAAGGAAACTGAAGTGAAAAAGGTACAAATTTACCATTTCTTTCACCACCAACACTCTTTGTTAATTATCAAAATGTCTCACGAATTTGATATAAAAAACGGGTCAACCCACGATTCATAACTCATAGAGGTTAATTTATGAAGATATGAGTCGTTGATAGCAAGGTTCGTGAAATGATTGATTTCAATATAAATCTTTGTGTTCTTTCTCTTACATTGGTTGGTTGTTTGACTATATTTGAAGGAAGTTACAAAGACAACCACCATCAAAACTTTCTTGCATTGCGATCAATGCGAAAGGGAGGTGCGAAAAAGGTTGTTGATGCACAAAGGTTCGTTATTTCTACAATAACATGTCCTGGTGAAATAAAATACGATACAAGTAGATGGTCTTATTTGATTGTTTATCCATAAACCTTGAACGAGACTATAATTTGACAAACATTATTCCTTTTGAATCATAATTTATCGTTTGAACTTTAAATTTAGCATATTATCATATCAGACAAATCTCAATCATTGAACATTTTATATATGTGGACATGAGTTAATGATTTGTCGGATGCATTAAAATGCACATGGAATTTAAAGATTTTACGATAAAATCGAAGGATTCAACCCTTTGATTTAGATGAATTACATATAACTGCAGGTATATATAATGTAAAAACCGACATAAAAGCTCAAACCATAGCAGTAGAAGGAGTGATAGAGTCAGAGAAGCTGATAGGATATATGAAGAAAAAGGTGCACAGACATGCTGAAATTGTAGCAGAAAAGAAGAAAGAAGTGATCAAGAAAGAAGAACATACAGTTAAGGTTGTTGAGAAATCTGAAGATGTGGTAAAAGTTGTTGAGTTTAAGGAGGTTAAGAAAGTGGAGGGAACAAAAACTAAAGATGGTGAAGTCCCATATTTTGTACATTATGTCTATGCACCTCTTTTGTTTAGTGATGAGAATCCCAATTCTTGCGCCATTTCTTAGATTAATTCAATCTAATGGTTGAAGTTTAATTTGGATGCTGTCTTATCCATACTTTACATATGTCAACTTATTTCTTGAACTTTTAGTTCTAGCTAGAAAAATTGTATTGATTTATATAAATTTTCATTTGTACTTTTTTTTTTTTGAAGATATAAATTTTCGTTACCTTATAAATGTCAAATGTAACGATGTTTAAATTATTCGAAATCCATCAAATTGTTCAAATATTAGTTCCAAATTAATAAAATAAAATTTAAATTTATATCAATCCAAACATCGATCATTATGAATTTCAAGTCCTTTTTCAAATGTTTTCAACATCCAAACACAATCTATGAGATTCTTATGTTATTTTTATATATGAATTACATTGACCGTGACAATGAAAAAATATGATTTATTTGCATTTCTTTTTACTTTATAATAACTTATAAATGCCAAATGAATATACAGTAATAATATTCTTATTAATACGTGCACAACAATTATATTAAATACTTCTCCATATATCAACACATTTGAACACAATATATAGGAAAAAATTTCAGATTAAAACAGCAGTGACTAATTAGGACAATAATTATCTATAGTAACCATTGTCATTAATCATAAATAAAAGCTCCAATAGAAAACAATAAAATCAAACTAAAGACTATAGAAAATAAATAAACACCTAACAAATAATGAAACAATTAAGAAAAATAAAGGTTACAAGTCCACGTCGACGGATCCTCTATTCTATATCCGTGTAATATTATTTCGAGATACTCTATATATATTTCACCATATGTTTTTTTCATCTATTTACAGCAAACTTGGTGGGCCGCCGCTCCTTGCGTCGGAGTAGGTTGTTCCGGCAGTGCTGGAGGCGGAGTCATAGTTAGCGGTGTCGTGGCCGGAAGCGGCGGCAGGACCACTGCCGTACATCGGCTCAGCCGAATATCCAGGTGGTGGAGAGCCAGCTGCATTTCGACTATACGAATCCTGGTCGTAAAGGTCGCCGGTGCCGGCGGCGCCGGTGGCCCCTAGCGGCCCGTGCTTGCGCTCATGATCCGTCACCTTATCTGCAGCTTTTTGGACGTGAAGATCCATGGCTGCCTCTGCCTCTCTCGCCATTCTCACCTCATGAGCCACCTCAACCCGAGCTCTTGCCAATTCTTTCTCCGCCTGCGATGAATTTCAAATTCATATCTATCTAAATATCATCGATGAATATACTGTTATAACATTTACAAAATAAAATAAAAAATCGATGAAGCACTATCCACTAAAGTTTCGTTTAAGGTATTTTACGACACTATCATCATCATTGGATGCGTATCGACAATCCTAGCATCAAAAATCCTAAATGTGGATTAGGAACGACATTGTCAATGCAGTATAATTTTGGTGGTAGTGTTGCAATTAGATGTCAAAATGAGGTCGATGTTATATTTGAAACATAATCATACTTTATAATTAATATTATTATAACAAACGTTCGTATATTGTACCGAGATTAAAATTTGAACAAAAACTTCTTAATTTTTTTTAATGTAATTAACCCGAAAAAGAATTACCTTTTCCTCCTCTTTTGCCTCGGCCTTGGCCTTGCGCATGGCGCTCATGTCATTCAACTTCTCCTTAATGGCCTGCATTTTTTTTGAACTTTGTTTTCACTATTTTTTCTGCTAAAATTGAAATGGATATAGTGCAAGTGAGATGTATATATAGGCAATTATTTGGTGATAACTACTTCATTTAATTTCCTATAAATAGATCTAATGTCTACATAACAATGGTTGAAGTAGATGACAAGTGTTGAGCATTGAGAGTTTATTTCCCTACAATCAAGTTGGTTTTCAGATAATGGACACACCAAAATGGGATTCTTGATAGTTTCACCATATGTTCTATTGTACCATAATGCTTGGTTGTATCCGTACATAATATGTATTTATAGTGATGACATCATACTATACGTGGAACGAGTTGGAACGAGTCGTGAAATGAAATATGAGATTGGATTACTATTTTGTAAAATCGTAGGTAATAATAACCTTTCAAAGGTCTTATTGATCATGCAGAAAATCTGTTAATAACCATAACCATACAAACATTAGTTTTTTCTGACATGAAAATTTACATCACATTAGCAGGCTAAAGATGGCAGGCAAGGTAGCCTTTCAGGCCCTAATTTATTTGCTTATTGCATGAAAACTAGCTCCCACGATATGTGGAGAACGAAAAGGGGGAAAGAAGCAGAGGAACATGAAAGTGCTCCAACTTCTGCGATTCCCTTACTTCAAACGCAATAGAGACGTAAGGGAAAAAACCGTTAGGGTTGTACTTTCCGGTGTTGAAACTGATTCGATACATCCCTGGATTCAGAGCGTCGACTATATCCATCAACTGACCACTTCGTCCATCATTGTCTGTAGTTGATGAACCCTGAAGCTTCCAATGGACTGAATCTGTCTGGCCAAACAGGGGTAGAGAATCATTCTCCCACATCTCTAGATGCACTTCAACACCAGCAGCTGGAGTACCACGAGCTACATCCAGGATATGGGTTGTGATTGGTGGTCGCATCATAGTGAGAGATTGAGAACTCAAATGTCCTCTGATAATGTTCATTCGATCTTCTGCGGTTCAACAAAGAACATCAGACAAATAAATTATAATTCAATTATATCAATCATGTTCGTTATAAAATCAGATCCTCTCTTTCTTCACTTCTTTTAAGTGTCCAAAGATTTCAGGAAGGCACAGGTCTTGATAATCACATGTAAGATAAACAGAACATCAAAATATGTGATTTGGGGTGAAATTTTTTGTTTCTTCATCACCCAACTTAACATGGACCATGCAAACATGAGAAAGAACTAGATACGCAATGACATATAGATAGAGAAAAAAGAGATGGAAAAAGGCATTCTAGCACAAAACCTCCTGCTTTTTTAACATCTTTAGTATGTCGAGTCATGGTGGTGGTTGGATTAGCTGAAAACAGCTTAGATAGACGTAATTCCGTTATCTTCATTTGTTCCTGTGCTGCATTCTCAAACTCAACTATTGGCCTGTTGTGGTATCTTCTCTGCAAAAGGATTAAACGAAAAGGGAAAATAAAAGAAGGGGTAACTTGAATTTAGCTTATAAATACTATTCTGCTTTCTCAGTGAAGTAAAGAGAAGTTGCCAGCAGTAGAACCAAGGGAAAACTGGGTTGAAAAACTGATTTCGTGTCATAGTAAAATCTAAAAATTTCCAGATTCTAACCATCGAATGCCAAAGGAAATGGAGGATTAGAAGGGATGTTTGAAGAATGAGAATCCAAATATACAAGAAATCATTAAAAATAACGTTTCGTAAAGATTGTCACCACAAATTAACAACTGCATCCTTTCTTTTCTTTTTTTAAGGAAAGTTACTTTGATATGTAATCTTTCATAGATCAACCTAAAAGAATAACCATTACCTTCAACTCCGCGAGTATCTCAGGAGTGCTTCTTCCAGATGCAAATATCAGGAAGACAAAACCAAACTTCTCCATGTAGCGAGCATTCCACTCTTGTAGCTCCTATAAAATAAAGGGTTAAACATTGAAACATAAATCAACTGCTCACTCTAAAAGAGCCTTCCAACTGTTTATGATAGCTCAAGACATGAGAAGGGAACTAATATTTCTAACATTGTACATTTATGTTTCTTAGTAGCATATGATTTCAGTTTTTCTTAGTTTTTCAATCTGTGCACTAAATCAATAAAATGTTATGATAAAAAAAAACAAAGGAAATATCAATACATAACACTAAAATTGATTTAATAATTGCTCAACCACATACTAAGGAAACGATTTAAGCACTTAATACTAAAATAAAAATAAAATATTTGTGCAAAAAAAAAAAAAACTATAGTGAAACATGTCTGATGTATCTGTTGTGGGACAATCGATCTATCATGTAATAGTAACATAGGGGAATAGTCTTCAAATTTAGCTTCCAAAACTGAGCCGTAAAGAGCAAATATAAAAATACAATAGCTGGCTTTACATATCGTTCATACCTGTAATGTAGAGTCGGTAGCCGTGGCTAAAGCAGTATACTGCTCTCCCTTGCTCCACCTATTACAAAAAAACAATCTATCATGTCAAACCCCACTACATAACTTACAGAATTCAAAAGGAAGATTATACATCACATAAGGTGTAAAACAGTAATTAGAAAAGGTCACTATTTGATGAGAATTAAGAGCTATATCAACTGGATGATATATATAATGTCTTGCTCAGCTACATAGTTGTAAATCTTTCACTGAATGTGGAGAGATTCTATTTCCTAACTTAACCACCACTGAACATGGTACTGCAATTTCGAACGAAACACATCAAAAACAGTTTCAGTAAGCAAAGAAGCTCCGGTTATGGATCAAAGTCAAAACACTATGAATAAAAGTTCCAATCATCCAGATTTCCGGAATTCAGATCATTAGATATATTAGACCATAATGAATTTGTGAGCAGAAATCCAAGAATTAGCTTGGTTCTTCATCCAATTAATACGAAAATAAAGATTGCCCAGATTATGCAACCACAATCATGACCTAATTCATCAGAAAGTAAAAGGATTTAAAAGAAAACTCTATATCTAAAATAAAAAATGAAAACAAGAGTGAGAACTGAACTGAGCACTGGCTGGACTTTTGTGGGTTTTCAAAGGGCTTGCACCAATTTGAGGATGAGCAGCAAACGCTTCCAGCCATCCATTCACATCCACCTACAAATCATGAGAGAGAGGGATTAGAAATCAATCAAAATCATGATAATGTGAAAATTGGGAATAAATCAGGAGAGAATAGTGAGAGAGAAAGAGACATCGTTGAACCAAATATCTTTAGCAGCATCTAGGGCTTCTTCGAAATCGGAAAAGGGTCCGGCTAGCACCATTTCTTGAGCAAATTTGGTACTGCCACAGCATGCCAGCCAATCCTTCTCGCCCAACACCCTCGACGATTCCATTTCTCAGTCTCTCTCTCTCTCTCCCCGAGATCCTTGATGAGCAAGAAACAGGATTCTGAATCGCGAAGTTGGTCTGTGATAGGGTTTTTTTTACCTGTGAGATTGAATGTTTGGATCACTGTGAGCGAGTCTCCAGTTTTAACTGTAGTAGCAGTCCCTGGGCGATTTATTATTGATAATATAGTGTAATTTATAATGTATCTAAAATGTTAAATTCTTTTTTAATGTTCTTTTGTAATCTATATTATTATAATGTTAAATGATTTTTTTTTTTGTAATGCAATTACTTATCAATGAATTTGGATAATCAAGATGACAATCAAATTAGTACTGGTAATATCTCGTTATATTTGAAAAAACTTTCATTTCTATTTTTTCTTTGATATTTCTAACATCCATTTCATGTTAGCTCATTCTCATTAAGTGAGAGTGAATATATATGAGTATAATGGTTTTCCTATTGATTTTTCTTCTTATTTTCATCACTAATTTTTTTTTCTTTTGATAATTTTAACTTTCATTTGAAGCTAGTTCATCCTAATTAAATAAGAGTTATTATATATATATATATATTACTTGTATACAATAACTTCCATCTCAAATTTTTTTCTTATTTTCATCACCAACTTTTTTTTTCTTCTTTTGATATTTTAACCTCCATTTCATTTAGTTCATTCTCATTAAATGAGTAGATATATATACATACATTGCTTAAATGCGAAAATGATTTTCACCTCAATTTTTCATCTTATTTCCATCACTAATTTTCTTCTTCTTTTGATATTTCAAGCTCCATTATTTTTCCTTTTGTTTTTATATTTTAAACCTCCATTTCAATAAACTAACTCATCTTCATTTAGTGAGACTTCCATCTCTATTCATGCATTGCTTATATAGAGATAGGACAATGACTTGATATGAAAACTTGATTCAAAATTATTAAATTAATTTAAAAAATCAAAATGAAATTAAAAAAAATTACTCAAAGTGTCCAATAATTTTTAGGAGCTTGTCCAATAAGATACTCAAAAGTTTTTCTATTTTTTTTAGTTTGCTTTTCCCTTTTTTTCCTATTGGCTAATAGTTTTGCAATTTAATGACAATTGGTAATAATCACCAACTATTGTCATTTTAGATATAGTATAGAAATGAATTTACATAATTACATTTTTCATATTCTTTTATGTATATTGTAATATTAAAAAAAATCGAATACTTATACTTTCTTCTTACATTGCACATTTCGTAGTATATACTTCTAACATAAAATATTTTTGTATCAACTTCTAACTTCATAAAACTTTTACATATTTATATTATCTTAAACATTTATGTTTAAGTACATGAATTTCAAAAATTCTATTAAATATTTTATCACCAAATATATATTAAAATAAAATAAAAAGACGTTTTAAAAAGAAGACACGTGAGTATGTTAATATGAAAAAACAAATTTTCTACAATAAATTATATTATATAGATTTTATTTACTTTATAAACTTTTAACTTAAGTGATATTTTATATAATTATTTAACCAAATATTTAATAGTATGCGTAATATAAATACATAAAAAAGATAATTTCTCTCTCTCTCTCTCTTTCGTTATAATGTATTATTAATCAAAAATTATATATATTTTTCTTTTATATTTTATTATAATATTTGATAACTTATCAAGAAAGTCATGTAATTTAAAATTATTAAATTAATTTAGAAAATGAAAATGAAATCTTGAAAAATTAAAAGAAAAAAAAATTATTTTACACATCATCAAATTGATGTGACATTTTTAGAAGGGAAAGTGGCAAATTAGAAAATTTCTCCAACTTGCTTGCTTTTAGTATAATATAGATAAACTGCAGGAATTTGGGGAATAAACGAAAAAAAATATATGGAAAATGTAAAATTCATAAAATTGGTCCAATTAAAATTATCAATTTATCTTATTTATTTCTAATTCCCAAATTTTGTTACAAGACTTACCACTTACATAGTATGCGATTGTGATAATTTATGTATTGTGCTGTGTAATATGTCGTCAATGTCGTCAAAATTGGCCAAGAATCCAAATGAAGTTTATGTAAGATAAATTGGGAAATTTTCTTGAAATTAAATTAAATTTACTGTATGCAATTTAAAATAAGGATAATGATAAAATTACATAAATTATCATCCAGCCTTTCACCTTTTAATAGAAAATTGTCTTAAAAATATTTGTTTATTTTTCCTCTTAACAAATTGATTTTCCCTAGCGATTATGAAATGTAAGAGATTTTGGATATTGGTCCATAGTTTATTTAAGAAAATGTATAAATAAATAAATAAACAATCTTTATCATTATATTTTCTCAATTTGTGACAGGATTTACGAATATATGAATCATGAATTGTAGATTTGCCCAACTCACAGAAATAATTTCACAAATAAGGATAATCTTCAACATGATCCTCCAAACATTCACACGACATAAATCAAAAAATTGATGATCACATATAATATAAGATAAACAAAAGAGATGAAAACATAAGTTATAAAGGGATTTATCATCCCACTTATGATGGTCCAATCTAGGAAAACTTGAATAATTGATCATCCCACATTTCATGGTGGATGAAGCAAATAAGAGAAAAAGCTAGGTACATTAACAACATACATAAAAAGAAAACTAGAGCTGGAAAAAGGGTATCCAACACAAAGCCTCTTGCTTTTGACTCATCTTGGAGCTTCCTGGTAAAACCACCGGTTTCAGCCATGGAAAACACCTTTGAAAGACGTGCTTCCGTTATCTTCATTTGTTCCCTAGCTGCATTCTCAACCTCGACTATTGGCCTATTCTCGTATCTTCTCTGCAAAAGGACAAGATCAACAAAGAGGCAAGGTGACTTTTGAATGGTTGCCCCATGGATTCTCATGTTTAGGATCGTGTTTTGGTGTTTTGAAACTCGACATCTAGACTATGGTATCCATCAAAGCCAACCCAACATCCGTTTGCACAAACATAGTAAAAATTCATGTCATTGTAAGACCTAAAACTTTCCGGACTATAAACATTGAATACCAGCTATAAAGCATATTGAAAAGGAAAGCCATATTTGAAGCATGAGAGGTCTAAAGAGTTTCACCGTGAAAAAAGTAATCTTTCCATAGATATATCCATCTAAGCAACTCACAACTCACCTTCAACTCTGAAAGTATCTCGGGGATACTTCTTCCAGATGCAGATATGACAAAGACAAAACCGAACTTCTCCTTATATCGAGCATTCCACTCGTGTAGCTCCTAAAATTAAAGAAGTAAACATTGAAAAATCAAACCATGTATTTACTTAAGCCTTCCAACTTATTTGGAATTGTTAATACCCATGCAATCAAGTCGCAATTTATGTTTCTTAAAACGTGACATAACAGCTTTTCTTGAATTTTCAATCCATTGAATGCAGTAGATTGGTTACAAGGGATAGAATGTCTTAAGAAAAGGAAGCATAATGAGAAACTATTTCAAGTGAATTAATATCAAATCTGCAAACTGAGAAACGATTTTAAGAGTTGATCTAAAAACATTTCCTGCCAAATATAAACTACAGGGGATTACATTACAAAGTGGGATTATCATATAATACTAAAATGGTTCTCTGAATTCAGCTCCCAAGGACGAGTAGCAAAGACTATAAACAAAACGAAAACGTTTGTTTCTTTTATCGTTCATACCTCTAATGTAGAGTCGGT
The DNA here is from genome assembly GCA_005771605.1 of Scutellaria baicalensis. Taxonomy (NCBI): domain Eukaryota; kingdom Viridiplantae; phylum Streptophyta; class Magnoliopsida; order Lamiales; family Lamiaceae; genus Scutellaria; species Scutellaria baicalensis. The sequence continues at coordinate 48,980,679 of CM016722.1, forward strand.
GGCTACCACAGTAGACAGCTCTCTCTCGCTCCACCTATAACAAAAACAAATGATCACATCCAACCTCACTATACCATTCGCAGGTGGCTTTAAACGAGCAAGAAAACTCATTCAATAAAGTGTTCGACTCTTTCTTTGACTCTACTCACACCTTCCTTCACGAGACTGAGCACCAAAATTCAAGGTACAACCAGGCAATGCATACCACCAGATGGAAGTCAAATAGTTTATGATCACCAAACATAAATTACATATATTGACAGACTCGTATCAATTGCAATACAAAATAGCATAAAAACGATATCTTTTCGTTCTTTTCCAAGATGGCTGCCTATGCACGCCTGGTTCCGCCTTGGCGCCACCAGGCGGCCTGGAAGGGCTGACGACTAATTCAACCAATTTCGAACAATATACGTGTAATGTGTTGCTCAACTACATAATAGTAAATCTTTTAGTTATTTTCTAATAATTTCTGATCTGAAAATTTTCCATACATAGATATAGAGCATTGTGCAACAAAATTCAATACAACTATATCATGAAAAACACATTGCATAATTTGATTCCGATTTAGATATCAGATTGCATGAACTAGTTTATCAAAAAAAGAAAAGGAAGGGAGAAGAAGAGTGAGAAACAGAACTGAGTAGTGGTTGGACTCGTTTGGGTTTTCGAAGGGGTTTCACCAATCTGAGGATGCGCAGAAAACGCTTCTAGCCATCCATTCAAATCCACCTGAACAATGAGAGAGAGAGAGAGAGAGAGAGAGAGAGATTTCACTGAATCTGTAGAAATAGGGGGGAAAAAACAGGAGAGAATTGTGGGGAAGAAAGAGACCTTGTTGAACCAGATATGTTTGGCAGCGGTGAGGGCTTTTTCATAATCGGAGAAGGGTCCGGCGAACTCCATCTCTCGAGCAAATTTGTTACTCCGACAACATGCCAGCCAATCTTTCTCGCCCAACGCCATTGACGAATACACCTCTCTCTCTCTCTCTCTCCTCTCTCTTCCTTCCTCTGCGGCTCTGCGTGGTCTGCTGTTTGGACTCCAGTGTCCTAAACTGCGCTGCAGGAATTTGTTTTTATTATTTTATTAGGTTTTTTATTTTATTTTATTTCCTTGAATAAGAAATCAATTAATATATAAACTGGGAAATTTTCTTGATTTTTTCAGCACCCATATTTTCTTTTTATGGTAAAAGGGTAAAGCTGCAAATATAGCAACGTTTATGAAGAGATGCAAATATTATTACTTTTTAGGAGTAAATACATTCTTAATGGTGCAAATATATTCTTAATGGTGCAAATATATTCCTAATGTTTATATTTTCAATTTTATCAAACACTTTCTTTTATTTTTACATCCTTCTTACAATTTTTTTATTAAATAAGAAATTATTTATTTGTATTGCAAAATGCATTTTTAATCCTAAATAATTTACAAAATAAAGTTTATCTTGATAAGGAGTTGTATTTATTTTTACTTAAATTATGTTTTTTTGTACTTTATTCTACAATTATTGATTGATCTCATATGTAATATTTTAATACATATGATGACCAAGGATTTTTTTTGGATTTCAAATAAAATATTATGTTTGCATTTCATGTATGATATCATTTGTTTTTATTTCTATACTATTTAAAACTAAAAAAAAAACATAATTTTTTTGAGGTAAACATTTCTTGACATTATTATAAAATGTAGATCCATTTAATCACAAATCTCTTTCCAAAGTGAATTTTTTAATAAAATTTAAAATTAATTTAGAATATTTCAATACAAATGATTAACGAATATTTCATATAATATTATAAAGTGAGTGTATTTTTGCACTAATGACTATAATTTAAGTAAAATAAATATAATTTAAAGAATTAGAAATGTATATATACATAAAAATATACCAAATAATATTTATCTAAGTAAAAATAAATAATTACGCAACAAACTTAAGTGTATTAATTTGACGTAATAAAGATTAATAAAAAAACATACATTATTTACTTAAATATTTTTTTACTTAAATTTGACAATATTTACTTTAAAAAAGTACATTTTCTTGTAAATTAGTAAACACAATTTTTTTACTTAGTAAACATAATATTCACGCAGTACTAAAACATGATTTTAGTAAACATAATTTTTTACTTAAATATAAAACTTAAGTAAAAAATGTATGTTTACACCAAATAAACATAATATTTACGCAAGTAAAAAAACATAATTTAAGTAAAAATAAATATGACTCCTTATCAAGATAAACTTTATTTTGTAAATTGCTTTGGATTAAAAATGCATTTTGCAATACAAAAAAATAATTTATTATTTAATTAAAATAATTGCATCAAAATATAAACATTTAGGATATATTTGCACCACAAGTTAAACATTAAGGGTGTATTTACTCATTAAAAAAAGGTTAAGAGTGTATTTGCACCTACCCGTAAAACGTTAATGGTATATTTACACATTTATCCTTAGTAAAATTACAAGGATTATAATAGGGTTTTGACCTTTTAAAGTATAAATATATATGTTCGAATATTAAATTATAAAATAAATATAAGGCTATTTTCAATTCATGATTTTAGTGTTTTTCTCCAGTTTTAACAAATTAGATTAACTTAATTATTATCTTTGTTTTATAAATAAAGTTACTATTTTTAATGGGTAGGATTCCTATAAAACAGTCATAAGACTAATCAAAGAATGTATATTGGGGGGGGGGGTGAATAAGAGTTCTAATACTATAAAAAAAAAAACTCTTTTTTACGTAAGAATGGATTTCAAATCTACATTCATCCAAACACTACCGATGTATTTGCTATCATGGATTTCAAATCTCTCCTCAAATCCACCTATCCAAATGTGCCCTTAGAGTTAATCACTTAAATACAAACTTAGGATTTAATTTCAATTGTAACATGAACTTTTTCATGTTCTTTGGGCTTTGATTTTCATTTTCTACATATAAATTTATTCGTCAATAATTAACTTATACAATTTTGACTTCATAACAACAATTGGAGCCGAAAATCTAACCATACCCCAAATTGAAATAGATATTAGATGGTATTTTTTTTCGTTTTACAATCAAGAGTCAATGTTGCAATGAAAATTACTTTAAATGTAATTAACCCTTTCCATTATTATATAAGTAAGTACGAGTAAATTTTAATGAAAAGGTAATATCATTCACAGTCCTAAACGACTGATTAAACCTTTATGCTCTTCTTAGGTTTTTGTTGGAATATAGGCTCAATTGTTACTGGGCTTGTTTCTATTTTATTTCCTATTCTATCCAAGCCCAAGCCCAAGCCCATTACCCTGTTGCCCTAAAACGAGGTAGCCACCTCTTGCTCCCCTCATTTGATATCTCTCGCCTCTGTCGTTCAATCTCCTTCTCCTTAGCCCCTTCTCGATGAAACCCGTAGAGCTTCTTACTTCTCTCACTCACCCCCTTCATATGGGGTTCTGGTGGAGAATCTCCGTAGAAGCTAGATACAGTTCATCTCTCTCTCTCTCTCAAAGTCTCTCACTGTCTCTTCCCTGAAAACCCTAACTCTGTGTGAGTTTGTTCTGAGATCTTGGGTGTGAGTGAGGGTCGAAACGAGGGGTTTCTCTGTTGGTTTCTCGGGGCTCTTGGGGTTAAGGGCTTGGTGTTTTCGATCTCTTTGTGAGATCTAGGGTTTTCGAGTCTCTGTGACTCAGTGTGTGTTAAACCCTCTTCTTCCACTGGTCTTTGTGATCGATCGGTGCAGGCTCAAGGTTTTCTAAGCCACGGCTTGACCACGGTGTCCACCCAACAATGGTATCAAAGCCACGGTTCTAGTAACCGTGGTCTTATTTGACCCGTGGGAGATTCCAAGATCTTGGGGTGCTTGTTTGTAACCCCTGTGTTGATCTAGGGCTTGTCTGTGTTTTTTCTAACCCTGTGTGTCTTTCTTTTGTTGTTCCTCATGTTCCTGCTTACTGCTGCGTATTGAGCCGATTACACCTCTATTGTACTTTTAAATGTCATTCCTGATTCCTATAATGATGTTAAATCTGCTATAAAATATGGGAGGGATAATGTGTCTTTAGAAACTGTTGTAAATGGCTTAAAAAGTAAAGAAATGGATTTAAAAACTAATCCTACTAATAAGGGTAAAGTGATGTTTGTTAAAGGAAGGCCTAAGCCTAAAGACTATAAGCCTTCCAACAACCAAACTAACCAATTCCCTTAAAAGAATCAAACTGAAAATTCTTCTAATCCTCAGTTTAGACCCAAAAAAGGAGGTGTTATCACTGTGGGGATCCAAATCACTTTATTAAAGATTGTCCTAAGAAGAAAAATGAACAATCTGAGGTTAATCAAGTTAACAACACCACTGTAAATGAAAATGACTGTAATGGTGATGTGTTTATGATGACAAAATCTTGTGTGTTTCCTTGTGCAAACATTGTCTTGCCTTCTTCCTTTTGTGAAAGTGAATGACTTGTTGATTCTGGTTGTACTTTTCACATGACACCTTCTAAAGATCTTTTTAACTCTTATAGGGATGTAAACAATGGTTATGTTTCCCTTGCTAATGAAAAGAAATGCAAAATTACAGGAATGAATGATGTTTCCTTATCTTGTAATTCAGGCTGTGAGTTTACCCTAAAGAATGTTAGACATGTGCCTGATTTGTGTAATAATTTGATTTCTTGTGCTGCTTTAGAAGATGATGGTTTTGAAGGAAAATGGGAAAATAGAGTAATGGAAATTTTTAAAGGTTCTTCTGTGATTCTTGAAGCTGTGAAAAAGAAAATTTGTATGTATGTGTTGCTAAATCTCTGCCTGTCTCTGCTAATGTTGTTAAAGAAGATAAAACTCAACTTTTGCATTGTAGATTAGGTCACATGAGTAACAAGGGGCTTGAGTTATTACATAAAGCAGGACTTTTTGGTAATGATAAAGTGTATTGCATGCCTTTTTGTGAATCATGTATGAAAGACAAACAACATAAAATTAGTTTTCCTTATTCCCCTTCCCCAAACCTGTCTAACTGTTCTGAAATACATGAATATGTTCATGTTGATGTATGGGGACCAGCTAGTGTCCCCTACACATGGTGGTAAGTTTTATTTCCTGTCTGTAATTGATGATTTTTCCAAGAAAGTTTTTGTTATGCTTTTGTAACTTAAGTCTGATGTTTTTGAAAACTTTAAAAACTGGAAAATCTTAATTGAAAATCAGACTGGTAAGAAAATCAAAATTTTAAGGACTGATAATGGTCTTGAATTCTGCAACAACTTATTGGATAAGTTATGTGCAGATTCAGGTATCCAAAGGCATAAAACTGTTCCTTACACCCCTCAGCAAAATGGTGTTGCTGAGAGAATGAACAGAACTCTCTTAGAAAGGGTAAGGAGTATGCTGAACTACTCAGGTCTTTCTAAAAAGTTCTGGGGTGAAGCAGTGTATACTGCAACCTATTTGATAAATAGATCTCCTTCTGTGTCTTTGAATGGTAAGTGTCCTGAATCTATTTGGTCTGGAAAAACTGTTGATCTATCTAACTTAAGAATATTTGGTTGTGCTGGATATGTTCACCAAAAGAATGATCTTGAAGCAAGATCTAAAAAATGTGTTTTCTTAGGGTACCCTAATGGTGTAAAAGGTTACATGTTTTGGCTAAGGGATGACCCTGGTTTTAAAGTTATAATAAGTAGAGATGTCATTTTTAATGAATTTGAGTTTCTTTGCTTATCTTCAACTGCACATATGCCTGATTCTAGCACTGCTCCTATTAAGGTGGAACAACTTGTTTTGCCTGTTTCTGATGCTCTTGAATCTGTTAATTCTTTGCCTGGTGAACATGTGGATGATATAATAATGAAAATAATCTAGAAAACTATCAACTTGCTAGTGATAGGCCTAGGAGGAATATTAAACAATCTTCTAGGTTTGATGATTTTCACATTGATTCCCATGTCTTTAATGTATTTATATCTTTAGATGGGTGTGAACCAAAGACCTACAAAGAAGCCTTAAAATCTGAAAATTCAAAAGAATGGTTAAATGCAATGGATGATGAAATGAACTCTTTGCATAATAACACTTGGAGTTTTGTGCCTAAACCTGATCATTGTTCTATTGTGGACTGTAAGTGGTTGTTTAAGGTTAAAAATGAAGATGAAAAAGTTAGGTTTAAAGCTAGACTTGTAGCTAAATGGTTTACACAATAAGAAGGTATTGATTACTCTGAAATTTTTGCTCCAGTTGTGAAATTTGTCACTGCATGCTTGCTTTAGTTGCTCATTTTGATTGGGAATTGAAGCAATTAGATGTAAAAACTGCATTTTTACATGGTGATATTGATAAAGAAATTTACATGAGACAACCTGATGGTTTTGTTGATTCTAATAAACCTAATCATGTTTGTCTATAGAAAAAATCGTTGTATGGTCTAAAACAATCACCAAGGCAATGGAATAAAAAGTTTAATGAATATATGCAATCTTTGGACTTTAATAGAAGTGCATATGATCACTATTTGTATTTCAAGGTTGATAAGTTTGTCCCTGTTTTCTTATTAATATATGTTGATGATATGCTTCTGATAAGTCCATGCTTAAAGTCTATTGAACATGTTCAAAAGTGCCTCTGTAACAAATTTGATATGAAATATTTGGGTGATGTAAAAAGAATCCTAGGAATGAACATTGTCAGAAATAGAACGAACAAAACTGTACTCTTAAACCAATGCTCCTATGTAGGAAAGATTCTGAATAAATTTTCTATGTCTGCTTCTAAACCTGTTTCTGTGCCTCTTGCTGCTCATTTTGAATTAAGCAAAGATCAGTCCCCTAAGACTGATTCTGAAATTGCTGAAATGGAAAAAAGTTCCATATTCTAATGCCATTGGGTCTGTGATGTACCTCATGATCAGCAACAGGCCTGACATTGCTTATGTTGTCAGTTGCTTAAACAGGTATATGTCCAACCCTAGTCTCCCTCATTGGGAAGCTGTGAAATGGTTGCTTAGATACCTTAAATCCTCTCAGGAAGTAAGCTTGAATATTTCTTACTTTGCTCAAGGTGTTAATTTAGTTGGCTATGTTGATTCAAATTATGCAAATGATAGGGATAATAGGAAATCAACCACCTCTTATGTGTTTACATTGTGTGGCTCTTGCATTAGTTGGAAATCCCAACTCCAACACATTGTTGCCCTTTCAACTACTGAATTTGAATACATTGCTATAACTTAATCTTTAAAGGAAGCTATATGGTTAAAAGGTTTACTTTCTGAAATTGGATACTTGAATGGTAATGTAACTGTTTTCTCTGATAGCCAATCTGGTATTCAGCTATGTAAAAACCTTGTTTTTTTATGATAGAACTAAGCACATTGATGTTAGGTTCCATTTCATTAGGGATATTGTGAAAAAGGTGTGATTCAGTTGGAAAAAAATTGCTTCTCAATTCAATCCTGCAGACATGGGAACTAAATGCTTATCTTTGGAAAAATTCCTATCATGTTTGAAAACCTTGAACTTTGATCTGCCATATTAAGAAATTGTTAATACATGTGTATTGTAGATGATTGTGTGTCATGAAGCTTTGTGCCTGTCTTAGTGACAACTCTTGCTTAGTGGATATTTATTTTTCCTTGCACTAACTTTGTGTGTTGTGTGTGCAGGTACATGACAATGATGATTCCTCTGCACCGTTTTGTTATATCGATCAGACTAGTGGGGAATTGGGCCTAAGGTGGAGAATGTTGGAATATAGGTCCCATTGTTATTGGGCCTGTTTCTATTTTATTTCCTATTCTACCCAAGCCCAAGCCCAAGCCCAAGCCCATTAACCCATTGCCCTAAAACGAGGTAGCCACCTCTTGCTCCACTCATTTCCTATCTCTCGCCTCTGTCATTCAATCTCCTTCTCCTTCGCCCTTTCTCGATGAAACCCGTAGAGCTTCTTGCTCCTCTCACTAACCCCCTTCATATGGGGTTCTGGTGGAGGATCTCCGTAGAAGCTACATACAGTTCATCTCTCTCTCTCTCTCTCTCAAAGTCTCTCACTGTCTCTTCCCTGAAAACCCTAACTCTGTGTGAGTTTGTTCTGAGATCTTGGGTGTGAGTGAGGGTCGAAGCGAGTGGTTTCTCTGTTGGTTTCTCGGAGCTCTTGGGGTTAAGGGGCTTGTTGTTTTCGATCTCTTTGTGAGATCTAGGGTTTTCGAGTCTCTGTGACTCAGTGTGTGTTACACCCTCTTCTTCCACTGGTCTTTGTGATCGATCGGTGCAGGCTTAAGGTTTTCTGAGCCACGGCTTCACCACGGTGTCCACCCAACAGTTTTTTGTTCATTTTGTTTCTCATTTCCCTATAACTAAAACATGAATGTTTCGACTATACAATTAACACCATTTGATACGTTTGAAAACGATAAAGAAATCGGAATCGAAGCATATATATATATATATATATATCAAAAGAATAAATACTATAATATTTATCATAATAATAATAATGATGTGATTAAACATTCAGTCACTGAATATAAGACTTAAATAAAGTGGTGAAGACGAATTAATCAAACAAATTTCGTGACATTATAATTATAGTTGTCTTGCTTGCATAGTTTTATGTATGTGTCTTCATCAATATTATTCGTGATATTATAAATATTTTTCAAAATATAGGATTATTTATACACATTGTTTCATACATATATCATGAAAGTAATAAACTAATGTGAGAACTGAGTAATAGGATTAGGAATAAGAAGAAAGATAGAGGAGGCCGAAATAAGAAATGAAGTATAATAGAATGAGATTCACGACATTGAATGAAATTAGGTGGAATTGATTGACTTTAAGATCGTAAAATGGTAATGAGAAATGAATGATATACAAATATTGATTATTATGATTGACAACACAAAAAAAAAAAAAAAACAAATTCTTTTGATGACTACAAATTAAATGTATAAATATTATATGAAACTTTATATAACCAAATCACTTTTCGTATCATTTTATTTAATATTCTTGGTTAATATATATATCACTCAAAATTAGATATTTGATATTCTTAAATTTTACAAAATTACAAAAAATTAATAATTTCACTTATATTAAGGTATATCATATTATAAATTTTATTTTATAAAATTTACTAGTAGTTTACTATTTTCTTATTATTTACATATTCTAAAATGGTAAAACCATTTAATATTTTTCATAACGTTTGTCAATTAATTTATATGGTTTGTATTATTTAAATAATATCTTATGTTATGCTATCTAGAAATATTTAAGTTACAACTTCTTTATATGTTTTCATATAAATTATTATTTCTAATATCCATTTATCTAATTATTTGTATTATATATACAAATAAATTTTATTATCTTTCTGCTTTTTAGATTTTTATATTTATCAATTATCTTTTAATATATTTGTGCATATTGAGAATCAAAAAGAAAGAGAAAATATATTTTTGGATTAATCTGGAAAGTGAGAGATACAAGAGTATATATAGGTGATGATACATGAGAGAGAGAGAGTAACAAATCACCTAAAACTAACTACAAATATCAAAACTATGATACATAACAGTAATACAACGCCGCATGAAAACGGTTGTCTATCAAAGACGCATATTAATCATGAAAACCCTAATTTTATGCATGGCTTCCATGGCACACTCTAATACGCTCCAGAACACTTCTAACCTGGTTGATCAACAAGAGATAGCTTGGAACAGAGTGCAGCAAAACGAGAAGAGGATAAAGACTTAATAAGAAGATCTGCAACTTGTAATTCCGATGAAACATAACGAACATCCAACTCACAATTCCGAACCTTCTCCCGAAGAAAATGGATGTCAACCTCTATATGTTTGGTTCAAGCATAAAAAGCTGGATTGAAGGCCAACTTAATTGCACCTTCATTATCACACCATAGTAACGTTGGATGTGATATAGAAATCCGAAGCTCAGCAAATAAACTCTTCAACCAAAGCAATTATCTAGTTGCAAGAGCTAATGACCTATACTCAGCTTCGGTACTGTTTCTTGCCACAACATGTTGTTTCTTACTACTCCATGTAAGAAGATTCGGTCCCAGAAATATACAATACCCACTTGTGCTTCGACGATCATCAATATTACTCGTAAAATCCGCATCTGCAAAACCCTCTAACACAAACCTGGAAACTGGCTGAAAAAGAACACCATGATTTGGAGTCCCTTGTAGATATCGAAGAACACGTTTACAGGCCTTCCAATGATTAAAGGATGGAGCATGTAAATATTGACTCAATCGATTAACAATGAAAGCAATATCAGGTCTGGTTAGTGTCAAATACTGTAAACTCCCAATAATGCTTCTGTATAATGATGGCTGATCAAAAGACTCACTATCATGTAGAGCAAGCTTCAAACCAGAGAGATATGGTGTAGGACTAGGCTTTGAGTGTGAAAGTCCAGCATTATGAATTATATCCCGAATGTACTTAGACTGAGATAGATGAATACCTTGAGATGTTCTATGTGCTTCAGTACCCAAGAAATAACTCACTTCACCTAGATGTTTTAGTGAGAATTGAGTATCCAGCTTCTGAATGATATCTTGGATCATACCTGGATCATCCCCAGTGATGAGAATGTCATCGACATACACAAGAACAATAAGCAATTTGCCTCCTATAGAAGCATGAAACAGAGAGCTATCGGTCTTGGACCTGTGAAGCCCTTGAGCCAACAAGAATGAAGTGAGCTTATCATACCAAGCCTTGGGAGCTTGCCTCAAACCATACAGAGACCTGTCAAGCTTACAAACATGAGATGGAGAATGAACATCAACAAAACCTTCAGGCAGAAACATATAAACAGTCTCCTTAAGATCACCCTTCAAGAAAGCATTGTTCACATCAACTTGTTGGATTTGCCACCCTTTTGTAACGGCCAGTGTGAAAATAATCCTGATTGTAAGTGGTTTGACAACAGGACTAAAGGTATCAAAGAAATCCACCCCTGCATTTTGTTGGAAACCCCTTGCAACTAATCTAGCTTTGTACTTTTATATGCTGCCATCAGGATTTTTCTTAACTCTAAACACCCATTTGTTTGTAATATGATGAATATTAGGATTGATATGAACCAACCTCCATGTATTGTTCTGTTGTAGAGCTTTGAACTCTTCATCCATAGCTTGCTTCCAATGAGGGCAAGCAAGAGCTTGTGCCACAGTAATAGGCTCTTGAGTAGAAAGATCAATTGAAGAAATGGAAACAGTATATGTCTTAGGTTTATGAATACCACTTTTAGATCTAGTGGTCATAGGATGAATGGAAGTAGAAGGAATAATAGGATGAGATGTATGGGAAAAGGATAAAGAAGAGGGAAGATTACCTGTTGAGGGAAGGCCGACAGATGTGGTGGCAGCTAGATCAAAAGAATCAGAACTAGAAGTAGATGAACTATAAATAGGCAGACATGGAGATGAAGAAGATAGAACAGGCAGACTAGAAAGGACATGTGATGGTGATGCATGAGATGCATGTGAAGTAGAGACAAAAAGAGAGTCATATGGAAACTCTTCTTCATGAAAAACAACTGTTCTAGCCACATAGATTCTACCACTAGGATGCAAACATTTATATCCTTTGTGTAATGAACTATAGCCAATAAAGAGGCATTTTTGACTTCGAAATTGTAGTTTGTGCTTATTATATGGTCTTAGATATGGAAAGCAAGCACACCCAAAAACCTTGAGAAATGAATAGTTCGGTGGTTTATGAAAGAGTTTAAAATAGGGTGTATGACCTTGAAGGGGAGCACTAGGCAATCGATTGAGAAGAAAAGTTGCAGTGTGAAATGCATCCTACCAAAAAACCAAAGGCATAGAAGCATGACTTAATAGAGATAAACCAATGTCCACAACAGATTGATGTTTCCTCTCAACCAAACCATTTTGTTGATGAGTGTAAGGACAAGAATTTCGAAGAACAACACCCAAAGATTGAAGATAAGGGATTAAAGCTTTAAACTCACCACTCATATCACAATGAAAAACCTTCAATTTAGTGTTAAACAACCTCTCAACAAGGGGTAAAAATTTGTGAAACACACTAGACACATCAGATTTTGCAACAAGGGGATAAATCCAAGAGTATCTAGTAAAATCATCTACAAACAAAACATAATACTTGTAGCCTTCTCTAGAAGAAGTGTCTGCTGGACCCCAAACATCACTATGAATAATATCTAGAGGCTGTGAAGTAGTATACAAAATGGAAGGAAAAGACATTTGATGTAATTTGCCAATTTTACAAGCCTCATAAGAATTAGGAAGTGTAGTGCAAGGAACTTTTATTTCATTCAATACTCTTGTAAGAGCTTTATTACAGGGGTGCCCTAGTCTATTATGCCACAAGAAATTAGAGCTAGAAGAATTACAAACAAATGACTGCAAAGCATGAGAAGAAGAATGAGATGGAACCACAAGTGAAGCGGATGATGAATGAAGATGAGAGAGATCTAGCTGATACAATCCATCTTTAAGCACTCCTCTCAACAACACTTGATGAGTGTTCAGGTCCTTAACAAGACAAAATGTGGCATCAAATTCAATATAGGCAGCATTATCTTGCAAAAACTTAGAAATGCTAAGAAGATTTTTGGTAATATCAGGAACAAAAAGAACATTATTCAATCTAATAGGAGAAGAAGTGAAGGAAGGATAAGAAGTGGAACCAGTGTGAGAAATGTGTAAGGAAGAGTCATTACCAACAACAAGTTGTTGCTTACCATTATAGGAAGAATACAACTGAAGATAGTCCAAGACTGAGGTAACATGGTGAGTTGCTCCACTATCAATTACCTAATCAGGAGTGGAAGGAAAAACGCCATGGGATGTGGATGTGGATGGAGCAAAAGAGTGTTCAGAGGAACAAACCTGATGATTAGCATTCGCAGTACGAAGAAAATTAGCCTGAGGAGGTTGAGCTGAATTCTCCAAACCATGAAATGAAACATCAAAACGCCTAAAACATTTCACAGCAACATGATTGGATTTGCCACACAATTGACAAATTATGCCACGGCCACCACGAGAGAAACGACCACGACCTCTGCCTCGATAATAACCACGAGATCGATCAGAGAAACCTCCCCTAGCAACACCAATCTGAGCAGACGGAGAAACATTCGATCCACTACCAACAACAGCTAAAGAGGAAGAAGAAGCATGAGCCACATGAGCAACAACCGAAGAAGATTGATGCAGTCGTATTTCATGAGTCTGAAGAACAAACTGAACCTCAGACAACGACACCTCGTCACTACGCGTGGTCAAATTCACAATCACACTTTCATATTCCGATCCTAATCCTCCAAGGATATACAAAACAAGATCTTCATCACTAATTGCTTGGCCAGCAGCACGCAATTGATCGGCCAAATTTTGCATCTGCATGAAAAAATCGGCAACCTGCATGTCACATTTCTTCATCGTTTGAAGCTAAAAACGAAGATTCATAGCTCGAGCCTTTGATTACGAACGAAACAACTGCTCCAATGCACGCCAGATTTCAAAAGCATGCGTATACCTACTCACAAAACCTAGCATAGACTCCGAAACCGAGCTCAACAGCCAACTTTTAAGAAACTGATCCTTTCTGATCCATTCCACAAACTCAGCTCGTCGACAACTAGGCCATCAACACCGACTTCAAACTCCGCCGGAACCATATCTTCATCACCATGAATAAACAAATCGAATCCATGAGCAGTGACCGTAGCCAAGACCTGAGACCTCCAGTACGAGTAATTAGAGTGATCAAGCCTAAGTGTAAGAGTAGTAAACGTTGGAAGAAGAATTTGCGCCATGGAAGAGAAGAAGAAACTGGCTTCTAAGATACCATGTTGAGAATCAAAAAGAAAAGATATTTTTGGATTAATCTGGAAAGTGAGAGATACAAGAGTATATATAGGTGATGATACATGAGAGAGAGTAACAAATCACCTAACCACCTCGCTGACGTGGATGACTAACTACAAATATCAAAACTATGATACACAACAGTAATACAACAACGCATGAAAACTGTGGTCTATCAAAGACGCATATTAATCATGAAAACCCTAATTTTATGCATGGCTTCCATGGCACACTCTAATAGTGCATTTATTGATTTTTTTACTATTTTGCGCTTTTCAGATTTTTTAGATTAATTTTATATTATTAATTATTATTTATATTAATTATAGCTATTTCAATATTATTCACATAACTTTATATAATGATTTAACTTTATAGTTTGTTAGAAAATAAACTAAAATGATAATCATCAAAATTAATTAAGAAATTGTTCATTTATTGATGGTATGAATACATAATACCACAAAGATGGGAATGAATTGTCGTTCCTATATCCACGATAATATTGATTTATATACGGATAATGATTCTCAAGCAATCGAAGGAATATGAATGAAGGTAGAAATAATTATACAATTCCTACCTCAATCATACCTTTAAAAGAAGAAAGATAGACATTGGGAGTAACAAGAAACGAAAAGAAGAAAAAAGTTACATGAAAGAGAGAGGAAGAAGATAAAATTGAAATTATTTCCATTCAAACGAACATAAAAGTGGAAAGTCACATTTTTAACCATCTATATTTATAAACATTACTTTTTATCAAATTATTAAATTTTGTTCTTCTTAATGAACAAAAATTATTTTTACCCAACTATACACTTCCAATACTTCTAATATTTGAGATGATATAGATTTGTAATATGATAGTAGTGTATCATCCTATTCAATTGTGGCAAAGACTTATAGATCCATGTGGCACATAGGGGTACATATTTAGGTGTTATATACATGTTCTTCAGGTGTTATATATATACTTCATAGGTGTTATGTTTGTTGATATTATAAATATACTCTACTTATATCATATATATATAAGAGTATACATGTGATACATGAAGAAGATATACATGATACCTATAAAGTATATATTTAACATCATATGATGATTAATTTGGGGGCATCATGTCCCTAGGACACACAAGTGTCACTCATTCAATCGTACGTATACCCTAGTCTTATAGATGATATTATCTATATATTTATATATGTCCATTTCCACTTAAATGTTATTTGGAAATTGGAATAACCATACCATTATCTACATAGTAACTATACCCATTATATTCAACCAATCATCTATAACAGTGTATGGATATTTAGTGTTAATTTTGCACCATCAAATTGTGAATATCGTGATTGATCTCCAACAGTGTGCATCATCTTGTGCACTAAATGAGAATATGCTAGAATATTCTCTATTATTAAATATAAAATGAAATAAAAACATAAAATAAAAGAAAAGGAAAACACAAAACATTTGTGTGAGACGGTCCCACGGATAATTTTCGTGAGACAGATCACTTTTACCCTCTAACCCAACTCATTTTCATAACCTCCGTCCCAAAATAAATAACGTTTTAGCAACTAAAATTTGTCCCAAAATAATTGTCATTTTCGTATTCCAAAGCATATTTACATGCAATATATCAAATATACCCCTATTTATTCATCTCAAATTAAATGTGTTAAAAAGATAAAAATTTCTCATTAATTAAACTTAAATAGGGGTAGATTGGACTTTTTATCATATTTTTTAATATATGTGCAGAAGACTAAAACGTCATTTATTTTGGGACGGAGGTAGTATGTGAATTATGAAATATGGGTTGAGGGAAATATGAGTTGTAGGTTGACCCGTCTCACATACAACAATCCCTGAAATGGTCTCACATAAGGCTACATGTTGGACCTGAGTAAACTTAGAGTTGAAGATTCACTGTATCATTGAAGTTCGAGTTGAAAATTCAATGTATCTATTGGATTGACGCACAGTGAAATTTGATCTCATAGTATTTTTCCTTCAAAAATCCATTTTTAACTCGTTTAAAAATTCATATAATATTTGAGGATTTGGGCGATAAGTGAGTCTCAAATCCATTTTTAGCTCATTTATTTATAAATATACATGGTATTTGGATATGGAGGGATAAAATAATGGATAAATAAAGCGTCATTGGTAACGACTCACGTGCACTAAATTATGGTTGACCCACACAAGAAGTCATGCCTTATCTAAATCTAATTTTAAATACATTTTCACACTCACCAAGTTAAGGAGAGGGCGTGCAATCAACTGGGGCCCACATATCCAATACATACTACATCGCAATTTGGGACACACTTACTTAAATTAAATCAAATCAAACTGTAAGTAAAAGTAAGTTGACCAGCTGTACCCTTCAAATTTCCAGCTACACATCATTTATCTTCAACATCATTTTCCTTTCTAAATTAATTAGGTTTCTAATTTAAAATGGCCAAAATTAGATTTATTTGCAATTTGTGACAAAAAGAGAAGCTACCTCATTTAAACATACTGGAAAAAAAAAAAAAAGAAATTGGTGAAACAAACAAGAAAAGTGGCCTAAAACCCTAATTCCATTTCTCCCATCTATGGTTTTGATGAAGGGTTTTGGTCATGATCCGCTGCAGCAGAGCCCACCATAAACTGGAGTTCCCTCCTATCATAAACATCCAATGAGAAATCCCTTGTTGATGCTGTTGTACCTGGCGCATTACCTGTGGTACTCACCGCGGAGGAGCTTGAACTGGGTGCCATCGCCGTTGCAGCGCCTTTCTCGTCGCCATTTACGTTGGGCCCCACTTCCACGTCATCACTTGCGCTGCCACCAGTTGAAGCGCCAAACGTTACGAAGTTCGCCATCGGCCGTCCGGCGACGGTGAATGCCGATGCGGAGGTCGCCCAGAACTGCGGCTGACTCGACGGGGCTCCGGCGGATGGAGGGATCATGAAATATGCCCCGCCGGGGAATAGCGGGACTAGCCCTTGGGGTGCGATGGGCGCGACCGGGGCAAAACTAGAAGTTTCGTTGACCTCGACGAAATCGCTGTTGGAAGCCCTTTTCCTCCGCTTTCTTGGGGTTTC
The DNA here is from genome assembly GCA_005771605.1 of Scutellaria baicalensis. Classification (NCBI taxonomy): domain Eukaryota; kingdom Viridiplantae; phylum Streptophyta; class Magnoliopsida; order Lamiales; family Lamiaceae; genus Scutellaria; species Scutellaria baicalensis. Next base: position 48,997,709 of record CM016722.1, read on the forward strand.
CGGGGCGGAGGTCGTCGGGATTTTCAACGCCCCATTCACCGTGACGGCGATGGCCGGCACTGTTCCGGTACCGGTCGCCTCTATAATGGCCGGCTCGGCTCGCTCCAGTAGCCAGCGTACGGTCTCGCCGTCGGACTTGTGGCCGAGCTCCCGCGTGAGTTGGAATATACGGGCCGCGCACGCCGCCGGCATTCGGATTCTCCGGCCGCGCCCCTCCACCTTCGTGTGGCGGTCTTTGCTCGACCTCTTCGACGGCGGCACGACTATTTCCCGCGACTGATTGTTCTCCGTCGGCTCCTCCTTGAGTAGGGGAGCGTCTTCGGCAGGCGGCGAGGGGGAAGGGTCGGGATCCAGAGCTCCGACGGCGGTGATGGTGTACTCGCTGGGGAGAAGAGGGTCGGGGGGGAGGGTGGTGACGTCATCTTCCTGGTGGTGGTGATGGCGGAGGAGTGAGGAGGCCATGAATGTAATTTTATCCGACGGTTGATGAGGAGGGCTAATGAGGGACCCCCAACAAAACCTATATACTATATACTGCACTGCTAATGGACGGTGGATGCGCTTCTCTCTTCGACGACCGCTAAGATGCTGACACGTGTCACCTCGCTATTTCGGATTAGGGACCATTTTGTAATTTAATATATTTACTAGTCACTCTATATTTATTTTTCATTTATTACAACAGCCACCCCAAAATGTTTTTAATAGATTTAAAATAAATATTTGAGAGATTTTACAGCAAACGAAGCAAAGGCTTTGTTAGAGTACAATGGCTTCTGCCAATCGAGAAGGAGAAACCGATCAGGTACGTGAATTTGAACTCCACGTTATGATTTAATTCTAATTTACAAATGAAGTAAAGTTTAAAATTCTCTCTGAAGATTACAGCTTCCGGTTTATCTGTAATGGGTTTAATTGTTTTGTTGCGCTGATTATCTAAAATTGGGGCTTTTTTTTTTTTTTTGCTGGATTATTTTACTTGGTACTGAATATTAGTCGTTTTGTTTCGTAATTTGGTTTGGTTATATTGAAGCTGATGGAATTTGGCAGGTTTTGGTGGAAGAGAAATTATCAGCCAGGATTTTCACGTTGAACAGAACTAAGCAGCTCAATGCACTCTCAGAAACAATGGTATGTGTTGAGACTATCATTGCCTGCTCCGAGACATCATTTAGGGATTGTGTTTGAGATTATTTTCTTTAAAATTGATGACCTTTTATCTGATACTTGATCTGAGAATCTGAGAATCAACTGTTTGGGGGAATCTTGTTGTTATATAAGTTTAGCTGAATGTGTGTGTGTGTGTGCGCGATGTCTCTCGTGATTTGTGATCAAATTTATATTATAGAGAAGTTTTGTGAAAGGAAATTAGTTTCCCTTTCTTCTTGGTCATGTTGTATTATCTACTTGTATATCAATTTCAAAACTGTTTCCTGCTGCTTAGAACTCATCAAGACCCTAACATGTATGATGTTTGGTCCGTCTATGCATTATGATGTGTTCGGATTTTGGCTTGACCCATACCTTGAAATACTACTTTCTGGTGAGAATGTAGATGCAACTGAAATTTCCCATTATTTCGTGTGTTTAGTGTTTACAATTTTGAATTCCTTAGAAACCAATATGTGTGGGTTTCTATTTGGGTTTAACTGTTTTCTGCTCCTAAAATTTAGTGGTATCCTGACTGCCATTAAAAATAGTTCAATTACGTGCTGAAATTATTCTTTATCTAACTGTAGGTGTCTCGTTTATTGGAGCTTTTTCTTGCTTGTGCAGAAGATTCTTCTGTCAAACTGATAATTTTAAAGGTATTTCCACCAGATTTTGGGACAAATTTATAATGGGCTCTGCCACCTAGCCAAATGATCATCACAAGTGTTGTTTTGAAAATGCGAGCATACATTGTGTTGTGCATCATGTGTTGTATTATTTTAATCTCTCTCTGTTTGTCTGTGGCCATGAACAATAGGGAAAAGGAAGATCATTTTGTGCTGGAGGTGATGTAGCTGCAGTTGTTCGTGATATCAACCAAGGTAGAAAGTGGTGCTTAAGTACATTGATGGTCACAGTTCACGAACTAGATCATTCAATCTAATCTACAATGACTTTGGCTGCAATTATAGGCCAACCTGTAAATTACTTTCAAAATTTGTTTTGAGTTTTATGAATTTAAGTTGATGTCAATAAAGGTCAATTTTGAGTGACATATGTTGACTACAAACAACTGACAAGAATATCAATAAACTATAACCAATCAAGGCTAATATGAGCATCAAGTTTTGGTACGTGCAATGGATCCAACCAACCTGCAGATTAGTCCTTGAACCTTTTCTGTTTACATCTGTTCTCTATCAGCATCTTTATGTGAATAAACAAAGGCTAATTCCTTAAAGTAGATGATTGTTGTTTTTTCTGTTGTTGTGAGCATCAGGTAATTGGAAGTCAGGTGCATATTATTTCAGAAAGGAGTTTACAATGAACTATGTCATCGCTACATACAGTAAACCGCAGGTGCTGATTTTGAAAAAGAGACATGTTGATTTGTTATTTTCTGTTAAATTCCTCTACTCCATGAATCTTATTATTCATTTGCAAATGTATGCAAAGGTTTCAATTCTTAATGGCATTGTCATGGGCGGAGGAGCAGGTGTCTCTATACATGGTAGATTCCGCATTGCTAGTGAGAATTCGGTACTGATCATTTCCTTTCTTGATGTTACATGAACTTTAAATCGTTAAATATTAATCATCTTTGCTGTTAAACATTTATATCTGTGTGTGTGTGCGCGCGCACGCATATATATCTTTGCTTATGCATACATTATATGTACGAATAAAAAAAAGGACAAAAAACAAAAGTAAAACTTGAAGTCCAGTGTAGAAATTTTACTAAGGTAGACCACTCAAGCTAGTCGCTGTTTCCAGAAACAATATAACTGAAACTAGTCAGTACATTAATATGTCATATAAAATTATGTGTCATTGAATTGTGGAACCGTGTATAATTAGTTTGTTTGATATCCAGACCAAAAAGTTTCTTTGATTATGAAAGTGAAATTTTGATGATATTTGTTGCTGAAAAAGCTTTCTTAACTCCTTGACAATTGATAATCAAATAAACTAAAATAACTACAATAACTACAATAATCAATTGAAAATGTATATAAAATTGAAGCAAAAATAAATAATCTCAAGATTCACCAAAAAATTGAATTTAGGATAAACCATGAACTTCAGAAAGAGACAAAAATAAGTAATATAACCACTATCGTTGATTGAGCATGAGATGCAAATATGGAAAAACAAACTCAACTTCAACTATTTGAGGCCTTAGGAAAAATTAAAAAGAGGAGAGATAACCTGAATTCTAAAATTTGAATGTTTGCAGTGTGTGCAAAAAATTGGACATATAATTTTCTTCACACACACACACACACCTATAAATATATATATATATATATATTACCTATATAAAAGTATGGATATTTCTTACAAAATATGGATTGCCTGATATATCCTTATTAAAATATGGATTGTCTAATATATCCTTATTAAAGATTTTATTTAAGGTTATAATAGTAATTTATGATTTTCATATTTAAATAATTTTACATTAGAATTAATTATAAACCAAATTTATATAAAGTTCTATTATGAGTAGGACTCTAATTTACTATACATTTTTTAATTTAATTTAATTTAACATAGATTGTATATCCTTATAAAAAATTATTATTTAAGATTAATAGTAATATAATGTTTTGATTTAAAAAATTCATTATTCACGTGCGACGCACGTGCTGATACTCGTGTATATATATATGAAAATTCTTAAAATACCCTTCCCCTTGGAACCCACTTGGGTCTCTCTATGTATTCGGATTCAGTGATGTTTTATGATAGTGTGTCTTATTTGACAAGTCCTAAGTTATTTCTATTTTCTCTCCATTGGAGATTTACTAGTTGATCAAGAAAAACGGTTTCTAAATAAAGGCTCACTCCAACATTTATGCAGCTTTTTGCTATGCCTGAAACTGCTCTGGGACTTTTTCCAGATATAGGCGCTTCTTACTTTTTGTCAAGACTTCCTGGATTCTTTGGTAATTCCTGCACGCCTTTGTGTTTTCATAATATGTTATTAGTTAGATGGTCCGATAATTTTGCTGTTTAATCTAGTTTGTTTGAGCTGCTTAGACCTAATCACCAATAGGAACTGGATTTAGGATTATATGGGTGCATTTGTTATTGTACCTCAAATGTCTGTAAGTTGATTTCCAGTTTCACCATACTGTATATGTACATGTGGATCATATTGATATTAACTTCCTGAAATGATAATATTTTTGCCTCTTTACATATTCTTTTTGTTTTCTGGTGTTCATAGTTTTATATTGTTATTCCTATAATTAGTCTTATTTGGAAAACTCTTATGTGTGGGAATTATCATCGATTGGTCTCAATTCTTGGAAACTCAACATTTCCTTGCAGGAGAGTATGTTGGTCTGACAGGTGCAAGGTTAGATGGTGCTGAAATGCTAGCATGCGGTCTAGCAACTCACTTCGTTCCATCAGAGGTGTAGATGCTTTCTCAACTCCTGTGAACTGCTCCCCCCCCCCTCCCCATGTATTTTTCTCTACAGACTCAATAGAAAAATTGTCTTGATGGTGCTGAATTTTCTTCTTGTGTTTTTTTGGGGTGTGTGTAGTGAAGGGGTTTACGCGGTTCCCTTGTTCTCTTATTCAGGCTACTCCATCGACCATTGCAGCACATATTTGACTATTCTTCTTCTTCCTTGTTTTTTTTTTTTTTTTTTGTGTGTGTGTGTGTGGTGAAGAAGTTGTCACAGTTATTTTGTTTGCTTATTCAGCCTACTCCATTGACCATTGCACATATTTGACTATTTTAATATGCTTCCATGGTTGGACAGAGATTGCCATTGTTAGAAGAAGCACTTATTAAAGCAGACTCTAGTGCTCCAGATGTTATCGCTTCCACAATTGGAGAATTCTCACAGATACCAAATTTGAAGAAGAATAGTGCTTACCACAGGTATGGGTTTTTTATTTCAGCATAATAAATTCTTTTACAGCTTGGGGAAATTAGGAAGAGTATCTTGAACTCATATCCCCTTACTGGGGATCAAATTGATTAAGACTATTCTATTCTTTGCTACTATCTGGAACTAGAACTCCTAAAATTTTGTGAATAACATTGTAATTAACAGTTATAATATCTCCACTCACTTCATTTATGTGGTCAGATACTTATAGTGATATGTAACATCATATATGGTTCTTGCAATTTATACAATTACCATCCATACCTACATAACTAAATGAATGAATTATCAATGGTGTTTGATCGACATATCCACCAAGAAATTATCATTTGTTGGTCTTGTTGCTTATATTCCCTTGTAGGACAAAAGCAATCATCACGTAGACCCTTAATATATGCATTGACTTGTACTGATCCAAGAAACGTCGCAGAACTTGGGTCTCATCTTTACTAATGTAGTATGTATCCTGATAATTGGTTTTCGGCCAGTAACTTTCCACTCATTTCTGTGACTTCGCTGCAGGTTGAGCATTATTAACAAATGCTTTTCTCGAAGAACAGTTGAAGAGATCATCACGGCATTAGTAAGATGACAAGGAATATCAGTTTTCACCTCATGTTTCTCCTCAGGAAACTCTATTTTTAATCGTTTAATTGTGTCCATGTTTCTAGGAGAGGGTGGCTGCTGAGAAGAAGGATGATTGGATCTCTTCCACCATTCTGTCAATGAAGAAAGCTTCCCCTATGAGCCTTAAAATCTCTCTGAGATCGGTATGCATCATAAGCATTCTTAGTTTGTGTTCTTCATCATCTCAGTCTCAGAAGTCGATTGTGTATAAAAACCAAAGTCCCAAAAGCTAATAAACTGGAGGGCTCCTAACATCTGATATTTTCACATAACATCCCAGATTAGAGAAGGAAGGCTCCAGGGCATCGGTAAATGCCTCGTCCGAGAATTCAGAATGGTTTGTCATGTGATGAAGGGAGAAATTAGCAAGGATTTCGTCGAGGTATGAATGGATTGCATCAAACTCATCCTTTGTTTGCATATTCATAAACATCGTCTCTAAATAAAGTGTATTCTAAATCCAGGGCTGCAGAGCTATACTGTTGGACAAGGATAGAAACCCAAAGGTACACAAGCATTTTTATCGTGATATTGTAGTTAAAATAACTATTGACTTTCACCTGGGACTATCTTTTCGTCTCTCTTCTAATTTCGCAGTGGCAGCCCTCCAACTTAGAGTCGATCAGTGATGAAATGGTCGATCGTTACTTCTCAAAGGTAAACGACGATGACTTTGAAGATTTGAAACTCCCAATCAGCTCAAACTTACCTGCATATGCTGTTGCTAAACTCTGAATTTACTTTTAATTACCGATCTTATATATAGTTAAGAACTTAGCCAAGAATACAACTCCCAAAATAATGTCATGAAAAATTATCAGACTCAATAAACACACCACTGCTTTCTACACATTATTACTTGAGCAATAAAGCATGGACCCTCCCTCCCTCTCTGCCTAGAAATATGATGCTTCATGTACTCGTTTCGACAAGCTACTCAATTTTTACACATCGTATGTAATCATGTTAGTGTTAGCATTATCGTAGTCGTTTTCTATCTTGTTATTCTGCTTGCATTTCGTGTGCCAAGTTTTAGTGGAGCCAGCAATTTGAACCCAATCCGAATGGCCAATTAATAAGGTAAGGTTGGGTTTTATAAATAGCAGCTTGAAAAATGTCGAAATGTTTTGTTCCGGCTCAAGTGGCCCGATGGGCCGGATGGGCTCGGGTCGATTTGGCTCGTTAAACCTGATGGCCCGCTAATTTTTTTTTTTTTTTTTTTGTGCAGCTTACAATTTAATTCTCTCTCTCTCTCTCTCTCTCATGTTTTTAATTACTTTAATTTTCTTTAATTATTCTCTTCTTCAGTCATCATTAATTAATTTAAATTAGCATCATAAATAATTGAATTAAAATGTTATTGAATGGAGAAAAGAAAATAAAAAAGCGATTGGACTTTACCCCTTGAATAATTTAATTATGTTAAATAAATCATCTTCGATCAAATAAGTAGGATACTATAATTTAAATTTAAATTAAGTCTTAAATTATGTCATGAAATTATTTCGTCGTAAAATTCAGTGTAAAAATTTCATTAATCAACAATTATTTTAATTTTAGAAAATAATTAGTGGTTTGGGTTGATTTGGTCTGTTGACCCAAGCGGGGTTGGGTTTGGCTCAAATTTGGTCGAGTCTAGCTCTAAGTTTTACTGGCTTCTTGAAAATGCATTATTGATACACCCCACATGTGCTAACGAAGAACTCATATGAGCAATAATAAGAACTAAAGCTCATTCAAAAATGATTATTCATTGATCAAATTAGCAATTTAATGGTGAGAATTTAAAATAAAATAAAAAAGACGCTCCAAAAATTACAAGAACTCAACAAGAACCATAATAAATGTTACAACTCATAAAAAATATTATGCATTCACCAGATTAGCAAATTGATTGTGAGAGTTTAAGGAAACAAAAGGAGGATGCTTCAAAATTAATATTAGAAAATTAAAGAAATCAACTTATAATCAGCATGATGAACTTACAAATCAAATGAAAATTTTGACTCACAAAAATATATTTTAAGTGATTTAGGTTCGAACCGTGATCATCGCTAAATTTACTTACCTTTATGAAGGTGTGATACTATTTGATCATGGTTATTGTGAAAATAGTTATTAAAAGTTGCATTTCCTGGAATCTACTATGATAAGAGTAGATATTTTATACACTTAATGCAAATGCAACTCGCAGTCTGGGTCCGAATTGTTTCGGATCCACACATTTCCACTTTTTTTAGTTCGAACCTTTATATTATGTTAGTCGTACTTATATGCTATATTATTCATACATTTATACTAGGATATGATACCCTTAGTATAATACTTTATATTAAAAAAAACCGTTGATCTTTATACTATGCTAATTATACTTTTAGTTTATTTTAGTTATACATTTAAGTAATAATTCAACTTAAAAAATAACTCTAATTTAACATTTATATTATTGAATTTATTTTAATCCATATGGGTCTTCCCATCCTTATTGTTTAATTTATGTAGCAACAGATGTGCAGATATTATACATGAACAAGAAGAATAAGAAGACACGTCACTTTGAAAATTAATTAACAAGAATACAAATACAAAATGAAATTAAGCAGACAAGAAAAATACAGATTGAGTGGCAAATACATATATAAGAAAAGAAAGACTTGTAATATATCAAACAACACAAGTTAGTTTGTCCGATTCAAAGTTGGATATATCATGATGTCAAAGAGTTATAATACTCAAGTCAAGAATGAGTATTAATTTGACAATGGAATCCAACAATGATTCATGAGACGAACTAACAATGGGAAAATAATAATGCATGGTCAAAAGCCGAAATATATATATATATATATATATATATATGAAAAAGATCGAAGATGAATGTTCAGAGGCCAAGCCGTGCTCGGAGCGCGGCTGAAACATTGAACAAGAATCGGCGTGGTGCACCAGTTTGTGATAGGTGGCGCGCGGCTTCAGTTTCTTGGCTGATGGCTATGATCAAAACAACCATGAAAATGCATGCATGCTTAATGTTGGCCATCAATGGAGCTAGCTAGGGTTTATTGTTTGTATGACACAAAATGTACGTACACAAATATATAGCTAGCTATATTTCCATAGTGGCTGGCATTTCTATTTATAGGAATTAGTTGGCAAACTAGTTTAATTTGTTAATTCATTTGGGAATAATTTAATCTCAAATAACATATATGGGAATCTGCAGACTAATTCTTAGATAAGGAAATCAATATTATTAACTTCTTCTTTTATTTATTTATTTACGTTCATAATTGTTTTCTGGGCACAAAGTTTGCGAGGTTGGCATCATGCTCGCCTACTACTCTTTATAAAAATATTTTATATCTGAATTTAATTAACAAACTAGCTTTTTTTCCATTTAAGTGCAAATTAATGCATGTCACAATCAAATTTAATTCATGATTGAGTCTCTTGTGAATCAGGTGCATGGATCAGATCGGATCCTCTGTACCAAAAAGTCGTGTCCCACTTGTGTACCATGTCAAAACGATATGATTTTAATATTAATTTATAACCATTTTTATTTTAAAATTCAATCTAACGTGTTTTGTGGTGTCGTACAGGGATGTGTGGTATGGAGTCTTCTCATTTGTTGGCAGTGATGCTCACAATTAAAGTTTGCGTGGTTGGCATCATGCTCGACTACTACTCTTTATAAATTTATTTTAAATCATAGTTTCTGAATTTAATATTTAAGTGCAAATGTCACAATAATAAATTAAGTGACTGTCCATTTAAACAAACAAGTCTACTATTAAATTAAATCTCAAGTAAACCACTGTCAAATAATTATACTCATGATCAATATGTATAATCACTTGACAATCCAACCCAATAATGATAATTAGGATATAATTATTTTAAAATCATTGAACTAAAATAACACGAAGGTAACACTACTATAACATGAAGATAACGCTAACATAACATGAAGGTAGAAAACAATGTTAATCATACCTTCATGTTATGTTAGATTGACCTTCATGTTATGTTAGTATTACCTTCATGTTATGTTAGTGTTACCTTCATGTTATGTTAGTGTTTTGTATTTCTTTTAAAATGTTAATGTCACGTCAACGAATTAAATTAGCTTGAAAACCCGAAAGTCGTGACATCATGTGCGATTCACGTGTAATTAAGAGATAATCAACTGATATTCCTTGTCGCCTCTTGTGCCATGATAATCAACATTTTAGTCTCGCAAATACTCATTTTTACTTGCAGTATATATGAATAATACATTTTTAAGAAATCCGGAAAAGTTGGCACACAAATCTAGCTAGCAGAATAACACGATAGAATACGATGTGTACTAAAACACTCACATTTTCTATTACATCGGATGTGTAAGAATTTAGTAGCTTGTCGTCTCACTAGTGCCATGATCATCTCTTCAACTGTTCTTCGAGAAAAGCATTTGCTAATAAGATGAGACCCAAGTTCTGCAACATTTTTGGATCCCTAAAAGTTCAATGCAGATATTAAGGGTCTACCTAAAATTGAGGCTTATATTTCACTATTTTCTTTCACAAATTAGGGATTAGGGAGTTGGTTTTGTGTGAGACCGTCACACGAATCTTTTCTCGTGAGATGAATCAACCTATAACCCATACTTAACAATTCATATGCAAATCTATGGATGTGGGTTAAATTCATGGGTATTTAGAATCCGTCTCACGGAAACTATCCGTGAGACCATCTCACATGAATTTTTGTGCAAATTAGGACATCAAATTTTAAAGTTGAGATGCAAAATTTATTTTTTGATTTGAAAGCCTTTCTTAAAATTGAATTTGGGCCTTTGAAAGAATATGGAGTGTACTTTTGAGACATTTTATGCATTTTGGTTTTGGATTATATCTTATGAAATTGTATCTTCTTTGTCAAGATTTAATCCTTCAACTGCAAATCACCAAGCAAGACAACTCCAAAACCAACCCAAGAAAACCCTAAAGATCTAAGCTCAAGAATTATCCAAACTAAGCAAGAAACACAACAACAAAGAACATCACACAATCGAGTTACGTGGTTCGGCGTAAGCCTACTCCACGGGAACAATGGGGAGGGGGTTTCTTCTCATTCAATCGAATCAAAACGAAGAACACAACTACAAACACTCTATGCACTCGCTACTGTTTCTCTCTCTGTTTCTCTCTCTACACTTTACAACTCATGATATGAACAATCACAATATGAAGCCCTATATATAAGCTACAAAACGCAACAAGAAATACAGAAATCCGTTGAGAAATGAGTGAGTTCTTGATCTCTGAATCTTCAGCTCAAAACTGAGGCCCGTTGGATCAGCTAGCCGTTTGCCCGCACGCGATCCAAGTTAACCGAATAACCGCTGCCACGCGTCACCGTCTGATTCGCCGAAACTGAGAAACGCAACTCCACACTATTCCTTTTTACGTTTTTATAAGTGAAACGACGACTTCTCCTCAGCCAATGAGAATTAAAGTCGATGAGCCTCAAACGCGCTTTTATAAGTGTAATAGCAATTCTTGCTAAAACACAAAAGCGTTTTCTTTCATTTCCAAACACCTTGAACCACAACGCTTTCCAGAACCGTTGTTAAAGACCCGTTGCCATTTCTTTAACAACATGCATGGAATTTCACAGCCTATTCTCACAAATCTCCACCTTAGGCTGAGCAATCTCCATGCACCAGACCCTGCACATCAAGTTATACTAGTTGAAGACTTCCCTCTGAGCCCAACAAGATCCATACAAAGCTGGAATTTAGCTTGAGAAACACCCTTTGTAAGTGCATCAGCAGGGTTCAGCTCAGTGGGGATTTTCTTCACCTTGATCACCTCTTTTTCAACCAAATCTCTGATAAAAAATAATCTGACATCAATGTGCTTTGTCTTATCATGTAACCCTTGATGTTTGGCAAGATGGATTGCACTAGAATTATTACAATTCACTGCAACACTGTCTTGCTTAATCCCAAACTCTTCAAGTAAACCTCTCAGCCATACTGCTTCCTTTGCTGCATCAGTGAGTGCAATGAACTCTGATTCTGTGGAAGATAAGGCAACAACTGATTGCTGTGAAGATCTCCAGCTTACTGCAGTTCCAAATAGAGTGAAGATATATCCAGTGGTAGACTTTCTAGTATCAAGATTGGATGCATAATCAGCATCAACATAGCCAACAATTGGATCATCTGTACACCTTTTTCCACTGAAGATCAAACTCTTGTCCACTGCACCACAAATGTATCTGAGTAGATACTTGACAGCACTCCAATGCTCCTTGCCTGGATTAGCCATATACCTGCTCACCAAACTCATTCCTTGAGCCAAGTCAGGTCTGCAACAGACCATAGCATACATTATGCTCCCAACTGCATTGGCATAGGGTATCTTGCTCATCTCATCTGCTTCTTGTTGTTTCTTAGGACACTGCAACTTGCTGAGCTTTAACTGAGGTTGTACTGGAACTGAAGAGGCTTTAGCTTGATTCATTTGATATCTAATGAGCACCTTCTTTAGGTAATCAGCCTGATTCAATTCAATGGAGCCTTTCTCACCCTGCCTGAAGATTTCCATTCCTAGCATCTTCCTAGCCAAGCCAAGATCCTTCATTTCAAACTCTGACTTCAGCTTCCCTTTAATCTGATCTATTCCTGCCTGCTCAGTGCTTGCAATCAACATGTCATCAACATATAAAAGCAAATAGATATGATAATCCCTAGTATGTTTAAAATAGACACAATGATCAAACCTGCTTCTGTGAAACTTAACCTGGTGCATGAACTTATCAAACCTTAGGTACCACTGCCAAGGACTTTGCTTCAAACCATAAAGAGACTTCCTTAAGATGCAGACCTTCTCTTCCTTGTTATCCACTTCTAATCCCTCAGGAACTTTCATATAGATGATCTCTTTTAAATCACCATGAAGAAATGCAGTAGTAACATCCATTTGATGTAGATGCATTCCAAACTGAGCTGCTATGGCAAGGAGTACTCTTATAGAGCTGTGTTTGACCACTGGGGAGAATATTTCATTGTAATCCACCCCTTCTTTCTGAGTAAAACCTTTAGCAACTAGCCTAGCCTTGAATCTAACTCCACCTCCTGGAATTGCCTCTGGTTTCTTCCTAAAAATCCACTTACACCCAACCAACTTCTTGTTCTTAGGTTTGCAGACTATATCCCAAGTGGCATTCTTCTTAAGGGAGTTCAATTCTTCCTGTATAGCAATCAACCACTTGTCTCTTTCCTTGCAAGTGACAGCTTCCCTATAGTTGCTTGGTTCTGCAGTGTCTAACTCTTGAGCTGTGAGTAAGGCAAAGAATACATTATCTGCATAGCCAAATCTCTCAGGTGGTTTGATGTTCCTTCTTGACCTATCTCTTACCAATAGATAGTTTCCAACATCATTCTCTTCCTCTGTAGCTTGCTCACTCTCATGATCTGAATCTGATTGAGCATCAATGGGATTAGGTTGAGCATCTTCCTGACTTTGATCATGCTCCTGTGAGATCTCCACCTCAAGCTGAGACTCCACTGATTGAGAAGGAGAGCTTTGATGGGAATCCCCTTGTTTCAGAGGCATCTTTGCCTCATCAAATGTGACATCTCTACTTATGATGTACTTTTGCTGATCCTTCTCATAGCACCATAACCTGTAACCTTTAGTTCCCTTAGGATATCCCAGAAACACACACTTGAGTGCTCTAGCTTCAAGCTTACTTTGCTTTATGTGTGCATATGCTTGACAACCAAACACCCTCAGCTCAGAATAGTTTCCAAAATGTCCACTCCACACTTCCTCAGGTGTTTTGAACTGTAGAGCTGATGATGGACACCTATTTACTAAATGTGCAGCAGTAGAGACAGCTTCCCCCCAGAAACACTTAGGCAGACCTGAACTAAGTAACATGCATCTCACCTTGTTGAGTAGAGTCTGATTCATCCTCTCAGCTAAACCATTCTGTTGAGGAGTAGATGGAACAGTCATGTGCCTCTTGATCCCCCTTTCTCTGCAATAAGAGTTGAACTGATCTGAGGTGTACTCTAAACCATTATCAGTCCTCAAACACTTTAGCTTCTTCCCTGTGATGTTCTCTACTTCAGCAAGCCAATCTTTGAAGCTCTGGAAAGCCTCATCCTTAGACTTAAGGATCACAATCCATACATTCCTAGAATAGTCATCTATAAAAGACATGAAATACCTGCCTCCATTCCTGGTTTGTGTGGTAGCTGGTCCCCATAAATCTGAGTGAACATAATCAAGAACACCCTGTGTAGTGTGTGTTCCACTTTTGAAACTCAACCTCTTTGATTTTCCCAAAATGCAGTACTCACAGGTTTCCAATGCAGTGATCTTATCATTTCCAAAAGCTTTCTGTTTCTGAAGTTCCAATAAACCCCTTTCACTTATATGGCCTAACCTCTTGTGCCACAAGCTAGTTTGATCCATTTCCTTGACTGAATGTGCTTGATCCATAGCAGTATGTCCCTCTAAATAGTATAGCTCATTTCTCTTGCTACCCTTCATGATGACTAATGATCCCTTTGTGATCTTCATCTGTCCCTTTTCAGACTTAAAGGTGTAGCCTTGTGAGTCTAACATCCCAAGGGAGATCAAATTCCTCTTCAAATCAGGCACATATCTAACATTGGATAGGATTCTCACCACTCCATCATGCATCCTGAGTGGAATTGAGCCAACACCTACTACATTACATGTCTGATTGTTGCCCAACATAACCAATCCTTCATCCCTTAATTTCAGTTGATCAAACCACTCTTTCACAGGGCTCATATGGAAGGAGCACCCTGAGTCTAGAACCCATTCCTTCTCAGTGTCCTTAGTGGTCACAGCTAACACATCTGCAAACTCATATCCAGAATTAGGAGTAGAAGGTTCAGAGGATTGATATACCTGATTTAACTGTTTCTGTGAGTGTTTATCTTGACTTTGCTTCATCTTCTTGAACTTTAAGAAATCCTTCTTGAAGTGTCCTGGCTTATGGCAATGGAAACATCTTTGTTGCTCCACATCATCTTTCTGTTCTTGGGATAGGTTATCATCCTTCTTGAGCTGCTTTTTGTCACCCTTCTTGAATTTGTTCTTGGGCTTGTGCTTCACAGATAGACCTTCACCAGTTGCAGGCTTAGCTTCACTTGCCCTTGTCAACTCCTTGGTCTTCAAAGCTGTGATCACATCTTCAAGAGTTAGTGGTGATTGACTTCTACTATATAACAAAGAATCACAAAGAGTTTCATAAGATTTAGGTAGAGAGCCAATAAGCATAAGGGCTTTGTCTTCTTCTTCCAGAAACACTTCAATGTTTTCAAGATCATCTATGATCTTGGAAAAATCTTCAATCTGATCAGTCACTGGTTTCCCTTCCACCATCTTGTAAGTGTAGAGTCTTTTCTTCATGAGCCTTCGATTTGCTAAGGATTTGGTCTGGTACAAGGTGGACAGCTTCTCCCAAATAGCTTGGGCCGTTTCTTCTTTTGAGATTTCTCTCAAAACTTTATCACCTAGGCACAAGATCAATGTGCTGTAGCCTTTGTCCATGAGTAGAGACTTTTCTTCTGCCTTCATGGACTCTGGAAGTGCTCCTTGAAGTGCTAGGCCTAATCCCTGGTTCAAGAGCAATGCCTTAACCTTGAGCCTCCATAGACCAAAGTCCCCTTTGCCATTGAACTTTTCCACATCGAATTTTGCAGTAGACATCTTGATTGATCGAGCCACTTCCCACAGACGGCGCCACTTGTCAAGATTTAATCCTTCAACTGCAAATCACCAAGCAAGACAACTCCAAAACCAACCCAAGAAAACCCTAAAGATCTAAGCTCAAGAATTATCCAAACTAAGCAAGAAACACAACAACAAAGAACATCACACAATCGAGTTACGTGGTTTGGCGTAAGCCTACTCCACGGGAACAATGGGGAGGGGGTTTCTTCTCATTCAATCGAATCAAAACGAAGAACACAACTACAAACACTCTATGCACTCGCTACTGTTTCTCTCTCTGTTTCTCTCTCTACACTTTACAACTCATGATATAAACAATCACAATATGAAGCCCTATATATAAGCTACAAAACGCAACAAGAAATACAGAAATCCGTTGAGAAATGAGTGAGTTCTTGATCTCTGAATCTTCAGCTCAAAACTGAGGCCCGTTGGATCAGCTAGCCGTTTGCCCGCACGCGATCCAAGTTAACCGAATAACCGCTGCCACGCGTCACCGTCTGATTCGCCGAAACTGAGAAACGCAACTCCACACTATTCCTTTTTACGTTTTTATAAGTGAAACGACGACTTCTCCTCAGCCAATGAGAATTAAAGCCGCTGAGCCTCAAACGCGCTTCTATAAGTGTAATAGCAATTCTTGCTAAAACACAAAAGCGTTTTCTTTCATTTCCAAACACCTTGAACCACAACGCTTTCCAGAACCGTTGTTAAAGACCCGTTGTCATTTCTTTAACAACATGCATGGAATTTCACAGCCTATTCTCACATTCTTCAACGGGCATATTTCTACAAATAGGAAAGAGAATACTGAAATTACTACTAAAACTTCAATATAGCAAGAAAGGATTCTTAAGATCTTTCAATTTCAAAATAGTTTCATTCACTCAACCTTAAGGAGCAGTCAAGTATTGAATTCAAAATTTAGGAATTTAAATATTGCTTTAGCATCCGTTAAATAAACACCCTCATCTTTTAACCTCACGATTCCTATAGAATTAGAGGGGGTGTTTGGCTAAGCTTATTTTTAGAGCTTATAAGCTATTATATCTTATAAGATGTTTTTAGAGCTTATAAGATGTTTAATTTAAGTTTAATATAAGTTGTTGAAGTGTTTGGGTAAATAAGATAGTGGAGCTTATAAGTTGTTAGTAAGGGCATTTGAGTAATTTCAATGATTAAATTGGAAGGTGTTTTGAAAAATAAACTCTTATTTTAGAAATAAGTCGGGATTTCCCAACTTTTAAAAAAATAGCTTATAAGCTCCTTACATCTTATAAGCTCATAAAATAAGATCTTATTTTTAAAAGTTAGTCAAACACTTTTGAGGAGTTTATAAGCACTTAACATCTTATAAGCTCTTTTAAGGAGCTTATAAGCTTAGCCAAACACCCTCAGTCTTGTGTGAGACCGTCTCACAGATCTTTTTTCGTGAGACGGGTCAGCACATAACCCACACTTAGCAATTCATATGAAAGTTTGTAGATATGAGTTCAATTCATGGATAATAAGGATTCATCTCACAGAAACTATCCGTGAGACCGTCTCACGTGAGTTTTTGTGATAGAATTAACATCTAATTTCTTAGAAGAATTAAAACGAATTAAATTGAATTTCAAAATATTTAAAGTAGATAATTTTGGTAACACTTGCTAAAAGCTTGAGAAACTCGAGAGTGGTGGGGAGGTGGTGGATGTTATGGCAGCGTAGCCACGTGAAGGTCTCAATCATCCTCCATTTTGTTTGATTTTTTTTTAGTCTTTTATCGAAAAATAATTAAAATTAAAAGACATGCCACAAAAAAAGGTCCGAAAAGATCGAACTGACAAGATCACGTGCGATTTCAGTTTAATTGAGTTTTTCAGGTTAAAATTGGGTAAAATTCATAGCTAGGAAAAGTTATTGTCCTAATTAATTGCTTTAACGTTTTACTAAGGTTTTTTTTTTTTTTTCCTTTATGTATTTTGTCCTTATTTATTATGTAAACCCATAGTTTTCAATATTAATCCAGCAATTAATATAGAGGTTAATGAAATTGATTGTCTTTGTGCGTGAGAGATTTAGATTATAATATTTACAGCTATGTTCAAACATTTATATTATTGAATTTATTTTAATCCATATGGGTCTTCCCATCCTTATTGTTTAATTTATGTAGCAACAGATGTGCAGATATTATACATGAACAAGAAGAATAAGAAGACACGTCACTTTGAAAATTAATTAACAAGAATACAAATACAAAATGAAATTAAGCAGACAAGAAAAATACAGATTGAGTGGCAAATACATATATAAGAAAAGAAAGACTTGTAATATATCAAACAACACAAGTTAGTTTGTCCGATTCAAAGTTGGATATATCATGATGTCAAAGAGTTATAATACTCAAGTCAAGAATGAGTATTAATTTGACAATGGAATCCAACAATGATTCATGAGACGAACTAACAATGGGAAAATAATAATGCATGGTCAAAAGCCGAAATATATATATATATATATATATATATATGAAAAAGATCGAAGATGAATGTTCAGAGGCCAAGCCGTGCTCGGAGCGCGGCTGAAACATTGAACAAGAATCGGCGTGGTGCACCAGTTTGTGATAGGTGGCGCGCGGCTTCAGTTTCTTGGCTGATGGCTATGATCAAAACAACCATGAAAATGCATGCATGCTTAATGTTGGCCATCAATGGAGCTAGCTAGGGTTTATTGTTTGTATGACACAAAATGTACGTACACAAATATATAGCTAGCTATATTTCCATAGTGGCTGGCATTTCTATTTATAGGAATTAGTTGGCAAACTAGTTTAATTTGTTAATTCATTTGGGAATAATTTAATCTCAAATAACATATATGGGAATCTGCAGACTAATTCTTAGATAAGGAAATCAATATTATTAACTTCTTCTTTTATTTATTTATTTACGTTCATAATTGTTTTCTGGGCACAAAGTTTGCGAGGTTGGCATCATGCTCGCCTACTACTCTTTATAAAAATATTTTATATCTGAATTTAATTAACAAACTAGCTTTTTTTCCATTTAAGTGCAAATTAATGCATGTCACAATCAAATTTAATTCATGATTGAGTCTCTTGTGAATCAGGTGCATGGATCAGATCGGATCCTCTGTACCAAAAAGTCGTGTCCCACTTGTGTACCATGTCAAAACGATATGATTTTAATATTAATTTATAACCATTTTTATTTTAAAATTCAATCTAACGTGTTTTGTGGTGTCGTACAGGGATGTGTGGTATGGAGTCTTCTCATTTGTTGGCAGTGATGCTCACAATTAAAGTTTGCGTGGTTGGCATCATGCTCGACTACTACTCTTTATAAATTTATTTTAAATCATAGTTTCTGAATTTAATATTTAAGTGCAAATGTCACAATAATAAATTAAGTGACTGTCCATTTAAACAAACAAGTCTACTATTAAATTAAATCTCAAGTAAACCACTGTCAAATAATTATACTCATGATCAATATGTATAATCACTTGACAATCCAACCCAATAATGATAATTAGGATATAATTATTTGAAGAATCCACACTTAACCACAATTCTAAAAGGATGAGTTTCAAATCCACTCTTTCGTACGTTCAGGTCAATAACAATCCACATAATACAATGGGGGGATTCGAAGAAATAATAAATGACCAACAAAACGATGATCATGAAAATTTCTTGGAAGATGGTCATCTGAAGAAAAAAAATGATTCAGAAAAAGTTGAAAATAGTATCTTGTGAAACGTATAGATTTTATAATTCTCAGCCACAAACGTATAATAATATTCTTGAATCCTTTTTGCTTAAATATTATATACCACGGCCCCTACATTCCATTGTATTTTCTATTTCACCCCTCTATGAAAATTCGTCCACAATTATTTCCATAGAAGTTATGAAGTTAATAATTTCAATTTACAAATATATATTACTTATATTTGTGAACTTGTATTAAATTTATTATAATATAATAGTTTGTACTACATTCATTTATAATATCTTAACAATCAATTGACATATTTTCGTGAAAGAAAACTATTATTGATACTGCTAAACTCAACCAATGTATGTTTGAAGTATATCAATTGTCTTTATCATATATTATTACAAACTTTGGAATAAACCTCCTCATATATTAATTAGTATGTAAATTAAACTTAATTATACATAAAAAAATTATTAAATTATCATTCAATTCAATTGCAACAATCGACTTTTATTAATATATATATATATATATATATATATATATGACACATGGTTTCAAACATTAATAATTTTATAAAATAAATATCAATAGAAGAAATCTATACAACTACAAAAGGTGAAGTTTTACGATCATAATAAAAACTTATAAACGAATTTCTAAAAAGGAGACCTAATATTTCTA
Source organism: Scutellaria baicalensis (assembly GCA_005771605.1). Lineage (NCBI taxonomy): Eukaryota > Viridiplantae > Streptophyta > Magnoliopsida > Lamiales > Lamiaceae > Scutellaria > Scutellaria baicalensis. Next base: position 49,017,575 of record CM016722.1, read on the forward strand.
ATATATTAAAGGAATATAAACTCAAACAATAAAAACATCATATAAAAAAAAAATATATATATATATATATATATATGTTATGATATGTTATTATGAGTGGGGAGAATAATTGTCTGGCCATTATTTGGGAGGGGATCCAAAGTATAGTGGCCAAGCCTTCCAGTGCGATAGAGATTAAGCAACTTTATAGCTACTCTATGATACCTAGATTCTTTTGACTCTGAAGGCAGGTGAAATACCTTCAATAAAACCTCGAATTCTTCTTGGATTAGTCGTGCCAGATCGTCTTCATTTTCCATGGATCCAGAGAAAGAAGAAACAACATCGAAGAGTGTCCCTCGTACATTGTTGACAATGAAATCCTACGTGGACAATCATCAGTGTCAGTTCAGTTCAGAGCAGTGAAGAAGAAAGGCCTGTTATGCTGGTTTATTAGTGTGTACCTGAGTGTGATCAGTTGGATATTGTCTCTTCTGTGTTTTGCCCGAATTTGAAATACCTTCATTGGTTAAAACCACTCCAGTTTCAGAGCTTGAGAACTTTCTCCATTTCTTGTATTCATCGGTCAAGCTGAGTATGGCAAGAAAATATTCTGCAAGCTTCATTTCACCAACGACAGTGTCTTTGATCGCTCCTGTATGTTAGAAACAAAACAAAATAGATAGGCATGTGAATGCCTCTTGTTTTTGTTGCATAGTCTTTCTTGTTCCACTTCTCTTTCAATAAATCTCATTTCTCATTTTGGGTGTCATGAGATGAGAGGTGTCTGTATATGTAAGTTTCTTCTCCAACTTTATAAGAAAAACAGGGAGGGTGAACAGACCTGTTAAAGCAAGCTTGGAGCAGACCTCACAACTGTTCACATCAGGAGGCAATGCACCTGGCGTGTCTAAGACGTATATATTAGGATGGCTAGCTATCTGCAATCAGAAACTGCTGCTTCAGTCGGTCATATTCTACTAAGGAATGGAATCATTATATTTCATTCAAATCGATATATAATTCCAAGTCGACTTAAAAACAACAGATCAATGAGCATTGAAGAAAATGACCTAGAATCTGCTTTTGTGGTTTCTTTTTTAACAGGTTGAAGTTAGCATTGCAAAATTACTATGCAGTCCGTGATGGCAAACACCAGCTTAATACATTGTAAACATGAACATTTTTGGCAAGAGAAAGAAACCAATTCACAAAGTACAACACATTAAAAGAAGATTCATCGGAAAACAGCATAACAATGCATCTGGGCAGAATTGCACACCTTTAAGCTGATTATACTTTTTGTCTCCCCTGGATGTGGAGTAATGACAGAACGCCTTAACTTTCCTTTCTCTTCAAGTAAACAAAAGTCTCATGAACTTAGGCATAAAGAAGTCGATAAAGGAATAAAAGCATATAATGTTATTGGTGGCAAAAGAATAAGCACCTGCTGCAGTAATCCTTCCGACTAGATGCAAGGAGTTGGCTAGTGCAGATTTGCCGACATTAGGAATACCAACTAGCATTAATGTTATTGCATTATCAGGAGCATCCTTTTTCTTCAATTCTCTGACTCTAGCTTGCAGGAAGGTCAGAAACTGCAATTCGTTAAAACAATTCCAAGACAAAGATCATAAAGTTGGTCATCAACAACTTATTGTCTACATAAACTCAACAGAAGATATGATATCCATTGTCATCAATAGCATGGCGCTATAAGAGGTTCATTCAAACTCAATATGACCTTATAAAAGTCCCAGTTACGTTACTTCACTACCGTTTTATTGCAAGTAATAATGTCCTGCATTGCAAAAGATTGCACATTTACCTCCTTGATATTTTCGTTGTTATGTGCATTTACTCCAAAAGCCATACATTTCTGTTCTTTAAAAAACTTCATCCATTCCTGCAAAAGGAGATGCATAAACAACTTGTACTACAAACACAATACAAAAATTACTCCACCAATAAAGATAAAATGCAGAAATCTGAGCCCAGTCTAGGAATTTTGAAACAAAAAGCTGAAGCCGATCAAAATAAACAATCTTGAACAGATTATCAATCTACCTTCACTTTTCTCTAATCTATAAATCAAAATAAAGAATAATTCATGCTTGTATCAATTCAGAACTGGTAAAGGCAATTTTCCATTTGACACTACATAATATTTCCTTCCAAAGCTGTAAGTTGCACGAGAGAATTGTCAAGTCGAGATTTAAAAACACAATTTCCCTCCAGCACAAAGTTACTGATTTGTTCGTGACTATATTAACATAGTTCATTAACTTTACTCGAATCATGGAAAGATGGTAAGAGAGCCCAAAATAGAGATAAAAGAATTACCTTTGTTTGGTCGTGGTTAGCAAGGTCCATCTTATTCAGCACAATGATCCGGTTCGAGGAAGATGGTAATTTTCTCAGCTGCAAACATTCTGATGACAATGGTATCTTCAAACGCAAAAAATAAACAAACATTAACACCCATCACGGAGTAGATTTGATAGTACTAGACATTCTTCATTATCATCATCGAGTGTATGCTGCATGATTGATTTCGATTTATTCTGCTATCTACTTAGACTAATTTCTAATATTTAGCCAAAAATCTCTAAACCCTCCATCCAAAAACCACAGTGACTAATCAACTAACTACTCGATCAGGCATTTCAACAAACATGTGATATATGCACTGTAGAATACTTCCAGCACAACACTCAAACTGAATATCCAAACAGCATAAATGCATGAAAAAGAAGAATAAAGCACATTCAGGCATTTCAACAAACATGTTACAGTCGCGGGGAGAGAGAGGGGGAGAGAGAGAGAGAGAGAGAGAGAGAGAGAGAGAACCCTAGCGTCTCTGACTTCAAGAACAAGATCGACTAGAGGAATGCGATCGGCTATGGCGCGAGAGGCAGCGGCCATGTGAGGAGTGTACCACCATTCAGAGCTTCTGCCTTTTACGACTGCTTTCACAGCTTTTCCAATGTTTTGAATCAGAACTTCCGTTACCGCCATTAACGAAACCACGAGCTACTGCCAACATATATACATATTAAAAGGCATTAATACATACATATCATTCCTTCTCTTTAATTTTACCATTCTTCACAGGGCAATAAATTTTACCATTCCTTCTCTTTAATCTACTTTAATCTATACAACATTAGGGATGTAAACGAGCCGAATCGAGCTGAACAGTACTGGGCTCGAGTTCGGCTCGTTCGATAATATTCGGGCTCGAGCCTTAGGAATGGAGCTCGAGCTCGACTCGTTTGAAAAATATTGGGCTCGGTATTCGTTCGAGTTCGGCTTGGATAAGGCTCGTTAATAGGACAAACGAACCCAATTCGAGTTCGACTCGATAAAAGCTCGAAAGAGTTCGGTTACAAGCTCGAATTCGAGCTTGATTGTTAGAGCTCGAGCTCGAGTTCGGCTCGAGTTCGGGCTTGAGTTCAGCTCGAGTTCGTTAACACTAATTTTGGCCTCCATTTCAAGATTTAACTAGAAAATAAACATAGTAACACATACAATTTCACAATTCAACAATAATGTACAAAAATAATTAAAATAATCAAATTTCAAGTCAACATAATATTCTAAACATTAAACTTCTCGATCTTTGGTCCTTGACGACAAATACATATGTTCAACTATCGCCTACAATGTTCAAAACAATAAATTATGAAAATTAGAGATGTTAACAACTAAAAAAAACATAAAACAAATAATTTAATGTTCTATGTAAATAACTTACCTAATATAACTCGTCAATTTTGAAAAGAAAGCCTTTAAGCCAAATGTTAGCCGTTGACATGTGAGAAAGATTCATCTACAAAAAAAACCAATACACTATATATTATCTTTGATGATAAAAATGGCAGTAGAAAGCTCAAAAATCTGTCCTCTCCAAAATCCCAAATCTTGGACAGCTTACCTCATTACATATATGCCTACTACTAAACTTCATTTTCTTTCTTAACTGTAATCATCTTCTTCTTCTTTACCATATCTCTCAAGATTTCCCCTCTCTCTTTCTCTCTCTCTCTCTCTCATCCCTCTCTCCTAGAGTCTCATTTTCTTGTTTGCTTTTCTGCAATTTATTACCAAGAAAGAGACCACCAAACCATATTCAGAAATTTGTAGCTACTACTCACCATCACTTCACATAATTATGATGCCAGCAATTCTTTCAAGCATTTTAACAAACAGATTGTCGGCATATAGTAGTTCAATGGTACAAACTTGTTCTCTTCCAACTACAACAACTAATAAAACACGTATGCAAAGCAACAAGAAGCTAATCTGATTTTCACCACCAAGAGGGTTTCCCTAATATCACTCAATTATTACCGATTTTCACGTTGTGATTTCCGTTTCTATTTCAATACCTACTCTAAACAATGTTTCGGAAATGGTGATATCCCATAGCAAACAACACTCTAAAAGATCCTAATGCAACCTTACATACAAAAGGTCAATCATTCGTAGAGCAAGGACCAAAGATTAGTCTGAAATCAACCAATGTGATGTAAAAAACTGAGCTCCAAACCAAAGACCAAAGACGACAATCAAATGAAGCAGATAATAATTGAAGAAGATAATCAATCTCGTTATTTTTAGACCACAGACGACAAGAATATATATAAGCAAAAGGATCGATAATTGAAGAAGATAATACACACACTGCAAGCATACGAGCATAGGCTTCTGAGAATCACCTGAAACCGGAGTCAACGGCGGCGTGGCAGGAGGCGGCTGAGAGAGAGGCGACTGCGGCGGACGGCGGCTGAGAGAGAGGGAACGGCGGAGGGCGGCGGCGGCGGCTGAGAGAGAGGGGGACGGGGGTGGGTGAGGTAAATGAGAGAGAGACAGTGTTTCAAATTTTTGGATTGATCTTGGGGATTTCAAGTTTCAGATACTTAGAAATTATTATTACTTTTTACATATTTAGGTAATTTTTAGGTATTATTTTACAATATATGTAATATGTAGTTATGTTTTATGTAATACCAATATGTATCTAGGTATTACTAATATAAGAATGTAAAATGTATAATTAAAATTCTAAAATTATTATTGATGATAAATAAAAAAATGTAAAATATCTAATTATAAATATGTTTTATGATTAAATTATAAGTTTTAGATAATATGTTGAATGTTTTTTAAGAAATATATAATTTATCTTTATTAATAAGTTGATATTAATATAAGAATGTAAAATGTATAATTAAAACTCTAAATTTTAAATTGATGATAAATATAAAAATGTAAAGTAACTAATTATAGATATGTTTTATGGTTAAACTATAAATTTTAGATAATATGTTTTGTTTTTTAAGAAATATATAATTTATCTTTGTTAATAAGTTGATATGTTAATATAAGAATGTAAAATGTATAATTATAACTCTAATTTTTTTATTGATGATAAATATAAAAATGTAAAGTAATTAATTATAGATATGTTTTATGGTTAAACTATAAATTTTAGATAATATTCTATGTTTTTTAAGAAATATATAATTTATATTTGTTAATAAGTTGATATGTTAATATAAGAATGTAAAATGTATAATTATAACTCTAAATTTTTTAGTGATGATAAATATAAAAATGTAAAGTAACTAAATAGATATGTTTTATGATTAATCTATAAAATTTAGATAATATGTTATGATTTTTAAGAAATATATAATTTATCTTTGTTAATAAGTTGATATGTTAATATCCAGAAGAGGAAATGTGCCAAACTAAACGAAAAAATTTAAGGAATTGACTTTTCTAACATTGAATATAACAAAAGTACTTTTTTTACCACAAAATATAAGAAAGTTACCTTTTCTACACTATTTTGACTCGGTCATGGAGAAATCATTGAGTAATGATGGCTTGATGATATATTCAATTTATTTATACTATTATTTAACAATTGTTTTATCCAACAAATCATATAAATTGATAAAAGTAATTAAATTGATAAATGAGGTTCGATTATTAGTGTATTAAACCAAATTTAAATGAATAATCGAACCACTATGATTAATAGTGTGTTAAATCGAACCACTAGTTAATTTATATAATTTACTATGTCACTAATTTATTAATTTAATTTATTAAAACCAGTAATTAAATAAGCGAACGAGTAATAGAAAATTTAATCGAACGACTAATGAACCAATCGAACCACTAATATAAAATTTAATGAACTAATCGAACCAGTAATTAATTTATTTAATCGAACCACTAATTAATCGAACCACTAATTAATGACTAAATTATATAATTATATATAATTAGTAATTTATATAATTTATAATGGTTCGATTAATTAGTACGAGAACCACTATAATATGTTAATCGAACCACAATAATTTATACTTAATTTAATAGAATTACTGAATATGATTTAGGTGGTTCGAGTGGTTCAATTAATAGTGTAAAACCCCAAATTTTTCCAAAGTAATCGAACCACTATGAAATTCATAGTGGTTCGATTAATAGTGTAAAAAACCAATTTTTTCCAAATTGATCGAACCACTATGTCAAATTCATAGTGGTTCGATCAACAGTGTAAAAAATCAATTAAGCAAAGTGGTGATCGAACCACTATTATCATGGTGATCGAACCACTTTGCTTTGCTTTGAAATTATTAATAATTAAGCAAGCAATGAGTAATTAAGCAAAGTGGTGATCGAACCACTATTACCATGGTGATCGAACCACTTTGCTTTGCTTTGAAATTATTAATAATTAAGCAAAGCAATGAGTAATTAAGCAAAGTGGTGATCGAACCACTATTATCATGGTGATCGAACCACTTTGCTTTGCTTTGAAATTATTAATAGAATTATTGAATATAATTTAGGTGGTTCGAGTGGTTCAATTAATAGTGTAAAAAACCAAATTTTTCCAAAGTGATCGAACCACTATGTCAAATTCATAGTGGTTCGATCACTAGTGTAAAAAAACATTTTTTTTCCAAAATGATCGAACCACTATGTCACATTCATAGTGGTTCGATCACTAGTGTAAAAAATCAATTTTTTCCAAAGTGATCGAACCACTATGTCAAATTCATAGTGGTTCGATCACTAGTGTAAAAAACCAATTTTTTCCAAAGTGGTTCTTAATTAAATTCAATTCAAAAACCAAATCAAAGTGGTAGTCGAACCACTCATCACCACTTTGCTCTTAATTAAATCAAAGTGGTAGTCAAACCACTCATCAAAGTGGTTTTTAATTTGATTAAATTAAATTAAATTAAATTAAATCAATTTGATTTAATCGAACCACTTTGGTTCATTTAATTGTGTTTGTGAGCCAGTATTAAAAAAATACAAATAGATCAATCCACTATTACACCCATTAATCAAATTAAAAAAAACACCCATAGTGGTTCGATAAACTATTAAATTATTAAATTAATTGAACCTCACTATTCCACTATAAACTATTAAATTAATCGATTAATTGAACCTCACCATGATAATAGTGGTACGATCACCACTTTGCTTAATTACACATTGTTTTGCTTAATTATTAATCATTTCAAAGCAAAGTGGTTCGATCACCATGTGGTTCGATTACCACTTTGCTTAATTACTCATTGCTTTGCTTAATTATTAATAATTTCAAAGCAAAGCAAAGTGGTTCGATCACCATGATAATAGTGGTTCGATCACCACTTTGCTTAATTGCTCATTGCTTTGCTTAATGATTAATAATTTCAAAGCAAAGCAAAGTGGTTCGATCACCACTTTGCTTAATTACTCATTGCTTTGCTTAATTATTAATAATTTCAAAGCAAAGCAAAGTGGTTCGATCACCATGATAATAGTGGTTCGATCACCACTTTGCTTAATTGATTTTTTACACTGTTGATCGAACCACTATGAATTTGACATAGTGGTTCGATCAATTTGGAAAAAATTGGTTTTTTACACTATTAATCGAACCACTATGAATTTCACATAGTGGTTCGATTACTTTGGAAAAATTTGGGTTTTTACACTATTAATTGAACCACTCGAACCACCTAAATTATATTCAGTAATTCTATTAAATTAAGTATAAATTATTGTGGTTCGATTAACATATTATAGTGGTTCTCGTACTCATTAATCGAACCATTATAAATTATATAAATTACTAATTATATATAATTATATAAATTAGTGATTAATTAGTGGTTCGATTAATTAGTGGTTCGATTAAATAAATTAATTACTGGTTCGATTAGTTCATTAAATTTTCTATTAGTGGTTCGATTGGTTCATTAGTCGTTCGATTAAAATTTCTATTACTCGTTCGCTTAGTTAATTACTGGTTTTAATAAATTACATTAATTAATCAGTGACATAGTAAATTATATAAATTAATTAGTGGCTCGATTTAACACACTATTAATCATAGTGGTTCGATTATTCATTTAAATTTGGTTTAATACACTAATAATCGAACTTCATTTATCAATTTAATTACTTTTATCAATTTATATAATTTGTTGGATAAAACAATTGTTAAATAATAGTATAAATAAATTGAATATATCATCAAGCCATCATTACTCAATGATTTCTCCATGACCGAGTCAAAATAGTGTAGAAAAGGTAACTTTCTTATATTTTGTGGTAAAAAAGTACTTTTGTTATATTCAATGTTAGAAAAGTAAATTTCTTAAAAAAAATTGTGTAATTTCGGCTGGGCTCTCAATATAAGAATGTAAAATGTATAATTATAACTCTAAAATTCTTATTGATGATAAATATAAAAATGTAAAATATCTAATTATAGATATGTTTTATGATTAAATTATAAATTTTAGATAATATGTTATATTTTTCAAGAAATATAGAATTTATCTCATTCGCGAAATCATTACAAGACTCGTGATATGTTAATATAGGAATGTAAAATGTATAAACGTAAAATATCTAATTATTGATATGTTTTATGTTTAAGTTATTAATTTTAAATATTATGTTATATTTCTAACTTATAAATATATAATTTATTTTTGTTAATAAGTTGAATAATATAATAAATAAGTTTGTTGATGTTTGTTTGTTAAAGTTAACAATATATAACCAATTATCTACTTAGTTTGTTCGAAAACTATATAACACATTCGAGAGTTACATTTAGATATATATGTGTGTGTGTGTGTGCGAGTGCGCGTGTGTACATGTATATATCTGTGTGGATTTCAAATCCTATATTATTATATTGTAGAATCTAAACTCTAATTAATATTTCTATTTTTAATTATCTTAAAATCTTAATTTTAAAATTTTAAAAATGCTAATTTTGCATATATTGATAATTAATACATATTTTATTTTTAGTTATATACATATTTATAGGTTATACTTATGTATGCTTCAATATCATATATAAATATTTAAAATATCATAAATGGAAAATTCAATATTAAGATACCCAAACTTTAATTTATATAAATATTTAAAGTATTATATCTTTTATATAAAGATAATATATCATCACTACATTGTATCATTAATATCAAAATTTTAAAGATATTCAAATGACAATACAATTAATATATTAGAAATAAGTAAATTGTATTGAATTTTTATTAGTTAATATGTTTATAAAATGAATATGTTTAATTTAATCCTGTAATATTTGTGTTAAGAATTTTTTAATTTATATATTTATTTAAATTTTAAAATCTAATACTATTATAAAATATATAAATAAACTAATCCATGAACACTAAACGAATATGCTAACGAACTCTTCACGAACCTAACAGGCTCGCGAACAGGTTCGTTAAGCAGGCTCGCGAACAAGCTCGCGAGCTTTCGAATCAAACATGCCCGTTAAGTATTCGAGCTCGAAATTCGGGCTCGAGTTCGGCTCATTAAGCTTCACAAACGATCTCGAACGATATTTATCGAGCCGAGCCGCGAATAGTTCGCGAACGTCTTGGTTCATTTACATCCCTATACAACATACTTAATGAATTTTGCCAATAAAAATTTGAGAAAAAAACAAATTTTTATTGCATTGCGTGACATGGTGGTTATACACTCCATCGCACACAAGTTTCTGTATAAAAGTTTTAGTATTAAACATATCCTTAATTTTTCTTGAATAAGTAGGATAGTTTTTAATAAGTAATTTATAAACTTTCGGCTAAAATAAACATCTATATGATAAATTAATAGCTATAATGCTATTGGTTATTTTAATAAATTCAGATGCTGGTATACTTAAATTTACTATGATCATGTGCTCGTGGTTCAAATTATTTTCATCCCAACTATTTGTTTTAAGGAAAAAAAGTTCACAATCTACGATTTTCAATAGGAAACAAACTATTAATAAATCAATATTTATTACTCATTGACAAAATAATGACTCCTCATTGAGTAGGATCTGCGTGAGATGAGTCGATTATAGCCATACCTGACAACTCATATAAGAATATGTGGAAACGGAATCAATTTAAGTTTTTTGTGGTCAATAATATTCAATATTATGTACCGTCATATGAAGATATAAACATTTAATTGTTAAAACTTATAGGCATCATTTATAAAAAGTTATATAGGCGTACAAATTTCAAATGATTTTTAGAGATCAATTTGAAAGCAAGTAGTTTGAATTAATGTTGGACCCGGCTCACATTAAACAAGAATGTTGAAACAAGAGAAGCATGATCACATCAAGAAATTCTCGTGGAAAAAGCTCATCAAAAGAGACTGGTGATAAGAGATGGAAATGTTCCAACCATATAAATGCCACTGTGTAAACAAGAAGCACGTATAATTCAATGAATAAACGTTGCTACAAAGAAACCGTACGCCTATAAAGTATTTCATCGTCACTTTCATCTTCCTCTTCGGATAAAACAACATCCTCCCCAGGCAGCTCCAACTTACCACCCATATAAAAGGATGGACCCAAGCTCTCGGCTTCTATATACTTACCTTGAAGTCGTTCTTCGAATCTTTGATCGCTGCAATTGAGGAACCAAGCTAACGAGCATCTAATCCCCTTGCTCTGTAACCTCTGGTACCTGGGTTTGATACGTGATTCTAAGCTGTAAGTGAAGTATTCAGGGAAATCCACGAGCTCTTTCATGGGCCTTCCCATTTCACTCTTGAAATAGTAGAAACTGTTTTTCATGAGCCCGACTTGAAGAACAACCAATTGAGGGCACTTAACGATCATCACTGCCACGTCAGCAGCAGGAATGCCCCGTCCAAGAAGGAACTCAACGGGTTTCATGATCACATTCTGTTTGAGAGAGACGATCTGTGGCATCCTCTCAACAATACGAGCAAAACCATCAGGGTTGATCTTGAGCTTCAAGTTGAAAAAGTATTGCTGTGAGGACAGCTTAGCCTTCAAAGGCAATCCAAGAATTTGTGGATACTGCGCAATAATAGAAGCAAGTGCTTCCTTTCTGATTCCAAAACTCATCAAACAATCCACATTCGGTTTCACTGTCTCTTCAAGATCATATCCAAGAATGTACGCCCTCTTCTCAAACATTCTAGCCAAAATCTTCTTAGGCAAACCCAACAAGACCAAATAATCCACAAGCGGCTTTATCATTGTCCCGACTCTCATCCCCAACAAATACGGATATTGGGTCACCATAGGCCCAATATCCCTAGGATTAACTCCTATACTAACCAAGTAAGCAACCGATGTGCTCATCGTTCCCTCTAACTTAAAACCTAGCAACTCTGGATACTTCATCAACACATAACCAATATCTTGTTTCTCCACATCAAGCCCTCGTAAAAACTTGATCACCGGTGCAAGCTCCACAACAACACTCGCATGGAGACATTGCGGATAATTCTTCACAAACTCCCCCATTTTCGCCCTCGGTATCCCAATCTTTTCTAAGTAACCTAACACCGGAATTACGTTCTTACGCACACTACAACCTAGCATTAAAGGGTATTCATTAATATCATCTATAGTCAAGCCTATTTTCTGCAAAAATTCAACTCGTTCACGCATAACTTCAACCGTAGTTGGCAATTCAAGTTCCTCCAATTCATCAGGAACAATGCCTAGAGATTTCAAGTAATCACAAATAATCACCCTCGAAACAAGTTTCTCCTTCCGGCCTTGGATCACACCCCAAGTTACACTGGGCATTTCGTATTCAGGGAAACTCGAGGACTTAGTCGAAAATGATTCATGAAACCATGGGGTTTTAGGGTTTTGCAAGGGTTTAAGAACAGTGATAAAAATTAGGGTTTGGGGCGTTTTGCAGAAGATGGATCTAATTTGTTGGGATTTTCTCAAAATGGCTGCCATTTTTGTGAACCTCGATCAAATTTTACTCTGTAATTGATTCTTGCTCCAAGAATTAATTAATGAAATCCGACCGAAAAATAGAACTAAAAACAAAACTCTAACGCTGTATATTACTGGAGGCGATTGAATGCGTAAAAGGAAGAGAAAAATTTACCCGAAATTGCAGATTGACAAAACTTCAGCCATGGATATAACAGAGAGAGAGAGAGAGAGGTTGAAACGGGAAAAAGTGAAGACTCTTCTGCAAATTGTGACTAATCAATATGGGCTTCCCTGTCAAATATCCGACCCGAATTAATACAATAGATTCGCCCGACCCAAATATTATTATTGGATGGATCAACAAAATTCCAACAATCCTAAATTGAATGTTCTATATTTATTTTACATAAAAACTCATGTGAAACGTCTCATGGTAGTTTTCATGAGACAAATCCTTATTACCCATGAATTGACTCATATCCATAATCTTTCATATGAATTATTAAGTGTAAGTTATGGGTTGACCCATCTCATAAAAAAATATTTGTGAGACGATCTCACGCAAGACTTGCTCTTTGTTTTATCCCATTTTTTCTCTAATTGAGGGGCTCGAATCTAAAGTTTGGTGTTAAATGTTGAGTAACTTCCACTCTAGATCATTTCACAATCATTAATTCATAATTCACGTGTAAATTTATGAAAATGAGTTTGAGTAATGAGTAAAATAGATAGTCGAAAACTATTAGGGAGACACTCCACAACCAGTTTTTGAATTAAATCTTAGGACAAAGAAAAAGATTAGTCCAATAATTGGATTTTTAATCATTTATTTTTCATCTGACATATCATTTTTCATCTCAATACATTATTAACTAATAATATAAACATCATAAACTTAGAATAAACTTTTTAAAATTATTAATATTAATTTAGGCATGTTAATAAAGAATACCCAATTTTGATTAATAAAAATTTTGTGTGTTATCAATTAATTCTTTTAGTGTTAGAATTAATTTTTAGTTAGAAAATTGTAGTTTACTTGCTATAGCAGATTAAAGGGCTAAAAAATTTATTTATAAAAAATTAAAAATCAAAAGGTGAAAGAAAAATGATCAAAAATCGAATGAGCCAAATTTAACTGAAAAAAAAAACCTTTTTTTCCTATTTCTTATCTAAGAATTGTATTTAATTTTAAGTTTTAAGTTATACTTTTCAAGCCCAATTTCATCACATTGCAGCTGCAGGTGAGTTTTAACTTTATAAAAATAAACCACAAATAAAATTTTAAATATTGTTTGGTGTCTAAATGTCGTCAAGGACCATTTGCTATAACAATACAGAATGGATATTTATGTTGTTTAATTTTGGAATTCTTAAGTTTGGAGTAATCGTTTCGAGCTGTGATATTTCAGACCAAATTTTCTGTATCAAAAAGTCATGTACTGCTTGTGTACCACATTAAAATTACGTATTTTTAATATTAAAATAATATTATAATTTGTGGCCGTTTTATTTTAAAAATTAATCTAACGTGTTTTGGAATGCATATCCAGTATGGATATGGTATAAGGGTTTGATTTAGGGGATCTGATTGGTCATATGCGATCCATTAGAGAGATAAAGGCTAGAATATCAAATCCAAATGTCGTTTCAATAACTTAATTATCTGATGATGAATTTGAGTAGCAAGAAATGAATAGAATAACTTATGTAAAAACAAGAAAGGTTTGATCCCAAGAAAATGAGAAGTGATCATATATATATTCATAGTCTATACATACATATGAAAATTCACTTCATCAAAAACAAAAAAAGGGCCAAAAATCTTATGATAATTCAAAGTAAAAGAAATGAGCTATAAGAGCTAGTCCTCGCTTCATTCTTGAGTTGAAACTCTTCTTATCCTCCCCACGCAGTTGTCTTTCGGCCTCGTATGCGGTAGGTACATCAACGGACTTGCTGGATTATGGTGTTCCAACCTGCAAAGATGAACGAGGCGACACGTGAAGAACATGATCGTGTTTTAAAAAACAGCGAAAGTGTTTCAAGAATGTGATCAAAAACTCACTCGTAGTTTAGAAGAAAATAGTGAAGGAAGATCGATATTTCAATCTTGGCAAGGTCGTTTCCGGGGCATAATCTGCTTCCACCACCGAAGGGAAGGAATTGTCCGGCCTTTGGAGTGAAACCCTGAACACGAACACACATATGTAAGGCATAGTTTTAATGAGTTAGAAGTCGAAGGAGAAAAATGTGTTTCACTCACATCCCATCTAGACGGATCAAACTTCTTTGGGTCGGGGTATGTTTCAGGGTCGAAATGTACACTTCTAAACCATACCAGAGCTTTCCATCCCTTAGGAATCGTGTAGCCTAAACGAGACGTGATTTGTTAGCTAGTTCGATGACACTAAATCTGCAATACAAGTTACAGAGACGAGCAACGTACCACAGACATGGACGTCTTTCTTTGCCTCTCTGAACACCACCAACGAGAATGTTATAACACGAAGCGTTTCATCAATTACCTGTCAAATTTTGTGGATACTCACAACATTTTTCGTGTAGTGAATCTAAGCTATATGCATAAATACGAAGAGAAAACACACCTTAGAAAGATACTCCATTTGTCGTATCTCTTTAAGTGTAAGGCCTTCTTGATCAGAAGGTCTGTTCTTCACAATCTCTTCTTGCTCTGCCTGCATTGTTATTCAAGACAATTAAGTACTATAAAATCGTTGCAATGAGGCCTAAACAGTTCGTGGATTCTACCTTGGCTCGTCTGAAAACATCGGGATGTTTCTGCAAGAAAAGAGTAGCCCACATAGTAATATGTCCTGAAGATTCATGGCCAGCATTCAAGTACATAACCAAAACATCAATGATTTCTTCGTCATTCAATCTTCTACCATTCTCATCCTCAGCATCCATGAGAGCATCCATCATATCTTTCTTAACGATTGGAAGATTCTTTGTCCTACACTCTCTTCGTGCAGTTACTATGGATTGAAGAACCGCCACTAGCTTTTTACGAGCCTGAAACACTGGACATTAAAAAAAACGAACAACCATTTTCGTCGACAAATCAAGCTAAGAAAAACCACTTACCTTAAGAGCAGAATGGTAAGCAAATCCAGGTATATTGATTGCCATAGCACGAACTCCGTAGTTAAGCGCAGTGTATTCTCTCTCCAAAACCTCCATGACATGCTCACTCTCAGAGCTCAAGAAAATGTACATAATGATCCTGAATGTGAGCTTTCTGAGTTCAGTTAAAAACTCGATTTGCCCCATCCCGGACCATTTTTCTAAAGCTGTGACAACATTGTCTTCGATGTATTTCATGTAAATGGACAACACTTCTTGTCCATTAACGGGCGCTGCAGTTAGCTTACGCAGCCACCTATGCTCGTCATCTGAAAGGCCAACGAACGAGTTCTTGCCAATAAGGTTCATCGTAGAAGAGGGCCATCCAGGTTTGAAGGCTTCATCATCTGTGAGAACTTTTCGACAAGCTTCTGCTGTTGTGACAATGATACTAGGATTACCATACATGTGTACCTTGTATAGTCCAGTATGTCCAAATCTGCAAAAGCCAGACATAAACTGCAATCATTTTTTCTACAATTTAATGAAAATTACTTGGTATTCGAAATCAATACTAATGAACATTCTAACTAAATCAGTTATTGAGAAGCTAGCTAGAATAAACTTTAATATTCAATTAGTGGTGGCTTACAAAATACTCCCTCCGTCCCACTATTTTCAGCCTACTTGCCATTTTCGTTTGTCCCAATTAAATCTGCCAGCCCCAAAATGGCAAATAAAATTTTACTCTCTTACCCCTCCATTTCTTTCATTTTACAACTTTTGCACTCAAAAAGTTGGTTTAAATTACAAAATTGCCACTCAAAAATATTAAAATAACATATCCAATCAAAGTCAACATTTTTTTCTTAATATCTGTGCCGGTCAAAGTAGGCTAAAAATCATGGGACGGAGGTAGTAACATTTTTGTAGAGTTAAAAGTAGTGCTCCTACAAGTATTAAAAATGGAAGAGAACAAAAAAAGATGAAAGCATAAAGCCAACAAGAAAGTTTGCTATTCAATTATTTATTCATTTGAAAGATTCCCAACTCAAAAGAAGAAGCAATGGAGCAAAAAGTTAACAAGTCTTTCCAATCTTAGCCTTTTCAAGATGTAATAATTGAAATGAACATAACCAAAATGGGTAAATGTGAAACTTTTATCTCTTATGATCATTCTAAATTAAAAGGAACATCACTAAAGTTCCCCACCATTACTTCACATCTCACCACATTTCTTGATTTTTTCTCAATGCACTCCACATTAAGGTGACAAGACCCCATTTTCTTTTCAATCTTCTCAAAAAAGTTAATCAAAAATTCAAGTTTCGTCGGGCTATATATGGAAGATGATAACGTGTCTGACTTATGCTATCGAACGTGCACAATATATAAATGAATACGAGTACGAATTCACACCCCTTTTAGCCCTCACAAGGCTCCAAGAAATGAAAGTTTTGTGATGAGTGTGCCACCTCACTCCCAATATATATATAGGCATGTTGGGGCATTTTGAGTATCTTGAAAAACACTATTGACAGAGTTGAATAATCTAAAACAATACAAACATTGAAAAAGCAGAAGAGATAGAAGATAAGATGCTGAAATATCACATCAGTTACAGGGCTGAAAAAGACTCTTTTTCTACTAGGAAAAAAGAAAAAAAGCAAGAACATGGGCCATCAGAAATCATGTCCCAGTGGTAGAAGACAGTATTTTAATGTGTAGAAAGTCATAAAAAATGACATCAACAGTGACAAAGTGATCAAACTAAGGTTAATTAAATCCAACTTATCATTTTAATCTGTGTGGTGTGTGGGCCAACTCTCAGTTATTGCTTGTAATCATACTTGAAGGTAATGTAATGACTAAACATGAGCTAATCATATCAACCTTGCAGAAATGTAATGTGTGATCTAGAGAGAGAGAGAGAGAGAGAGAGACCTGTTGACAAAGGAGGAGATGAAAGATTCAGGTTTGCTGGACTTGAAAGCTCTGAGAAAGGACCACATGATGCCAATGAAGGGCCATCCAAGATCACCTGGTGGCAGTTCATATCTTCTCTCTCCTAACTTTCTCTCACAAAGCCAAACATTCAGAGATTTCAACACCCAATTCAGGATCAAGAAACCTAATGGAAAACAGCCCACCACCCACAATCCCCACCCCATCACAACCCTTATTTTTTCTTGCTCAAAAAGACAGAGGAAAATACTCAAACACACTTCCACCTGATGAGTCCCTTTCAAGAAGTATGATGAAATATATATACAAGGAGAGGTGTGTGAGAGAGAGGGAAAAAGTGAAGAAAAATACAATAGATGGGGTTGGAATGTAGCAAAGTTAAAAAGGT
Source organism: Scutellaria baicalensis (assembly GCA_005771605.1). Lineage (NCBI taxonomy): Eukaryota > Viridiplantae > Streptophyta > Magnoliopsida > Lamiales > Lamiaceae > Scutellaria > Scutellaria baicalensis. The sequence goes on from CM016722.1 coordinate 49,035,289, forward strand.
ACGTAACCAACTATGAGAGAGAGAGAGAGAAAGAGAGGAGAGAGAGAATGCCGGCCTAAATCTACAAGTTTTGTCTTGTTGTTTGGAGAAGGGATTCTGTGTGTGAGGAGAAAAAGGGTAAAGTTTGATCAAATATTGCAATATGGAATGGGTATGGTTACTATCCATTTTCAGACACACACACATATCCCACTTCTAACTAGTGACAAGATTAGGTGACACCCCTCTTTTAACCTTTTTTTACTACATTTAATCAATATATTGCTTTACCAACATCTCTATGTCTATACATATTTTTTCAATTGTTGTGTATATATGGATTTTACGTGGTGATTTGAACTTGTTTGTTAGAAGAGGGTTTGAATCATCCCTCCAACACGTCTACTCCTCATTGGATTTTCTATTTTATTTCATCCATACTCCAAAATTTGATATGCTATTTAGGGCATGGTGGATATATATTGAACCAAGCCGGTTTAAACCAACCAAAGAGTTTTCAATGATCATTCCAACTCTTCTTGAATCTTGAATGATTGTTTCATGAAATTGTATTGACTTTTTTTAATTTGTATTGTAAGTTGTAATATTCTTAAGGTTTATGTTTTGTATTTAGATTGTAATTTCTAACTTGTAAAGGTATATGTTGTAAGTTGTATTGTTGTTAAAAAAAAAAAAAAAAAGTTGTAGGGTCAAACTATACACGCTCCACTCAAAACTAAACACACCTCATTAAAATAATAAAAATTGAAAATATTTACATAAAGACCAATCCACCCTTATTAATTATTTTAATAAAAATAAAAATAAATATAAATAGCTCATTCAATACACATCCTTTCTATAACTACTAAACACACTTATTATAATACACATTATATACACTATCTTCTTCACCTCACAACACAAATAATTTTTTACTCCATTAACACAACTTCAAAAAAAAAAAAATTGAAAAATCATACACTTAGTTAAAATCATCAAAAAAAGAAGAAAGAGCACAAGATATGGACAATATTTTGCTACCCGTTGTAAAGTTTCTTACTACCCGATTTATTTTGCTGTAAAAATAGCTCAAAATTTCAGAAATCTCGAAAATTGTTCGACCACTACAGACCGGACGCATTAAAGAGTGTTCGACCAATACTAGCCGAAAAAGTTGAATAGCGTTCGGCCAGTACTGGCCGAACAGATGGAAGAGCGTTCGGCCAGTTGCCAAACATTACCATATCTGTTCGGCCAGCCACCGAACACCATAAAGTGTGTTCGGCCCTGGTTGGCCGAACAAACACCCATTTCGCGATTTTGAAACTACAACAATTTTTTAACAAGTTTTCATCTTCTTAGCCCGTAAAATCCATAAACTCAACTCCTAAATATGATTTCTCTGAAAATATCATATAATTTCTTATAAGGAATAAATCTCATACTTATCTTTTAAAATATTTTTGTTTGTTAGATCATATCTTTCATATCTTTTTCATATCTTCATTTATATTCTATTTGATTTATTTCTTGTATACTACTTTGTACACATCATTAGATAGTGAAAATATTCATCACCTTTACAAGCAGGTGATAAAAATCACATTGAAATAAGAAATTGAATGGTTGAATAAGGGGTGAATTTGGTAGGGATGATCAAAAGGGGAAGAAATTAGGGTTTCAAATGGGTGTGGATGATTTTGGGGTGTGTTAAGTAATAAGATGTTTTTTTGTTATTTTGTAATTTTATTTTCATAAAGGGTATAATTGTAATGTTGTGGGGTGTGTTTAGAAATTGTAGGGATAAATAAATTTAATTGTAGGTGTGTTTAGTAATTGGGGTGTGTTTAGTAATGGGTGGGGTGTGTATAGTTTGGCCCAAAGTTGTATTGTTGTAATGTTGTAATGTTGTAATTTTCATTTTATATCAAATTATTAATTCAAGAAATTTTTATTTGTATAATAGGAACAATTGTATGATTTATATGCAAAATTATATAACTCATTCAGATTCGGGACCTTCTTTTACAGATGCAGACTAAGATTTCTCACATTTTTTGTGAGGATTTCCTCGCTCGTTCAGGCAGACTCTCCCATGGCCTTCAAATTCTCCATTCACACTCTGCACCCCGTGTGTTGCTCTCTTTGGCGCGTATGGACCAACTTGGGTACTCAAACTTCAGATTTCGATAGTTTGGGTTACCAAACTGAGGATCTCGCTAGGTTTTTGTTTTTGTTGTCTTTATTTTATTTTGTTGCCTTTAGTACGCACGACTTGTCGTGCCTAGTTCACGTTTGTTTGTACTTTGGATTTTGTTCCCTTGATCTTATTAATATACAGGCTGGGGATGGTGCCTTAATCCCCCACCCGTGATGGGTGTTTCTGTTAATATATATATATATATATATATTAAAAATTAAAATGTAAAAAAACAAAAAAAATTAAAGAAAGAAAATTATTTAAACCAACGGTTTAGACCGCAATATCGGTGTACAAACTTGAATCTCCACATTCGGTCTGGGTACTACTCTAATAGTTTCTTATACTGACGGTTCGAAACTAAAATCAACAGTTCAAACTGATTGACCACCTCTGGGATGGTATTTACAGAAAATATACCGTTGAACCATCTGCTTCGCCTAAGAGTAATTTGATCCACTTTATCAAAGCTATCCCATAATAATAATAATAATAATAATAATAATAATAAAATCAATTTCATATAAGTCAAACCAGAATATATGAGTTTTGAAATAATGATAAATATGATAATGTTGGGTGTTGAGATAATTTGATATCCATGATGAATTGATTTGGGTCATGTCTACAAAATATGTTGTATCTAATGCAACCCCACTTGTGCCATTCTTTTTGTAGACAGATAATGGCCTATGCCCTATGTTTTTTCATTTACATTTTTCTTTGTTTTCTAGTGTAATTGCCCATAACTATACCATAACTCTTCCACCAAAAATCTTTTATTTCTATACATTTTATGTGTGGATTTGGAGCCTTCCAACCCATCAACAAACATGTTCAACTCTTGTCTTTTTCTTATACACTTCTATCAACCATAACTTTCTAACTAAGGTTTCTATTGAATATTATATCAAGCAACATATTTTGATCATTTTATTCATATACATGTATTACATACATAGTTCAAGTGTAGCCATTTACTATATATACTTTGACTCAAGTATTCAACATCTCAACTCACATCTTTTTTGTCTTGTGGTGTGATCACTTACATAAATATTATAAATATTTATGAAGTGCTTCAAAACTAATGAGTTGTAAATGATTATGGATTTATCCGGGAAAAAAATAAATTAAACAAAAAATCACAAATACTTAGGTGAGACAATTACATTGATTGTATCACACATCATTGGAGTGTGTTCCATGATACACTTTTATCATGAGTGTTAACAATGTATAATTATGTGTTTTTCAACTATAAGTATCATTTTTATTCTCCTCACGCGCAGTTGTATCCCGGGATAGGGTCCGATCGTGTGAGACAACTATAACAACATGTGTGTAGTGCACAGTCTTATCCAGGAACATGGTCCGATGTACACAATAACAATATTTTAGTATGTGTTTTTCATCTACTAGTATGTTTCAATATAGAGTTTATAAATATGTTTTCAATTGTTGTAATGCATAATCGGATTGTGTCTCAGGATACGATCATCACGGTGCCGTCGCACGTGAGATGATTTCACACAAAATCTATTCAAAGAGAGATATTTTCTATAAGGTTTTTCTTTTTTAAGGGAAGAAAGAGTGAAATGCATCAATGTTCATTCATAAATACTAATCATAAATTGACACATGTATATATATATATATACACACACATTATTACATAGTCATGTAAATGTGTATGAAAATAGATGAGGATAATGGACTACATTTAATGTGCACTTAAACGTGGCATTTGTGACACCTTCAACTAAGTTTTTTGATGCAACTAAAATAGTGGTTTAAAATATCTCATAGCACTAAATCTATCTCAACTCGAGTGTTTTGGATTAGAATCAAAATACAATAAATCAATAGCATTGCATATTATGTACGTGGGTCCTTCTGTAGTACACCGGGTGTATTAATACACTAGACTTTCTATCATTTTCAGTCATTAGATCTGAGATCATAGTTGACTTTGACTTTAATGATCTCAAATCTGATGGCTGAAAATAAGTGGAGAGTCTGGTGTATTAATACACCTGGTGTACTATAGAACTACCCTATGTATTTATATAGATTTTGCTCCATTTCATTGTTAATCAAATTCAATTAAAACAGTTTCCCTTTCAAAACGAAGAACTGCAATCTACCTCGAAACATTAGCCACAAGAAATTGTCACACTATTTTAAAAAATATAAAAATATATATAGAAAAAAGCTATCATAATTGTACACAACTAAGTACATAAAAATAGTAATGTCAAAAATGATTTGACAGAGTGTTTTTGTTTTGGATCAAATGAATTGTCAAAGTTAGAGGCAAAAAAGTTATAATAATTTTTTGACTATTGTTTGGTGGTTGATGGTCAACTAAATCCTATGCACGATCCATTATACTGTATATCATATTCATTGCTTGCTTGAACCGACACATTTATATACATATAGAGGAAATGTGACAAACTATAAAAAAAAAAAAATTAAGGAAATTTTTTTTTTTAATATTCAACACTTTGATGTGTACTTTTTTATCATAAAAGATAATAAAGTGACTTTTTCTATACTATTTTGACTCGGTCATGGAGAAATGATTGGTTAATGATGGTGTGATGATATATTCTATTTATTTATACTATTATTTAACAATTGATTTATCCAACAAATCATATAAATTGATAAAAGTAATAGTGTAAAAAACCAATTTTGTAGGATTTACTCGAACCACTATGTCAAATACATAGTGGTTCGATTAATAGTGTATTAAACCAAATTTATTTGGTTACTCGAACCTCTATGTCAAATACATAGTGGTTCGAGTAACCATGTAAAAAATTAATTAATAATTTTGAATTAATGGTTCGATTAAGCCACTATTTGACATATGTATTAGTGGTTCGAGTAATGCTTCCGCTAACCAATTAATAACTTTGAATTAGTGGTTCGAGTAAATTAGTGGTTCCACTATTTGACATATGTATTCGATTAATTAGTGGTTCGATTAATGCTTTCACTAGTGGTTCGATTAATGCTTCCACTATTTGACATATGTATTCAATTAATGGTTCGATTAAGCCAAAATGGTTCGATTAATGGTTCAATTAATGGTCCGATTAAGCCAAATTTAATAGTGTAAAGAAAATTAGTGGTTCGAGTAAATTAGTAAGCCATTAATCGAACCACTATAAAGTAAATATAATTTTAATGTTTGACATAGTAATTAATAGAGGAAATTATAAGTAATCAAACCACTATAATTTTAGTAATTGAACCACCATAATATAAATCAAAAATCTAATCGAACCACCATTAATCGAACCATTTCTTGATTAATTGAACCAATTTTGTAAAAAAACCATTAATCGAACCATTAATCGAACCAATTAATCGAAGTAATTTTGTAGGATTTACTCGAACCACTATGTCAAATACATAGTGGTTCGAGTAATAGTGTATTAAACCAAATTTTGTTCAAATACTCGAACCACTATGTCAAATATATAGTGGTTCGATTAATAGTGTAAAAAACCCAATTTTGTAGGATTTACTCGAACCACTATGTCAAATACATAGTGGTTCGAGTAATAGTGTAAAAAACCAATTTTCTAGGATTGTGTTGGTTTAATCGAATCATTAATCGAACCATTTATTAATTAATTGAATCAATTATGTAAAAAACCATTAATCGAACCATTTCTTGATTAATTGAACCAAATTTGTAAAAAAAAACCATTAATCGAACCATTCATCGAACCAATTCTTGATTAATTGAACCAATTTTGTAAAAAACCATTAATCGAACCACTAATCGAACCATTTCTTGATTAATTGAACCAATTTTGTAAAAAACCATTCATCGAACCATTAATCAAACCATTTCTTGATTAATTGAATCAATTTTGTAAAAAAACCATTAATCGAACCAATTCTTGATTAATTGAACCAATTTTGTAAAAAACCATTACTCGAACCATTAATTGAACCACTAATCGAACCATTTCTTGATTAATTGAACTAATTTGTAAAAAGTCATTAATCGAACCATTTCTTGATTAATTGAACCAATTTTGTAAAAAACCATTAATCGAACCATTAATCAAACCAATTAATCGAACCAATTTTGTAGGATTTACTCGAACCACTATGTCAAATACATAGTGGTTCGATTAATAGTGTAAAAAACCAATTTTGTATCGAACCACTATGTCAAACACATAGTGGTTCGATTAATAGTGTAAAAAACCAATTTTGTAGGATTACTTAAAGAAAATTGGCTCGTGTATAAAAGTATAGTGCACGCACTATTTTATTTTTTAATTTGTAGTAACTCAACTGTTGTTACAGTATATTTCACTTTAATTTCCTTTCATTTCATAGTCAGATGTTCACATGTTGGATTTACTGTTGATTTGATCATTCATTCACGGGTTGCTGAAGTCTCATCTATTTAAGTGAGAATGAGTTTCCAACACTCATAGATTCAATTTGACAAAGCCGTGAGTTAGACAAAGTGTGAAGAATTTGAAGAATTATCAAATAACTTATCTCTCTCTTGTATTTTATATCATTTGTTTTGAATATTTGCATCATTTAAAATTAATTCGATTGTTTTAATTATTCCAATTCCATTCCATTTTAATTAAAATTTTAACACATTTGAATATTTAAATGTTAGAATAAAATTGGTCCAAAATCTTGTAATTAAACGAGCCTCATTTTTTCCCCATAAATCGAACCACTATAAAATATGACCATATTAACAATTCAAACAATTCACAATTAACAATTGCACGTTTCAAAGAGATAAAAAAATTCACAATTACAATTAACAATTGAAACAATTCTCAATTCATTATAACAAATTAACAATTCAAACAATTCACAATTCATTATAACAAATTAACAATTCAAATAATTCACAATTCATTATAACAACAAACGGCTCAATTTTTTTTTTCATAAAATTAGCAATATACGATTCATTATTGAGAGCCAATTATTTAAATCTAACCAAATTCAAAAAACCCGAAGCAAGCAATAGTGAACTAACACACAAATTAAGCCAAGTTGTAAATATTAGTCAACAAATTCAACAATTCAAAGCTATAAATCCCCAAGTGTTATTCATGCTACTTCAACAATTCAAAGCAAAAAATAATTCAACTATTGTACCTCGTCACCCATTTGCAAAATTTGAAATTCACCCGAATGGAAGAAATTCTTCAATCTTCTTGGCAAATTTTCAATCCCCAATATTTGCTCAAAGCCAATGATTTTTTTTGTAAACAATTCACCCTAAATAATAAGAAAGATTCGTTTTTATGAGAAAGAGATTAAACGAAAGACTTGAAAAAATTTGCAACATTTAATTCGAACAAGATTAAACGAACGACTTATAAAAAATCGAATTTCTCAAACACTTACCCGACCGACTTGAACCTTTTGAAAGAGAGAAGAAGAATTAGGAATTTTGAGCAAAAGGAGGCGCCCAAAGAGAGATAAATTTTGTATTGTGCTAGGGTTTACATTTGGATGGGGTGAAAATGTAATAAAAATGAATTTTGCATGGGGTGAAACTGTAAAAAAAAAAAAACAAAATTTGGTTGTTCAAAATTAATGGCCGATTTTAATGTGTTTAAATTTGACATTTAAGTAATGTTCATATTTTGGTCTAATTGATTCATTATTTTGTTCAATATTGTGAATTTAGTGAAATTGCCAATTAATTGGTTTTTTACACTATTACTCGAATACATAGTGGTTCGAGTAAATCCTACAAAATTGGTTTTTTACACTATTAATCGAACCACTATGTATTTGACATAGTGGTTCGAGTAAATCCTACAAAATTTGTTTTTTACACTATTAATCGAACCACTATGTATTTGACATAGTGGTTCGAGTAATTGAATAAAATTTGGTTTAATACACTATTACTCGAACCACTATATGTATTTGACATAGTGGTTCGAGTAAATCCTACAAAATTAGTTTTTTACACTATTAATCTAACCACTATGTATTTGATATAGTGGTTCGAGTAATTGAACAAAATTTGGTTTAATACTTTGACATAGTGGTTCGAGTAAATCCTACAAAATTGGTTTTTTACACTATTAATCAAACAACTATGTATTTGGCATAGTGGTTCGAGTAAATCCTACAAAATTGGTTTTTTACACCATTAATCGAACCACTATGTATTTGACATAGTGATTCGAGTAATTCAGCAAAATTTGGTTTAATACACTATTACTCGAACCACTATGTATTTGACATAGTGGTTCGAGTAAATCCTACAAAATTGAGTTTTTTACACTATTAATAGAACCACTTGTATTTGACATAGTGGTTCGAGTAATTGAACAAAATTAGGTTTAATACACTATTACTCGAACCAATATGTATTTAATTTAATTTAATTCAATTTGATTTAACTTAATTTAATTTAATTGAATTTGATTTAATTAAATTTGAATTTGGTTCAATTTAATTGGAGTGGTTCGTTCAATTTTATTTACTTTAATCGAACCACTATGTATTTGACATAGTGGTTCGAGTAACCAAACAAATTTGGTTTAATACACTATTAATCTAACCACTATGTATTTGATATAGTGGTTCGAGTAACCAAAAAAATTGTGTTTTTTAAATGATTAATAGAGGAAATTAGTGGCTCGATTAATATTTACAAATTCATTTAATTATTTACAATGGTTAGTTTAATTTAAAACAGTTTCAATTCAATATACCTAAAATCATTCCATTAAATGATCCTCATTTTTCCTCTATTAATCGAGACTCATTTATCAATTTAATTACTTTTATCATTTTATATGATTTGTTGGATAAAACAATTGTTAAATAATAGTATAAATAAATAGAATATATCATCACACCATCATTTCTCCATGACCGAGTCAAAATAGTGTAGAAAATGTCACTTTATTATCTTTTGTGGTAGAAAAGTACACATCAAAGTGTTGGATGTTAAAAAAATTATTTTTTTAAAAAATTTTTTGTGTAATATGAGCTGGACTCTCTTTATATATATGAGCCTATTTACATAAAGTTAATAATAAATATTGCACTTTTAAAGTATGATTTTTGGAAAATTGTTTTAAGGATCAAATAATATGGGATAAATTGATCCACAATTCAATAATTTTTTTATGAAAATAGATTTTATATATTTGTGAGTAATGAGACTCTATATATCTGTAAATTTAATTATCTCATATATATATATATATAAGCAATTTTATATAAATGTAATTTTATGTAATGTTAATAATAAATATTATAGCAATTTCATTGAACATATGTTTTCGTGTAGTGTATTTAAAAAAGTGTTTAATTGCTATCTTTGGTTTCGTGGAGAACATATGTTTACATAAGAAAATGTTTATTTACTATATTTAGTTGGTGGAAAACAATAAGCCACGTCACGAGTGTAGATCTTTGGACGTATATAAGAAAAGTGCAACGTAGGATCGATGTTTTTAGGAAAAGTGTTTGGCAGGTATCTTTGGTACGATGTATTTATAAATGGTGGAAAAATAGTTTTTTATCTGAATTAAATGTGATCAATATTTTTTCCTTTATGAATTTTAAATTTATTTTATTTTATGATATTTGATAAATCCTAACCAGTAGTCAATTTGGTATACTTGTATCGTTAGTATTTCTCAAATATCGTAAAATACATCAAATTTAAAGTTTATACGATAAATAAAATATTATAAAATTTATACATTCAATTGTCAAATTATGTATAATTCAATGCAGGCTATTTAAGAAAAGTGTGTGTTTCATGTTAATATTTCATCTGATATTTCGAAATAAACACCACAAATCAAGTGACGGGATATTTGGACAATGAGTGGTTTCCTTATTATAGAAAATTGCATTAAATTATTCGACACCAATCAAATATATTCAAACATGACATGTGAACCACATGAGAAAAAATACTTTAAATATAAAATATAAAGTTGGGAAGGTTGAATGGCAGAGGATTCATATATTTGGTATGGGTATATATTCCAAATTTTATTTTTAATTCAAATTTCATAGAAAATAAACAAAAACTACTAATATTATCTTTTTTTTTAATATCATCCATACTTTTATATGGGTAATAGATATATATAGTGTTTCATCTTTTGAAAAGGAACCTATTAAGTGGTCTAATATTATCTTTTTTAATTTCTTTTTATTTTTTTATACAAATATGTAAAAAACTCTCATTTTAGTAAAAATAGTTATTATAACTAAAATTGAAAGGAGAAATTAATGATATTAAAAAAACATTAATTCAAAACCATAAGAGTAATTAAATTTTATATGAGACCGTCTCATAGATCATTTTTATGTAAAATAGGTCAACTCGCAACCCACACTTCATAATTCATATATAATTTGTGAAAATGAATTAGATTGAGAAGTAAAAAGAATCGGTTCATGCTAGTATTTGCGTGATCATATTGAGCCGGCTAAAATAACTAAACTTAGAAGCAAAAGTGGATCTCCAAATCCAAACACAAAATCAATTAATTAGGTTGCGTGTAGACTACACAAATATAATTTAATATACTAATATGGAATTAAGTCAAAGATTCTAGCCAATTTCGAATCATAATCATGGTTTTATCGACATGCAATTTGCCATATGTTTAAGAGCTGGACTCCTGTGAGACCGTCTCATGTGCGATGGCACTCGCGCATGGTTGTGCGCTGAAACACGGTCGATCGTGTGCGGGAACATATACTTATAGCATAGAAAGACATATTTATAGACAAAAATCACATACTTATCTCGACCGTGTCCCAGGACACGACCGTGCGCCACAGATTGCTCTTAGTTTTCACGCGAGGCACGGTCTGTCCCAGGGCACGGTCGTGGGCGAGAAAAAAAATCACATACTTATGATTGAAAAATACATACTTATACATTGCAGTCGCGCACGATCGTGTCCTGGGGCACGGTCGACCGTGCGCGAGTGCCGTCACATGTGAGACGGTTGCATATGAGTATTTGAGTATTTGAGTAAGTTTAATGGCTTTGACTCTATATTTGTTCAAACACATTATTAATCTATTATGATTTGGATCATAATTAACAAATCTGCTAGCAAGTATACATTCCTTTGTTTTATGTGGCCGAACAAGTCCAAAATCATTTTATTAACAAGTAATTCTACCTATATCAATATTAGATCATCTCCAACCATTTTACTCAAATCCAAACTCAAATCTTGATTTTGCCACCAAATTTGCCACTATCTCCAACCTTTTAAACTCAAATTGGAATATTCTCTTACAATATTCTTAATTTTTATTTTTCAAATTTTATTTAATATCAAATATTTATTTATTTTAGTTCATTAAAAAATTAACTTAATTGGTTTCAATTATAAAAAAATATCTATGAACTATAAATCTTATTAAAAATACCAAAATTATATTATAAAATTCATCACAAATACATATTAATATACTAAAGAAAATAATCTAATCATACAACATAATGTAAATAAATAACATAATGACACAAATTATAACTAACATTTCGAATTAGACCATTTTTGGTCACACGTAGAAGTCAAATACAATTCTACTTTGCCTAACAATATCACTGAAGTCAAAAAGGAGAAGAATCATCTCGTGTTATGGAATCCCTGGAAGAAGGAAATAAAATGTTTCAAGATTTAATGGCTGAATCAAACGCATGTCAAGAACGAATTTTAGATTTCTATTAATTATAATTCATGTTTATATTTATTAAATTATATAATCTACAATATAATGCAATACTTATAGATATATAAATTATATAATGTATCAAATACTAAATATCAAGTATATAAAACAATACATAAAATATAATAACTCAAAATGTGGAATTAAATAAATAAAATAAATGAAAAAGAAAAACAGAAATAATTGTAAATGAATAAAATAAATGAAAAAGAAAAGAAAAAAATTTGAGTTGTGAACAGTAAGTGTGACAAATTTGCCACTTACTATTCACAACTCAAATTTGAGTTCAATTTTGAGGCCCCATTGGAGCTCCCATTTCCACAAAATTGAATTTGAGTGTGGGGTTGAGTAACCCCTTGGAGATGCTCTTACTATTCACAAACTCAAATTTGAGTTCAATTTTGAGACCTCATTGAAGCTCTCATTTCCACAAAATTGAGTTTAAGTGTGGGGTTGAGTAACCCCTTGGAGATGCTCTTAGCAATATCATAATCTACCATAACGTGTAACATATATAATGTATTGTGAAAAGCACTACTCACATTTTACAATTTTTTTTTTTTTTCAAAAGGGGCAACAAACCACATTCAATAAATTAATATTATGTATGTGGGTGGGTGGCTAGAATGGAATATAAGTCGATTAAAAGATCAGTGTGAATGTACATAATTCTCTACTTTTTCTTTTTAACTAATAACTATCACTATACAACGTGATTTATTATTTCTTATGATAAATATAATTATTAATAATATAATAAATTATATTAAAATATTACTCATGAGATCTTATTATTTTGAGATTTGTAAAAAATCCGTATTTTTTTAATGATGATGATGACGACGACGACAACAACAACGACGACAATAATAAAAACAATAATAATAATAGTTTTGTATTTGTGTGCTTTAATTATAAGTGATTAATTATATTTGTTAATATATATATATATATATTCTATTTATATTTTTATTCCTTTATATCTTAGAATTATATTTAATAATTTGTAAATAATTTTCTACATTTTTTAGATGGATTTATTTGACAAACACTGTATTTATTCAAAAACTTAGTTTATATTTAAAAATTTTAGGTTTCAAATTCATTTTACATTTAAAACAATATTTTTTTTTTAGAATTTTGAAACCATTTTAAAATATTTTTTTCTTATAGTTATATCTTACACAATTAGTATTGCATATATGTTTGAATTATTTTTAAATGTTATTTGTGGATTTTTTTTAGATTAACCTCACAACATTATTAGATTATTATTAGTTTTACTTTCAAATTTAATTATTATTTTTAATAATTTTATAATAACTTTTAAACATTTTACAGCCCTTCATAAAATGAAATTTAGCTTTTAGACCTATTTTTCACATTTATATATTAAAATTATAGAATAATTTTCAAATTTTTAAATTTTTTACAATGTTTAAATTTCATTATTTTCAGATTTTTAATTATATCATTAAGACATAATCATATGATAATACCATCCAAAATAATTTCCTCTATTTCATTTTACCCTTATATTAAATTAAAAGACCTTATTATATTTAAAATATATATGAAGCTTGTTCTATAAGATTCTCAAAAGTATTTTAGTTTTTTTTTCCCAATTTTTCTATTGATCAATGGCAAATCAGTAATTATGTCCAATTTTACAATTGAGTGGCAAATCAGTAAATATGTCAAACTTTTCATGTTTTAAATATACTACCTCCGTCCCGGTTAAATGTGCCTACTTTGACCGGCACGGATCATAAGAAAAAGCTGTTGACTTTGATTGGATGTGTTATTTTAATGTTTTTGAGTGACAATTTTGTAATTTAAAAGTATAATTTGAGTGCAAAAGTTGTAAAATAAAAGAAATGGAGGGGTAAAAGAGTAAAAAAAATGTTACCATTTTTGGGCTGACAATTTTAGGTGGGACAAACAAAAATGGAAAGTAGGCAATTTTAAGTGGGACGAAGGGAGTAGTATATATTGTCTCGTGCAAAACAGGATTTGATATATAATATTTGGTGAATATCAACTATTTGATAGTACATTTTAATTAATAATAAGCATTTTAAAGATATGAAATATTTAACAATCAAGAAAATTTGAATATATGTGCATTTCACAGATTCTATGATGTATATACTTTTATTTTTCATTTTAATTAATAATAAGCATTTTTTGTTTTTCAATTTTATGTATATATTTATGCATATAGGTACGTATAATTCAACCATTTAGAAAGCACATATTAATACAATTCAAAATAACATACAAAATAAAATGTCATTTTATGATAGAAAATCAAAACAGCCAAATTAAATGTATGATTAATGAGTAGAAAAATTCAAAATTAAAAACAAATTCTACCGACTGCAAAGAAAGATGGCAAAATCCAACACAACTACTATTGGTTTCCATTGCCAGCATCATCAGATTTCTTGCACTTTTTAAACAATAGTATTAATTAATATTTGATGTGTCCTTATTATAATAATAAAATAAAGTGGTCTTGTGTGAGATCGTTTCACGAATCTTTTTTCGTGAGACGGGTCAACTTATAACCCACAATTGTCAATTCATAAGAAAATTTGTGGATATAGGTTCGTTCATGGGTAATAAGGATCCGTCTCACGGAAACTATCCGTGAGACTGTCTTACATGAGTTTTTGTGTAAAATAAAAACGGACATCAAAATATAACAGATGATTAGTATAGCACACACTCAAATATCACTCTATTCGGTTTCTAAACCAATTTTTCAGGTTTCATCATGATCAGATTTGAGCATCAAAAAATCTCCGTTATGGATTACTTTGACGATTCTACATCTTTGTTTTTCGATTTCTCATAATTTTCGTAGATATTTTCATAAACAACTACTCATAATGTTGTTTAATCTTTTTGTTTTTCATTTTCATGTATATATTTATGAATATAGGTATGTATACTTCAACCACTATAGAAAGCATATATTAATACAATTCAAAATAACATACAGAATAAAATGTCATTTTATGACAGAAAATCAAAACGATCAAATTAAATGTATGAATACTAAGTAAAAAAATCAGAATTTGCAGGATATAAAAACAAATCCTACCGACCACAAAGAAAGATGGTAAATCCAACACAACTACTATTGGTTTCCATTGCCAGCATCATTAGATTTCTTGCACTTTTTAAATAGTAGTATTAATTAACATTTGACGTGTACCTATTATAATAATAAAATAAAAACGGACATCAAAATATAATAGAAGATTCAGATTGCTTTCCACAATACATCACACACTCGAATATCACTCAATTCGATGTTTGCAAACCAATTGTTCAGGTTTCATCATGATCGGATTTGAGCACCGAAAAATCTCTGTTAAGGATTACTCTTACGATTCTACATCTTTGTTTTCCGATTACTCTTAATTATCATAGATATTTTCATAAGAGATATATAAAAAAAAGAGACAGAGAATCCAAGTCAAAAAACTCCAAAAGCAAAAGAAGACAAGCATAGAAAAGAGAGGAAAATTATGTATGTGATAGAGAGATAAGGATCTGTGAATCGAATGGGCACTGATTCAGAAAATATGGATCAAAAGACAACACTGATTCAAGTGATTTTTAAAAACTCTATGCCATGCATGTGACTAGATGTTGACGTCATCACTACTTAGATATTTCATATCCAATAGGAAAAACACGTATCACAAATCTACGGATCTTGTTATGTAAAACGGAACAATTTATAAGCCAAACTTTTTATAGTTTATATAACAGTTTGAAAATATGGATACAATTTATGGATAAAAGTGACCGTCTTACAAAAACTATCTACAAGATGATCATCTCACATGAGTTTTTATACGGAACATGTATGATTTTTGATATTATTTTGTCCTTTTAGGTTGAAGTCTTAAACAGGTTTGTCCTAGCGGGTTTCTTGTTCAATATCTCGGTTTAAATGCAACTCTATCCCTGACTGAGTCCGAACTTCAGACAACGAGTTATTATTGATTATCAATAAATATATATATATATATATATATATATATACGAGTATCAGCACATGCGTCGCATGTGGAGGATGAATTTTTTAAATAAAAAATATTATATTACTACTAATTTAAATAATAATTTTTTATAAGGATATACAACCTATATTAAATTAAATTAGATTCAAAAAAATCTAGTAAATTAAAGGTCTAGTATAATAGAGTCTTACTTATAATAGATCATGATTTTGGTTTGGAATGTTAATGTAAAAATATTTAAATATGAAAATTACAAATTACTGTTATAAACTTAAATAAAATTTTTAATAAGGATATATTAAGCAATCCATATTTTGTAAAAAATATCCATAAATTAAAGTCCTAATATAATAGAGTCCTACTTATGATTGAATTCTATATGATTTAGGTTTATAATTCTAATGTAAAATTATTTAAATATGAAAATCACAAATTAAAATTATAACCTTAAATAAAATCTTTAATAAGGATATATTAGGCAATCCATATTTTGTAAGAAATATTCATACTTTTATATAGGTAATAGATATATATGTTTTATATGAAATTTTTTGAATCAAAATGTAAGCAATATTAAGATTCACATATAACTTAATTAATTGTTCATTATAATAAAATTTTACGTAGTTTAAAATTTATTGCAAGGATAGAAGTAAAACATTTGACTTTTTAAGTTCCAAATTTAAAAGATAATCATACAACACAATATTAGAAAAATGTCAATGAATTGAAAATGAGTGCACACTTGTAGAATTGCTATATAGTGTGAGTAAACTTGTTATTCTTACCCATTCATAAATTATTTGCTCATATCAGTTATTTAAAAATCACAATATTTAGCTTTTTATTACTAGTAAATTGGTACCTATTTTTTTTCTAAACAAATATAAAAGGTTGAATAACAATTTATTGCAAAATGTAAGGGTATGCTAATCATGTGTAGTTAAGATAAATAATTTATATTTACTGAATAAAGAACAAAATTAAAACTAATAATCCGGCAACAATTGGAACTCAATTAAAACTTAAATATATAAAACCATTTCTTCTATGTATTTTTCTCCGAATATTGTTCAAAATTAATATTATGTAGGTATTAATTTTTAATATTTGAGGGGTTTCGTTCATAACAGGTTTCAAATTAAACATGTTCCTCGTTAAACAAGTCAAAATAAACAGGTTAGAAAAATTCAGCCATTTTTTGGGGTTACACTCGTAGGCAACTGCCCGTTTAACATCTTTGGGTCGAATCAACCACCAACCCAGGACGTGACCTATTTGCTTCCGGGTCCGAATATTAAAACACTGCTTAATTGTGTAGTGATATCTCGTCTCACAAACTTTCATCATCAAGACACTATGTATACAATGAAAATGTCAAAAACAAAGATAAGGTGAAATTCAACACAGTTTGTGTGCAACCACCAATGTAGTACAAACAAAGAAAGATACAGTTCAATTATCCAACAGAAATTGGACAAAAATAGTTAATTACAAAGATTTTACAGAAATCCCAAAAGACAAGTAGATTACAATATTGTTGACAAATTTTACACCTTGGCTACAAGCTGCTGATGCCTACCCTAACCATCGAGATTCGGGGGCAAAATTGGTTGAACCTTCACGTCTGGTGACGGTGAGTAAGAGATAGAGATCAGCTCTGACCTACATTTCTCTTCCCCATCACGAACGAGAGGTTGAACAGCTTCACCTCCGTTGGTATTCTTGGGCGTGATATCAGCACTCAGATTGGTCTCAGGTAGGTTATAAGAGATTGCAATTAGTGATTCACGAGCAAAATCCCTCTTCACCTCCTCGTTAAGATCTGCCTTATCCATAAAATGATATGATTTCCTGAAAACACCAATGAACATCACTATAAAGCTCAAGAATAAGTAGTTTTCTAGATTGTTTGAATCTATGAAGTGAATCATTATTGTAGTGACTCGTCTGGATTGGGAAAAATTATTCACATAAAGGGCTCGACCATAGAAACTTAGTTCTTGGAGAAAGAAATGGTTTGGCACAAAAGAGAGTAATATTTGGTCAGAACATCGGGTGATTATGCATCTATATTAAGTCGACCATGAGTAACAATCAAGATTCAGAAGTCTTGTTCTACTCTTATCTTTCCATGCTTGACCTTATAGCCCAACGAAATGAAGAAAAATTGAAATGCATGTGGAATCACATAATGAACCATATGGCTATCGTGTAATCTAATTGGTAAACCATGATACCTTCATGCACTTAAATCTACACCCTATTAAAAATGAGACAACTTCCAACTCGGAATCATCACAAATGTCACTTTCACAAAAAGATCTCAAGCACCACTGTCACAAAAACTACCTTAAGAAGATAAGGTAGAAGAAAGACAGGAAAGAAAACAAGGAATGGAGAGTTTAATGTAATTTTTTTATCCATTAAAATCCAAGGTAATTCTCCTAAGCAATTTATTAGTTCATTCAACAAATACGTCTTACCATACAAAGGGACCAATATATTCTTAACAGAAAAGTTCCAAAATACCAAAAACATAGAGAATCCACTATGTTTACTGCTCAAAACATGACACCTCTAAATTTCAGTACATCCAGTTTTTGGCGAGGTCAATAAAGTCTTGTGGACATGTACGGAACACAAAACTTGGTACATCGTAAATCAACCATAAGAGCTTGTGATGCAGTGCATTTTCACTGAATCTGTCAGTTTCAGTAATTGGGTTTTAACTTCCTATAGTTCCTCGTGGTATTGGAAGGGTTATTCAATTATCTTTCCAACAACATATTATGGCTTTTCAGATTTTAAGTACACGGATAGTTATGGACCTTCAAAGTGACGGTCAGGATTCAATAAGTCACAAAGGAATTTGAAAACCTCGAATCATCTGATTTTGCATTTCAATTGAATCATTAATATTTTGTAGCCTATAAATACCTCATATTATGAGGTTAGAAGTTAGATTATTGTCTTGGTATTCTTATAAATCAAGTTTCAGAATAGATGTTTCATTATCTTGTTATTCCCGACTTGAAAGTCGAATTTAGCATTCCCTCTCAATCCATTTCCCTTCCTTCGTCTCCAACCCTCATCAACTTGCACAAACTTCTTAGCAATTCAATGTTTTAAGAACAAAAAACGGCTCGTAAACTAGCTCAATACTGCAAGATAATAATAGCATACGAACAACTACAAAAACCTGCATAGATTCTTCCATGGCAACACACAATCAAGCAAGATCCTTATTTAGGAAGATCAAGAACCACTTGGCCTAAAAACAAAGTCGATAAGCATTTCTTACAAAATCAAGAAAAATGTATAAACATCATCATGATCACTATCTTCTTAATCCTCCACAACCCAATATAACAATAACAACAACAATAGCTTCTCCACAACCCCCTTTACAAATCTTGAAAAAAGATATATTCCTTCAAATTTGGTGGTCAGAAAAACCAAGAATTCTTAGATCCTATGAATTTGCAAAAACAAGAAGAAAAAAAAAACCTCCCTGAAATTGGATAATTGTTTTAAGCAAATAGCTATAATCCTCATCATCAAATATCCATCCATCTAAAGATCTAAAACACAAGTCAAAAAAAAAAAAGTCAAAAGTCAAAACCCAGAAACCAAAAAAAAAAAAAATTGGGCAACCTAAAATCAATCAAACGACATCGAACTGTTGCTAATATCAAAATCGAAAACGAAAAAGAAATAAGGAATGGATTACCTGATTCCCCCGAAACGAACCCTGTTATCGTAAATTCTTCGGTTGAGTGAAAAATAAAATTGAGGGATTGGATTTTAGCAGCGATCGGATTTGCCAAACACGTTTTTTATTACACCAATTTTAAATACCAGTTGCAGGGCGGCTGTCACGTGCTCTGCACGTGAAACGGTGACGTTTGCGCGGACCATCTTTGACTTTTCGAAAAACAGTTAAAACAAAGGTTGAAGAGATTAAATTTACAAAATTGAAAATACTTGCACTTATATTTTTGAACAAAATCAACATTGAAATTTGACGATTGAATGAATTTAAATGTAATTTTAAGAAACTTCAGGTTAGTTTGGCAATTTCACAAAATTGTGATCAATTCGTAATTTACACTTAAATTTTAAATATATGTAAGCTTTTACTATCTTCTACATTTTTGTGATATTATTAATTTGAGGTGTGAATTTGTTATATTGATCGAAATAATTACCACAAATCCACAATTAGTGTCACTCCAAATTGTGGTAATTGACACATTTTTTGGTTGATTGATACATCAGTAATTTTCAGTTCAATGGAAGAAAATATAAATTAAAAAAAAAGTTTATTAAAAGAATACAAACTTTTAGAGTTAGCATGAAAATTGTAAATTTTGGGGAAGATCTATTTTTTTAAGTTTTTTTTCTTTCAAGTTTATCCAGAAATCTACAATTGGGCCTCAGTATCATCATTTCTCAGCCCATATAATGAGCCCATTCATGAATTTAATCTTAGCTCACAATGAAGTGTTTATCAGAAATGGGCTAAGGGTTGTAAATTAATGGGATCGAGCTGATTTCTTTTTTCTTTCTTCTTTTTATTTTTCTTTAATTGATAGAACTTTAAATGAATTTTGATTATTAATTGAATAATGAGATGTTCACATCCAACCGATCACGAGTCGGGTTTGAATAAACTTAAAGTCATACTTATTTAATCTTATTTGAATAAAACTATTTAGGTTTTGACAATTGTAAATGTATTATTTAAAGAGTTGGTCGTCCACTGTGAGACAGTCTCACATGTAATAAGATATAAGTATTTTTTTACAAGTATAAATATGTGTTATAAATATGTTTTTTAACATATACTTCAAGTATGTTTTCTTCTACAATAGTACATATAAATTTTTGTGTTATTTAAAACCTACCAGATATCTTTGTTGAAACAAATTTAAAGAAAACATTATCAGATAAACTCAATTTTATTACATCCAGTTATATTTTATATTCTTAATCTTTTTAGATTCTTTTTTCAACTAGAAAATACATCTCATTAAAATTCATAATCTTAATCTAATTACTATATCCATAATCCAATTAATTAAGACTTGGTATCTTAGTAGTATAATCGTGTGCGTATATACATCTTATAATACCAACTAGTGATTATATTAATATCATAAATAAATATCTAATATTTGTTTAATTATTACTACAATCTACAAGATAGAATATCAAATATCCCCGAAATAAGTGACATTTATATAAGTATCCAAATCTAATGAAAAACTATTTTCCATAAACAATTAGAGATGTAAACTTATAGGCAAACACAAAAACTTTTATGCATCAGGTGCATGGATCCTAGATCCATGCACCCGACCCGACCCGCGCGTGTACGCGCCCTCACGTGCTCCCACGCGCCTGGGCGGATGCGCTCAAATTCACTCGTTAAGGATACCTTTCAGTTATGTTAAGGATACCTTTAAGTTATGGTAAGGATACCTTTCAATTATGTTAAGGATACCTTTAAGTTATGTTAAGGATACCTTTAAGTTATGGTAAGGATACCTTTCAATTATGTTAAGGATACCTTTAAGTTATGGTAAGGATACCTTTCAGTTATGTTAAGGATACCTTTGAAATCCTGATTCCAGGTTACATGCTACGTTATGTTAAGAATACCTTTTAATTATGTTAAGCATACATTTAGGTTATGTTAAGGATACCTTTAGTTATGTTAAGAATACATTTTGGTTATATTAAGCATACCTTTAGGTTATGTTAAGAATACCTTTAGGTGATGTTAAAGATACCTTTGAAATCGTGATTCCAGGTTCCTTTGAAATCCTGGTCACATACCTTAACGTTATATTAAGGATACCTTTAGGTTATGTTAAGAATACTTTTATGTTATGTTAGAGATACCTTTGTGTACAAAATGTGTAACACAACTATGTTATGAATAAGGTATTTCTAACATAACATAAATGTATCCTTAACATAACCTAAAGGTATGCCTGACGTAAAGTAAATGTATGAAATTTGGGCATAAAAGTATCCTTAACATAACCTAAAGGTATCCTAAACATTACCTAAAAGTATCCTTAACATAACCTAAAGGTATGTCTAACATAACGTAAATGTACGAAATCTGGACATAAAGGTATCCTTAACATAACGTAAAGGTATTCTTACACATTACATAAAGGTATCCTTAACATAACTAAAAGTCAGGACCAATTTTTAAAAAAGTTAGCGCGAAAAAATAAAATAAAAATAGAGCTAAAAGAAGCGGGTCGGGTAACCCGGATCCGACCCGGTTGCATGGATCTAAGATCCATGCACCTGATGCACAAGAGACTTACTCATAGGCAAAAACCCGTGCAACCGAGTCGACCCACTAACTCCCACGCGCGTTTCACGCACCCCACGTGCCTGTTACTCACGCTGAAGTTCACCCAAATTCGCTCCAATAGACCTACATTTATGTATAGTTAGACCTACTTTTGTGTTATATTTAGGAAGACAAACCAAAAACCATGAACCATATTATAAGCTCCAATAAAATCAAATAAATAATTAAACTCTTTAATTAATTTGTTTGACTTATTAATTCTGATATTACTCCATTAAAAATATGGAATTGCACTCTTACAATTATAAAATATTTTTACTATGTGTATTTGAGTTGTCCACTAATAAAACCATTACATATTTAGGAATTTATAAATCACTCAAGTTCATCCGATCATCTTACGATCTAATTTGACTTCGGCTATCTAAACATGATTTGGAGGAAACAACACAAATTAAATTGATATATGTTCAAGGTGATGGCCCCAATATAACACAAACTCTTATAATATTTGACAAAAATATCATACAAGTTAAAAAAAATACTCAAATTACACAAATCTTATACTTTGTGACAAAATTACCACTTTGATCGGTCATTAAAGAGATGAGTCATATCTCAACCACCTTTTCACAGTGACTTGACCGTGAAGGTACATCACATAAACTTTCATGGAACACAATTTTTGGGTGTTTTTTGAATCTTGTTCGTGGAGTGTGTGTGGAAGAATAAGATAAACTTTAATTACAGTTATTTTGTGCAAATAGGGATCTTCTAAAATATTCATGGAAGACTCTGAAACTTTTCGTGAAATGGTGAAAATTTTCAGGAATGATGATCTAATTTTCGTGGAACGATGAACAAGTTTTCATGCAATGCTTCGAAAATTTACGTGGAATATTGTTACAATTTTCGTAGAACGTTCAATAGTGTTGGTAGAATGATTTTTCCAGAGCACAAACTTAAATTTTCGTGAAATTCTTAACATGTAATTTTCGTGAAACCCTATAATATTGTGCACAAAAATGTTGTACACTAAAATGTTGTAAATATTGTGCACTATACATGCATTACACGAAAGCAAGTAGAGTAAATTACATCAATATTGTACATGAAAGTGCAAACATTATACTAACCAAATTTCAGTAGCTTCCACGAAAATGTCCACTTGTCTTGGCCAATTATTGAAATATGGGGTTGGGTGAAAATATTTACATGAAAAGTCATAACTTTCTTCACTCATATATTCACTATTTGCTGTGCACATGTGACACTCTTCTACGAAAATCAAATCTCACTTTACTTTGGGAAACATGTAATCTCATTCATTGTGGTATTTTTATCATTTATTATAGTTTTATGATATTTTGATCAAATATGATATCATTGAGGTTTTTTTGTCATAAATTATAAGAAATGTGCAGTAATAGGGCATTTCCTCTATGATCATATCATATGTGCCCCCAATCACATGTCTCCACGTAGACTACAATCCGTTTAAGATGTTTTGGACCGAATTAATTATATTGTAATTAGAAACCTTATAGTTCAATTAATTTCATAACAGCTTTAATTTAAACTTATTAGTCATAATCTTCATAAAATGTGTACGAAAAGCATAAGTGTTTGAAAATAAATTTCATAATTATTAAAAACCATAGACAATTCAATTGACTATATAAAAAAGAGCATATAAATTAAAATGAATAATTATTTTAAGCCAACTACCTACATAGCGAAGAGAAAATGTACCAAAATACCATATTTAATATAAGAAATGAAAATTTTACCATGTACTATAACTTATTATATAAAAATGTCATGTACTATAACTTAATGCACCAAAATACCACATTTTGACCAATTCAAACTTTCAATGATTGAGACTATTATTGTTCGAATAACCCTATTTTTCAGGGTTATTCAAAAATATCATATAATTTTCGAATAACCCTAAAAAAATAGGATTATTCGATTTTCAAGTAACCCTAAAACAATAGGGTTATTCGAACTCTTATTGTCCAGTCACAATATTATATTTTCGAATAACCCTAAAAAATAGGATTCCTCGAAAAATAAATCAAGAATCATAAATTTTCGAGGAATCCTAAAAAATAGGGTTCCTGAACATATCAAAAAAAATCTTCAAGGAACCCTATCCCCGAACATATCAAAATGGGTTGGTGGGTCATTGCTCAATTTACGGACACATGTTATAATGTGTCATAAAATGTGATATTTAGGTATATTAAATTATAAAGTGTGAGATTTTGATATATTAATTTATATTGTGAGATAAAAGTTTTCTTTATTATATTGAATATGGTATTCTGGGCGTGACTCCATTACCAAATGTACTTTACAGAGGTGAGTGCATAGTGGGGGAGCAGACAGGTGCTGCAAATGTGAAAATGGAAGCAGTTCTTTGCAGGCACAAAGTACAAAGGCATTATTACTCTCTCTCTCTCTCTCTCTCTCTTCACGTGCCAATCATCGACTTATCATGTGACATCCCCTTCTCTCTCTCATTGCTTCAAGCTCTCTCTCACTCACTGAGTCACTTCAACTCTCCTCTTCAACTTACTCATCAGCATCAGTTTTATTTGCCTTGGATCATATATATCTTTCTTTAGAAATCATACACATGTATTAATAGTTGCACAAGAAAGGAAAAGACCGTGTGTGAATGTGAACACTGCACCTTCAAGATGGGCTGTTTACAGTCCAAAACTGCCAATGTCCAGTCCCCGGATCAAGAACCTTCACAACCCGACCCGAAATCAGATCTGGGTATTCTCCATTTTTCACCTTTTGAGGTTCCTTTTCAATCTGCATCAATGGGCTTTTCCCTTTTTCTCTTTTTATGTATTTATATGTAATCATTGCAATTAAAAGCTTGTGGGGCTGAAGAAAGGGGAGTTTCTTTATATGTTCATGGGATTTATTTACACGTGATTTTAAGTAATGTGTGTTGTACTTAGCATAATTTGAGGTAACTGCAAGCTTTAGGCAGTAATTACAAACTTGTATTTAGCTTCTTGAACCTTATTTTGACATTTTTGTTTATATGCTATTTGCTGTTTTTCTTGGATTAATACCCTTTTGATGGTTTTAGCACAAAAGCGTCTTCCAAATCAGTGTCAAAATGCAATCTTGCTATTGAGTATTTACATATATGCTGTTTTGTGAACATCATATTGTGTGCATAGTGCTGAGTGCATTGCCTTTTAGACCTATAATTACTCTTGAATGTTTACAGTTTCCTTTTACAGTTTTTTGAAACTTCATGATTGATTGTTAATGCAGCAAATGGGGAGCAGGTGGATCAAGATCAAGTGCCTGCCTTTAAGGAATTTGCACTTGCAGAACTTCGAAGTGCAACGAATGGTTTTAGCAGCGATCTCATAGTATCCGAGAGTGGGGAGAAAGCTCCTAATGTTGTCTATCGAGGCAAGCTTAAAAGCAACAAGCTTGTTGCCATCAAGCGCTTCTCTAAGCAGTCGTGGCCTGATCCACAGCAGTTTGTGGTCAGTTTTCGTTATAATATGGGATTCCACTTTTCTGTTTGATCTCTTATGCTTGTGATTTAAAACTAGGTTTTTGTTGTAAGTATCATTTCTATGTAGTTGATAGTAAGTTTGCAAGTATCAAATCTTTTATTTGAGTTGCAAACGTAATGTTTTCATTCTATATTGTTTGTTATCTGGTGCTGTAACAGATGGTCATAAACACATCAATGTTTTGTGTATTGGATAATCAGGTGGTCCTACATTTTTGGTTCGAAATTCATATCAATTACTCTCAACTGTATTTGGCATAGGACCATTTATTGTTGCAAGAAATTTGATGTTTCTGCTCTTTCTGTTTCTTGTAAATGATGAAAATTATGCTTGTGGTCCAACAATGTTGTTTACGACTTTTTACAGATAGAAGCTGGTGGAGTTGGTAAGGTTAGACATAAGAGATTGGTTAATTTAGTTGGATGTTGTGCTGAGGGAGACGAACGCCTACTCGTTGCTGAGTACATGCCCAATGATACACTCTCAAAGCACCTCTTTCACTGTATGATTATTTTCTTTATCTCAATTCTTACATGCATTTTCCATAATTTCTGTTCGATTCTTAAGTTTTTATTGGATATAGGGGATAAACAGCCTCTGCCATGGGAAATGCGTGTAAGAGTTGCATACCACATAGCACAAGCTCTTGAACACTGCAACTCTGAAGACCACAAAATCTATCATGACTTGAATGCTTACAGAATTCTTTTTGACGAGGTACTCTCGTAAGTTTATCCATCAGTGTCACCTATGAGAATTCAATGCAACTTTTTTAATTTATAGGATTTACTTATCAATAGTAGTATGTGGCAATAACAAAGTCTTTATTCCACTCTATGGGGTCGGCTATATGGATCGTATTCAATAATCGTGTTTTGGCATATCTCAGTATCACGTTTCTTTTTTGATAGTCTCTTTCCAATTCGTTGTAGGTCTTTAGTAAGATTGGTGTGGTGATATTAATTGAATTTGGTGTTTATGTTACAGGATGGTGACCCTAGATTATCTAGTTTTGGCTTGATGAAAAACAGTAGGGATGGGAAGAGTTATAGCACTAACTTAGCGTACACTCCACCTGAATTTTTACGAACAGGTAATTTATGTCTTCAAATCCACAAAATGTTTGTTCGTTTATTCAATTAGAACAATGATTTAAATTAGGTCAGAGATGGATCAGTGAAGAAAGTGCTCTCATATGTATTATCTTCGTCACCTTAGGATGGTCTATTAATGCATTTGATTTTCCGCTCAGCAATCAGTCTTCATTATAAAATTATGCTGTTTATTACCACATTCTCACCTCGTAGTTGTTTTCATCAACGAGGCCTGTTTGCTATAACTTGAATTTTTTTATGATCCAACAAACTATTCATGAACAAGATTCTTTCTTGATCACTTTTCAGGTAGAGTCATTCCGGAGAGCGTGGTTTACAGTTATGGAACCGTTCTTCTGGACCTTTTGAGCGGAAAACATATCCCGCCTAGTCATGTGCGGTGCATTCTATCACTTGCCTTTTGTGTTGATTTATAAGAATTTTACGGGTCCTCAAATAGTGCCCTTATGCTTGAATATATGCTTGCTAAAAGTTGTTGATTGCCTGCTTGATAATCAAATGAGAGTAATATATGCCTTTTAGCTTACACTTTGCCCCTTGCACTTTAATGATTTGTTGCACTTCGTCATTTCAGACAAATCTTAGCTGTTGATTTCTAGGCACATCTACGGCTGAGAATTGCATGGGATGACAAAGTGCAACAAACAGTTTAGAGGGATAAACAACTTATTTTATTTGAAGTTTTCAAATGCATTCTAAACATGTTGTAATTCTGTCTCTGTTTTACTCAATTTGTTTTTTTTTGAGGATTGATTGTCTTGTCCTCCAGGCTTTGGATTTGATAAGAGGGAAAAACGTGTTATTGCTGATGGACTCATCCTTGGAAGGACAATATGCTAACGAGGATGCTACTTCATTAGTCGAACTTGCCTCAAAGTGCCTCCAATACGAGGCTAGAGATAGGCCCGATATCAAGTTTCTTCGAACTGCAGTAGTACCTCTTCAAAAGCAGGAGGTACTCCCTCTTTTAACATTTCAACAATCCCCAGTATACTTACACGTTTGGTGTATTAACGACATGGTCGTTTACTCGTCTAGGTTGCATCACATGTACTGATGGCTCTCACAAAAAACCCGGTTGTTGTACCAACCATGCTTTCTCCTCTTGGTAAGGCATGTGCGAGGATGGATCTCACTGCAGTACATGAGATCTTGCTGAAAACCGGGTATAAAGACGATGAGGGTGCAGAGAACGAGGTGAGACGATATGCCCTCATCAACTCTTGGTGCATAGAAGTACATCTTATACTGATTTCTTGTTCCGACTTGTGAAGCTTTCGTTTCAAGAATGGACGCAGCAAGTTCAAGATATGCTAAATACGAAGAAATTCGGAGACATTGCATTCAGGGACAAGGATTTTAACAATGCAGTTGATTACTATTCTAAGGTACGTGATCTGGAATTGACAATCTGAGTTAGTTTATTATGGTTTCACTTGTGAAAGGAAAAACGAGTAATTTTTATGACATCTTTACCCTTATTGTCATCAGCCTGTACCATCAAAACTCGTGTCGTTACGCTCTAGTCAGTACCAATATAAATATAGTCGTTCCATTTACACCCTTTTCATACGATAAAAAGAATGAAACTGAAGCTGTGTATACATTTTCTTTTGAGGGTGTTGCATGAAAAAGTTGATCATCGTTTATGCAGCTCGTATCCATGATGTCGGTACCATCAGGGACGGTATTTGTGAGACGAGCGCTCTCATATTTAATGTTGGGGCAAGCAGAGTTGGCTCTAAGAGACGCAATGCAGGCACAAGTATGCTTGCCTGAGTGGCCAACGGCGTTTTACATGCAGGCTCTCGCCCTTTCCAAGCTCGGAATGGAGACCGATGCACAAGACATGCTCAACGATGGAGCCTTGTTCGAAGCTAAGAAGCTCAACAGTTGGCGCAACTAGGTTTTATTACACCGTCATCTGTCTGCTCGTAACTTCGCTGTCTCATATTCGACTCGAGTGCTCGTTGGCTGATCGGATTCTGGGAGTTTACTTGCATGATCAATGGAATGGGGTGATGAGAGTGCAACTTTTGAGGGTTTTTGTTGTATGTTATAATAGGTTTATATGTAAATTTATAAATCACTTTTTAGGCCAATTTGTGAGAGGAAAATCAATGCAATTTGCATCATGATTTGTAACTGGCTACTTCTTGGAGATCCTCTATACACAATCGAATTATTTAGTTTTCTGTTTTATTTTTGTCAATGCATAATATTACATGTATAATAAAAGGCTAATGCAAAACTTAGTTTTTTTTTAAAAAAATTATAACCTTATTATTATTATTATTGGAGTATATCAAAATGCAATTGAAATCATATGATATAATTTTTTCAATTTGCAATTTTTTTTTTTAAACAATTGCAACATTTGATTTAGGATGCATTTTGATAAATTTTTTGAACTTGAGAGGTTGCAATTGGATTAACAATTAATTTTATGTTGTCAAGTAAATGAATTAAATCATGCGATTTCAACTTTACTAGAAAAATGATGGGGAAAAAAAAAAAGATTGCATTTAACTTCAAAATTGTTGTTGGACTATTAAATTTTTTTAGTTTGATCGTTACATTTAATCCTAATTTATTTTAAGTTCAATACTCTTGTACATATTAGGAAAAAGTACAAATTGTTGATAAATTTCATCATGATAATGTCTTTGATTTTAGGGATCAAATATTATTTCTAAGTTGAAATAAAGGGAAAATGAGATAAACTAATATTTTAGAGAAAGGGGCTTTTTGTAATATTCATAAAGTAAAGGGTCTCAATTAGTAATTTGAAAAAATCCCCCCATATTTGTTTGGCAATCCCACCGGAGAGGAGCAGAAGCAGGATGGCGGTGAGACAGAGAGCGGTGGCGGCGCTTCCGACGCTTATGCGGGCGTTGCGGAAAGATGCGCCGCCGAGGCACCACGCCGCTTTGCCCTCGCTTAGAAGAGCTTTCTCTCTCTACGATCAGATCAATCTCATCACTGATGCCCCCGAAGACCAGCTCTATTTTCAAAAGTATGTACTTTCTTCTCACCATTTTCCTATTTCTGCTTACGATTTTTTTTCTTCTTTTTTGGTTTATGAGGTCCGTTGAGTTTAGAACCCCTTTGTAATTGCTGTTTTTGGTATGGATTCGTGGTTGTAAATACGAGTTTTTGCATATTGAAAAATGAAATTGGATTGCTCGGTTGTCTGCTTTTTTATTCAATTTTTAGATTCATGCATTGGTATCTTGAAGCTTCTCTCTCTCTCTCTCTCTCTCTCTCTCTCTCTCTCTCTCTCACACACACAGTTACAGATAGAATTTATGTGTAAATTGCCATGTTTTTTTGCAATTTGATGATCGTTGTTTTGGTAGTTTAACAAACATGGTGGAATTGATATTGTAGCTCATAAGCAATTTCTAAGACTGGGAAGTAAGCCTAGAATTGTCACAGAAAACCTTGAATTTTATGGACTCTCCAGAAGTATTTGTTGGTGAAAAGCCATTTCTTCTTTATCATGAGCTTTTGTATCTGTTGGATTGGTCTAGATAAAGACAATCTTCTTGGCGCCCATGTGTAATATAATTTGATGGACTGTGTGAAATATGTTTGAAATGTTGCATTAGCAGTGCATTATATCTGAATTACTTCAAAACTAGTATGTGTTGTTATCCATTTGTAAAGTAAAAGGCTTTATCTTTTTGTTTTTTGCAAAA
The DNA here is from genome assembly GCA_005771605.1 of Scutellaria baicalensis. Taxonomy (NCBI): domain Eukaryota; kingdom Viridiplantae; phylum Streptophyta; class Magnoliopsida; order Lamiales; family Lamiaceae; genus Scutellaria; species Scutellaria baicalensis. The sequence continues at coordinate 49,065,983 of CM016722.1, forward strand.
TTTGTAAAGTGAGATTATCCTTGCAGTTTATTTGTGCAGCTAAAATATTACTATAGATCTATTTGGTTTCTGTTTCTTTGGTGCTTCATCCAATGCAATGGAAAAGAACAAAGTGAATGTGGCATAAGCTTGGCAAACAAATGATATGTTTTTTCATTTTTGGTGGGTTATTCATAGCTATTTTAGTTTGAACAAGGTTGTTTGGAGGTAATTTTTGTTCAATCCTGAGGCATGAGACTTTCCTACTATGATTTTTCAGTGTGTACAGTTGTGAAATTTATGGATTTTAGTTTCATTTGTATTTCAGGAAGTCTATATAAGGATGAACCATGGTGATCCTGCTTAAAAGTTTCTAATATTTCTTATGTGTTTTGACAGATTTGATGACTCAGGGTTCCAAGTAAATGGAGTTAGGTATGAAGGTAGCTTACTTTGTGTGGGAAATCTACTGATGTCTTGGACTCCTAAAAAGTTCTCGGATATCACTGCTGAGAGGTACATGAAATTTGGACATCGTCTTGATCTCTACTTTGGTTGTCTTTTTTTTATATGTAAAAGAAAGAAAAAGCTTGGTATCAACTCTTTGCTTCTATCGTGTGTGCTTCAGAAAATTCTCCCCAACATATACTGGCACGAGAATTTATTTTTTTAAAGATGGGACAGCCTCTTGCCTTCAATCTGATGTAGATTCTTTGAAATTAGAATTAACAGTCCAGTCAAGAGATGCTGTACACGATTGTTAATAATCATTGGTTAAAGGAAATGATTGAAATTTTTTTACTTCTGCATTTCTCAATGTTTGCTCAAAAATTCTTATTGAATGGAAATAAAATGATTCACTGAAAAGTATGCGTTTATTTCATTTATGATGTCATAATTATAACTCTTTCTGTAGCTTGAAGAGAACAATAAGTTCTGAAAACTAAAATATGTCTGGATTTTATAACTGTTCCATCATGTACGCTTATAAAGTCGAATCTTCTTTTGTAGTTGAAGCTTCTGTAGCTGATACATTCAGTTTAAGAAACATACAGAAGTTTGTTCATGCATAAGTTGTTACTCACCAGTGTATATCGGAAGTTACCTTTCAGAGTCATATCGATGTGAACTCCTGATCTCATTTTGGTTTCATGATTCTTTTGCAGCTTATCTATTTTTAAGACTGTGCGGCCAATACCAGGTGAGAAGTATAATAATTCATCAAAATTGTAAATTACTCTGTTTACTTGAATTGAGATTGCCTAATTCAGTTGAATAAGAGAGCTATATACTTCTATTTTAAGGAATTCCATCATTTAATGTTGATAGCTGAATTGGGCATTTGTTGATCTCAGAGATTTTGATTATTGGTTGTGGGAGGTATATTCAACCAGTAAATCCTGAACTTCGTAGCTTCATACGCTCCACTGGCATGAAACTAGAAGCAGTTGATTCTGTAAGTTCTCTCTATCTCCTACTTCAGAACTTGCATTTTGCTTGAGTTTAGTTTTACCATATCAATGTCACAATTTTTCACTGCGCTCTTCTTCAACACAATCATCCATCACGACTCTGTATTCCACGTATCCACATTGCATATGTAATGCAACTTATGATATCATGAATTATAGCAACAACATAATATATAGAAATTTATATTTGTCGTGTTGTGACATTGCAGAGAAATGCCGCCTCTACTTACAATATATTGAATGAAGAAGGCAGGATAGTAGCTGCAGCTCTTATTCCATATGGAGTTACATCTTGAAGCTGGGTATTTTACATCTTCCTCAATTTTCTCTCTTTAGAATGATTTTAGTTTTCTTGAGCCTATCTGTATCCATAATCGGCTAAGGCCTGTTCTTTTTAATGATTTATGCTGTTGGTAAACTTCTTTTGTTTTTTGTTTTTTATTTAATAATACAGAGATAATAGGGTTATATTGTTATTTTAATTATTAATAATATTCATGCAAAAGAGCTCAAAAACTTATAGAAGACGATTCAACATATACATTCCGTGAGATGGAGTTTCACTTTCATTACCCATCAACCAGACCAATTTTCACAAGCTCATGTATTGTTCAACATATATATTCCGTGAGATGGAGTTTCACTTTCATTACCCATCAACCAGACCAATTTTCACAAGCTCATGTATTGTGGGTTGACCCGTTTTATGAAAGAAGATCTTTTAAATGATCGCACTAAAGTTCTACTCTAAAGTATTATGCTTTAAAAACAAGATTATTGTTTTAAAGAGAAAATCGTCCAATTATGGTATATAGTACTGTATTGTGTTTTATGATATCTAAGTTTCGCACTTAGAAGTAAAGTTCTGTTAAGTCAATATCTATAATTTTCTTGAAGTGAAAATTCTGCATCGACCAAAATACTTGATTTAGTTCTTTTTATATTCAAAACTATTGAAAAGGCTAAACCAAGTTGAATAGAATCTACATTTGTTGAACGTGTGTGTGTATGCATAAATGAACAATAAATAATACATTCATATACAAACATGGTGCCCTCACAAGTAGCCAGACATTAGTGACAAAAAAATCAGAATGAGTGTCGAAGATTTCACTCATGTTTCACTGCCTGAATCTAACTGGTCACTATTTAGCAGTAGCTCTGTGAATGAATGTGAATCTAGACGATTGCGAAGTTGATGATACCTTCGATTATCTTGGAATGGATCGGTATCCTTCTTCATGAACTGGAACCCCATTATATACCTGTATTGCCCGGTTCCTAGACAACGATCACAATATCCGAGGCCACTCCCACCACAGCTCCTACACCTGATATCATCAAGAACCTTTAGACAAAATCATCGACAGTTCATGATTCGATAATAACTCGTTTAAGATACATTGGAGGTTTCAAACATTACCATTTTGGCCACTCTCCTTTAGGAAGCATTGCCAGTTCGATATGATTAGTTCTACCTGTAGAAAAAACCATAAGATGGATGAGCCTACTGAGACGAAGAGAACTGTGCTATCCAGCCAACGAAGAAGAAAGGTGGATCGTGAAGAGATGAGCATGGGAGGAAGTAAAAATGTCGATGCAGAGAAAGGGGATGGGATCCACCTTTTCCATTGCAGTCGTGGCAATCAACTCTACCGGTTCCTCTACAGACAACGCAAGGCGGGTCTGGCTTTCTTATCATCTCTTTTCGGACATTTGACTACACAAACGAGCAACATGCCAAAAGGATCACTCGGAGAAACAGAGACTTGTATGATTGTATTTAGATTTATTCAATGGAAACAACTGCAATTTTCACTGTTAAAGAAATGGGAACACATGAACTTATTATGTACCCAAGGAAACAACAATGTCATTAATGTCTATACATCTTCTTGATCAAAATATACAAGGCCTTTGAATCTATGATCAAATGCTAACAACAATCTTTTATTGTTGTTGGATAACATTCGAAATATCAAAAAGAAGCACTAGGCAAAGAATCAAATTTTGAGTTTGAAGATATCTCAACCTCATGATTTATATACTCCATACTTCCAAATTCTATAGCTTGAATTTCTGAATATTCATAAATCGGCCAAAGGAAGTTTACATAGTTTAAAAACCAAGGAATCTATTGAAAAATCAAATACACAACAGAAACCCTAATTCCAAACACTCCCAAAATCATTCCTGAATAAACTAAGATGAATTAGCATAAAATTTGTTAATTATTTCACTTTTCTTCAATCTCCACAATTGTAGTCAACATAAACCTACGGTGGAAAAAAGTAAAGAAAAAGGAAATTGAGGAAATACATGCCTCAGTTCTGACTATCCATGAAGGCTTCGAGACAGAGAGGAGTCGCCTCGCCGGCACCGGCGGTGGCGGGTTCTGATTCTCTGGAGGTGGTGCACCGTTGCCCACACCCGCGGCTTCCGATCTGACGGTTGATAATGAACACGTTGCCCTCACTATCCCCGCCATTATCTTCTACTGCAAATCCTACGTAAGCATCTTCCTCCTTCTCTTCTTTCTCTCTCTACATTTGTTGTTCTTCTTCTTTCAATAACTAGAAATCGCGTTTTCTTTTTCTATTAAAGTCGCGCCGAGTTTTTTTTTTATATACCAAAATTTGCTTTAATCTGTTATATTTGGAAATAATTATCATGGGGGTGTATAATTTTATACTCAACTATAATTAATATGTATAAAAAAAAAACCGTTTAAATAGAAATAAATTAATGAAATAAGATTAAAAGATCAAATTATGGCATGTAATTGATTCTTCTTAATCGTTTGATGCAGGAGCTTAGATTGCCAAAAAATGTTGTTGATTCACTTGACTACATTAAGATACATTTATTCCTTGATCATAACAAAGATTTAAAGAGCTACAGTCTTCATGCTTTATGTTTCTGTTTATAAAACGACTGGACGAAGATGCCATCCATCTTCGTCTAAACTTGTCAAAAATCGTCTTTGCTCATTGATAAAGCTGATCCACACAACGTGTGTGTTTCTTGAATACGATGTTAGAGATAGAAAACGTGCAATGCTCGTTAAATGCTTTTCTATTGCAACTTTTGTAAGCTGTTGAAGCTCTGAGATCTCATGGAATACTCCTTGATCAATTTGGAGAAGAAAGAGTTCTCTCTTTCCAATAGCTTAGCTGGTGAATCGAATTCTGCTATTCTTCCTGAAAATGTCAACTTTCTTGCATTAAAACCTCGAAGAATTTATGAAGATTGTGAACTGGAAAATAGAGTACTTGTGTTCTCTTACCATCAGTCAGCACCAAAACAAGATCACTGTCTATGACTGTGTGGATTCTGTGAGCTATTGTGACAACAGTTCGATCTTCAAATTCTTGGCTGATAATCTTTTGTATTACTCCATCGGTCGCTGAGTCGACCGAGGCTGTTGCTTCATCCAAAATGAGAATGCTGCTTTTCTTTAGTAAAGCTCTTCCAAGACAAAACAGCTGTCTTTGTCCCACGCTCCAGTTTTCCCCGTTTTCAACCACTGTCACGACCATGTATGCGTTTTAGCAGAGTTTAAGGCTACAAGAACAGTGGTATTATGTCTGAGAACTAACCAGTGGTTTCTAGCTTATCTGGCTTTAGACGAATTATGTCTCCTAGTTGACATTTATCCAATGCCTGCAAAAGAAGCTAGTTTAGGACAAGCCCTCTTCACTTGATGAATCTATTGATTATGTTTTGTGATTTTGTTTACCTCCCAGATTTCAGTGTCTGAATGTTTCTCGAGAGGGTCAAGATTGCATCGAACAGTGCCCTCAAACATCGTTGGATCCTGTGGAATGATGCTGAGCCTGGCTCTAAGATCATGAAGGCCAATCTTGGATATGTCCACGTCATCAATGATAATGGTTCCTTCTCGTGGCTCCACAACCCGAAAGATAGCTTGTATGAGGGTCGATTTACCACTCCCTGTCCTTCCAACGACCCCAACTTTCTTCTGCCCAGGGAATGTGCATGTAATGTTTTTCAACACGGATGGGAGATGCTCAGCGTAGCGTATCTACACATAGAATAACATGAGAGATCGATCTTAGAATCTTGAGTTTCGGAAAGTGTAATAACTTTAGAGCCTTACTTGCAAGTTTGTGAAAGAAATGGTTCCATTATGAGGCCAGTTTGTAGGAGGCCTAGTGTTCTCTATAACTAGGGGGGCTTCACTTGCAAGATTCGAGTACTGAAGAATACGTTCGACTGATATCATTTTATTCTCTGCATTGCATATATTCCATATCACTGAAGCTTGCAAGACATTCAAGTTTATCCCATAAGTCACTGCTAGCCCAGCAATGCCTATAAAAAAGAGACCATTGATGAGTTTTCTACTATATGTTTCTTGAATTTTTAGATGTACAATGCTTACTTGGATTTATGACTCCTTCAGGGAGACTCACTAGCAGAACTAGTGAGAAGGCGAATACGAAATTGGCTAACTGGTTTAGTCTGAAAGAAAGCCATTCCATGGCTGCTACATTATGAAACCATGGCCTTGAATGGTTGTCGATAAGGCAGAGATTAGCATCACTGAAACGATCCTGTTGGTCAAAAGCACGGATCGTAGCTGCCCCAGAGAGTGATTCTGCAAAATGGTGAAGAATCGGGGCTCTCTGGATTCCTGCTAAACGTGCTAGTTCTCTTGCTGTTGGTATGTAATATTGCTGAAGATCACAAATAACGAAACATATCAGCACATTGAGCGTGATAGTTTATCTTAATCCACTCAAAATGAAGCCCTTTTTAAATGGCTTACCTGATACCAGATGCAGATAGCTGTGACGGGGATGAAAATGACGAATACTTCCCACGCAACTTGTGACATAACAGCTATAGTCCCAAGAAGCTGAATGATTGAAAAGGCACACCAACCTAACTTGTTTGCCATTTCCAAATCCAGGACACTTTGATCTGTGGAAACCTGTGTTTTTTTGTTTTCTACATTATTATTGAAAAAGAGAAGGTAATATATGTTAAAGAGTAGTTTGATATATACTTACTCGATTCAAGATTCTGCCTGTAGGAGTGGAGTCGAAGAAAGACATTGGAGCACGAAGAACACTGTGCAGCATAGTGCTGAAGAGCTTTTCTGCAGTACCAAGACCTGCTATGGCGACTAAAGAAGAACGAAGAAGCACACAAAGTGAACTTCCAACTGCAAGAAGTGTATAAATTAGTAGTATGAAGTTCATGCCAGTGACTATCTCATCGTCTCCTACTGGACAAGCCCATGCCATCCAGTAGTTGCTGAGTATCTGCAACACTTGGAACGACGTTTGTGCTAAAACAATGATGGGAACTAAGGCGCCCCGTTTCACAACAGTCAAGTAAGCCATGTATACTTCTCTCCCTATGCTTCCTTTCTCTCGTTCTTCATCTTGCACCAGCCTGCCTTCCTTCTCAGTTATCTCCACACACAGATTGTGCTCTGAGTCTTGCTTTGTATGAGGGAATTCTTGATTTACGTTCCCATCTGTTTCTGTCTCGTTCTCCACTGTCGTTGTTCTGCTTGAGTTTTCGACTGTTAGAACTGAATCTAGAGCCTGGCTGTGTGCACCAACTAGAACCTCAAATCCTATGTTTTGCTTCAAAAGCTCTTCAAATGTGCCAGCTTGTGCTATCTTTCCATTTTGCATCACCTGTGAAGAACTGATATTATAGATCTATACATTGTGTAGTTCATTTGAGAAATGTGTTTGTAAGAGCATACCAGAATGAGATCAGCAGCTGGAAGAAACTCGACTTGGTGAGTAACATAGATTATCGTTTTCTCCTTGAGAATTCCCATCAAGCAATCCTGAAAGAGCTGTGTTCCTGTGTGAGCATCCACAGCACTAAAAGGGTCATCAAGAAGATATATGTCAGCATCTTGATAAACAGCACGAGCAATTTGTATTCGTTGCTTTTGGCCGCCACTCATGTTTATGCCTCTCTCTCCTATTTCTGTCAAATCACCAGCACCAAATAGCTCGAAATCCTTTACTAGAGCACAAGCTTCAATTGTTCTATCATACTTATCACTCTGATATGGATTTCCAAAGAGTATATTCTCTCTGATATTCCCAGTTAGTATCCATGGAGACTGAGGAACATAAGCCTTTTCACCACTCACTTTCACTGATCCAGACAGTTTGTTCATCTCTCCAAGTATGCAAGAAAGCAAGCTCGATTTCCCTGATCCAACGCTGCCACATATCGCCACCTTCATTCCCTTCTTCACTTTCAGCTCTATGTGATCAAGAGTTGGATTTCCTCGATTTTCCATATCCCAGCTGAAGTTCCCTCCTTCAATCTCCACATGTATATCCGTCTGATTGCTATCAACAAACTCAACAGCATCTAACTTGATTTCATCTTCTTGCAGGTATGAAGAAATCCTATCAACTGAAACTTTCCCCTGTGCAATCACATTAAGCAAATCGGGTAGATTGAAAATAGGTTCTTGAAGCATTCTGAACGTTGCCAAAGCCGACAACACTCTCCCTGCTGTGAGTGGTATTCCCATCAGAACACATCCACCAAAGGTGATCACCGATATAAAAGTAGGCGAACCCCAGTAGATGAACCCCGTAAGTGCAGTCAGTTTAAGAGACTTCCATAGCCAACCATGCTCAGTCTTTCTTATAGCCACAAGCTTCTCAAGGTAATGAGTATCCCATGCTTGCAGTTTGAGTGTCTTCATGTTTCTAAGAACTTCTGATGTGGCTCTCATTCGATCATCTTTAGCATCCATGATCTTCATTTGGTATCTCTTCTGAACTCTTGTTAAAGGTATGTTTCCACCCATCACGACTAACGTTGCAGCTAATGCAACCAATGACCCCTTTCCAAGATTCGTATGAAGAACGTAGATAGCCAAAGAGATTTGCACTGGCAACATCCATATAGTGTTCAAGTACCATATGAAATCTGTGATTCTCTGCACATCAACACTCATGATGTTGATGATCTCGCCACTGCTTCTTCTTTGACGTGATTGGCTCGACAAGATTAGGCCCTTTTTGTATATCTGAGAAATCAATGAAGCTCTCAGGCGAAGTCCAAGCTGTCTTGCTCCAAATATCCACTGCCTTTGAGCTATTGTCTCCACCAATTTCGCTCCGAGGAAGCCTAATGCAAGAAGGTAGCCACTTTCTAAGCTTCTAAAACTCTTTTCGTTTAAGAATTCAACAAAGTAATTGATGAGATAAGGCCCTACATAAGATGTCCCTGCACTTGTTACAGCAAAAAATGCATTAAGAGCTGCTTTTTTTCTTGCAAATATGTAAACTGCTTTGTAGATAGATGGTATTTCACTTCCATCTTCTTCCTTTACATATTTGAGGCATCTTTCAAAATCTTGAGATAGAAAAGATGCAGAGTCCTTGAAATCAACATCAGGGACTTCATCCTGATCAAGAGGTTTCTTGAATCCAAACTCGAACAATGGATTAAGCCAAGAAAAGGTAACAAGTTGTATGAGAGTGGCTCTTCCATAAGGACTGTCTCTATTCACTGACTGCTTCTCGTTTTTCCCATCGAGAAGGGGTTCACTAATGTCATCCAGAATGCTGAGAATGATGCCTGTTTTACCCCGGATTGATAGAACTAGCAAAAACATAGAAGCTAGAAGATTGACTGAATCAGCATACTCTTGAACCCCAAGTTGACCATGGTTTGTTATTATGAAACGAACATCAATCATCGTACGAGCAAGAGACAAAAGGAAGCTTGCAGTCCACCATAGTCTCAGGATCCATGGAAACTTGATACGCTGCTTTCTGCTCTGTAATCTGTAAAGTAGAATCAATGTGATTGTCCATGACACTACTTGCATGATCCTGGATGCAAGAACTAAGCTTCTCGATCCACACTGAGCTCCAGTTTCTCGTTGAAACGTTAGAAACGTTACAACTTGTGTAACGAGCATTAAGATGGAAGAGATGATGCTGAGTTTATAGGAGAAGCCATATTTTTGATTTGTTGAATTTTCTACATCTCTCATCTTCTTTCTTCCTTTGCAGAAATAATCTACATTGTTTCTCATGCAGATGAGCAATAAAATTGCTAGGAATCCAACTTGAAGAACTATACTTGCATCTTCCCAGAGGCAAGGAGAGATCAACTCTGGCCATACTAAATGAAAACGAAGAAAAAACAAGGTCATCGACATATCAAATGTAAGACTACAAATTCTTGATCTTGATCATATATGTTTTTCAAGATTAATATGATGACTGCAAGAATGCGTTAATAACTAAAGGACTAATCAAATCAACCCAAAAAGAAAGTTAAAAAAGAACTGCAGTATAAAAAAAACCCAAGGAAAATGACAAAAAGAAAAACAGAAACAAAAGAAAGATTTCTTTAAACTTTAAACTCAACTCTGTACTCTCTGAATCAGCACATGTAGACTTTTTGTTGTTTTCTCTCTCTTCAAGATCCATTTTACTTTCTGGATCTAATGGGGCTTATTCATAACTTTAAAATACTTTTGAACTCACTTTTTTAACATCTTGAGTAGTTTTATTCAACAAACACTACCAAAAAAGCTCAGTGGTAACTTTAGTCTTTTCCATGTTAGCTAAAACATGTATCTTTTGAGATCTTAAAATACGAGAACATAAAGATGGTATATATGTGCTGTTTTGTGGATCTTTCTTTTGGAAGAAAGATCCCAAGTGGGAAAAACATTCATATCAATATCACAGTGAGATTAGAAAAAAGTGGGAAATTATTATCTGTCATTCTCTTTCATCTTTTTTTATATCTTTTTAAATATTGGTAGGTAGATACAGCTTTGAAAGAATGATTGTAATAATAACAGATTAGAATTTAGCATGTGGATAATTAGGTCAAAAAAACAATCTCTTATACCACCCTTACACTTATAATGCTTCACTAGGTTTCAACATCAGAAAAGAAATCAAGAAATCAGATGTTTATTGTTGAAGAACATAAAAGATGCATATATTTATCGTTTCTTGATTCACATAAAATGTCCCATACACACACACATAATTCCAACATTGTGTGTGTGTGAGAGAGAGAGTGATAGAGAGAGAGAGAGAGAGAGAGAGAGAGAGAGAGAGAGAGCATGCATGAAGTGGACGTGGAGATTGAAGATTAATGGAGACTCACTTGAAGCACTGCTGAAAATTAGTTCTACCACCATCTCTTCCTTTAAGAACTGTGAATAAAGAATCTGGGGTTTTGAAATAGGCAGTTCTTTTTTCACACAGTGTGCGTGTGAATCGTGTAAGGAAAGTAAAGAAACATGGTGTATTGTCACTTTTCAATCGGCAAAGTGATAAGTAAAAAGAGAGAAGAGAATTGGACTCCCACTATATATATATATATTACTCAGAAATTAAAGGGACGAATCTACCATTTATTTTGGGGACCAAATATCTCTCCAATATTCAATATTAAATATATGAGAATGTTTTATCAAGAATGTGAGGATCATCTCTCATCAATTAATAATACGTAATGATCAAATTTGAAAATTTTAAAAACAAATGAAGAGAGAGAGAGAGAGAGAGAGTCATTTTATGCTTGATTTGTTGATTGATCACGTGATTATGGATTGAGGACAAAACATTAAAGAAGATAAAATGTAAAATAGTGTCTATAACAGTATATATGTGGAAGAGACGTTTTGTATTTAATTCATTTGATTTTTTCTTTTCTTTTTTGGGTTAGTCATTCAATTGTTTTTTTAATCGTTATAATCTAGATGCATTGTACTTTGTTGGAGAAAGTAATTATTTAGTAAAAAAGATGAAGTGACATTAATACAAATGCGATCTTTATTCCTAAGGAAAAGAAAAGGTCCAAGATATAATCCTTATTCCAACCAGGAAAACATTAATTTCCAAACAAAACCATTTATAAGAGTACATAATTATATATTAAATTAATAAGAGGCAATTAATAAATATTTCGAGATTAATAGGCTCCTAAAAAAGATGAATTAGCTCCATATTAATACGGCGATCTTATTTATTCCAAAAGAAAAATAATAATCTTCATTTTCCTACTAAGAAATTAAGCCCTTTTTGGACGACATTATATTTCAGTCCATTTTCAAATAAAATCATTAGGAGCATATAATTACATATATTAAAAAAAGGATAAAAAATATTTTGGGACAATATACATCTCCTCAAAAACAGATGAAGTGACATTAATAAATTTCTTCAAGGATGCCTCTCAAAATTTGGTTCGTGAAATAAAATTTTATTTAAGAATTTTGAATGAATAAATCCATATTAATTAGGCGTAATTACAAAAAAAATCACCATTTTTAAAGAATTGCAAATTTATCCCCACTTTTCAATAATTGCAAAATAAATCACAATTTTTGTTCATTGTTGCAACTTAGACCACTTTTGAATATTCCGGCAACCGGAGTCCACATGTCCGGCAAACATGTCACGTCACATGCCACATTGGATGTCACGTCGTCATTTCCAACCAAAAAAGATTTAAAAATCAAATTGCAAAATAAAATCATCATTTTTCATAAAGTTGCAATTTAATCTTAACCTTTCAAAAATTAGCAAAAAAAACCACATACTTCATTTTGTAATTCGAATTTATTCATCGGTGTTTAAATTCATCATGTAAACGTCACATAAGCTTCACAACCATAAAATTCTTTATCTACATCAAAATAATGTTGTCTCTAATATATTAATTTAAATATTTTTTTCTTTAATTTGAAGATAATTAAATCACAACTCTTATTTAATTTGAAGATAATATAGAGATGAATCATTATATTCATATTTGATCTAGCTAATTAAAAGAAAAAAACATTATTAATATGGCTCTATCCATTTCAAGAAAGTAAAGAAATTAAGATTTCTATGCTGATTTAGAAAATTGTATTTTTGTTCTAAAAGGTTGTAAATGAGAGTTGTGTTTTAATTATCTTCAAATTAAAGAAAAATATTTAAATTAATATACTAGAGAGGACATTATTTCGATGTAGATAAACAATTTTCATGGTTGTGTAGTTTATATGACGTCTTCATGATGAATTTAAATACTAAAGAATAAATTTGTATTGCAAAATGAAGTATATGGTTTTTTTTTTGCTAATTTTTGAAAGGTTGGGATTAAATTACAACTTTAGGAAAGATGATGATTTTATTTTGCAATTTGATTTTTAAATTTTTTTTGGTTGGAAATGATGTGACATCTAATGTGGCATGTAACGTGACATGTTTGCCGGACAAGTGAACTCCGGTTGCTGGATAATTTAAAAGTGGCCAAAATTACAACAGTTAACAAATGTTGTGTGTGTGTTTTTTTTTTTTTTTACAATTATTGAAAAGTGAAGATAAATTTGTAATTCTTTAAAAAGTTGTGATCTTTTTTACAATTACGCCTATTAATTAACGATATAAGTATGGGAAATAATATAAATTTGTTAAGGCCTTATATTGAGAAAACATAATACAATAATCATTTCATTACATCAAAAACAACATTTATACAACTTTAATATTGATTTTTTAAAATGTATATAGAAAAAGTGACAAAGTATTTTATAGTGGGCTTTAGCCTATATAGTCCTAATCATCCCACTATTGAATGTTTGTTAAAATACAGAGGAAAAAGAAAAGTTTGTGACGTCGTGAAAACTTTGTTGTCTTCTTGCTATACCAATTTTATATTGTATTTCACCTTATTAAGTAACGTTACATTATAATAATAAGTTATCTCTAAAAGACTGACACTTGTGTGTCCCGGGACACGGTATCCCCAAATCAATCATCATATTTGTGTTAAATACATATTCTACAGGTATCATGTGTATACTTTTCAGGTATCACATGTATACTCTTATATAAATATGATACCTGAAGAGTATATGTATAACACTATAAAACATAACATCTATAGAGTATATATATAACATATGAATAACATGTATATAACATCTAGATTTGTGCCCCTATGTGTCCAAGGGGTATATAAGTTTTTGTCTCTCTTAGATCATAATATTATATTGCATTAATCAAGTATAAATACAAATTAATATCATAATTATATAATATTAAAAATAGACTGCAAGTTTGTATAATTGAATATCTCCCAACAAATATGATTAGCTGGGGTGCATTAAAATTAAATTATATATCCAACTTTTCGGTGGGAAATATCGTATAATAAATATAATTAATCATTTTTTGCCTCAAAAGAAAATATTCTGCTTTATCATGTTGGTCTTACAGCTGTTAGTACAAGTGTATAGCATAAAAGTGGTAGTAACATTATATCACAAAAATTGTAATGATGTAATCACAACAATTTATATAAAATTATGAAATGAATATAATTGTTATTTGTGGTTGATGAATTGTGGGTTGATCTGTCTTATGAATTAGACGATCTTACAATAATTTTACTCTGATGTTATTATTATTGTTGTTTCAAAAGTAATTGCTTTCTAGTGTAATTAATATAATAGTTGATTAAACAATTAGGATGTATGTACAATTTACAAATCAAAACTTGTCATCATTGGATTTAAAATCTTTTAACGCTAATTAAAAGAATGATTGCAATTATTTTACTTTTTTAATTAAAACGTTATTATGAAATTTATGAGGAGAGCATAAGATTGTCAATTCTTATCAACTTTGTTTGGTACTATGTGAGGACCATTGAGCCTTGAAAATAACTTTTAGAGTTCCATTGCTATTGATTACTTTGCTTTCTTCAGTGAAGTGATGATTATGGTTTTCGTTAAAGATGAGTTAATTTATAATTCAATCCAAAAATCAAAAATTAATTAGTGAAAATTGGTTTCACTATGTGGAATTGAACGATTTCATATAAGTTATTATGTGGAAAAATATAACTTTTATCAGACCATTTTATGTTAATTTTATGAGACGTGTCAATTACAATCCATAACCTTCAAACTAAAATTTCAATTCTGGAAATAAGTTTAAATTGTGATTAGTAAGTTTCGATTCATAAAATTATATTGGTGGGAATTGAGAGATCTCACTTATTTTCGTAAATATCTCTAATATGAGTATAAGTTCTATTTTATTTTTCTTTTTAAAGAAACATAACATGTGACAATTTCCAACCAAACACATGAACTTTATTGGATATATCCTATATAAAAATGTTCTTGAAACTCAAAATCAGCAATAGTACAAATATTTTATAGACCTCCAAATTTATAGAAATTTCCATCTTTCTTGAAATAAATGCAATATTGGATTAGAAAATTAGTCCAACATAGTAAAGTACCACATTTTGAGCATTAATAAATTAAGATGAGCAATCACTTTTTTGGAAAATAATTATTAAATGCGATGTGTCAAAAATCATCACGGAAAATCTACAAAAGCTATTATGCCCATTCAATGGACATCAACATCTAATTTCTTTAAGGACCACTCACCACAACTATGGACTACTTTTAACACCTAGATTCAATGTTTGTCTAACCAATTAATTTTATTATATTTCCCATAAAATATGATAACCAATTAAATTTATAATATTTCCCATAAAATATGTTTAAGTTCCTCATATGAGAGAAAACGAAAAAACTATGGAAATTCTCCAACAATGGACTAAACTAAAAACTAATACCAATCAAATTAACTAGCAAATTTGTCTAGCACATTACTCATGATCATCTTTTCCACAACTCAAAAACGATCTTATTTATATTAAGATTTATGAATTTAATTTTTTGAAATGAATCATTTCATATAAATCGTAATCCACAAATATATATTAAATTATGAAGATGAATCTGAACGGTAAGACACCAATCTCATGAAATTATATTATCAGATGATTTGATATAAATTTTCTACGATAAACTTGAAAAGAAATTAGTTAATTATATATACATATATATATATATATAGTGACATTTGTGTTCCCGACCTGACCCACCCACATGGTATTAGATATATATTCTTCAGGTATCGTGTGTAAGCAAACGAATTAATCTTGTTAATATGATATATATCACTCCTAATAAGGACAAACAAACATACCTGAAACATATATATCTAATACCACATTTTAACATGATAAATAATATCTTAATATATACATAATATTTGAAGAATATATATCTAATGTTACAGATCGGACACATTGTTTTATCTATCTATATATATATATCAAACACCTGGCTTACCCAATTTGATTATCATTCCTTGTAAAGGATTTTAGTGGGACCCAATACAAGGCATGCTTAAAGATAGGTTGCGTGGGGTAATGCATAAACATAAATTTTGTACTACCTAAAAGAAAGCTAAAATTATAATTATGATCTTTATGATTGATCGAGACTTTCAAGTGTAATCATTAATCAATAACATGATGGTAATAAAATTCTATGTTAATTAACTCAAAAGTTACAAAAAAAATACAAAGAAAAATATTGAAAAAAACAAAGAAATGAGTGATGACATGATATTCACTCTTTCTCTCTCCTATAAAATGTCAGTTTAATTGTGTTCACTCTGGAAAAATACATTAAGAAGAATATATAATGAAAAAGAGAAAATGGTCCACTTTAACACATTTATTTAAATTTTTGTCCAAAATACCATAAAATTATAAGAGTTGACCAAAATACCACCATCCTTATATTTTGTGACCAAAATACCACAAATTGTCCTTTAGTGTTATAACAACAATGACATGATTTGACTAAAGGATGTACTTTCAAAGTACTATTTGTACCCTAAAATAGATTCTTTTTTTTGGTCGTGTGTAATAAAGTGAATTCTCTTTTTTTAGTTATTATTTACTTTTAATACACTTCCCATTTTGATGGAAACACATTTCACAATGAAAGTCCAATGAAATTTAACGTCAAGTTGGAGTCGATAAAGTGCAGTTATGGGGGAAAAATCATATCTCGAGCTCTAGAAGTCAAAATTCAATGTTTCTTATCTTGGTAGAAAGCTAAGAGGGAGTTCTACAACTTTCATGTTAAAAGTTTTCATCAATTATGTCTTCAAGAGAGCAGAATAGTACAAGAAGTTGAAAGCCGTGCAAGAATTTCTTGATTTTCGTCTTGACACGGCTTGAGTAAATTGGGTACAACTTGGTGTACAAAACTGATATTGGGCTGAAATTAGTGGCATCGGATAGCTAACTTGAGGAGCTACAACTTTCATGAAGAAGTCGAAGCCCAATTATGAGCGTAAGATTTTCGTGGCATTTTCGTGGCAATTTTCGTGGCACTTTCGTGGCAATTTTCGTGGCACTTTCGTGGCGCAGTTATCGCAGTCGATAAAGCGCAGTTATGGGGGAAAAATCATATCTCGAGCTCTAGAAGTCAAAATTAAGTGTTTCTTATCTTGTTAGAAAGCTAAGAGAGAGTTCTACAACTTTCATGTTGGAAGTTTTCATCAATTATGCCTTCAAGAGAGCAGAATAGTACAAGAAGTTGAAAGCCGTGCAAGAATTTCTTGATTTTTGTCTTGACAGGGCTTGAGTAAATTGGATACAACTTGGTGTACAAAACTGATATTGGGCTGAAATTAGTGGCATCAGATAGCTAACTTGAAGGGCTAAAACTTTCATGAAGAAGTCGATGCCCAATTATGAGTGTAAGATTTTTGTGGCATTTTCGTGGCAATTTTCGTGGCATTTTCGTGGCGCAGTTATCGCAGTCGATAAAGCGCAGTTATGGGGGAAAAATCATATCTCGAGATCTAGAAGTCAAAATTAAGTGTTTCTTATCTTTTTAGAAAGCTAAGAGAGATTTCTACAACTTTCATGTTAGAAGTTTTCATCAATTATGCCTTCAAGAGAGCAGAATAGTACAAGAAGTTGAAAGCCGTGCAAGAATTTCTTGATTTTTGTCTTGACAGGGCTTGAGTAAATTGGATACAACTTGGTGTACAAAACTGATATTGGGCTGAAATTAGTGGCATCGGATAGCTAACTTGAAGGGCTAAAACTTTCATGAAGAAGTCGACGCCCAATTATGAGTGTAAGATTTTCGTGGCATTTTCGTGGCAATTTCGTGGCGCAGTTATCGCAGTCGATAAAGCGCAGTTATGAGGAAAAAATCATATCTCGAGCTCTAAAAGTCAAAATTAAGTGTTTCTTATCTTTTTAGAAAGCTAAGAGAGATTTATACAACTTTTATGTTAGAAGTTTTCATCAATTATGCCTTCAAGAGAGCAGAATAGTACAAGAAGTTGAAAGCCGTGCAAGAATTTCTTGATTTTTGTCTTGACAGGGCTTGAGTAAATTGGATACAAGTTGGTGTATAAAACTGATATTAGGCTGAAATTAGTGGCATCGGATAGCTAACTTGAAGGGCTAAAACTTTCATGAAGAAGTCGACGCCCAATTATGAGTGTAAGATTTTCGTGGCAATTTTCGTGGCGCAGTTATCGCAGTCGATAAAGCGCAGTTATGGGGGAAAAATCATATCTCGAGCTCTAGAAGTCAAAATTAAGTGTTTCTTATCTTTTTAGAAAGCTAAGAGAGATTTCTACAACTTTCATGTTAGAAGTTTTCATCAATTATGCCTTCAAGAGAGCAGAATAGTACAAGAAGTTGAAAGCCGTGCAAGAATTTCTTGATTTTTGTCTTGACAGGGCTTGAGTAAATTGGATACAACTTGGTGTACAAAACTGATATTGGGCTGAAATTAGTGGCATCGGATAGCTAACTTGAAGGGATAAAACTTTCATGAAGAAGTCGACGCCCAATTATGAGTGTAAGATCTTCCTGGCATTTTCGTGGCAATTTTCGTGGCATTTTCGTGGCGCAGTTATCGCAGTCGATAAAGCGCAGTTATGGGGGAAAAATTATATCTCGAGCTCTAGAAGTCAAAATTAAGTGTTTTTTATCTTTTTAGAAAGCTAAGAGGGAGTTCTACAACTTTCATGTTGGAAGTTTTCATCAATTATGCCTTCAAGAGAGCAGAATAGTACAAGAAGTTGACAGCCGTGCAAGAATTTCTTGATTTTCGTCTTGACAGGACTTGAGTAAATTGGATACAACTTGGTGTATAAAACTGATATTGAGCTGAAATTAGTGGCATCGGATAGCTAACTTGAAGGGCTAAAACTTTCATGAAGAAGTCGACGCCCAATTATGATTGTAAGATTTTCGTGGCATTTTCGTGGCAATTTTCGTGGCATTTTCGTGACATTTTCGTAGCATTTTCGTGTTGAAAAACATGCAATAGTTTTCGTGACATTTCGTGGGAGGCATTTTCGTGACATTTTCGTGGCATTTTGGTGACATTTTCGTGGAACAAATTTTCGTGGTTTTCGTGGCATTTTCGTGACATTTTCGTGGAACAAATTTTCGTGGTTTTCATGACATGCAATTAAGTTTTTTTTTAATTAACTTTTTCACTTTTTGACTGACTTTGACAGGGATTCTACCTTTTTGAATAGTCAAATGTGGTATTTTGGGCACAAATTATAACAAATGTGTTATTTTGGTCAAACACTAAAATAGTGTGGTATTTTGGGCCCAAATTTAAACAAATGTGTTATTTTGGGTCTGGTTCCCATAATTAAAAACACCCTCTAAATGAGTTATTACATTAGGGCATTCTTCAATTAATATTAATATGTTAATATAATATACAATAGAGAATGTGAGAAAAGCAAAAAAGAAATAATGGAAATAAGTTGTGATGGTGACTTATACTCTTTTTCTAGAGTGAGTCTCTTGTGCACCGTACATCCGGCCCAGCCCAGTCTGTGTCTCTTTACCTTTTCACCTGTTTTAGTGGTGACCTTCATGTTATGTTAGTGTTACATTCATGTTATGTTAGTGTTACCTCCGTGTTATGTTAGCGTGACCTCATTTTCAGATTTCACACCCTTAGTTTAAAACCATTTAACTAAAATAACACGAAGATAACACTAATATAACATGAAGGTAAAAAACAATGTTAATTATACATTTATGTTATTTTAGTAAATAAGATCATTACATCTTATCACCGAACATATTAAGAATTATTCATTGCAAGCATCTTAGCATTTTCACATAAGGATATTCTAAGGATAGAGATCCAAGAATTTTGATATTTTAATGTCACAATGCCATTAAAGATTTGGTGAATCAACAAAGTAATACTGAGATTCTAAAAAAAAAAACATAAAGACAACACTATTGATTACTAAAAATAAAAAAAGATTTTTATAAGGTTGTACTATTTTAAATTCATCAACAACAAAAGTTGTTGGGCATGTGGAATATTATCTTCCACGTTAGATCTCTGTTGCTTTCAAAACCTAGAAATTCTCAATTCATGAAATTTAACAAAATTGCTTTCAGCTTATCTATCACATTTAATCTCATTATTAATTTAAAATAGGTCATCTACATTTATTTTATTCATCTATATTTATTTTATTCAAATTTAAAAAGAAAGTAAAACGTCCTCAAATACCATTTAATTAACCATATAGTTTTGAGTTGTTTTAACACATGATATAATTTTGTTATTTTTCCAACACAATTTTGATAAAGAGTGACACTTGTGTGTCCAGAGGCATGGTGCCCCCAAATTAATCATCATTTAATGTTAAATATATACTCTATAGGTATCATATATATATATATATATATCTTCAGGTATCACATGAATACTCTTATATACATATGATACCTATAGGATATATTTATAACACCAATAAACATAACACCTATAGAGTATACATATAGCACCTGAAAAATATTTATATAACATCTAAATCTGTGCCCCCATGTACCCGGGGTATATAAATTTTTGACTTTGATAAATTGTTCAAAATAATTCTTGCACTTTTATAGTTCAATCTTGTTAAGGTATTTAACTTTGAGGACATAAGTGTCATTTTCAATAGACTGTAGTAAAAAAAATAGGTATATAATATGAAAATGACACTTTTGTCCTCAAATTTAAATAAGTGTGTATAAAGAATGTCTTATAATAAAATATACTCCTTCGGCTCCAAGTAACTAGACTAAAGTACTGGTCCAAAAATAGACTACTAAGAAAATTACTTTTTGAAATAAATTAAAAGTAAGTTTGTCATCCAAATAAAATTTTCAACTTACTTTTAAATTAAAGATTGTTTTGGGCATGTAATAGTTGAGTTAAGTCTCTCTCTCTCTTAAGTCTTCATTTATTGTATGTATTTATGGAACCCCATATTATAGTTTCATTTATTGCATATAACCATAACTACTAGTAATTCTTTTCATTAATTCTTAAATGATAGATAGTGAGTTGTTATGGAGAAAGCATTATGTTAAAAGATTCATAGTTCTAAACAATCTTAAATGACTGAGATCTGTATTTTTATGGAGGTATTATGTTATAATTGTTAAATATTCATAGTTCTAATTAACATCATTAAAATAGAGAAATTAATAATGGTCCATTTAACTCAATCCCTACCCACCAACACCCACATCATCTCATCTTGATGATAGAGATGTGGGTTCAATTCAGATTTATTAATAATTAACTTAATTAATCTTCTTAGTTCACTCTTTAGATCTTGTGTAGCAGGTAGAGAGAGAGAGAGAGAGAGAGGCACGTTTTGTTATATCCACACAATTATTTTCTTGTTTATTTGATAAAGAAAGCACAAAAAGATAGTGGAAATCTAATTCGATAATGATAGTGGAAAACTGTGGACATGTGACATTTCTTAGTCTCATCCCACGAAAGTCCAACAACAATTACACTGATCCCGTTTTCCAAGATACAAGTTTTGTTTTATCAAACAAATTGCATCATCATTTGATTTTTTTTGTCAATGCAATCATAACATTTAATCAAGTGTGAATTTGCATTTAGGTTTGTTATACCATATCACTAATTAATCACAAATATTTTTATATTTTTCAATTAAGAACTAAACTTCACCTTCGAAACATCATCATTTTTCAAGACAAAAAGAACATTTGAATCCAACTTTTCTTTTTCCAGGAATTTTATGTAACACTCGATATACATAGTGATGGTTGATATATGGATGGTTCTGACGAGTTGGTTTTATACTTTAGGGTTAAAAGCACTTAACCATCCGAACTATACCCCATTTTGCAGTTTTTTGTAAAAACTTTTTTTCGTTGCACCGTCCTCACTGAACTTTGCGTGATTTGCAAAGTACAGTAAATTGCCACTTTCAGGCTGGTTTCTCCGGCATACACTAAATGACGTCGTTTTAAGTAAGGGCATTTATGACATTTCCAGATTCAAAACGTCGTCGTTTTGATGTTGCCCTTCTTCTACCCCTTTTCCAGCCCTAATCGAAAACGGGAATTAGAGTTAAAGAAACTACAGCAAGCTTCGAAAGTAATTTTTCATCCAAAAGTTAAAAAAATTCCCAGGGTTAAAAGCTGTTGCCATGGACGATGTGTGTAACTGCGGGAAGCGCACAAAAAGGCTCACATCGTGGACGAACTTGAACCCTGGGAGAAGGTATTTGACATGCGACAGATACCGGGTAAGTATGGAGCTTTTTACCATCTATTTTCGATACCTAAGA
This sequence comes from Scutellaria baicalensis, assembly GCA_005771605.1. NCBI lineage: Eukaryota > Viridiplantae > Streptophyta > Magnoliopsida > Lamiales > Lamiaceae > Scutellaria > Scutellaria baicalensis. Next base: position 49,087,980 of record CM016722.1, read on the forward strand.
GGGTGAAAAAATTCTGTTGTTTGAGAAGTTTATGCTTGGTTTTGTTGAGTATTTCGAATCTCCACTGAAAGTATATAAATAGTGTTTGAATTTTGGGAATTTTGCAAAAGAAATTGCACATGAACCCTAATTCCCCAATTCCCAGTTTAATGCCACTTTTTCTGGTGAATGTATCAATTTTGATGTTGGTTTGGATAAATTGGCTAAAGTAGTAGTAGTTTTTTGCAGAAATTGGTGAATGCAAATATTTTGGTAGAACTTTGATTCTTAAAACATTTTTTGCAGAAATTAGGAGGTTGCAACTTTTTCAAATGGATTGATCCACCAATGTGTGAAAGAGCTTGCAACATTATTCCGGGTTTGTTGAGACGTGTTAATCATCTTGAAGATGAATTGCAGAAGACAAAAACCATGGAGAAAAGGCAGAAATGGCTATGGTTGGCAGCAATTTGCTTCTTTGTGTTGTGGATTGCCAAGTGATTAGGATGTTGTTAAGTTTATATGTATTAGGAGAACATCTATTTTGAGATGATTAACAGTTAATGTATTTGTTTGTTAATGTATGTTTTGACACATTTTGCATCAATCTATTTTGGATTCCTTTTGGTTACACATGGATGTTGAATTTATTTTGGTTTTGATAACAATGTGCAAAATGAATCAATCTATGAAAAATTGAATAACAAAAAAACACATCAAAGTAAATCTGGCCAGAATAACTCCAATATTTTCATTTAATAGATGTTGTGTTTAAAACAACACTTTCACTGTGCAAAATGTACAAAAAAGACCCCTACTTCAACTTTGCAAAAACCAGGAGTGTTGTTGTGCAAAAAGTGAACAAAAATACATCCACATCCATCAAGACTACAGAATGCCTATACATCTAGGGGTGAAAGCTCACTGCCATCTCCACTTACAAACATCTTCTTTGAACTTTTTCCTTTTTTGGTGGAAAATCTCACATCTTGAGTTATGCCCCTACTGAGTCTTGGTGCACCTTCTTTTTCTGGCCCCTAGCATTAATAACAGATTGTTTGTAATATTGTAACATCAGAAAATATACTCAGAATTCACACAAACATAAAATAGCAAAATCTCTTACTTGGCCTTGACTGGAACTTCTTGTTATCCTTTTTACTTCTTCATCTGCAGCTACCATGGAGCTTCTTCTTGTCTGTCTCTGAGGTGAACCAATCACAACAGCTTTTATCTTTTTTCCCTTTCTAGAGACCATCTGTGGATCCTCACACTCTTTCCTCTTATCAATCTACAGAAAACTTCAATTAATGGTCTAAAATGCACCACACATTACTTTTGTCAAATATATACTATTTCATACCTTCACTGATTCTTGTGTGTCTACTATTACCTTGGGAGCTTTTCCTTCTTTTTTCCCATCTCCACACTGAAAAGTAAGTATTTCACACATGAACAAAAGTAGAAACAATCTATCTGTGCATATTACAACAACTGAAATCAGAAACACAAAAGTTTATACCTTAAATTTTTCAGCTACATCTGATTTCAGTATGGGAGCTTTTCCCTTGTCTTTACCCTTTTGTTTCCCTTTTCCACACTGAAATGTAGCAATATACTATATAGCATCATGCATGTATATGAAAACTCTAGATTTCAGTATGCCACAACAGATTGATACCTTTTTGAGAGGTTCTTCTTTTCTCACACTTGAAGTCTCTCCATCAACATGTGAATCATCCTGTATTTTACAAACACTGATTAGAACATATGTAGCATGAAAAAATCATAGACTTGAAACCTAAATAAAACTACCTTGACAATTGCAGGCTCCTTCTTGGCAGGGTTCAGTGGGCAGCCTCTTGCATTGTGATTTGGCTGGTTGCATTTAGAGCAAGTCATGATCACACCCTTCTTGGTCAGCCTCATTTTACCATCTTTGCCAACTTTCACAGATTTGCTAGTAGATGCTCTATTCTTGTCCTCATCATTGGTTCTGTTTCTGTTGTACAATCTTGGTCTACCAGGCAATTTTTCAACTTTGGGTGGTTGGAGAGGGGTGAAATGCACTGTGGGCCACATAGCAATATCATCAATGGTCCCCATCACGTGTGTGTATGACTTCATGAATGTTTCCTTCTTATAACACTCATCCACATAGTCTTCAGGCTTCAGAGACAAGTAATACATTCCACTGATGCCATGTGCACAAGGGATCCCACTGAGCTCCCACCTCCTACAACTACAAGTTTTCTTCCCCACATTCACCTTGAATCTAGTGCCCATACAGTTTTCATCCTCAAATTCATCCTCACCATTCCAATGGGAGACATAGTCCAGGGCTTTCTTCTTGTTTTCCTCTAAAATCTTGTTGATCATTGGACAGATTTCATCATCATACTTCATCATCATGTCCCTTCTTTGATGAACCCTTTTCATCAAGAGCAGCCTAATAGTCTCCAACAGAGTGACTATAGGCTTATTCCTTGCTCTTATAATCATTGCATTGAAGCTCTCTGAAAGATTATTGCACAGCATATCTGTCTTGGCAGCCTCCCTGAAGTGACTCCTACTCCAATGTTGTGGAGGCCTTTTCAACAGCCACTGATAAGCCTCAAAATTCTTCTCTTTCATCTCCAACATGGCAGCATCAAAGTCTGTGACCCTACTAGCCCTTGCAGCCTTCCAGAGGAGGTTTTTCAAGGCTAATCCTCTATGAGTTAATTTGAAATTACTGTACAGGTGCATGACACAAAACCTATGTTCAGCCATGGGTAGCCACTTCTCAACAGCATCTAATAAACCCTTCTGCTTGTCACTTATTATAGTCCACTCATAGGTATTTTGTATACCTAGATCATCTGTCATCAACTCAAGGAACCAATTCCAGGTTTGGCCAGTTTCCTTCTCAACCACAGCATAACAAAAGGGATACACCCCATTGTTTGCATCTACACCCACTGCAGATAATAGGATTCCACCTGAGGCACTTTTCAGATGGCATCCATCAAGACAAATCACCCTCCTACAGCCCTCTAACAAGCCCTTCTTCAAAGAACCCCAACATATATACAACCTTTTGAAAAATGACTGCTCATCTACTTGATAACACTTAATTTTCACAGTGGTATTGGGATTAGATCTCCTAATCTCTTCTGCATATCTCCACAACACAGCATATTGTTCAGCCTCTCCAGAATTACCTAGTGCAAGTGCCTTTTTCTTAGCCCTATACATCTGATGCCTACTAAACACAAGTTTCACTTCCTTCTGCATGACTGACATCATAGACTCAATTGGCCACTTAGGATCAGAAACCAATTTATGCCTATACTTCTCAGCCAACCAATTAGATGTAGCATTAGTATTAGACTGTTTTCTAGGGCACTTATGCTTAGGATTGTGAGTTCTAACCACAATAGTGTCCTCATCCCTCATCTTAGCAGCATATATGGACCATTTACATGTAGGATGTTTACATCTAGCCTGCACCCTAGTCTTATCATTGTTAGGAAAAGTAATCTCTCTCCCCAGTATAATGGAATGATCCCTAACCAGACTCCTAAAGGTATGCATGTCAACAAACTTTTGGCCTACTTCAAAACTAGGCAGCTTCTGTTCACTGGCTTTTTTCCCTTTTGTTTTACTAGTACCCACACATCCACATCTTTTTCTACCCCTTCATTTTTTTCACTCATTTGAAAACCACCCCACTCAACATCATAATCAACATGGGAATCAAACAAGACATCATCATCAGATACTTCACACTCACTATCAACTAAGACAGATAAATCAGAATCAGAACCCACACAATTTCCCTCTTGTATATCAGAATCATCATCACTATCAAGCAAATGGAAAGGGGTTTCTCTATCACTTAATTCATCATTATCATTGGTAGGAGTTTTAAGACTAACATTCCCTAATCCAGCAGGTTCAACATTTTCAGAAGGTTCAGGAGCACTAACATCTTTTCTATCACCAACAACCTCACTAATGCACTCATTCAACTCCACATCATTATGATCAACAAAAATACCAACCATCCTATTCTCATCTAAGTGATGAACCACATTCATTGCATCAATGTCAGATTCAACAAGTAAACAAGATGTGCTATCATTTGCCCCAGTTTGACTAACATAAAATGCTTTAACATCTTGTATCCCTAACTCAGTGGCCATAGATTGCAATTCAAGGAGAGAAATCTCATCAGAATTACAGAAATCTATATGACCTATGTCACCCCCTAAATAACATTTATTTCCTAAATCCAAAAACATTCCATTGTAATGGAATCTAATAGTGAAAAATTCAGAATTATGGCCTGCCAACACAGAGAACAACCACATATTACAACACAGAAAAAAATAAAAGGCAGAATCTAATAGTTACAAAAAATATGCAAATAAGAACCACATATTACCACATAGTTTTGTTCTATTTGAACTCACTAATAAACTCACTGTAAAGAAAAAAATATGCAAATAAGAGCCACTGATAAACAATTGTATGATAATCTTCTCAACAAGACCCATTTTCATTAACCCTAAATTCGAATAAAACCTAAACCCTAAACCCCCAATTCGAAATAAACCACAAGAATGTGTTTACCCATTTGCAGTAAATCCCCAAAGCCCCAAATCAAAACCTATGTACCCATTTTCATTAACCCTAAACCCGAAGCTCTTAGGATCAGATTACTTACCATATGCTGGACAAAGAACACCTTCTTCATCGGCCTTGTCCCTCACTTTCCAAACCATCGCAATCGAAGACCGTGAGCTTGGTCAATTTTTGGGGTGAATTTGTTTAACTTTTGGGTGAAAAATTGCTTTCGAAGCTTGCTGTAGTTTTTTTTTTACTCTAATTCCCGTTTTCGATTAGGGCTGGAAAAGGGGTAGAAGGGTAACATCAAAACGACGACGTTTTGAATCTGGAAATGTCATAAATGCCCTTACTTAAAACGACGTCGTTTAGTGTATGCCGGAGAAACCAGCCTGAAAGTGGCAATTTACTGTACTTTGCAAATCACGCAAAGTTCAGTGAGGACGGTGCAACGAAAAAATGTTTTTACAAAAAACTGCAAAATGGGGTATAGTTCGGATGGTTAAGTGCTTTTAACCCTATACTTTAAGACTTATGAACGTGTAATGCGTATAAAAACTCAATAATTAAACCTTTTTTTTCAAGACCAACACGTATCATAATACTCAATTGATGTTAATACATAACCGATTAAGATAATATGGAATCACTAAACCTAACAAATCATGGTCTAATTATTAGTCAATTAGAATTCTCTGTTTTAATATTATTATATTTCAGCAATTTATGTCATTATCGATAATATGGCTTTTTATTCCACGTGGCATAGATAATTGAATACAACCTATGTCAGGAAGTGACCCGCATAACTGACTCCAAAAAGTGAATTAAATCTATTGTTTTTATTGGACATAGATTAATAAAATTAAAAATGAGAAGAAACAAAATTTAATTTATAAAATGACTTTCTTTATCAAAATTTTACTATATGAATACAACATGTATATTTCATCACACTCAAATGACTCAATATTTATACTATAATGTTTTGATAGATAATAAGACCATTAGTTAACCTCAATCAATCTGTACGGTGGATTGGGTGTCAAGATTCCAATACAAATTTTAAAAAATTCACACCTTTTCTCAAAAAAATAAAATAAAATCACAACCTTTATTATTTTATTTATAAAAATTTATATGTATATAATATAATATATTATAGTGTTGTTATAAGTAGATTATAAAACTACGTACTCAACTATACCAATTATTATTAAACTAATTACTGTGACCTATCAACTCACAATTTTTAACCCACAAAATATAGATTGACTTATAAAAAAAATATATATTGACTTATAAAAATTGGATTCGGTCTCAGATTTTATATTTTTTTTTCTCCTATTTAAATCTTTATTTATTTGCCCAGAAATAATGAAAGAATAAAGAAATTTAAAATTAATACCTAACTAGACATGACATAATGATATATCACACAATGTTATAAGAAACCTGAATTATAAAACAAGTTTAAGCCCAATTAGGTAGGCCCATGAGCGTAAGAGCAACATGAGGCCCAATTCCTATCAGCATTTTCTATTTCACTCAATTGTTCATGTATTGTGCTTATAGGGCCAAATTTTAAATTCACTAATAGAATATTACATGGAATCATAAATCATTTAATAATAATAATAATAATAATAATAATAACAACAACAATAACAATAACAATAATAATAATAATAATAATAATAATAATAATAATAATAATAATAATAATAATAATAATAATAATAATAATAATAATAATATTATTATTATTATTATTATTATTATTATTATTATTATTATTATTATTATTATTATTATTATTATTTAATGTACATAATAGAGCTTGTTCGTACGATTCATGAATCATGATTAATCTAATAATAGCTTTTACACCAATAATACATATAAGTTCAACATCTGATGATTTATGCATTGCATATTTGCATGGACAAATCCATGAATTAACGCATAAAAGATTCATCATATTTTTTAAAATCAACAAGTATTCGCACCCGCTCAATGTGCGATTTGCGATACAATGTTGATAAATATTAATTATTTGATAATATAATGTAAGTAATTTTAGTACACATAAGACAATATAATATTTAATAACTAAGAAAATTTAAATTTGCATAAGATAATTCAATTCACAACAATTTATCGATATTATAGACATACAATTCACTAATCCATAATTAATGCTAAAAACAAAAAGTATCAATCATGATCTTCAAATTAAAATTGGAAATTTCACCTGCATTGTTTATAAGTTTGGTAAAAACTTATATGCCCCTGGGGCACATAGGGGCACGAATCTAGGTGTTATATACATGCTCCTCAAGTGTTATATATATACTCTATAGGTGTTATGTTTCTTGGTGTTATAAATATACCCTATAAGTATCATATGTATATAAGAGTATTCATGTGATACCTGTAGAGTATATAAATGATACATGTAAAGTATATATTTAACACCATATGATGATTAATTTGGGGGCACCATGCCCCTTGGGCACACAAGTGTCACTCTATAAGTTTTGAAAAACTTCTTTACACAACCTTTCCAATTGAGACTTTTTTTTTTTTTTTTATCATTTGTGTTATAACTAATATCGTCAGTCACTTAAATTAAATAAACTAAAAACACTAAAAATAAATTATGAATTAAAAATCAAATTCAATTATTTAAATTAAATATATGTGTGTGAGCATGTATATATAGAAACAATACACAATAAAATTAGAAATTTTACATAAAACTTGATACAAACATTGTCAATTATATATTTTCAACCTTTTATTTTAAAATAAATTGAATTAAAAAAACATTTTTAATATCGCTTAACATTGAAGACGACATATAATTATTTCATTATCACGTAATTAATTGATCATTACAATTCAAGCCCAACTTAAAATCGAAATGTAGTAGTAGTGATGATGACGACAACAATATAATTAGAACTAAGCACATAACTTAAATAATCAATTGAGCCATCTAAGTTCAAAACGTGCACTCTCATATAAAAATATACGAAATCGTAAGTGTAAACTAAAATTTGAAAATTATATTTTATTATGAGATATTTGTACTTGTATACTTTATAATATCATCAATTTATCTCGATAAATGATAATGTGTTGAATGATATAATTGAAATACAAATATTAATTTAAAAAATACTCAGGATGACATATAATTTCACACTAAATACATATTAGATATATACATATATGTATACACACATGTTTAATAGTGTTATATTTATTTATTAATTTATATTAAATATGATAACTAGTGTCCCTAAACAAATTAATATTTATTATTGAAATTATTATTTTGACAATATGTATTGTTGGTATTTAGGAAATTATTCAATAAAAATTAACTTAATTAAGATCAATAAAATAAAATTAAGCTAATACAATATTTATTTACCATTAAGGAATTTTTTTTTATGTTCGCCAACTCAGTTTGACAGTCAACTCAATTTGATAGCGTGTATTTTCATCTCCAATATGATGTAAATCTGTGTGTCATATGCGCCAAGATTTCCAAACCGTCACTTCTACGCCAACTTTCCACAGTCAAACATTTACGCCATCTTTTTCCGTCACGTTTTATGTTTCTTTTTCGTTATCTCATGAGAAAATTGTTTCTATTGTATTCTTAACCTTTTTTCTAAAAATCTTTTTGTTGACATTTTGGTCAATTATACTGTTGATATAGGATGAGCACAACCCAACTCAACCAGTGTTTAGATGGTAAACATTCATGAAAATTATACTCATTCCATTTTATGTTTCATTGTTTTAATTAGATGACAAGTGTACATTGGTGATGTCATCTTTTACACGTGTCATGTGGGGATTATATTGGAACAACAGATGAAACACGGTTTGGAATAGAGGATCCTGATTGGGAAATAGACCAATTAACTACTTCTATTGGGGAGAGAGGAACAACCTCAATTTTCATGGTATAAATTAATGTCGTGATACAAAACAACAAAGAGAAAACTAAATGTCAAATTATGGCTTAAAAAGAAAGAACCTTTTTTTACCATTTATGCCAAAAGGATTAGGTTACAAAGTGAAGTTGATGCACATGCTATCCTGAATTTGAGATGTTGTACTGTGCAGCCTGAAATTAGGTACAAGTAATTTCAATTTAGTTTGGTATTAAAGTTTGCATTAATTACAATTAGTAAATAATTAAATAGGGCATCCTTTTTCGTATAAACAAACATATTTCTACTATAAATGGATGAATCAGACATATGTATGATTTCACATGAGGACCACTAGTCTTTAAGAACAAAAGAGGAAAAATATTTAAATTTATCAATGCTGATTGCCTTTTCTTTCTACTACCCAACTTTTAATGTCCACATTTGAATTTTCCATATCGTATTTTAATTATAGATTTCGTTTTATCAGTGTAATGTAATTTCTACAAATAATATGCGTTCATAAAATTCAATGTGAAATTAGATAAGGGAAAAAAATAAAAAATTTGGCTATCAATAGTTGTTTATGTGTTTTTGGATGTAAATGAACGGTAAACATTGTATTTGGTTTAATCCATTAAAATTAACACAAACATTTATGGGATATGGTCTCAAAGATAATTTATGTGAAACATATCATTTTTATCCATAAATTGAACCTATTTTTACCGTGATCGTGGGTTAACCCGTCTCGATTTATAAGATGATCTCATATAAGAGAATCCTCAATGGGGAGGTAGAAGTGCTTATAAGAGCATGCCAGCACTCCAGAAAATTTTGCCCAAATTTGGGAGCGTGACCTACATGCGAGTAGGCATGAGGTTCGCACCCTTTACTTTTTTTAAAAAATAATTTTATTCATTATTTTCTCATCATATGTGTTGTCCCTTGTTTTAGTCGTTGTGAAACAACTATTTCTTCAATGGATACCCTTTTTTTATTTTTTCAAAATTTAGAGCTTTTTCACTATAAATACATATTCAACAAATTTTTATCACTTCTTAGAATTTTTATATATCAATTTTTACAAAATCTTTTATATCTTTTTGAGTAAAATTGATAAAGATTTTTGGATGCATCTGAAGCTTAAGTTAACCCATCCGAAGCTTAAACTACCTCATGAGGAATTCTCAACTGCGTGACAGAGATAAACATCATCAACTTCGAGCCGACTTGATTGAACATGTATGGGCATGATTGGACACTAATTAGCTAAATAGTAATTTAACTTTCAACGAATATGTTGTTATTTTACAATGTTAATTTATGTATAGTTTTTTTTTTCTTATCATGTTAGTCCATTAATTTGTTTTCAATAAATTTAATAATATATTGTCCAATTTTATTTTAGGTTTACTAAATTAAATAAATGCTTAAAATTAAAGAATTAATCATATCATTTTGAACATTATGAATTTTTTTATTATAAAAATGAAATAATAAATAGAGGTAAAATAATACAGATTTATTGAGTGATTTAAAAGTGAGACCATGAATGATTGGTAAGGTATTTATTTAAAGGTAACAAGTTTTAACTTTTGAGGTGACTATGACATGACATTATAAAACCTAAAATTTTAGGTAGAAGCATCGGAGATCCCCTAAAACCTACTCAAAATTTAAACACTCTAGTAAGTAGAAAGAAACGTGTTGCTTTACCAGTACATGCCGATAATGTGGATTGATATCTTACCAAACTGTTACATGTAAATTATGTTGAAATAACTACACATGGTAAATTATATTAGTGATAATCTATTTATTACACAAATTTTAAATAAAACATAAATGAAAAATAAATATTGTACCCAATCCACCAGACCCATTATGGTCTACAATTTGCCCTTCAAAATGAACTGCATATGTGTGAGGTTAATATGAAGTGGTTCTTAATAATTTTATAAACACCTTTTAATCTCCTTTTAAGTTTCTTGCTATTTTATTTTTTCAATTCAGTAAGGTAAGTTTTATATATCTTACTTAGATTTTTGAGTGAATCACTAAATTAAATTTTGTGGCAATATATGTCCTCGTTGCACTTACATGTCTACCTTCAATAAAACCATATAAGAGTTAAGTAAAGTTGGAATTTGGAGGGTTACTGGTTGCACTTACACACAACATTATTGTGATGCAACCATAAACTAAGGTGAATTATGCTAAACGTACACGATAAAGAATACGAATTTTGGTGAGATGGAACGCAAATTAAACACGTATGATGACTATATAATTACTATATTGTGTATTTACTAATTCACACATCTTTGTAATTTTCTTCTTCACACTTGAAAGCGAAAATACAGAAAAAATGCAGGGGGAGCTGATCACTGGCTTACCTTTCGCTTAAAAGCTAGCTGGCCATAAATATAGGGAACTTTGCTGGTGGCCATATAACTGTTAGCTCCTTGTACAATTATAAAGACACACATTGCAATATTAGCTGGTGAGCCTAATAAATGCACCACAACTGAACTTCTACTATTGAGGCAATTCAAAGTGTAAACACACTATTCTGCATCATCAGAGTGAACTGTACATTTTAGCAAAGTATCCAGTAATAATAGCTAGGTAGCAAAAGTTTCCACATGTAGCTCAAGTGCATTTAAAATGTTGGCAAATTAAGCTATGGAAAACACACTATTCTAGTAATAATAGGTAGGTAGCAAAAGTTTCCACATGTAGCTCAAGTGCATTTAAAATGTTGGCAAATTAAGCTATGGAAAATAGGTGCTATTAGGTAGTAGATACAGTGAATGAGATGGTGCTTTGTGGATGGATGTATTTACCTTGTTCATTATAAATGTAATGTTCTTCATGTAGAGATAGGGAAGAAAGCTTACTATTTGGTGAAGGAAAATGGCTTCTAAACCTGGGATCCTCACTGAATGGCCATGGACATGGCTTGGGAGCTTCAAGGTGGTTTCTATTAAACAGAAGCTTTCTTTGTTGTTATTTATGCTTTGACAGTTGTGCATGTGTTTCTATGTTTTGATCTAGTACGTGGTACTGGCTCCCTGGGCAATACATTCCACATATTCATACATAGTGAAGGATGCAAATGAAAGGGACTTGGGGAACTTTCTGATAGTGCCTTTGTTGCTATCAAGAATGGTGCACAATCAAATATGGATCTCACTCTCTCGCTATCGAACGGCCAAAGGAAATAATAGGATAGTTGATAGGAGCATTGAGTTTGATCAAGTTGACAGGGAAAGGAACTGGTAAGACCAATTTGGAATGTGATATCATCCATTTGGGTGGCTATATGCAGATCTAACTACAGAACCATGCACACTGCAGGGATGATCAAATTATACTAAATGGAATTTTGCTCTACTTGGGATCAGCATACATCGAGACGGCTCACCATCTTCCATGGTGGAGGGGAGATGGATTTATGTGGACATTTATATTTCATGCTGGTCCAGTGGAGTTCATATACTACTGGCTTCATAGGGCATTGCACCACCACTTCCTTTACTCTCGCTACCATTCCCATCACCACTCCTCCATTGTCACGGAGCCTATTACCTGTAAGAATACAATACAATACAATACAATCATCATTTCATTCATGCATGCTAGTACAATCAAACCTCACTCACCCAACTACAACTACATTGTTGCTGCAGCTGTAATTCATCCTTTTGCAGAGCATATTGCATACTACGTGGTGTTTTCAACACCGATACTTTTAACACTCTACATGGCCAATGCTTCCATCTCCTCAATTTTTGGTTATCTAACTTTTATTGATTTCATGAACAACATGGGTCACTGCAACTTTGAGCACATTCCCAAATGCCTCTTCTCCATGTTTCCCCCCCTCAAGTACCTCATGTACACACCTTCGTAAGTATCTTACTCTATGCTTATTTTGAAGATTGATTAGATTTAACTTATTTCAGTAAAATGTCCAATTTAATATTTCCAGGATCTAGCTAGTTATTAATTGGTCCTCAATTTGGGAAGAGAACATTGATAGATCCATGCAACACTTTTAACCAAAGACTTAACCCCATCACCAAAAAAAGTGTCTTTTAATTCTTCAAGACCAAAAGTGGCCAAACCCAACTACTTCAGAATAGGAAATGATTTTATTAGTAATTGGTTAAGCAATTTATTCATGAGAAAAGATAGAGCCTTTATTTCTTTGCTTTTGATTGGGAAACATGTGATGATTTTCATTAATATTCTCAGTCAAACCATATAGAAGACAGAATTGCCCTTGCATGTCTAACTCTTTTAAGACAAAGTTTTCCCTTTCATGTTAATTTCCCTTTTATATCATCAGTGTGATAATGAATACTAAAGTAGCAGTACAATTGAAATTCACATGATAAAGTTCCATATGGATATTTATGCATATGATAAATTAAGGCCAACTGCATTTATGCATAAAGATCAATATCTATTTGTTTGAATAAAAATATTTGAACTAATATGGATCTTTAACAAATATAAATAAAATTAGTTATGGTCTTGCAAGAGAAAAATTTGAACAGAAAAACTCCAACAGAAGAAAAATTTGCCTGCTGTGTCTTTGGAACTTGATATAATTTACTTGAACTGATAGCATATTTGGTGATGCAGGTACCACTCACTGCATCACACCCAGTTTCGAAGCAATTACTCACTTTTCATGCCATTCTACGACTACATCTATGGTACCATGGACCAATCTTCAGACTCATTATATGAAAGGTCACTTGTTCGAAAGGAAGAAGCACCCGATGTGGTGCATCTGACTCATCTCACAACACCAGAATCTGTATACCATCTCCGTCTAGGATTCCCATACTTGGCTTCTGAACCTCAGAAATCTAAGTGGTACTTGTGGTTAATGTGGCCCATCACTCTTTGCTCCATCATAATTACTTTTATTTATGGGCGCACATTCACTGTTGAGAGAAATGTCTTCAAACACCTAAAGCTGCAAACATGGGCTATTCCCAAATACAGCATTCAAGTAAAGATGAAGCTGATATGGATTTCAATATGTCATATTGATATTACAAATGATGTTTTCTGAGATTAAATTCATGTCCATGCAGTATTACATGCAATGGCAGAGAGAATCAATAAACAGAGCGATCGAGGCAAGTGTATTAGAAGCTGAGACCAAGGGTATTAGAGTGTTGAGTCTAGGCCTACTGAATCAGGCAAGTACACAAACAAACAGATATATTTTTGCAATGGATCAGTTATTTATATTGATCTTGTGGTGCGGTGCAGGACGAGGGGCTGAACAAAAACGGTGAGCTGTTCTTACAACGACACCCTCAGCTAAAAGTGAAACTGGTAGATGGGAGCAGTTTAGCTGTTGCCATTGTGCTAAAGAGCATTCCGAGAGGAACAACACAGGTTGTTCTCAGAGGCAACCTTTCAAAAGTAGCTTACTCTATTGCCCTTGCTTTATGCCAAGGGGGAATCCAGGTAAACAAAATCTGGTTTCCCTGTTCCTACAAATTCATGAATCATAGCAAAACTTCAATTTTCAATGCCTAAAATTACAACAGGTTTACACAATGTGGGAGGATAAATATAAACAACTCAAAGCTAAGCTTACCAAAGAGGCCGGAGACAATTTGGTCCTATCTAAACACAATGCTCCAAAGGTAATGAAAGTTAAGTAAAGGGTGTGCAAATTCTCATAGCGATTATAAAAACTGTTGCTTGTGCAGACATGGTTAGTGGGAGATGGAGTAAGTGAAGATGAAGAACTAAAGGCTCCCAAAGGAACAATATTCATTCCCTTGTCACATTTTCCTCCGAAAAAAATGCGTAAAGACTGCTTCTACAACAGCACACCAGCAATGTTGGCCCCCAAGCATCTAGAAAATGTCGACTCTTGTGAGGTAATTCTTTATCTGTATTGATTAATCCTATAACAAACTTTCATCTTCTTCTTCTTTTTAACTTTTTCTTGTAAATGCCACACAGAATTGGCTACCAAGAAGGGTGATGAGTGCATGGCGAATAGCCGGAATACTGCACGCTATGGAAGAATGGGATGTACATGAGTGCGGAAACATGATGTTCGACATTGAGAAAATATGGCAAGCCAGCCTTGAGCATGGATTCCGTCCCTTGGTGAACATCGAAGACTCAAACCCGAATTAGACTACAACCGATTTTTACTTTCAAGAAGCTGCCGCTATCCGCAGGGAAACAATATGTTGAGAACCATACCTAAATACTTATCTCCACTCCTGCTTATGCTTCAATAAAATTGATGATTTATGAGCATCTTCCATCTTAATTTTGTGACATATAACAATCCTTATATTTACATATATAACGTTTTTTAACTTCATCTTACTGAGATGGTAACATATGTATGTACATTTCAAATAGCTAAGTGCATTCTGAAGTTTTCAAAAGCAACATATACACATACATATAGCAGAGGATTACAAATAAACCAAAAGTATGGAAGCAAAAAAAAGGGGTACTCAAAGGATATGGCTGAACTTCTGCAAGGGTTGCATGGCATTGTTGCTGTGCATGCTTTGGTTAAAATCGACCAAGTGTGGAAAAGAATTGGAGAAGGAAGAAACGGGTTTTATTAATGTTTAGCACTAACGTTTTTTTGTTTGCACGTGCAAGGAGAACGCGTGGTTTCACTTAAGGAAACACACGTGGGCCTTTGCCACGTCATCAAACTCAAAGCCTCGGATAAAAGCGTGTCTTCACTTACAAAGGCGTGTTCATCCTTTAGCTAAGAGTTGCTGCTACGTGGAGCCAATCGCGTGTTGACAGCTCAGCTCTCATAACAGTTATTTCAGTTGCAACGCTCAGAGGAGAGAGAAACGGCGAAACAGAGTGTGTTTGAAGCTATCTTTCACGGAGTTGCCAGAATTCGTTAGAGATCCGTTTGAGCTGATTCTTTTTGTGCCTGAGAGTGTATATATTTTAGTTTACAGTGTATTTGGAAACACAAGTTTCCATTAAGTATTGAGAGAGACCTAGAGCGAGAAAGTTAGCGTGTTGTGTGTGTTCTTCTGCGATTAGATTGCAGATTTGAAGCTGTAATTGGTTCTTGATTTCTTTCAATAAAGATTCCCTCCCTCCGTTGCCCCGTTGATGTAAGCTTTTATAGCTGAACCACGTAATCTCTGGTGTTGATTTTCGTTTTTTATTTCTCTACATTGGTTGTGTTTGGTTTGGATCTAGTTGGTGGATCTTCAAAGTTTTAGGGTTTTTGATTGAAATGCTAACAGGTACAAATGGATAAAAGCCCTATCCTTCCAGGTCATCTTCTTCATCATGTCCTCCAACCCAGCAAACCAAACACTTGCGCCACATATTCAACAACAATTTGATAATTAGACATGGTATCACTATTATTCCCCGAATGAAATAATAACCATCGATCTTGCAGCCTGGCTATACTCCTCCGGTGCTGCTATGATCCCACATTCTATCGGGCATCACTGGAACTATCATCGCGGGTTTATCAGGATTCATGATCCCACATTCTATCGGGCATCACTGGAACTATCATCGCGGGTTTATCAGGATTCTAACTCTTAAGGGTATGTTTGGAAGAGATTTTAGTGGGTTTGGTGAAATCCTGAATTTTGTAGTAAATATGAATATTGAAAATGAATGTTTGTTTGAGTATTTAGTAGGGTAGGATTATGTTGTAGATGTCAAATTAATGCTGGAAAAGGTGGGTGTATATAATATTTTATTGTAAAAAGTTATATTGATGTAATAGTTTGTTGTGAAAAGATGTACTACCTCCGTCCCACCTTATTTTGCCTACTTTGACCGGCACGGAACCTAAGAAAAAACTGTTTGACTTTGATGTGATGTGTTATTTTAATATTTTTAAGTGGCAATTTTGTAATTAATGTGTGTTTTTTGAGTGCAAAAGTTGTAAAATGAAAGAAATGGAGGGGTAAGGAAGTAAATTTTTCTTTGCCATTTTTGGGCTGGCAAAATTAGATGGGACAAAAAAAAATGGAAAGTAGGCAAAATAGAGTGGGACGGAGGGAGTATTTATTAAGGATTGAATGATTAAATATATGTAGTAATGATTATGTCAGAATTTTGTGATCCAATTTTAAAATTGAAAACAAACATAGTTTAGGATTTTAAAGTCCAAAATCTTGTCATCGGAATTCCCTTCCAAACATAGCCTAAAGATTTTGCTAAGAAGTGCTATTATTCTATGCTTGAGTGACACAGCATTGCGAGAAGTGTGCAAAGAAACCACTGCACAAGCAATGTAGAAGAAACTTGACACCCTCTACATGAGAAGAACATTGGTAAATCGACTTTATCTCAAACAGAAGCTTATTTCATTCAAGATCACTGAAGAGAAGAAGATCTTGGAGAAGCTAAATGAGTTTAATAAGATCGTGTATGATCTGGAGAACATTGATGAGAAACAAAATGATGAGGACAAGGCACTCTTGCTCCTCAATTCTCTTCCTAAACCTCTAGAGCATTTTAGAGACACTCTCATTTATGGGAGGACTACTTCATTGACTTTGGAAGAAGTTCAATTGTCCATCAGAACTAAGATGATCTCTGGAAGCTCAGAAGCAAAGCCACAAACTCAAGCTGAAGGGTTCAACATCAAATTCAAAGGGAACAAGAAAGGTAAGGGGAAGAACCAACAAAAGGCCCAATCTGATCAGAAAACTAATTCTGAAAACTTCAGAGACAAGAAATGATATGCTTGTCATAAGCATGAACATTTGAAAAAGAATTGTCCAGAAAGGAAGAAGAATCAGGTAGTACCCCCAACCCCAACAGGCATCTGTAGCAGAGCAAGCATTTGAACCTGCAGATATGCTATGCATTGCTAGCTCACAACTTAAGAATGACTGGGTTTTGGACTCTGGATGCTCATTCCATGTGTCCTATCAGATCATGGTTTTGTGAGTTGAAAATTGAAGATGGTGGCCTAGTTCTCCTAGGCAATGATCAATCTTGCAGAGTTGCTGGCATAGGAAAGATCAAGCTAAGGCTACATGATGTAAGGGTTAAAATCCTATCTGGAGTAGGTGCATTCCTGCACTCAAAATAAATCTTATCTCTCTTGGATTACTAACTTCTACAGGTTATCAATTCAAGTCTCAAGAAGATCAAATGCTGATAACTAAGGGTGTAGACTTAGTGCTAAAAGGAAAGAAATCCAATGGTTTATACACCTTGGTGGGATTTGCAGTAACTGGAGAATCTGCAGCAATAACCAATGATCCTCAATCAGAACTATGACATAAGAGACTGGGGCATCCAGGAGCTAAACCTTTACAGGTACTAGCAAATTTAAACCTCTTAGGAGGAACTAAGATTACTGCAATAGAACATTGTGAGCAATGTGTACTTAGTAAATCAAAGAAGAGCTCATTTCCTGTTGTAGCTCAACATACTACCCAAAGTATCTTTGAGTATGCTCACTCAGATATATGGGGTCTCTTAAGAATTGAGACTCATGGTGGAGGTAAATATTTCTTAACCTTCATAGATGACTTTTCAAGAAAAGTGTGGATCTATATTCTAAAACACAAGAATGAAGCTTATGAGAAATTCAAAGAATGGACAATTATGCTAGGAACTAACACATGGAAGAAGCTTAAGCACTTAAGAACTGATAATGGACTTGAGTATTTATCAGAGGAATTCCAAGTGTTTTGCAGGGAAAGAGGGATAATGAGGCACAGGACAGTAGCTGCAACTCCACAGCACAATGACATTGCAGAAAGAATGAATAGAACACTATTGGAGAAGGTAAGATGCATGTTGAATGATGTTGGACTCCCAAAGAGCTTCTGGGGTGAAGTTGTGTCAACTGCTGTTGTGATCATCAATAAAACTCCCTCTTCTGCCATTAATTTCAAAACACCAGATGAGGTGTGGTATGGTAAGCATTCTGAATACTCTTCCCTTGAAGTATTTGGGTGTTTGGCCTATGTACATGTGGGACAAGACAAGTTATAACCTAAGGCAGTAAAATGTATATTAATAGGCTATCCTAGGGGAATAAAAGGTTTTAAACTATGGTGCTTAGAGCCAAATCACCAAAGATTCTTTGTGAGTAGGGATGTTACCTTCTAATAAAATATAATGGGATAAAAAACAGAAAATCCACAAGAAATCACTTCACCAGATTCAGGTGAAGGTATCACTCCAGTCCAAGTGGAGGTAATGCCTCAGGAATGTGAAATTGATCAAGCTAACCATGATCAAAGTAGGCTAAAAATCATGGGACGGAGGTAGTACATCTTTTCACAATAAACTATTACATCAATATAACTTTTTACAATAAAATATTATATACACCCACCTTTTCCAGCATTAATTTGACATCTACAACATAATCCTACCCTACTAATTACTCAAACAAACATTCATTTTCAATATTCATCTTTACTACAAAATTCAGGATTTCACCAAACCCACTAAAATCTCTTCCAAACATACCCTTAAGAGTTAGAATCCTGATAAACCCGCAATGATAGTTCCAGTGATACCCGATAGAATGTGGGATCATGAATCCTGATAAACCCGCGATGATAGTTCCAGTGATGCCCGATAGAATGTGGGATCATAGCAGCACCGGAGGAGTATAGCCAGGCTGCAAGATCGATGGTTATTATTTCATTCGGGGAATAATAGTGATACCATGTCTAATTATCAAATTGTTGTTGAATATGTGGCGCAAGTGTTTGGTTTGCTGGGTTGGAGGACATGATGAAGAAGATGACCTGGAAGGATAGGGCTTTTATCCATTTGTACCTGTTAGCATTTCAATCAAAAACCCTAAAACTTTGAAGATCCACCAACTAGATCCAAACCAAACACAACCAATGTAGAGAAATAAAAAACGAAAATCAACACCAGAGATTACGTGGTTCAGCTATAAAAGCTTACATCAACGGGGCAACGGAGGGAGGGAATCTTTATTGAAAGAAATCAAGAACCAATTACAGCTTCAAATCTGCAATCTAATCGCAGAAGAACACACACAACACGCTAACTTTCTCGCTCTAGGTCTCTCTCAATACTTAATGGAAACTTGTGTTTCCAAATACACTGTAAACTAAAATATATACACTCTCAGGCACAAAAAGAATCAGCTCAAACGGATCTCTAACGAATTCTGGCAACTCCGTGAAAGATAGCTTCAAACACACTCTGTTTCGCCGTTTCTCTCTCCTCTGAGCGTTGCAACTGAAATAACTGTTATGAGAGCTGAGCTGTCAACACGCGATTGGCTCCACGTAGCAGCAACTCTTAGCTAAAGGATGAACACGCCTTTGTAAGTGAAGACACGCTTTTATCCGAGGCTTTGAGTTTGATGACGTGGCAAAGGCCCACGTGTGTTTCCTTAAGTGAAACCACGCGTTCTCCTTGCACGTGCAAACAAAAAAACGTTAGTGCTAAACATTAATAAAACCCGTTTCTTCCTTCTCCAATTCTTTTCCACACTTGGTCGATTTTAACCAAAGCATGCACAGCAACAATGCCATGCAACCCTTGCAGAAGTTCAGCCATATCCTTTGAGTACCCCTTTTTTTTGCTTCCATACTTTTGGTTTATTTGTAATCCTCTGCTATATGTATGTGTATATGTTGCTTTTGAAAACTTCAGAATGCACTTAGCTATTTGAAATGTACATACATATGTTACCATCTCAGTAAGATGAAGTTAAAAAACGTTATATATGTAAATATAAGGATTGTTATATGTCACAAAATTAAGATGGAAGATGCTCATAAATCATCAATTTTATTGAAGCATAAGCAGGAGTGGAGATAAGTATTTAGGTATGGTTCTCAACATATTGTTTCCCTGCGGATAGCGGCAGCTTCTTGAAAGTAAAAATCGGTTGTAGTCTAATTCGGGTTTGAGTCTTCGATGTTCACCAAGGGACGGAATCCATGCTCAAGGCTGGCTTGCCATATTTTCTCAATGTCGAACATCATGTTTCCGCACTCATGTACATCCCATTCTTCCATAGCGTGCAGTATTCCGGCTATTCGCCATGCACTCATCACCCTTCTTGGTAGCCAATTCTGTGTGGCATTTACAAGAAAAAGTTAAAAAGAAGAAGAAGATGAAAGTTTGTTATAGGATTAATCAATACAGATAAAGAATTACCTCACAAGAGTCGACATTTTCTAGATGCTTGGGGGCCAACATTGCTGGTGTGCTGTTGTAGAAGCAGTCTTTACGCATTTTTTTCGGAGGAAAATGTGACAAGGGAATGAATATTGTTCCTTTGGGAGCCTTTAGTTCTTCATCTTCACTTACTCCATCTCCCACTAACCATGTCTGCACAAGCAACAGTTTTTATAATCGCTATGAGAATTTGCACACCCTTTACTTAACTTTCATTACCTTTGGAGCATTGTGTTTAGATAGGACCAAATTGTCTCCGGCCTCTTTGGTAAGCTTAGCTTTGAGTTGTTTATATTTATCCTCCCACATTGTGTAAACCTGTTGTAATTTTAGGCATTGAAAATTGAAGTTTTGCTATGATTCATGAATTTGTAGGAACAGGGAAACCAGATTTTGTTTACCTGGATTCCCCCTTGGCATAAAGCAAGGGCAATAGAGTAAGCTACTTT
This sequence comes from Scutellaria baicalensis, assembly GCA_005771605.1. NCBI lineage: Eukaryota > Viridiplantae > Streptophyta > Magnoliopsida > Lamiales > Lamiaceae > Scutellaria > Scutellaria baicalensis. The sequence goes on from CM016722.1 coordinate 49,109,176, forward strand.
TGAAAGGTTGCCTCTGAGAACAACCTGTGTTGTTCCTCTCGGAATGCTCTTTAGCACAATGGCAACAGCTAAACTGCTCCCATCTACCAGTTTCACTTTTAGCTGAGGGTGTCGTTGTAAGAACAGCTCACCGTTTTTGTTCAGCCCCTCGTCCTGCACCGCACCACAAGATCAATATAAATAACTGATCCATTGCAAAAATATATCTGTTTGTTTGTGTACTTGCCTGATTCAGTAGGCCTAGACTCAACACTCTAATACCCTTGGTCTCAGCTTCTAATACACTTGCCTCGATCGCTCTGTTTATTGATTCTCTCTGCCATTGCATGTAATACTGCATGGACATGAATTTAATCTCAGAAAACATCATTTGTAATATCAATATGACATATTGAAATCCATATCAGCTTCATCTTTACTTGAATGCTGTATTTGGGAATAGCCCATGTTTGCAGCTTTAGGTGTTTGAAGACATTTCTCTCAACAGTGAATGTGCGGCCATAAATAAAAGTAATTATGATGGAGCAAAGAGTGATGGGCCACATTAACCACAAGTACCACTTAGATTTCTGAGGTTCAGAAGCCAAGTATGGGAATCCTAGACGGAGATGGTATACAGATTCTGGTGTTGTGAGATGAGTCAGATGCACCACATCGGGTGCTTCTTCCTTTCGAACAAGTGACCTTTCATATAATGAGTCTGAAGATTGGTCCATGGTACCATAGATGTAGTCGTAGAATGGCATGAAAAGTGAGTAATTGCTTCGAAACTGGGTGTGATGCAGTGAGTGGTACCTGCATCACCAAATATGCTATCAGTTCAAGTAAATTATATCAAGTTCCAAAGACACAGCAGGCAAATTTTTCTTCTGTTGGAGTTTTTCTGTTCAAATTTGTTAGTGTTGGATTTTCCAACAAATAATAATTTTCCTTTTTCAATATTATCCTAAATTCAAATTAGATTTTAATTGGATATTTTCATTTGAAAAGATTTGGAAAAAGATTTGATTCTCTCTCTTAAGATTTGACTTGGTAAAATCACGTGTTTTATATTTTTGAAATCTCTTCTTAACTAACAAACACTCCTAAGTTTTAGGAGTTGTTATTTGCTCATGTGTTTTGATAGGATTCAAAGAGATATAAATACAAGTGAGATAAGAAGTCAAAACGTGATTTTAAGAGTGAGATCGTGTGATTGAAAAACGTGGGGTTTGAGAGAACAAAGTCCAAAGGAGATCAAGTTAAGATAGAGATCTAGAAGATTGAGTTGAAGAAGTCAAGCAAGGTTGAAGATGTCAAGAACAAGTCCACTCCCATGTTGCACGTGAGTTATGGAGTCATGGAGATCATGGAGCACTCCAAGATCATGGGAAGAGGAGTCTACACCATGTGTACTTTGAGCTCTATAAATAGGTGAAGCTGCTGAAGATCAAGGATGCACAGAATCGAGAGCTAAAGCAGTCTAGCATTCGCAGTACACTAGTGTCAAGAGTTGTGTTGTTCACACCGATAGACAACATCGTTTTCTTGTGTGTCATAGAGTTTGCATACTCTTGACTTTTAGTATAGGTGTTCTTCGGAGTGTTCAACTGAGATAGTTTGTATACGTCCCTAGGTTTCATATTCATTTCATAGGACGTATTGAGTCTATTGTTCGAAAGAATCTCTTTTAGAGATCTTTCTTTCTCCTTTGTACACATACACAAATCAATAAAGGAGTTTTCGCCCTGAAGGCATTCCACGAGTATTTGTATACTCGTGGATAAATCGTTTGTGTTCTGCAACTTTATTTTCGATCTATTTTTCCGCTGTGTTTTACGCTGGTGTTGTCGACACCGCTGACAACACCGTGTACTTTGATTGGGACATTTTTGTTTTTATTTTTTGCAGATCCACGTAGGACTTTCACGTGGTATCAGAGCCATCACTTGACATACTAAGTGGTGGATCTAGCCATGTAGGACGCGGACTATTGCAATCCTAACTTTGGACGCCTTCCAATTTTGGATGGCTCCAACTATGCCTATTGGAAGATTCGTGTACGATCGAAGATCAAGTCCATTGATGCATGTGCTTGGACTGCCGTTTTGGAGGGTTACAGTTCTCCTATGAAGGAGGTCCATGGTGAACTTGTTCCCAAACCTCAAATCGAGTGGACAATTGATGAGATCCATAGTGCCAACTTCAATGAAAAGGCCATCAATGTCATCTTTGAAACGGTGGACTACAAGGTGTTTCGGTTGATCCAAAACGCTGCCCATGCCAAGGATGCTTGGGATACTCTCCAAAAGCATTTTGAAGGTGCAAAGTGTGTTCGTGAGGCTCGGTTGCGGCTGATCATGTCCAAGTTCGAGAATATGCGCATGGAGGAGAATGAAGACATTGGAACCTACTTTGAGAGGCTCCGGGACATCTCGAATCAAGCCCAAATGCTTGAAGAACCAATTGGACGCAAGCAACTCGTGTCTAAGGCCATTCGAACGCTGCCACCAAGGTTCAACATCAAGGTATCCGCCATTGAGGAGGTCCACAATCTTTCGATAATGGACTTTGATACACTTCAAAGTATTCTTCAAACCTTTGAGCTCAACCTTCAAAGCCAAATGGAAGCGGGCTACAAGACTAAAACCATAGCCTTGCAAGCTCAAGACAATGAAGAATCTGGAGAAGATGATGAACCATTGGAGGAAGTCACTGAGGGGCAGAATGTAGCTATGTTGACCAAAAAATTCAACACCATGGTGAGAAAGTTCAACAAGGAGAAGCCTCGATCGAAAGGGAAGGAACCATTCAATCGATCCACTGATCGATCTCAATGGAAGCCAATTGGATCATCATCTCAGTCCAAACGTCAGCCTAAGAAGACATCTTCAGATCATGGATGGAATGATCCCAAACATCTCGATACCATCCAATGTCGAGCTTGTTCGGGTTGGGGTCACTATGCTAATGAGTGTGCCAACACCTTGAGGAAGTATGGTCTGAAAAATCACTGGGTATCCATGAGTGACGATGAGGATGATGAGGAAGTTGAAACTGAAAGTTCCACAGCCCTGTTTGCAAAAATCGCTACTGGTGTTACCGACGGTGTTGACAACACCGGTGTCATGACACCGCAGACAACACCGACGACAACACCACAGAGGTATGAACTGTTTGATTTTGCTAACATAACCTGCCTTAATGTTGTTTGTGATGATATAAATTCTCTTGCTGGAGATGACTTAGATAAAGATGAAGCCATTGAAGAACTTCATGGTCTTTATAATTCCTTGCTTAAGGAATGGAAAAAGCAATGCAAGCTTGTAGAAATTGTTTCCAAGGAAAAGGAAGCCATATCCAAGGAAAAGGAAGCTTTATCTAAGGAGAATGATGTGCTGAAAAACTCAGTTGCAAAGCTGGAAACCGCTCTCACCAAGAAGGACATAGAACTTGGAAAGATACAATTCAAGCTTGAAGAGACGGAATCCTTAATTGCAAAATGGAACTCGAGTTCTACCAAGGCAAGTGAAATCATGGGATCAGGTAATTCCACAAAATCAGGTATTGGATCAAGTAAAACTGTTGAAAATATTTTTCCAAGCCTTTTTGTCGATTCACATGCAAAGATTAATTTTGTGAAAGAAAAATCAAAAGAGTCAATAAAAACCAACAGTTCAGGTCATAGGAAAAGAAAATATGTTTGTCATTATTGTTTTCAACCTGGACATATAAGACCATACTGTCGAAAGTTGAAAAACGATCGAGCAAATGGTCTGGTGTTACCTCCGGTGTTACGCAACACCGCCCGCAACACCACTGTTGGAAAGAAAGTTTGGGTTCCTAAACAAACTGCTCAAGTCTGCCAAGTTGTTTTTACTGCTCTTAAGTCTAACATTTCAGGTTCTTGGTACTTTGATAGTGGTTGCTCACGCCACATGACGGGCACTAAAAAATATTTGTGTAATTTTGTGCCTATTATCGAAGGATCCGTTACTTATGGAGGAGGTGCTAAGGGTAGAATCATTGGCAAAGGAACTCTTAATCTACCAGGTTTTCCCAGGTTGTCTAATGTGTTTTTAGTAGATGGTCTTATGGCTAATTTAATTAGCATAAGTCAATTATGTGATGACAATCTTGAGGTAAAATTTACTAAGGATTCTTGTGAAGTTTATGATAAGTCTAACATGTGTATCATGACAGGTACATGATCTCATGACAATTGCTATCTTGTTGGAGAAAATGTCACATGTAACAAGGCTAAGTTTGATGACACGATTTTGTGGCATCAAAAATTAGGCCATGTGAATTTTCGAACTCTCCAAAAGTTGATGAAGTTTGAGACTGTACAAGGACTGCCAAGCCTCAATCACAATGGTAAGATAGTGTGTGGAGACTGCCTTAAAGGTAAACAGACCCGTGTTCCCCACAGTGTTACATCACACCACGGACAACACCAAGGTACTGTTTATTGTTTTCAACTTTTACACATAGATTTAATGGGACCAGTTGAAGTTGAAAGTCTTGGAGGAAAGAGGTATTCCTATGTAATTGTTGATGATTTTTCCCGATATACTTGGATTTTCTTTTTACGTGAAAAATCGGATACGTTTTCTCAATTCAAGATTTTGTACACTAGGATTAAGACCTCATTTTCTTCTAAAATTTTGAGCATTAGGTCTGACCATGGTAAGGAATTTGAAAACAAATTGTTTGCTGATTTTTGTGAAAAGAAAGGCATTGAACACCAATTTTCGGCTCCAAAAACTCCTCAACAAAACGGAGTTGCGGAAAGGAAAAATCGAACTTTGCAAGAAATGGCTCGTGTCATGCTCAGTTCTAAGAACCTCTCACGACGTTTTTGGGCTGAAGCATTGAACACGGCTTGCTACATTGGTAATCGAGTCTTTTTAAGACCGGGTAGCAAAATGACCCCTTACGAAATTTTGAAAGGGAAAAAGCCTAATCTTAAACATTTTCATGTTTTTGGGTGTCTTTGCTACATTTTGAATGATAGAGATAATCTTGCTAAGTTTGATGCAAAAAGTGACAAAGCCGTGTTTCTTGGATATTCTTTGAATAGTCATGTTTATCGTGTTTTTAACTTAAGATCTAGGACTATTCAAGAATCAGTTAATATTGTGTTTGATGACTTCTCTGATCTTACAGGTAAATCTTATGAAGATGCCGTGACTGATCTAGTTGAAATTCCAGTAATTCATGAAATTGGAAATACTGATGCTGCCCCCAGTGTTGTCACACCAGAGGCAACACCAGCGGCAACACCAGTGACAACATCGGCAGAACCTGAATCCGATGAAAGTGATGATGATCTACCTGATCAAGTTCGAAGAGATCCACCTGCTCGTATCAGAAAAAATCACCCTACCACACAGGTGATAGGGGGAGTAAACGATGGTGTTCGAACTCGTAGAAAAGATCCCGTGAATTACAAGGAAATGGTAAGACATGTGTGTATGTCAACCACATTTTCAGAGGTAAAATTCTACTGTTTTGTCTCTCCAATTGAACCCAAAAATGTCTCTGAAGCTTTAAAAGATAATTTTTGGATACAAGCAATGCAAGAAGAACTTGAACAATTTACTAGAAATGATGTTTGGTTTCTTGTTCCTAGACCATCCGATACTAATGTGATTGGAACTAAATGGATTTTTAAAAATAAATCGGATGAGTCGGGGAACATTGTAAGAAACAAAGCACGACTTGTAGCACAAGGGTACACACAAGTCGAAGGCATCGATTACGATGAGACCTTCGCACCGGTTGCTCGAATTGAATCGATTAGGTTAGTTCTTGCAATTGCTTGTTATTTGAAAATTACCCTTTATCAAATGGATGTAAAAGGAGCATTTTTGAATGGGTTTTTAGATAAGGAAGTGTTTGTTGAACAACCAAAAGGTTTTGAAGATCCTTATCAACCTCATTATGTCTACAAACTCAAGAAGGCATTGTATGGATTAAAACAAGCTCCTAGAGCTTGGTATGGTCGATTGACCACTTTCCTACTTGAGTTTGGATTCATTCGAGGCATGGCCGATCATACTCTCTTTGTTAAGAGAACTGATCGTAATTGTATGATAGCTCAAATTTATGTTGATGACATTGTATTTGGATCTACTTGTCAAAGTGATCTTGATGATTTTGTGCATGCTATGTCATCTACCTTCGAAATGAGCATGATTGGAGAACTAACTTACTTTCTAGGCTTGCAGGTAAAGCAATTAAAGGAAGGAATTTTCATCTCACAAAGTAAGTATGCCAAAAATTTGGTATCTCGCTTTGGTTTAGAAAATTCTAAGCCTATGAGAACCCCCATGGGTTCGACACAAAAGCTGTCGAAAGACAGTGTTGCCGATGGTGTTGACAACACCCTCTATAGATCGATGATCGGCAGTTTGCTCTACTTGACCGCTAGCCGCCCGGATATAATGTATAGTGTTGGTGTCTGTGCACGTTACCAATCTGACCCTAAGATCTCACATCTTCAAGCAGTGAAGCGTATCATAAGGTATGTTTCCGGTTCGATAGATTTAGGTATTTGGTATACTAATGACACTAATCTTAATTTGGTGGGTTTTAGTGATTCTGATTGGGCTGGAGATGTAGATGATAGGAAGAGTACTAGTGGTGGTTGTTTCTACTTAGGCAATAACTTAGTATCTTGGCATAGTAGAAAACAAAACTGTGTTTCCTTATCCACCGCCGAATCCGAATATGTGGCCGCCGGGAGTGCGTGTACTCAACTTGTGTGGTTGAAACAAATGCTTGATGATTATGGTTTTGAAAATGAATCTTTGAGCCTATTTTGTGATAATTCGAGTGCAATTAATATTTCCAATAATCCAGTTCAACATTCTCGAACTAAACACATAGATATTAGGCATCACTTCATTCGAGATTTAGTTGAAAAAGGGTTAATCCAACTTGATTATGTATCCACTGAAAACCAAATAGCAGATATATTTACAAAAGCCTTAGATTTAGAGAGATTTTCTTCCTTAAAGAAGTCTCTCGGATTGTGCATTGCTTGAATATGCATGCTGTTTTGCGGGTGTTATCGTTCATGTTGCTCACACCACTCTTAACACCCTTAGAATAAATTTTCTATTTTAGGCTTACTAGGCATATGTGTGCTTGTTTGTATCTGACCAGTGTGTTTCTTATGTGAAAACACTTGCTTGGACACCTATTTTGTTAATGGCTCGTAATAAAAGTGCACCTTTGTTCGAAAAATTGATATAAGTCACGAAGCACTTGGAGCACGGCGCTCACTACGACGATGCTTTTCAGGCAGCCTAGTGACTATGCTTAAATGTGTTGTGTGACCTCACTGAGTAACTCGGGGCACGACGTTCGCTGCGACGATGCTTCCTTGTCAAAAGGTGTAGGAGATACCACAACCAAATCAAAAAGAACTTGATCTCACAATCGAGTAACTAGAAGCATGGCGCTCGCTACGACAGTGCTCTCTTTTCAAAAGGTTGGTTGAGATTAGGTATGTGTGAATTTAATTTCGTGTGCACAAAAGAAAAAATTTTCTAGAGCCAAAATTTTCTATGTTGTCATCGCAGTGTTACGTAACATCAGGGACAACACCAGTCAGTTACATTGTGTGCGATTTTTGTGGGATTTAAATTTTATGCATCCCTAGGTATCTGCATTTAATCCTTATAATATATAGTGGATATATTTGATTTTTGGATAATCCAATTTCAAATTTAAAATTCGAATTTTGTGATTCCTATTTTTGTGCAAAATTGTTGAGATTTTATCTTCAATTCATATCTATTTAAAATCTCTTGATGTTATCTAAAAATTTAAAAGGCTCAAAAATTTGTTTAAATACTGAAAAATCGAGCGTGCGTCTCTCCCACTTCAAAATTGTTGCACACTCTCTCTCCTGCTCTTATACTCTCTTCTCTCTCCAGAAATCGATCCCCTTTCTCTTCTTCTTCAAAATCCCCAAGCCCTAATTTCCTTCCTCCTCAAATCCTCTCCAATGGCTGATTCCTCAATTCCCCCAGCTGTCCTTGAACTATTGGAGAAGCTAAAGCAGTCATATCCGGCTTTGCTTGCTCCACCCCCTGCAGCGGTGTCATCAGCCGATGTTGCTGACACCAGCGCAACACCGATCGCTGCCTCTCCATCTCCTTCTGCTCGCACTTCTTCAAAGGCTAAGGCCAAGAGTGCGAAGGGTCCTAAGGCTGGTGGCTCTTCTTCCCAGCCTTCCCAAGTGCCATCGGGCGTCGCCTCAGACCCCGTCGATGTGGAGGAGTTCCAGCCCTCCAATCGCCCACTCAACGAACGGCAAAGACGCTCTCAGCGTCTCCGGGCTGCAGGAAAGGTAACTCCTGAGTTTGTGGTCAAAAAGAGAAAGAGGCCCGTTCCCTCTTCAGCCCCTGCTCCGGCCGTTTCTGAACCAGAAATTTCAGCACCGGCGTCGGCTAAATCGAGTTCGATGGAGCTCGATGACGAATCCGACAAGGATTTTGCTCCCACTGCTGCCTCCGAGACTGATGAGGAAATGGAGAACACCCTCTCTGAAGTAATGCTGAAGCTGAAATCGTCCGGTGTTAAGCCTGGTGTTGCCAACACCAGGGCAACACCTTCGGCAAAGGGCAAAGCTCCAGTCGATTCTTCTTCCGCCCCTGCCGAGGAAGCTGATGACATCCCTACCTTCCAGCCTCAGGGCTCTCCCCTTCAGGTTTCAAAGGCCTATTCTACTACTTTCTACTCTCGTCCTTCATCTAGTGTTTGGAACACTTTGTGCCAAAAATCTTTTATTGCTGAACATTCACTGCACTTAGATTCCTTTTCTAGGTTAGGACTTGTAGATTTTCTGAGGGTAAGAGGTCTATTACACTGTGTTAGCAATATCCCTTCATACTGCCCTACTTTGGTTTATGAATTTTTTGGGAACTTGCATAAAAATTTGTGTGATCCTAGTCATCATCACTTCGGGGTAGTGTATGTTAGGGGGAGTATTTATTCGTTCTTGTCAAAAGATATAAATGCTGTGTTTGAACTCCCTGACATTGTTGAGGATGCTCCTCTGCCTTCTCTTGATATTGTGGCCTCAGAAATTACGGGGGGGGGGGGGGGGGGGGGGAAGGTCCTGTCTTGGTCTCGAAAATTTCCAGCCTTTTCTCTTACTTCTCTATATGCTGTGTTACACAAGCTTGTGTACACAATTGGCTTCCTTTGTCAAATTCCACTGTGGTGACTGAGGAGCAAGCTAACTTGCTCTATAGGATAGTGCTAAGGGTCCCCTTCAATTTTGGGAGGTTAGTTTTGCAAAACCTTAGTAGGTTTGCCGAGAAGTTTTCCTCTTCGTCAAACTACTTGATCTACCCCTCCCTTATCTCGGCTGTCCTTCGTTTCCAAGGCCTTACATTGTCTGCTTTTGAGAGCCTTGTCCCTCCTCAGCCTCCACTCACCATAGCCAAGGCCCTTCTTCAAGGGAATCGGGTTTGTGATCTTCCAATCGCCCCTGGTGTTGCCCCTCGGGTTGGCAACACCAGCCGCAACACTGGCACATCTCTCCTTGCGCAGCTGATTTCTCAACGCCAATCCCTCTCCGAGCATATTGATGGTCTGATCTAGGTCCGAGACAATTTAGATGCCCTCATTTCAGCTCAAAAAGGGGGAGTAGGTGAAGGTGATGGTGAAGGTGGTGCAAATGCCGAAAGTGAAGGTGATGAAGAAGATGAAGAATGAAGGATTGAAGTTGCTGGAATTTTGTTGCTAGAATTTTCTGTTTTATTTTGTTTTTATTGGATGGATGCTTAATTTTAGGTTGTTTAGTTTTGGGATATCAAACATTAGTATTCTGCTTATTCGTTCTTATGTTTTTTGGTTAATTAATGGTGATTATGATTTGCTTGATGACTCTTGATATTATATCACTGTTTTTAGTCCTAATGTTTGGTTGTTGCAGGATTAAGGGGGAGTTTGAATTAAGGGGGAGAAAAATCTAATTGATTTAGGTTTTGAGCTGAAAAAGAAAAATAGGGGGAGATTGTTAGTGTTGGATTTTCCAACAAATAATAATTTTCCTTTTTCAATATTATCCTAAATTCAAATTATATTTTAATTGGATATTTTCATTTGAAAAGATTTGGAAAAAGATTTGATTCTCTCACTTAAGATTTGACTTGGTAAAATCACGTGTTTTATATTTTTGAAATCTCTTCTTAACTAACAAACACTCCTAAGTTTTAGGAGTTGTTATTTGCTCATGTGTTTTGATAGGATTCAAAGAGATATAAATACAAGTGAGATAAGGAGTCAAAACGTGATTTTAAGAGTGAGATCGTGTGATTGAAAAACGTGGGGTTTGAGAGAACAAAGTCCAAAGGAGATCAAGTCAAGATAGAGATCTAGAAGATTGAGTTGAAGAAGTCAAGCAAGGTTGAAGATGTCAAGAACAAGTCCACTCCCATGTTGCACGTGAGTTATGGAGTCATGGAGATCATGGAGCACTCCAAGATCATGGGAAGAGGAGTCTATACCATGTGTACTTTGAGCTCTATAAATAGGTGAAGCTGCTGAAGATCAAGGATGCACATAATCGAGAGCTAAAGCAGTCTAGCATTCGCAGTACACTGGTGTCAAGAGTTGTGTTGTTCACACCGATAGGCAACATCGTTTTCTTGTGTGTCATAGAGTTTGCATACTCTTGACTTTTAGTATAGGTGTTCTTCGGAGTGTTCAACTGAGATAGTTTGTATACGTCCCTAGGTTTCATATTCATTTCATAGGACGTATTGAGTCTATTGTTCGAAAGAATCTCTTTTAGAGATCTTTCTTTCTCCTTTGTACACATACACAAATCAATAAAGGAGTTTTCACTCTGAAGGCATTCCACGAGTATTTGTATACTCGTGGATAAATCGTTTGTGTTCTGCAACTTTATTTTCGATCTATTTTTCTGCTGTGTTTTACGCTGGTGTTGTCGACACCGCTGACAACACCGTGTACTTTGATTGGGACATTTTTGTTTTTGTTTTTTGCAGATACACGTAGGACTTTCAAAATTTTTCTCTTGCAAGACCATAACTAATTTTATTTATATTTGTTAAAGATCCATATTAGTTCAAATATTTTTATTCAAACAAATAGATATTTATCTTTATGCATAAATGCAGTTGGCCTTAATTTATCATATGCATAAATATCCATATGGAACTTTATCTTGTGAATTTCAATTGTACTGCTACTTTAGTATTCATTATCACACTGATGATATAAAAGGGAAATTAACATGAAAGGGAAAACTTTGTCTTAAAAGAGTTAGACATGCAAGGGCAATTCTGTCTTCTACATGGTTTGACTGAGAATATTAATGAAAATCATCACATGTTTCCCAATCAAAAGCAAAGAAATAAAGGCTCTATCTTTTCTCATGAATAAATTGCTTAACCAATTACTAATAAAATCATTTCCTATTCTGAAGTAGTTGGGTTTGGCCACTTTTGGTCTTGAAGAATTAAAAGACACTTTTTTTGGTGATGGGGTTAAGTCTTTGGTTAAAAGTGTTGCATGGATCTATCAATGTTCTCTTCCCAAATTGAGGACCAATTAATAACTAGCTAGATCCTGGAAATATTAAATTGGACATTTTACTGAAATAAGTTAAATCTAATCAATCTTCAAAATAAGCATAGAGTAAGATACTTACGAAGGTGTGTACATGAGGTACTTGAGGGGGGGAAACATGGAGAAGAGGCATTTGGGAATGTGCTCAAAGTTGCAGTGACCCATGTTGTTCATGAAATCAATAAAAGTTAGATAACCAAAAATTGAGGAGATGGAAGCATTGGCCATGTAGAGTGTTAAAAGTATCGGTGTTGAAAACACCACGTAGTATGCAATATGCTCTGCAAAAGGATGAATTACAGCTGCAGCAACAATGTAGTTGTAGTTGGGTGAGTGAGGTTTGATTGTACTAGCATGCATGAATGAAATGATGATTGTATTGTATTGTATTGTATTCTTACAGGTAATAGGCTCGGTGACAATGGAGGAGTGGTGGTGGGAATGGTAGCGAGAGTAAAGGAAGTGGTGGTGCAATGCCCTATGAAGCCAGTAGTATATGAACTCCACTGGACCAGCATGAAATATAAATGTCCACATAAATCCATCTCTCCTCCACCAGGGAAGATGGTGAGCCGTCTCGATATATGCTGATCCCAAGTAGAGCAAAATTCCATTTAGTATAATTTGATCATCCCTGCAGTGTGCATGGTTCTGTAGTTAGATCTGCATATAGCCACCCACCCACCCAAATGGATGATATCACATTCCAAATTGGTCTTACCAGTTCCTTTCCCTGTCAACTTGATCAAACTCAATGCTCCTATCAACTATCCTATTACTTCCTTTGGCCGTTCGATAGCGAGAGAGTGAGATCCATATTTGATTGTGCACCATTCTTGATAGCAACAAAGGCACTATCAGAAAGTTCACCAAGTCCCTTTCATTTGCATCCTTCACTATGTATGAATATGTGGAATGTATTGCCCAGGGAGCCAGTACCACGTACTACATCAAAACACATACAGTACGTGTCAAAGCATCATAAATTAAATAACAACAAAGAAACTAACGCATGCATTATCATGATGCTATTGATGCAGAAAAGCACGAAGAGTAGAAGAAGAAAGCATGCACCTTGAAGCTCCCAAGCCATGTCCATGGCCATTCAGTGAGGATCCCAGGTTTAGAAGCCATTTTCCTTCACCAATACTAAGCTTTCTTCCCAATCTCTACATGAAGAACATTACATTTATAATGAATAAGGTAAATACATCCACCCACAAAGTACCATCTCATTCACTGTATCCACTATGGCTCATTCCACCCTACCATAACCACACAATTTTTTAGTGTAATGCAAATTTAATGCATTACACCTACCATTGTTTATGGAATTGACTGTGGTTAATAAGGATGTAGTTAAGAAAAAGACAATTTTTTATGTTAAAAGTGGTGCCACATGTCACTCATTTGTGTGGTTATGGTATTACCCCAAGGGTAGGATGAAATTAGCCCAATATTGATCATAAAAAGTTGAGTAGGACTTATGTGCCCCCAACCCGACCCGCACCCATTAATTCATTTCTTCTTCTTCTTCTTCTTCCTCTTCTTCTTCACGCTGCACATTTTTTTTTCTTCTTCCTCTTCTTCTTCTTTCTCCTTTTTCAACCCGATCTGCTTTCTTCTTCTTCTTCTTCATTTTCATATGTATTATTTGATATTACAAATGTTTTCTGACATTCACTCATGTCCTTGCAGTATTACATGCAATGGCAGAGAGAATCAATAAACAGAGCGATCGAGGTAAGTGTATTAGAAGCTGAGACCAAGGGTATTAGAGTGTTGAGTCTAGGCCTACTGAATCAGGCAAGTACACAAACAAACAAACACATATTTTTGCAATGGATCAGTTATTTATATTCTTGTGGTGCGGTGCAGGACGAAGATACTCTATAGGTGATATAAAATTACATGCATCTATAATATATAATAAACACAATTCCTTCAGGTAATATAAAATTACATGCATCTATGATATATAATAAACACAATTCCTTCAGGTATTATGAAAATATTATAACACCTAAAGAACATACATATAACACTTATAGAGTATATATATGACACATATCATTCAATCACATAATATGAAATCTTCTTCATATGTGATACCTCAAGAACATACATATAACACATAAAGAGTATATATATATAACTCATATAGAGTATACACATAACATTTATCACTGAATCACATAATATGAAATCTTCTATATAAGTAATACCTTAAGAACATAGATGTAACACCTAAGGAGTATATATATATATTGACCGCGCTGTCGTGACGCGATAAAATTAAATAAAAATCCTTCCTAACCTAACTAACTAGTAGATAGGGTAAGTCGAAGTCGATCCCACGAGTAATGACAATTCAATTATGTCTACTCATGTCTAAACTCAAAGAAACAAAAGAATATGGGGGTTATCAGATTGATTGATAAATAAACTAAAAATTACTAAAATCTAGAAAACAAACTAAACAGAAATCAGGTGATAAAAAGCATTCCAGTTAACAGTTCAGTTATCCACCAATATCAATTACGTCTTAATCAATGTTACCCCCTCTCTCAAATTATCATGGAATTATCACCCCTAATCTAACAACAAGCTCTGTTAAATCGAATCGTCTCTTATGATTAATTAAATTAGGATAAGATCACTAATTAACCCTATTTAATTGAACAACCTAGAATAAGCTCTCTAGATTTAATTCATTAAATGCATTAATTACCAAGACGATAGGATGAACTAAACTCCAAATACGCAAGCTCGATTTGATAATATAGGATTGTGTTACCCTAGAGATGCGCGACCTCTAGTTTACTACTAATGAAAATTAAACCACAACAATTAGGATTCATGATTTAAGATTCTAGCAATCAATTATCAAACACTTAACCTAGGTCGCGAATCTAAATCAAGTATCAATAATTGAAATCATTCATCACAGATAATACAATCAATTCCAATCAAAACATCGAGAGGGAGAAACGAAATTAATTAAAACATAAAAAGATAATTGGGTTCAAACATCCCTGCTAACCGGAATTGAAGAATTAACCAATCGTCATCTCGATTGGATCCACAAAAGTAGTTGATAAATCCATAAAAGCAAAATAAAATAAAGCAAAAGTATGTTTTCTAAAGTGATTCTCTCTCTCCAATCTCTCCCAATAAACTGCTGTCCCACAATCTCTCCAAACTTGGGGATTAAGTAATTCAATTAAATGAGTTTTTTTTTGCAAAGGCCCATTTAATCCCTTTTCAACATTTGGACTTCTTTTAGCTGCTGGGCCTTCTCCTTGATCTTCATTACGTTTGGGCCTCGGTCCAATGAACTCCAAAATACTTCAAAAATTCCTACATTAATCAAGAAAATAACATATGAAGTATCTCGAGTTCAACAGCGCAAATAGGTATGAAAACAATGCATTCAATCAAATAAGAGATAATAAGAATCCAATTAAATCAACAATTAAATGCATATATTTTCTACCTATCAAATCCCCCCACACTTAAACCATTGCTCGTCCTCGAGCAACAAAAGAACTAAAGCACATCGGGGATAAAACAACGAAATGAGTATTGCTTGCTCAGATCCTCACTACACTCATAGGAATTCGAATTTATGTCAAACAAAGCATATGCAAACAAAAAACATGTTGGACTAAATGCAACTATCCCAAGAAATCACAAATTTAGGTAGGACATCGGAAATCAAATTTTTCATAGACAATTCATCAATCCACTCCACCACCCACATCAATCAACACACTCCAACTCCTTTTACGATTTCTTTCATCTAAATCAAAATCCGTTAAGACCTCACACATAATGAATCACCCCTTTTACTCCAAATTTTTTTTTTTTTTACTTTTCGTTTTCACTTTTTTTTTTCATAGACGATGATGACTTCTCGTCTCTTTTTTTTTTTTTTTGGATGGGGTTGGCAGCTCCACACCACTCTTAGGTTAGTCCGTTTATTGTGATTTTTTTTTCACATTTTAACTTTCAAACGTGGACCCCTAAGAGTAGGCAGCTGATTCCACACCTCCATCATCTTTTCCAATTTCAATTTTTTTTTTTCAACTCAACACCTTTTCTCCAAACCCATAAATAATTTTCCAACCAAGGGGTTCATCAAAAGTGATCAAACTTTCACAAATTTCAATTTAGACTACTTCCATCAAGGAATTAAAAGCATATCTCAAGACACAAGTAAGCAAAACAAATCAACTCACAATCATAGATTAATTCTCAAACCAATGTTATCCTTCCTAACAACAATTTCTCGAGACAACATTTAGCAATTTTAACCAACAGAAAGCAATGTTCAACAACACCTCGTCCAATACAAATGAATTCCCAAAAATAAAATTAATAACACTCGAATCATCATTCCAAGCTCACTTACTCAAAACTTTTTTTTTTAATTTTTTGTTTTAAATTTTTGTTTTAAATTTTTTTTTTTTGTACAAATGCAAATGCAAACGAAAATTAAACGTGCTAAAGCGATTAAACGTGCAATATACATAAAAGAAAAGGAACAACCTACATGCAACTATATGACTCTAAATGCAACTACATGCAAGATATGCAATCTATTCCACACTTTCTCAATTATGCAACATTCTCTAATCCCCCACACTTAAATCTTGTTTGTCCTCAAGCAACTCATCATCAAAACACAACAAAAGATATAGACAAGACAAGACTCATATATGTAGGAATTAAAGCAAAAATAAAAGTGTGGAACAGAATTCACCAAATCACCAAGGAGGCTTTGGAATTGGCTTCAGAGTAGGAGCATTTGACATAGTCATCTTCAACCTTCTATTGAGCTTTCTCCAATTTCTTGCTTTGAGTCTTGAAAATTTGTTGAAATATCTCACGTTTTTTGTCAACACCACTTTCGAATTGTCCCTACAATTCATCTCAAAAACATTCTCGACAACAGGGTCAATCAAACTCAAAGCAAAAACAAAATTCTCATCATCAGGATATTTCATGGCATCAAAAATATTGAATTTAATAATTGCCGATCAAATTCCATCGTGAGGGTTCCCTCACGAACATCTATTTTTGTTTGAGAGGTGTTCAAGAACGGCCTCCCTAACAAAATAGGTGGTGAAATTGAAGGGTCACCATTCATATCCAAAACATAAAAGTCAGCAGGAAATATCAGATCATTGACTTCAACTAGAACATCTTCAATGACCCCATCAGGATATGCGGTGCTATGATCGGCCAATTGAATAACAACTCGTGTATCTTTCAATGGCCCTAAATCTAAGGATGCATAAATGGAACGTGGCATGACATTTATTGATGCTCCTAGATCTAGCATAGCACGCTCAATTCTAGTATTTCCTATGCGACATGGGATGACGAACATATCTGGATCTTTTCGTTTTTGAGGAAGCTTTTTCTGAAAAATCACAGATACATTCTCTCCCATCACGACCTTCTCGTCTCCCTTGAGCTTTCGCTTGTTTGTGCACAAATCCTTGAGGAACTTCGCATATCTTGGAACTTGCTTAATTGCATCGATCAATGGTATGTTGATCTCGACTTTGCGAAACACGTCAAGGATCTGCTTTTCCTTATCCTCCTTCGCTGCCCGAGCCAACCTGGAAGGAAAAGGAACCAAGTGAATAGGAAAATTTTCGGAAAATTCATTTTTTACCTTTTCAGACTTCGGAGTTTTGACACTGGATGACTGCTTCGACACTGGAGGCCCAGTGTCAGACTGCTCGGCAGCTTCTTCTTCCCCATCGATTTTCTGAGTTTCAGCAGGCATTTTCGGACTTTCCAGCTCCTTCCCACTCCGTAGGGTCATGGCACTGACATTCCTTGGATTTATTTCTGGTTGAGCTGGCAGTTTCCCTCCGCTTTGGGCCTCAAGACGACTCACGGCCGTCGCCAATTGACTCATTTGCATCTCAAGATTCTTGATGCTTGATTCAATTCGAGAAGTGTTTGATTGGGTATCCTTTTGAAATTGCATGGTGTTGGAAGTCAGCGTCTTCATCATCTCCTCCAAGGATGAACTCGAATTTTACCCGGATGATTGCCCTTGATAATTGGGATTCCCTCCTTGATGATTCGGGTTTCTCAAGACTTGTGGAGGCCTATTAGTCTCTCCGTGGATGGCACCTTGCTGATTTCCCCATCTAAAATTTGGATGATCTCTCCAACCCGGATTGTACGTGTTCGAGAAGGGGTCGTATTTCCTCCCTTGATAGTTTCCACTTCCCACAGCATTGGCATGAGCTTCTATCTCATCAAGTAAGATTCGGCATGTGTCTGTGGTATGCTCGATGGTGTTGCAAATACGACATGGCTTCACAAGAGGAGCACCTGTAGCAACTTGACGCACAAGAGCAGTTAATTCAGAAATTTTATCCTCAACAGTTGATTCGTTTACCTCTTTTACGCTCCAATATGAGTAATCTCGGCTGCCGTATTGATGTGAACTCTTGGCCATGTTCAAGATGAGAAGTCTTGCTGCTGAGGGTGTCTTATCCATCAATGTTCCCCCACTCGCTGCATCGATTGCATTCCGGTCCATTGGAGATAGACCCTCATAGAAATATTGAATCAGCAATTGCTCAGAAATTTGATGATGTGGGCAACTAGCTTCCAACTTCGTGAAACAATCCCAATAATCATACAAAGTTTCTCCCTTCCTTTGTCAGTCTCCACATATCTCCCTTCGAATATGAGCAGCTCGAGATGCAGGGAAATATCGCTCCAGGAATTGACGTTGCATCTCATCCCAAGTAGTGATGGTCCCCGATGGAAGATAGTGGAGCCAGTCTTTTGCACCATCTTTCAAAGTGAAAGGAAATGCACGAAGTTTGATTTGCTCCTCCGTCACCCCTGATGGTTTCATGCTTGAACAGGTGGTGTGAAATTCCTTCAAGTGTTTGTGGGGATCCTCACCTGCAAGACCAAAGAAAGAGGGTAAATAATGAATCAAACCAGATCGTAATTCAAAATTGATAGCATCAGGAAGTTCAGGAAAAGTGATGCAAAGGGGTTGTTGAGTGAGGCTCGGATTTGCTAGCTCCCTCAAAGTTCGTTCTTCAGCCATTTCTCCTTCTTCTTCTTCGGAATCACAGATATCAGATTCAGGAGGTGGTAGCGTAAATTCCAAAGCTCGCTTAGCCTGTTGCCTTAGAATTCGATCTCTCCGGGTAATTTCAGGGTAAAATTCCAGGTCCTTATTACCCTGAGAACGAGTGCGCATCCACAACCTGAAATCACAAAAATTCGAGTGTGAAGATTCAAGTTTCCAGCAAAGAAATCAAACTAATTCAATGGAACAGTCTGCAGAATTCGACACTGAAAGAAATGGGTCACACTGGATTCCCAGTGCGAAAAACAGAGCAAAACAGAGCAGACTTGGAAACAGGGGAATTCGACCAAAATTCAGAAAATTGAAAACAGAGCAGACTTGCGTTTTTTTTAAAAGGAAAAGACAAAAGATGACACAATCAAATTAAATCATTCCCCGGCAACGGCGCCAAAATTTGACCGCGCTGTCGTGACGCGATAAAATTAAATAAAAATCCTTCCTAACCTAACTAACTAGTAGATAGGGTAAGTCGAAGTCGATCCCACGAGTAATGACAATTCAATTATGTCTACTCATGTCTAAACTCAAAGAAACAAAAGAATATGGGGGTTATCAGATTGATTGATAAATAAACTAAAAATTTCTAAAATCTAGAAAACAAACTAAACAGAAATCAGGTGATAAAAAGCATTCCAGTTAACAGTTCAGTTATCCCCCAATATCAATTACGTCTTAATCAATGTTACCCCCTCTCTCAGATTATCATGGAATTATCACCCCTAATCTAACAACAAGCTCTGTTAAATCGAATCGTCTCTTATGATTAGTTAAATTAGGATAAGATCACTAATTAACCCTATTTAATTGAACAACCTAGAATAAGCTCTCTAGATTTAATTCATTAAATGCATTAATTACCAAGACGATAGGATGAACTAGACTCCAAATACGCAAGCTCGATTTGATAATATAGGATTGTGTTACCCTAGAGATGCGCGACCTCTAGTTTACTACTAATGAAAATTAAACCACAACAATTAGGATTCATGATTTAAGATTCTAGCAATCAATTATCAAACACTTAACCTAGGTCGCGAATCTAAATCAAGTATCAATAATTGAAATCATTCATCACAGATAATACAATCAATTCCAATCAAAACATCGAGAGGGAGAAACGAAATTAATTAAAACATAAAAAGATAATTGGGTTCAAACATCCCTGCTAACCGGAATTGAAGAATTAGCCAATCGTCATCTCGATTGGATCCACAAAAGTAGTTGATAAATCCATAAAAGCAAAATAAAATAAAGCAAAAGTATGTTTTCTAAAGTGATTCTCTCTCTCCAATCTCTCCCAATAAACTGCCGTCCCACAATCTCTCCAAACTTGGGGATTAATTAATTCAATTAAATGAGCTTTTCTTTGCAAATGCCCATTTAATCCCTTTTCAACATTTGGACTTCTTTTAGCTGCTGGGCCTTCTCCTTGATCTTCATTACGTTTGGACCTCGGTCCAATGAACTCCAAAATACTTCAAAAATTCCCTACATTAATCAAGAAAATAACATATGAAGTATCTCGAGTTCAACAACGCAAATAGGTATGAAAACAATGCATTCAATCAAATAAGAGATAATAAGAATCCAATTAAATCAACAATTAAATGCATATATTTTCTACCTATCATATATATATATATATAACACCTATAAAGTATAACTATAACACCTACATAGTGTAGGAAGAAGGTGCGAAAAATGACTAGAAAAACGTTTGAAAATCGAGGCTTGTGCGAGCACAGTTCCCTTAAAACAGATTCGCCGTCTCATGAGACCACAATGACGTGGAAGAAGAGAGAAAGGAATGGGCTCGAACGAGGGCCTGTGCGAGCACAGTTCCCTTAAAACAGATTCGCCGCCTCACGAGACCACAATGACGTGGAAGAAGAGAGAAAGGAATGGGCTCGAACGAGCCTTAACCTCCGGCAGTTTCGAAACTGCCGGAATCTGAAGAGGCATGGACCAAGTCGCCCTTTTCCGATTCGCCGTCTCACGAGACCACAATGACGTGGAAGAAGAGAGAAAGGATAGACCAGGTCGCCCTTTTCTGATTCGCCGTCTCACGAGACCACAATGACGTGGAAGAAGAGAGAAAGGAATGGGCTCGAACGAGCCTTAACCGCCGGCAGTTTCAAAACTGTCGGAATCTGAAGAGGCATGGACCAGGTCACCCTTTTCCGAACCGACATTCGTGTACGCAGGCACACGAGTCCATTGGTTCGAGCTTGCTTGGAAATGATTTGCACCCCCACGCGCGCGAGAGAGAGTTTTTTAGTGTATTTTAGTGTACATCTTACTCACCTCATAAGGTGGAAATCAATATATACTAGTGCAAAACTAGCTAAAGTTCCTATGTGGGACTAATAGCATTTCCCACATTTCCAAGCTTTAACCATGATCCAAAACCACTACTTCGGCTTCCAATTTCTCATTCACCCTTGATCCATTTTGGGTGAGCTATATACCGAATTGAAACTCTCACGGAGGAGAACACGTCTCTTCAAACGGATACCATTTTATACCAAATGGGACCCACCATAAATAAGCCCCAAAATGGGCAAAAATTCAGAATTTTCCAAGACATAGTACATATATAACATCTATAGAGTACATATATAACACCTATCACTGAATCACATGCATAGTGTGAAATCTGGTGTGCGACAGATCAGGTGGGGGTGTGCGTGGGCGTGCCTGGGTGCGGCCCACGTGCCGGGTCGGGTCCTAGTCCATATCACTTCCATAACATAACATTGCATATCCAACAACACCCATCAATGATATTCATTCATAAAAGAGACTATAAAAAGAACACGTAAGAGAAAATTAGGTGTAAACCAATTTAATTCCAAAGTAGCTCGCAAAATAAATAATGTGAAAGCTAAATCCAGCTACTCATCCACACACAACCACAAAATCTTCAATTCCATAACAAAACTAGATTCTTAAATCATAAATACCACATGTAGTAAATCATATTACCAATTTATGAATTTATTGAAAGTGTCGCAACCAAAATGTTGTCATAAGAATTCGATCTCTCATAAATTTTTCTTGAGACATATTCTTATAATCCATAAATGGACTAATTTTGAAGTGTGAATTATGAATTGACCGTTTTTACGGAAGAAAATTTATGGGATAATCTCACACAAAACCTACTCAAATGTTATGCGGCCAAATTGTCATTCAATTAATGTTTTGTCCAATTGAGCATACTCTTATTTCATTGGATGAGCTAGTTAAAATTGATATGATATGATGGATTAGCAATGTTTAAAAAATGTGTCTTTATTTTTGGATGAACTAGTTAAAATTGATATGACATTGTGAATTAACATTGTTTACAAAATTGTGATTCAATGTTTTTCATATGTTAGGTTTGAAATTTGTTAAATATGAGATCAAATGTAAATGTATGTTTGATTATGTGTTTTTTTATTTTTCATTTGGGTTAACTTAACTAACTTTTGATTGCTTCATGTGTTTATACAAAACTTGAATACCGACGTCGACCCGAAGTGGCCGGTGCCGGTTCGAAAAATGAAACCGAACGGGCAGCATGAGTCGTTGGGCCTGTAGCAGAATTTGAGCAGTGGACCGGAGCGAAAGGCGGTGCTGAAACTGATGCAGAGTTCGTCGTAATCTCCGGCAACGATTCCGGAGTGGAATGGGATTCCGAAAATGGTGGTGGGGATTTTGGCTTTCACAATCGGGTTTCTGGGGTTTTCACGGAGTGTCAGTGAGGCTTTCATTTCTCACACCAAAGATGGAGATTGAAACTACTGAGATCGCGTGTTTTAATGACTTAATCCGGCCGGGCTTCAGCATAACCCATTCAAATTAGGGGTAATCGTACCAACCGAATAACCACACCAAATCGTTTTTACTAGATTTCAAAAAAAAAAAAAATTGCAACTCAAATATTTAACAGAAATTACACCGCATTATATAGTTTGGTTATAGTTTTTGATTGAAGTCGCACCGCACCAAATCATCTATAATTGTGTATGTATATTATAGATTTGTAATATTATATTTTATATGTTGAGTTATATTATTATTTATTGCATATGTAATTTGTTTTTTTTCACCTAAATTTTAATGTATTCTAACATTTACAATAATCATCAACTCTCTCACAATTTCTTTTATATTTTATTAATATTAGACTAAAGATACGCATGCTTAGTTTAAAGTTTAAATCATTTTTAATATTTATGATTTAAAAGTGTTCGATGTCAATTATTAAAAGACTTACAAAATTTCAATTCATAATTAACTAGCCTCGTATGGGCATTTAAAATCACATTTTATTAAGTTAGTAATTATAATTCAATATATTACTAGGTTACTTCTAAACTATTTCACTATAAGTTTATTATGTAATTAAAATTTGAAGATCGTCTATCTTAAATTTTGATAAAAATATTATATATGAGTAGGACTTGCGTACCCTTGGGGCACCGTGCCCCCAAACACTTATTGTAATACCTTTAAGTAATATGATCAATACCTTAACATGTAATAAGTAATACTTTGAATAATATCTTCACTAAAACATATATTTCAGTTATACACGAAATACCTTATGAATATGCAACTAATACCTTATGAGTATATCACTAATACCTTCAAGGATTTATCACTAATACCTTACGAATACATCAATAATATCTCATGAGTATATAACTAATATCAAACTAATAATACCTTTGGGGGTACGGTGCACCGGCTGTACGCAAGTTTTGTCATTATATATATGAGTATGCTATAATAATATTATTTAAAAATATTTAATGTATGTTCCGATATGCCACGTCAGCTGCCACATGTGCTGAGACTATCCCATGAATCTTCTTCCGTAAAAACGATCAATTCATAATTCACACTTCAAAATTAGTCCATTTATGGATAATAAGAATATGTCTCAAGAAAAATTTATGCGAGATCGAATTCTTATGACAGCATTTTGGTTGCGACACTTTCAATATATTCATAAATTGGTAATTTGATTTACTACATGTGGTATTTATGATTTAAGAATCTAGTTTTGTTATGGAATTGAAGATTTTGTGGTTGTGTGTGGATGAGTAGCTGGATTTAGCTTTCACATTATTTATTTGGGAGCTACTTTGGAATTAAATTGGTTTACACCTAATTTTCTCTTACGTGTTCTTTTTATAGTCTCATATCATTGATGGGTGTTGTTGGATATGCAATGTTATGTTATGGAATTGATATGGACCAGAACAAAACTTATATGCACATGGGGCACGGATCCTAGCCCCTGACCCGACCCGGCGCGTGGGTCGCACCAGGCGTGCCCACACGCCCCCACGCGCACCCCCATTTGATCTGGCACACACCAGATTTCACACTATGCATGTGATTCAGTGATAGGTATTATATATGTACTTTATAGATGTTATATATGTACTCTGTAGGTGTTATATTTATATTATATGATTCAGTGATAGGTGTTATAGTTATACTCTATAGGTGTTATATATATATATATATATATATATATATATATATACTCCTTAGGTGTTACATCTATGTTCTTAAGGTATTACATATATAGAAGATTTCATATTATGTGATTCAGTGATAAATGTTATATGTATACTCTATATGAGTTATATATATACTCTTTATGTGTTATATGTATGTTTTTGAGGTATCACATATGAAGAAGATTTCATATTATGTGATTGAATGATAGGTGTCATATATATACTCTATAAGTGTTATATGTATGTTCTTTAGGTGTTATAATATTTTCATAATACCTGAAGAAATTGTGTTTATTATATATCATAGATGCGCGTAATTTTATATCACCTATAGAGTATCTTTGTAATATCTTTAAAATATTTTCATAACATCTGAAGGAATTGTATTTATTATATCTTATAGATGCATATGATCTTATATCACCTATATAGTATATTTGTAATACCTTTAGAATATTTTCATATTATATTTCTGATATGTTTAATATATACTCTATAGGTGTTATATATATTTTTTAGGTGTTAAATGTTTGTTCTTAAGATTAAGTGATATGTATATATAAATAATAGATTGTGAAATGCGATTTTATCATCTTCTTCCCCAAATTTTTTGCAAATTCATACTACTCAATCAGGTTTTTACAATTTTATACCTTCATTCAATAACCAACAAAGTTGCATATCAAATTACATATATATAAAATTCTGAATATATAAACATTAATGAAGATAAAATAACAATAGAGATAAAACAGAAAATTTGAAATCTGAAAAAATTAGAACACAAAACTAGTGGAAGCATCAATGATGAGCTAGGGAATTAACAACAAAATATCCTCCCTCATTAATCGGAAAATGAGGATTTGATAGACAAAGGTTGGGTTCCTTCCTCCTTGACCCCATAGATGATTCCACATATGTATGTATGTATGTATATATGTTCGGATCGGGTTGAAGAAGAAGAAGATGAAGAAGAAGAAGAAGGAGGAGGAGGAGGAGGAAGCAGAAGGGTTAAAAAAGAAGGAGAAGGAGAAGAAGAAGAAGAAGAAGAAGAAGAAGAAGAAGAAGGAAGCAGATCGGGTTGAAGAAGGAGAAAGAAGAAGAAGAGGAAGAAGAAAAAAAAGTACTGCGTGAAAAAGAAAAGGAAGAAGAAGAAGAAAAAAAAAATTAAAAAATTAAATTAATGGGTGCGGGTCGGGTTGGCATAACACTCAACTTTTTATGATAAATATTGCCACTAACTTGTGGCATGACAACATTATTCATTGCCTCAACTTTATTTTTTTGGGCTAAATATTAAGGTTGACTTTTTCACTATTTTTATTTGTTATATTTTTGTTTTTAACATGATATTCTTTTATAATTATGAATATCTATGTCACAATTTCCTACTAATTGTTTTATGATTATATTATAATTTTTTTTTGAGATAGATAAGCATATATAATATATGAACTAAGTAGTATAAAACTAGATAACGTGCTGTTTTGTTTCATATAAAATGTTCACATGATGCTCACCATGAACATATTAATACGTCCACTTCTGATGTGTAAAGATCATATTTTTTGTAAAATTTATGATTTGAAATAATAATTGTATAAGAATTTATGATACGCCAACGATGACAACATTAATATGTTACCACAGTCGATAACAAGACCCACAATTTTATATATATGTATATTATTATTTCATGATCAACTTCGTCTCATCTCGTATTTTATTTTAATGTACTTAGCTAGTCACATACTGCAAGTAGCACCCCACCCCTACCCCTATATAAATCCTTCCTAAAAAGATTATTCCAGAATAAATAGGCAATAGTTAGGAGAGGTGCGCCAGCGGCGAGCAGTCCACAGAATCTCGATAGTAGTTCCATGAACAATCCTTTGCGGACAAACACCATTGTCCTCATTTTGACACAGAAATCATCAATGGCAGCAGAAAACACAAAGAGATCCAATTCATTGAAAAAAGGGAAAATTTCATTTTACGTCCACTTAAAACGCTATTGTTCGTTTTACGTCCATTTATTGTTAAGGTTTCACATTTATTCCAATTAAAATCAAAATCGACCAATTTTGGTCCTTTGGCCGCCGGAGATCGATTTTTCGGCTAAGTTCAGCTGATGTGGCTTATCGGATCACACGTGGCAACTCATGTGGCTTATCGGAGCATACGTGGCAACTGACGTGGCTTATCGGAGCACACGTGGCGGCTGATGTGGCTTATCGGAGCACACGTGGCAGCTGATGTGGCTTATCGGAAATTCAAAATTGGGGGCGATTGAGATGCAATCGCCCCCAATTGACCAAAATTGGTCGATTTTGGTTTTAATTGGACTAAATGTGAAACCCTAAAAATAAATAGATGTAAAATGGACAGTAGCGTTTTAAGTGGACGTAAAATGAAAATTTTCCATTCAAAAACCCCACTTTCATCATATCATCATCTAAACAACTGACGCAGGTATTTCCACTTATTATTTCATGATCAACTTCATCTCATCTCGAATTTTATTTTAATGCAAGTAGCACCCCCAGCCCCACCCCTATATAAACAAACACCATTGTCCTCATTTTGACACAGAAATCATCAATGGCAGCAGAAAACACAAAGAGATCCAATTCATTCAAAAACCCCACTTTCATCATATCATCATCTAAGCTCAAAATCTTCATGAAACACACCTACCATTACCTAGTCTCCCATGCAGTCTACATTCTCATCATCCCTTCACTTCTTTCCATAGCCATTCATCATGATCTTCCAAAATCTCTCAACTCCAACCAAATTAAAACCATAGCCCACCTCTATAATCTCCATCATCACATGAAGAACACCACCAATATTGCACTCATAATCTCTGTCTCCTCACTCTCCATCATCACACTCTTCTGTCTCATCAAAACCCTTTCCCCCAAGAAGGTATACCTGCTCGACTTCGCTTGCTACAAGCACGACCCGGCTTTCTTGATGCTGAGAGAGAACATTATGGACACAATGCTGGGTCACATGAGCCCAGAAAGCCTTGAGTTCTTTGGTAAAGTGATGGACAGATCTGGGGTGGGTGATCAGACCTTCGCTTACGGGTGGCGGGATTTCCCGCCGGAATCCAAGTTCACGGCCGGCTGGGAGGAGGCCGAGATCGTCATATCTGGAGCTGTCGATGATCTGTTGGCCAAAACCGGGGTGGATCCTCGTCACATTGGGATCGTTATAGTGAATATATCCACCTTTAATCCGGTGCCGTCTCTCTCCGCCATGATCGTCAATAGGTATAAGCTTAGAGAAGATGTTCTGAGCTATAACTTGGGTGGCATGGGCTGCTCCGCCGGGATCATTGCCATTGACCTTGCTAAACATCTTCTTCAGGTTTTCCCTACTTTCTAGTTAATTTTGGTCAAATCTTTTGGTGGGAAAAGTTTAAAATTAGTAAGAAACATCTTGTGTTATCTATTATATTCCAAAGTAATCATCACCCGTCAAGTGTATTCGATGATACATTAACAATAACTAATACTAAATGTTACGAAACACGAATGTTACATGAAATGTAGCAGATCGATGATAAAAATTCGAATATGGTTATGCCAGGACTTAGAAAACACCAATCAGAATCTTCTATTCTATTTTAATGTTTGCGTGTAACTATCACGCACCAAGTATAAAAATTAATGACATAAATAGTGATATTGAAATGAAATATCAAAGTGAAATATTGTTCATGACATTGTGAACGTGGACAAAATATATATTACCTATATAAAAGTATAAATATTTCTTACAAAATAGGGATTGTCTAATATATCCTTATTAAATATTACTCTCTCCGTCCCGGTCCAAGTTACTACTTGGACCGGGCACGGAACCTAAGAAAATGCAGTTGACTAGGTTACTTTTTGATTAAAAAAGTGTTTTTTATACTTTTTGTTGTTGTTTTTTGACTTTTTGGTTACTTTTTGGTTACTTTGTGACTTTTTGGTTACTTTTTGATTAAAAAAATATTATTTCTTTGCTATTTTGGGGTTGGCAAGTTCGATTGGGACGGACGAAAATGGCAAGTAGGTAACTTCGAGCGGGACGGAGGTAGTATTATTTAAGGTTATAATAGTAATTTAGGATTTTCATACTTAAAATAATTTAATATTAGAATTCTAATCCAAAATCATATAGAATTCTATTTTAAGTAGGACTCTAATTTAATGTAGATCATATTTAATAATAATTTAATATATTTATTTGCATAATTTTATATTAGAATTTCTAATATATATATATATATGGGAAAATTCAATTTTGGTCCACTTAGGAGGCTATTGTTCATTTTACGTCCACTATGGAAGCTAAATTCAATTTTAGTCCACTTAGGCCAAAATTCGTCACTATTTAGTCTAATTTTCACCGGAAAACCAGTTTCACCGGCAAGTGTAATTCAATCGCCCCTGGATTTTTTAAAACGCCTATGTGGCACGCTGGATCCCACGTGGACAATCCTCGACCAATCTTATTATTCGAGTCAACCATATATATAAATTAATCAAAAATAAAAAAAATTGAAAATTAAAAAAAATGAAAAATGCCTTCTCCCTCAAGCCCCCCCTCAACTCCACCGTCGGGCGTGTGCATCTTCTTCACCTGCAATTATTGAATGAAACAGTCCTCAATATGTGGGGATCAAAACCCCTCATTCAATTTCATAAATGCATGTGAATTTGGAGAACAATGAAATGAGTTTGTGAAGTTCATTTTCGAACGATTTCGGTAAATTGAGCTTCGATTTGAACAAGAAATATGAAATTGATATGAGATTATGTTTGGGCTTTAGGAGAGGATCATTTTGGTATATCATTTGACCATTTTGGTGTAGAATTGGAAGAAATCAATTTTTTAAGCTTGAAATGGTGGCTATGGTGTTTTCTAGTAAAGTAGGCGGCTGTTTTGGGCTATTTTCGGCCACTTTATGTATCATTTTGAAGGATTTCTTGGTGGGATAAGATAGATAACATGTTAGAATGAAAGTGGGGTGATTTGAAGGTGATTTTGGCAAATATGGCAACTAATATAATATATGAAGATTTGACAGGTATAGAAAAAAATATAATTCTTTTTGTGTCTGAGAGTGTATATATTGTAGTTTACAGTGTATTTGGAAACACAAGTGTTCATTAAGTATTGAGAGAGATCTAGAGCGAGAAAGTTAGCGTGTTGTGTGTGTTCTTCTGCGATTAGATTGCAGATTTGAAACTGTAATTGGTTCTTGATTTCTTTCAATAAAGATTCCCTCCTTCCGTTGCCCCGTGGATTGATTTTCGTTTTTTGATTTCTCTACATTGGTTGTGTTTGGTTTGGATCTAGTTGGTGGATCTTCAAAGTTCTAGAGTTTTTGATTGAAATCCTAACAGGTACAAATGGATAAAAGCCCTATCCTTCCAGGTCATCTTCTTCATCATGTGCTCCAACCAGCAAACCAAACACTTGCGCCACATATTCAACAACAATTTGATAATTAGACATGGTATCACTATTATTCCCCCAATGAAATAATAACCATCGATCTTGCAGCCTGGCTATACTCCTCCGGTGCTGCTATGATCCCACATTCTATCGGGCATCACTGGAACTATCATCGCGGGTTTATCAGGATTCATGATCCCACATTCTATCGGGCATCACTAGAACTATCATCGTGGGTTTATCAGGATTCCAACTCTTAAGTTAGTTAAGTTAACCCAAATGAAAAATAAAAAACACATAATCAAACATACATTTACATTTGATCTCATATTTAACAAATCTCAAACCAACATATAAAAAACATTGAATCACAATTTTGTAAGCAATGTTAATTCACAATGTCATATCAATTTTAACTAGTTCATCCATCAAAATAAAGACACATTTTTTAAACATTGCTAATCCATCATATCATATCAATTTTAACTAGCTCATCCAATGAAATAAGACTATGCTCAATTGGACAAAACATTAATTGAATGACAATTTGGCCGTATAACATTTGAGTAGGTTTTGTGTGAGACTATCCCATGAATCTTCTTCAGTAAAAACGGTAATTCATAATTCACACTTCAAAATTAGTCCATTTATGGATAATAAGAATATATCTCAAGAAAAATTTATGCGAGATCGAATTCTTATGACAACATTTTGGTTGCGACACTTTCAATATATTCATAAATTGGTAATATGATTTACTACATGTGGTATTTATGATTTAAGAATCTAGTTTTGTTATGGAATTGAAGATTTTGTGGTTGTGTGTGGATGAGTAGCTGGATTTAGCTTTCACATTATTTATTTTGGTAGCTACTTGGGAATTAAATTGGTTTACACCTAATTTTCTCTTACTTGTTCTTTTTATAGTCTCTTTTATGAATGAATATCATTGATGGGTGTTGTTGGATATGCAATGTTATGTTATGGAAATGATATGGACTAGAACAAAACTTATATGCACATGGGGCACGGATCCTAGCCCCTGAACCGACCCGGCGCGTGGGCCTCACCCAGGCACGCCCACGCGCCCCCACGCGTACCCCCACCTGATCTGGCGCACACCAGATTTCACACTATGGATGTGATTCAGTAATAGGTGTTATATATGTACTCTATATATGTTATATATGTACTCTATAGGTGTTATAGTTATATTATATGATTCAGTGATAGGTGTTATAGTTATACTCTATAAGTGTTATATATATACTCCTTAAGTGTTACATCTATGTTCTTAAGATATTACATATATAGAAGATTTCATATTATGTGATTCAGTGATAAATGTTATATGTATACTCTATATGAGTTATATATATACTCTTTATGTGTTATATGTATGTTCTTGAGGTATCACATATGAAGAAGATTTCAACCTTTGATGTTGTTTGGAACCCAAATGAGAGTGTGTATTATCCAATCTATAAATGAACCCTTCATTTCAACAAAAAATTCACACTTGAAGTTCCACATCTTTTGAATTCAGTTGTTTCTCATTTCTAACTTCTCAATTCTACAATGGCCTTCCGAAAAGCTTCTTATTCTATTCATGAAGATATACATCTTTGTGATGTGTTTGTTGATATCTCCCAAGATCCAATTGTAGGTGGATATCAATCTGGAAATACTTTTTGGTCACGTGTAGTAGCCAAATACAATTCTACTTTGCCTAACAATATCACTGAATCTCGAAACGTAAAGTCATTGCTTGATCGTGTTACTGTTATCAAAAGTGCAGTCTCAAAGTTGAGTGGATGTGTGGCACAAATTCAACACTCGAATCCAAGTGGAGCGTCAAATGAAGATATTGTAAGTTGGTGTTTTTGTTTAATTTATTTATGTAAAGTTCAGAAGAAAAAAAAACATTCAATATTGACGTTCATATTATGAATTATGCAGATGTGCAGAGCAAAGATCTTGTTGATGCAAGATCCAAAGTATAAGAAGGGATTTAAGTTTGATCATGTGTTCAATACTGTGAAATTTTTTGTGGATTCAGGAAATATTCACAGTCAGAAACGTGTTAATTATTCATCACAATCAGAAGCATCAATGTCAGATTCTCCTGCTCTTTCTTCTCCAGGAATAATTCAATTCAATATCAACTTGAGTGATGAAAATGATATTTGTCCATCATCCCAAATGCGACCAGAGGGAGTGAAAAAAGCTAAAATGAATAGGAAAACAGGAGAAGAATCATCTCTGTTATGGAATCCCTAGAAGAAGGAAATAAAAAGTTTCAAGATTTAATGGTTGAATCAAACGCACGTCAAGAATGAATTTTAGAAGAGATGAAACTAAAAAGGGCAGATGAAATGCAGAAAAGGGCAGATAAATTACAGAAAAGGGAGGATAAAATAATGCGCATGAATTTGGAGAACATTTCTAATCCGGTTAGACGTTCATGGTTCCAGAGTGAGCAACTCAAAATTATGAGTCAATCTTAGTCTGAAAATTCCGCCAACACATATGGAGAATATTTTAATGAAATTGGAGGGACTGGAAGTGGTCTACCGGATTACTAAAATCCATATTATATATGGAGTTTAATTGCATTTCATTTACGTTTTTGTTGTAGTAAATCTAGCATGATGTGTTTTATTAGTTTAAATTTAACATGTTGTAATGCTTATGTGTTTTAGTAAATTTCATTGTAATTTTCGTTAAACATTGTATGATATCTTATCATATTTCTATTAATTATAATTCATGTTTATATTTATTAAATTATATAATCTACAATATAATGCAATACGTATAGATATATAAATTATATAATGTATCAAATACCAAGTATCAAGCATATAAAATCAATACATAAAATATAATAGCTCAAAATGTGGAATTAAATAAATAAAATAAATGAAAACGAAAAAAAAGAAATAATTGTGAATGAATAAAATAAATGAAAAACAAAAAAAATATTTGAGTTGTGAAAAGAAGTGGAATTTGCCGCTTACTGTTCACAAACTCAAATTTGAATTTGGTTTTGCGATGGCGTTGGAGGACACATTTCTCCATAATTGAGTTTGAGTTTGCTTTTAGGTTGACCCTTGGAGATGGTCTTGGGGTTGCAAAAATATAGGAAATGACATTTTTGTTGATTCTTGCAATTGAAAGGGCAAAGGTGAATAGTAAGGTTATAATAGACAAAATAAGAGTTACTCTCTTGTGCACCAATTGCACGGATTTGGGCCGTTTATGAGCTGGGCTGGCCCACCCAGCCCGCGCCTTTTTACTTTTTTCGTGTGTTTTGGTCGTTACCTTCACGTTATGTTAGTGACATTCATGTTATGTTAGGGTTACCTTCGTGTTATGTTAATGTGACCACATCTCCAGATTTCATACCCTTGGTTTAAAACTACTGGTCTAAAATAACACGAAAGTAACACTAATATGACATGAAGGTAACACTAACATAACATGAAGGTAACATTAACATAACATGAAGGTAAAAAACAATGTTAATCATACATTCATGTTATGTTAGAGTGACCCTCACGTTATGTTAGAGTTAGGTAACACTAACATAACATGAAGGTAACTCTAACATAACGTGAGGGTATGACTGCTTAGAGCGAATCTTGGTGGGTTTGAGCGCACCCACCAGGCGCGTGGGGGCGTGTAAGAGCGAGTTGGGGAGCGTGAAAACACGCGTCAGAGGCGCGTGAAAACACGCGCCAGAGGCAGGTCGACCCGGGTGGATCCATGCACCAGTTACACAAAATATTTTGCCACAAAATAATTGTTACACTGTTCATCAATGCCTTAACTCACCAAGGAATCCTTTGATTTATACAGTCTAAACCCAGCTTTTGAAACCCGGGCCAGACAATAACCCGGGCTGAAAATATGCTTCCCAAACACAGGGTTAGGTTAGTTGTTAAACCCTATCCATCCTAAATATTTGATATGAATTGATTTAGCATCAATCAATATTGTGTGTTGTGGTTTAAATCATGTCTATTGAGTAAATTATACTCCCTCCGTCCCGGTCGAAGTTGCCTACGTTGACTGGACACGGAGTTTAAGAAAATGCAGTTGACTCTTACTTTTTGCTTTTTATACTTTATACTTTTTGTTTTTTGCTTAAAAGAGGTAAAAAAAATTGTCATTTATAGGCTGGTAAGTTGGATTGGGACAAACAAAAATGGTAAGTAGGCAAGTTCGGGTGGGACGGAGGGAGTAGTAGATTATATTTTTTTCTTTTATAATAAATCTTATATATATATATATATTATGGGCACACAAAATATTTATGATTATATATAAATGAATGACAATTAATTATTGCTACAATGCAAATGGAAAGTCAACATTTACAAAAATCGACGTTGATTTAACACACGTGTTTGAATTTGAAGTAAATCTATCAACCATTTTAATGGAGAATGTAAAATGAATATTGAAAATTTTAAAGTTGTTTCTTAATTTAATATAAATTTTAATTGAATATTTTTGTTAGAAAATCTCCATAGGTAGTTGACTTCCATATATGATGTAAAACAATCATTAATTTCCAATAAATCAAATTTGATTTTTTAGTTTTCATAAAATATATAATGTCTCTATTTTTTTCCAAATCAATGACATGTAATTCTACATTTTCCTAATATAGGTAAAAGATATCTAGTTGACTTATATATATACACTAAATATATATAAAATATTTTAAAGAATTAATGAACATAAAATATAATATAATATAATATAATATTATTTATTTAATTATTTCCAATTATAGTCTTTATCCTTTAGTCAAAACTCCGTCGTGTTGGACGACAATTCGTTAATATTGTATTTTCAAAAGTTTTGGTTTTCTAAGGGAAATATTAATTTTAGCTTGATAACTCAGATTTTATCTAATTTTAATGCGCTAACTTTATCTCTTTCAATTTTGGTCTTTTAATTATTGATTTTTTCTTTCAAGTTTAGTACTTTTGGTCAGAACAACCAATATCGTTAACTTGGCTGTGAGAATTTGGGTGCCACATAAGGTTTTCTGATGGTCATGTCAGCGATTTTGGTTTTTCCGAACAAAAAAGACCAAAATTGAAAAAAAAAAAATTTGACTATTAAGGAAATATATCAAAATTGAACAAATCATGAGCCAAATGGACTAAAATTTATATATATATATATATATATATATACACACTAGTTAGGGAACACGTGCGTTGCACGTGAGGAGTTAAACTTTTAAAATCTATATGTTGATTGATTTTTGTTGGGTATTTTTTCCATTCACTTTTTGTTTAATATGTAGTTAACATTTTAATTAATTTTTTAAGTTATTGATTTTGCAATTTAATAAGAGTTATAAAAATA
This sequence comes from Scutellaria baicalensis, assembly GCA_005771605.1. NCBI lineage: Eukaryota > Viridiplantae > Streptophyta > Magnoliopsida > Lamiales > Lamiaceae > Scutellaria > Scutellaria baicalensis. Next base: position 49,144,285 of record CM016722.1, read on the forward strand.
GTAATTTAAAAGAAAAACTTTCATAAAACTAGTCTAAAATAAGTTAAAAGAAAAGGCAACAATCTAATTTGACTACTAACTATAACTAATCTAAAATAATTTAAAAGAAAAGGTAAAAATCTAATTTGACTACCAATTATATTTTTTCTTGTTTGATCTTCTTCTCTGTCTTACTCTTCTTTGTTCTTGACTTGTTTAATAAATGTATGATTGTATCATCTTCTTCACCGCTGGATACATGGATGCATTCCTTGTTTTTTATTTTCTTGATTCTTCTTCTTTTCTTTGGTTCATCATTTGGTGGAGTGTCCACTGTTGTTGTCAATGTTGTGGTTGTGTTGTTAAATTTGTCATTTATTATCTCCACAGTTTCCATCTTTTCTATGGCTTCAACAATTGCGTTCAACCTTCCTCCTTCAACTTTCGTGTTGTAGTTTAGGGAAATCAAAAAACGGACCTTACTTGCTCCTTGTAAGATCAACCGTCTGTGATGTTCAGATATATTTTGACCCTGTGTATGTATTTTTATTTAGAAAAACAATAAAAATGTAGGGACTAAATTGTGGACATGAGAAAATGGTTGTCATTCTATTTATATTTGTTTTATTTTTTTAATGAAGATCTTATTAAAAAATAAAATTGTTACCTTCTCAATGGACCTCAAGTAGTCTTCTACTGAGCATCCAACATATATTGTTGCCGTGTCACCAAACATTGTCATTGTAGCTTCAAGATGATTTTGTATCACCCTTAGTTTGACTACATACCTACAACAATGAATTTATATAAGTATAGCGATTTGTCATTACTCATCTTATTTTGTAATTTATTATTTTTAATTTTCTATCTTGGTATTGTTTGAACTGAATCATCATTGCACTTTCTACATGTTGTATTTCCATCATCTTTTGGTGCTGATACTGTGCACTTTTTGCATGCATTGTACCATATTTTTGTTTCATTTTCTACTTTGTCCACAAGTCCAGTGAAATAATAATATTCATTCTGCATTTCGAAAAAAAATGTTTTATAATGAAGACACGACGTATCCATATACCTTGAATATAAATTATAGTCACGTACCTTTGATAGAGAATCTTTTCTCTCGATAAGATCTTCAAGAGTAGTCTCTTTTCCTCCTCTCATTCTTTGTGTCATCCTCAACTTGCATATTTTCAGTGGATCATGAACGGTGCACGGCAGTTTTGCAAGTTGTTTAGATTTCACATTTATTTGTACAGTTGAAATTGAAGTGGTTTGCAATTGGATCTCACCTAAGCAGACATTCGTAATTTAAAAATTATTTTCCTTCTCAAGACATTTGCATTTGTTCATTGTCTTTTTTATTTTTCCAAAAAATTAGTTGGGTTTATGTTTTACCTTGATATTCCTTCGTTGTGACTTTTGTGATGGCAATCGTTGGTTTTTGGTCAACAATTTGTTGCAATTCCGCTCCTTCATTCAAAGTCATGTCTTCCCAAAGGGAAACATTAATATAGTGGTGTCTGCATATCAAAAAAAAAAAAGTTGCATTTCTATTTAGTTATTTTGTTTTGTTCGGGACTTAAATTCATATATTTTTCACATACTTTATTATAGAAGATAGGTAATACTTACTCTTCATTTATCAAAGTGATTTCTCTTACGACCACCTTTCTTGGGGTGTTAGCAATCATGTTTTCCTTCACCCTTGTAAGCACTCCACATATATCTTCATAAACAAAATATATATTCAATGATTATTTTTATATAAATTATTGAAAGGAAATTGAAATAGAAAAATACATACCAATTTTGACGCGCTCCTCATGTTTACCACGCAAGTCTTTGTACTCCACGTAGACATTCTTATCGTGATTTTCCTCGATATTGTTCAAAATTTCCTTCACATTGCTGAAATTGTTTAAAACCAATTCTTTTTCAGGATGTACTGAAGCGAAGTTCGTGTTGACACCTTTAACCATCACATTTTCAATCAAATGTGTTTTGTTTCTTTTAAATTCACTTGCAAATTTTTTTATGTCATCATTAAACATGATGAATCCAATTTGAATGGCTTGCATGATTAGGTATTGGTGGATAAATAAATGGGAAAAAATAAATCAAAATATACATACAACTAAAAAAAGTCACGATAAAAATTAAATGAAACTTGATCATCCACTTACCTGATCTTCATCCATCATTATCATTTTTTGAATTTTCATGGACTTGTTTTTCCCACAACATACTTCGTGGCCAACTCGTACAACCTTCAATGGTATTGATTTTGTCTTTTCTCCGATTTGTAAAAGTTTTATGGACAAATTTTTTTTTGTTGACATGTTTGTCATGTTCTGTCTTCTAGTGTAATTCCTATTAGAGAACCACATATAAAAACAAAGTCTTAATATAAGCAATAAACAGATATGTTACACATATTACCGCCAAACAAAAGTATTGGATACGTTTAAATGATACATAAATAAATAAAGAAAAAGACAAAAAAATGTTTTTCGTGTATATATACGTCTGCATAAGAAGTTCACAACTGATAACTTCATGATTCACATATAAATTTATGTATTGAAATGAGTCTGATCAATGGTTAAAAAAGACTCTTACAGAAATAATACATGAGATTATGTCACACAAGTTTTGTAATAAAAATATTTACATGTTTGATTGATATCATACTTATCAGAAAGTTTATATATTTATAAAAGAATGAACCCTTGTTTATTTTTCATCAACTTGATGCATGCAGAAACATCTTTCTACATCTTTATATGTGTATATGATTAAACCATCAAAGCAAAACTAATTGGTGTATGATTATTGAGATTCGATAGAACAAAATTGAGTGAATTAGTTGAAAATTAAAGTATATCATTGTTTGTTTTAAAAGAGAGTATTAAGCATGAATTTTTTAGCAATGCAATAAATATTGGGAAACAATAATAAAGTAGAAAGAAGATAACGATGAAAAAACATAGATGACAATTCTTTATATAAATCCCCTTATTAATGGAGATTAATCAGGCCACAATGTATTTATAACATTATTTAAAATTAATTTACTGCTAGCCGAATGAGTATAAATAATTAAATAGAGCAAGTTTCTAATGACGCATAATTAATTAAAATAACTTGCAAATTCAACTCAATATAAAATCAGAACATATAAAGATAATAATAAGATTTAAAAAAAAACTTTATTTCACTTATACCTGGTTTCGGAAGAAAACTTCGATAAATCGTATTCTTTCTCTTTCTCTCTCTTTTTGTTTGAATATTTTCTAGTTTAATTGAGGGATTATTTATAGTGTCTTAGTACTCCTAATTGTAGTTATATCTCTTAGATTTGCATGAAGTTTAGAATTCTTATTGTATTAGGTTTCCTGTTTTCTAAAAAAAAAAAGAGAAAAAAATCCAATCTTTTTCAGAAAAGAACTAAACAAATATAACCCCATAAACCAAACTTATATTAGCAGAGGCCCCAAGAAAATAAAAGTAAAAAGACTTGAAAAACACATTTTGAATCTGCTCGGTGCCCTGCCTCCCAACCAGTAGATGAGGGCCGGATTGAATTTGGGTTCGGGGTCTTTGGTTCTTCCTTTTTCTCTCTGAGGAGAAAATGGAAACACTTCATGGGTATCTTATAGCTTATAGCAAACTACTACACTTCCAGCTGTAGAAATAAAACTTGCTTTATCAAACCAAAGCAAGAGAAAACAAAGTCAATTGTTAAATTTCAGATAAAATCCTAATTAGAGTGGAAACCACTCTCTACATGAAACAATGATTCAATCCAACGAACGAAATGCAAGCTCGAGAAAGCATCAAGCACAATTGAGAGCACAAAATATTCTATATGAGTTGAATAAAGCACCATTTAAGTAAAACGTTGAACAACAGAAAAAACTTCCATCTTATCCACTATGCATCTTCATGAGCAAAATCGACTGATCATAACAAATCAAAGTTAAAATTTAGACAATTCTGCATATCATCAACACCACCAAATCCTGCCAGAATTTCTTCTCATTTTCTTTCAGATCTTACTCAAAACAACAAATAAAACAGAATTAAACAAGAAGAAGAAGAATTGATGAGGAAGAAGATACCTATGGTTGGTGATCTGGTGTGGAGCGCAGGTATTTGTAATGGAAAAATTAAAGCTTTGCCCTAAATATTCCAACTAGCGAACTGTTGTTCTGTTGAAGAAAGACTTCCAACCATCCATAGCTGACTGGACCGCAAAGACTTGTAAATAGGATGGCAGAAATGAAGCCGAAAAGTCAAACCTGCGACCCGGGTCGGGTGGCTGGCAGCCCGTCCGGGTCGCGTGTGCAGCACCAAAACGCCCAAAGTTGAAGGTGCGACCCGCGTCGGGTGTCGTCGCCAGTTCCTTGCTCGAATTGAACACTCGACCCGGGTCGGGTGACGTTCAACCCGTCCGGGTCACATGTAGTACGCCAATATTGAAAAGGCCGAATGGAAGACCCCGGCCGGGGGACGGGCAGCTCGACCGGGTCCCATGTCCCAGGCAATTTATAGCCAATACGAAGGTACCACCCGGGCCGGGTGGCGTGTCGAGCCCAGGTGCTTGCAAATTGTAACCATCCACCTGACCCGGGTCATCTGACCAGACCCGGGTCCCTGTTTTTTTTCTTGGGATCACATGGGCTTGTAGACGAAGAAGGCGGGGAGTAAATGGCGGAGGAGTGAGTTGAGTAACCCAATGACTAGAGCTGGCAAAATGGGCGGCCCGGCCCGGCCCGGCAGGCCACATCAAAGCTTCGTGCCGTGCCGGTCCATCCTTAGTTCGGGCCCATAAATCTGTAGCCCAGCCCAGCCTCGTATGGGCTAACGGGCCAACGGGCCAAATCGGCCCACATCGTCTTTTTAAACAAATCAAATATATATAATTATATATATATATTGATACGACGTATCACCACAACAAATTTATAAGTATGAAGTCCATATAGAATTTAAAATTTTAAAATACGATCATTCAATCATCCACATGTCTAAATTAACAACATTACGATACTAACACAAGAATTAAAAATTAGAAAGCTAACAAGTCTTGAACAAGTTTAAAATTGGAATTGAATTATGATCCACAAATTTGAGTTTCAAAAATAAAATACGATAACTCCACTTGTTTATGAATCAATCATCACTAATAACATTAGGGAAGTAGATTTTTTTGTGATAAAAGTGTTTTTTTTTAATTATGGGTCATCGGGCCGGCCTGAGCCCAACGGGCCAAATTGGCCCGAGCCCATCTAGCCCATCTGGCCATTGGGCCGGGCCAAAAAATTTCGACACTTTTCGGGCCACTTTTTTCTAGGCCCAGCCCAGCTTAATTTTCGGGTTGATCGTGCTGGCCCATCGGGCCGGGCCCATTTTGCCGGCTCTACCAGTGACTATCAATAATGAAACTCAATCTACTCTTTTCTCTTTATTTATTACACATTCTTTATTTATCTAAAACTAAATTGATTACAATTTTTATAAATTACAACTTTAACTAATATTTTGGTTTCTAGCATTATAATATGGTTTTAGTGACTTGTATATTTATAATTAATCAACATATTTCTGATATTTCTTCCTTATAAAAAGAGAGAAGTTTGAAGTGTTTGTTGTAAATATATTTTAAATGTAAGAAAAAATATTAAAAATATATACCTTCAGAGTTACTTAAATTTGCTTGAACTTGTAAATTACACGTCGCTGGTCTCTTTCACGATTTTGCAGAACATGTTCTACAAAGTTTTTTTTTTTTCTGAGCATCATTAAGATTTGCATATTTCCTCTTTTGTCCAGCAAGTTTCCTTTGACGCCATTTATATCGGTCATCAGCTGTTCAAATAAAAACTCATTTAATTTTATATATATATATATATATTCGTACAATATTGTGCAAAATATATATCAACAAAAGAATAAAAAGAAAGGGTTAGTTCAGTTCATAAACAACAATTAAGAATACATGTACCTTCCAATATTTGTACGTCTTCCTCAAGTTTTCTATACACTGGAGTTGTTGACCACATGAGGTAACCTCTTGCGTGTAGTACTCTGTTTAACTCCAAAAGTAGAGCATCGATATAGTCATTATCGAAATCTAGAAACTCTAACCTCTAATATAAAAATCCATCAAAATTAGAATTTAATCGTAAGCTGAAAACTCTGACATAAAAATCCATCAAAAATTAATAGAACATATAAATATGATAATAATACCTATTATCTTTCTCTCTCTCTTTTTGTTTGTATATATTTTCTACTTTAATGTTGAGCCTTATTTATAGAGCTTTAGTCTTCCTAATTGTATTAGGTTTGAGTTACAAATATTAGATGTATTAGGTTTCAATGGAGATTTAGAATTCTAATCGTATTAGATTTGAATTTCTTGTTTATTTATTTAAATAAAACTATAATTTAATTCATATACAATAATCACTTGTTTATTTATTTAAATAAATTAAAACTATAATTTAACTTAAATTGATAATGTAAAAGTCCATAAATTTAGTGTATTTAAATATTTTTATTCAATTTTATTTATATATCATATTTATGCTAAATTTATTATATATTAATTACCCTCTAAGATTACATGTATTATAAATGTACAAAATAAAATAGTGCATATAAGAAATAGTGCATACAAAAAGTTTAATAAATTCAGTGTATTATATTTACTTATGAATCGTTAGAAATATTATCATATATTTTATAAATTGTCAATATAAGATTCTTTCGGTGATAACAAAATTATGAACTTATTTAATATGATAATCAATAAAAGATATAATATGATTATAATTGAGATATATTTAATTATAAAAATGAATTAAAATAATTCGTTTTTGGGTGAAATTCCTGTTGCAGAAATATCTTTATAGTTTTAGTTTAAAGTTTTATTAAAATTCCATCCAAAGTTATGGAAAACAAATTTGGCCCATCTTCGGAGGTGGATATATTTTGGCCGAAATGGTATTAAAATTGAGTTCTGATAGCAATGGAAAATTTTCGTAAAGAATGAGTAACAATCTAAAAACTTTCACCAAAATCTTGTGCATGGATCTAGGGATAATAAAGTATAAAGTAATTAATTAAATTTATACCTGGTTTCGGAAGAAAACTTCGATAAATTGTATTCTTTCTCTTCTATCTCTTTTTGTTTGAATATTTTCTAGTTTAATTGAAGGATTATTTATAGAGTCTTAATACTCCTAATTGTATTAGGATTCAATTTCTTTTTGTAACTATATCTTTTAGAATTGGATGAAGTTTAGAATTAGATCTAATTGTGTTTGCATGAAGTTTAGAATTCTAATTGTATTATGTTTCCTGTTATAGAATCCACAATTTCAATTCTATCAAATCTTTAAGAGAGATAAAACAAATCTAATTCAAATTTAATCAAATAAATATTATCTAACAAATCTAATATGATTTAGGATAAAATATGAAAAAGTAAAAATTAATTAAATGTTGGAAAATCCAACACTAACAAATATATTAAATATAGATGCAAAATCTTAGATAATTTCCACATGATAATCAATTATAGGTCATTAATATTTATAAATATTTCTATCAATATATTAAATATATGTGCAAAATCTTAGATAATTTCCACATAATCAATTATAGATCATTAATATTTATAAATATTTGATACAATGTTAACATTAATTTTATGATAACTAAAGTGACATATCATATATTATATTAATGTGTAACAATATTTACAGAAATAATAACTTTATTTTTATTATTATTTTTCTCTGAACTTCTAATTTGATATTTATATTTTTATCATTGCTCAACATTTTTGCACAAATGTATCCGAAGTTTGAAACTTTACTATCAACTACTAACCTTAGCGAATGACTTATAACACGATATAGTGAAATATAGTCTCCAAGATGCTATTTTTTATGGTATTTTTGTCTTTTGATTAATTAAATAATTTTTCATTTATTTTTGTTGCATTGTCATCCTCCAACCATTAGCTTGTTGATGGTTGCTATTGGTTGTCTATTAGTATCATTCGCAAAGGTTGGTGACGATATTATAAAATTTCAAAGTTCAGGTACCTATAATACTTAAATCATTCCAAAAATGTAGAATAAATACAAATAGTATATCTAGCTGGTGCAATATAAGCATGGGTTCTGACAAGTAGAGTTTGATTTGATGAATGAGGATCCAACAATCTAGTTCATAAGGAAAAATTAACGTGACAAAATTGACATTATCTAAAAGGGTTAAAATAGTCATTATAAAAAATAAGAGTATTTTGTAATTAAGACTCTAAATTTGACATTATCTAAAAGGGTTAAAATAGGCATTACAAAAAATGGACAAAACATTCATACTTATATAGTATTATAGATTATAGATATATCACATGTTTCACTATCAAAACTATGTATTTTTGACACTAGAGCATCCGAAATGTTCAAGTACGGAATGTTTTGATATTATAGAGTTTTTCTTTCTCTTGTTCTCTTTTTTTTGTGATTTTATGTTCAATGCAATTTGAATTTATTATCATATCACATTGTTTATGATCTATATAATTCAATGTGAAATATTTTTTTTCCTTGAGAAAACAATTAAGTGAAAACATATGCAGAAAATCTTCAAATACAAATCAAGCATGCTGCATGCATAATCAATCTCCCTATCAAAGAATGGAAGAAGTGAAGATTATATATATATATAACAAAAACTCATGTGAGACGGTCTCACGAATAGTTTTCGTGACAGATAATATTTGGCCACCAATAAATGAAGCATAAATCGCTAGAGTCATTATATAACAAAATATAGGTAAAAATCTAAAAAAAAAAAATTACACTCTTTAGGTGCAGAAAACAATCAAAAACACCATAAAAATGTAATCTCTCAGTGTATATAAGCAAACCAACAATGCTCATTAACTCAATCATATAACACCAAGAAGACCCATCAAAATCTCAAACACCCTACAACACACAAGATTCAAACTCATTTCATCAATCCATTTCACGTGTACGATAATAATACACCGGTTAAAATGAAAGACGAGATTGAATATATTGGAAAATCTGTAGTCAACATGGCAACAATTCATCTCAAACCGAATTTATGTAACGAACCATTTCCCCACTATACAAAATGGCACAACATATAGTGAGCGAAGCAAATTATACCTGCAAATTTATGTGAAGCAATATCTTCAAGCAGCAATCTGCAATCCCCAAGGAAATGAGAGTAAGATACTAATAAATAGTATGTGGCAATAAATCCTAGACCTGTAATTCATTTACTTTTTTGCCCTTTTCGCCATTCATTGAATGGTACAAAAAATACATTAACTATCATACAACAAACACAAGCTTCATTACATGTGATTACACCAAAAAATAATTTCACTATGATCATGAAGGCCAAATGCATCTCATTCAACTGCATTTAATTGCACCATTTCCCGATTTCTTTCTCCTTTTATGACATTTCCGAGAAGCATCATGGTTTTACCTTGTCTTTGAGAGAGGCGAAAACTTCTTTGACTGCATCAAAGACTTCTCCAACTGGTTTGCAAGCATCAAGCTGTAATATAGGAAATTTTGGTTACCATGTTAATACATGTTGGTCTCCTTAAAAGAGAGAGTGGTGGAAGAGATTACCTTTCGAACTTTCCCTTTAGAATTGTAGTATTCGATCACTGGGAGGCTGGATTCTATGTACACCTTAAATCTCTTCTTTATGGTCTCGATATTATCGTCTTCTCTACCCTTAAAGCACGAATGATAAGGAAAACAAAAGGAAGGTAAGGTTAAATAAGAGAGAATTATATTATATATAATTTGATGACTGCAAGAAAAATGTGTAACCTGGTTCCTATTTAAAAGGCGCTTCTCCATTTCCTCCTCGGGACAGTCAAAGAACAATACAAACTCAGGCTCGATTCCAGTCTGTCAAAGAAGAAAGAATAAAAAAGATAACACGTTAGAAACAATAACTACATGGAATATATATGTTCTTCAATAGTTGTGAGGTAAAAGAGAAGACTTACTACAGACTCGAATGCAGCACGATTCTCCTCATTACGAGGAAAACCATCAATAAGAAACTTGTCATTTCCACTTTCTTCCATTGCTCGTTGAAGGAGCTTAATTGTTACCTCAGAGGGTACAATTTTCCCCTCCTTAATCATGCTGTCAATCATTTTCCTATTTACACAAGGCGAAGAAAAAAGTGAATCGGTTTGATAGAACTTTTTAAAGCAAATGGAGTAATGCATCGTGCATTATAAGCATTTGAAAGATTATAGGAAGTATAGAGTATGCATTTATCTTCTGAAAAAATAGTACTCTAAACAAAAAGTAAATGTAATTTATATACAGAAGTAATAGGCGACTGAAAATTTGACATGGAAAGATCAATACAAAACTGAGGATAACGGAGTAGTGATCGAGGCTGAAGCAACTATTCTCATTCACGATATCAAGTCAGAATTTTTGCCAGTTTGAACTGAAGAGAACTCGGTGCATATAATAGATAGCATCAGTGTTACAATAAGGTTGTACCCATTTTCTGAGCCCGAATTTTTCTCTGCTCGTAGAAGATCACCGGCACTAAGATGTGTAAAACCAAAATTTTCGACAATGTTTGCACACTGAGTGCCCTTACCACTGCCTGGCCCACCTGCTCAAATTTAACGAGGGAAAATGAAAAACAGGCCAGGTGACAATCATATTTTGACGAACATAAGAAAAGGCAAGAAAAATATTTATAACTAGTATCTGAAGAATATTGGTATAGTAATGAAAGCTTAACATAGAAATCAAAGCACTCACCTAGAACAAAAACCACAGTGAACTTTTTATCTGTTTGTGAGGTTCCATTTACTTCCTGCACCAATATTAACCTATGTCAATTTTTGTAGAACTAATGTCTGTCATTGTGTTAAAGTGACAACTAAAATTTAATGATGCAACTTAAATCTTTAAACAAGCCTAAGTACCACATTCACTAAGGCCCCAACAGAAGAGTAATTGTTGCTTTACTCAATACCAATTCTGTCTTGAACCACTACCACATGGGCCATTAGGCCCATTACTGGAAAATATGCAGCACAGGCCCTTCTGACATTTCTCTTTTGTTGCCAAACAGGTTAACAAAAGAAAGACCTATAGCATACACCTGCATGCCTCCGATCCGCTGAAGGGGAGAAGCAGTCCCCCCAGAGAAAGAAGTCTTCTTTCTCAAAGTAGGATTCGAAGGCATTTTGCCAGCCATGGGATGCAAAACTGTACGCGAAACTGCTTGCCTTAATTATTTCTGGCTTCTATATATAACTTTCCTGATATTATGTTGATAAAGCTGATAACATTTCATAAACCAATCAACTTAGGTTTTCTATATATGTCGAATGATAGAATTAATGTTTCTAACAAAGATCAAACTTCTACCTAGGATTCCTCACTTGGAGGAAACCTAAAAACTCAATATGAAAAAGATACAAGGTATGTAGAGTGCACAACACACAAATTTCATATTTGTAATTTTGTATGTCCTGGTCATACTTTTTTCTTCATAAATACGGGGAAAAAAAAAAGATGGGAAACTTAATCCACTATAAAAACTCATGATTTTTCATCCATGCATTAGGCTACAAGATTACCAAATCCGAAATTGGATTATTGTCCACAACTATGAGATCAACTCAATTGCAAAATAATAGTTGAACAAGATTTGAAGAAATACCTTGTTTGGAGCATCAACAACAGTCCCCATGACGAAATATCTGCATGCAAACCGCATACAATAATGGCAGTTACATGCATGATTTTAGTGCAGAAAGCACTCCATAAAGAAAGATATCATAGCTTGGATCCTAGAAGTATGAATGATAATGAATTCAGATCCACACTAAGTATCTAATTTCAATAACAATTGCAGACTTTAATTCTGGAAATATTAAACATTAACAGTAACTATAATTCATCACAGGAAAACATAAAATATTTCATAGAATGAAGATCAATCACTTTATACAAGAAATTGTTTACACTTATATGAATATAAACCTAAGATAGGCTCAATATTCACAAAACATTAAGATGAAAATCTGTAAGCAGATTAAAAGAGAGAAATGAAGTATCTTGCAACTCAGAGATAGCACATAATCCTTCTTTTAATAAAAATCACTAGTCCAAATAAAATCTTGGAATCAATTTCGAGTTAAGATTGTGCAAACAGATGAACATATGATTCTGTAAATTAGCACTTTAATGATCAGTACAAATCATCAGATCACTGAAAACCAACACTTATTCTCAACAAAAGTCTTGAAATTGTGAACAAAACAAAAAGGGCTGTACTCAAGATTCAGCAAAAAAAAATAACCTAACATAAAGTAAAAACCCACTAAAAACTGCAGAATCCATCATTATTTAACGTAGTTATTGCCGGAAAATGTAGTGGATCATACTCATAACATGATCTTCTTACTAAAAGGAAAAGAAAATTCAAATCTTTACAATGGGAAGCTCAAATATTGAGCTTTCTGCACAAGCCCACATCAAATCAAAAACAAAAGAAATCAAAATTGAGCTGTTCGGATCCAAAAATGGTGAAAATACATGAATTGAGATGTGGGTCTCACCTAATTGTTGCGAAATTGGCAAAGGGAGGGAAAATTGTAGAGATCTAAGAATAGGACAAAGAATACAATTGCAGTATACTGTGTTTTTATAGAGAGGGAAGCGTTTAAACAATGTCCTTCCAAATATACTCTCTCTCTCTCTCTCTCTCTCCTCTCTCTCTCTCTATAATTTCCCCTATTTAACTTTCATCTACATTCTTTCATTTTCTTTTTCCAAAGACGAAAATGGACTTATATTTCCCAAATATTAATTATTACAATATTTAGATCACTTTGCATTATCATAACAACAAAATTTGAAGGTTTCCATATCATATAAATACAACACTAATATTATTAGTGAGTAATAATACACATTAATAAATTACTAATTTAACTCCAGATAATTCGCACATTCTTCCATAGAAGAGTTAGTCTCCTGTGCAACTGGTGCACATATAATCCGGATCGGATCCGGGTCGACCCGGATTCGCGCACTTTTATTTATTATTTTTTTGAATTTTATTTTTTCACTTCAGATTGTTACCTTTATGTTATATGCATGTGACCTTTATGTCATATAAGTGTGACCTTTATATATAAATGTAATGACCTTTATATACTCTAACTTAGAAAAAAATGAATAATTTTAGCAAAGTTTATACATATTTACGTTTATGTAATATTAGTTGCACATATATTCATCCTTAAAATGCATTGAATTTTGAAAATTTCAATTTTTTTTCAAAGTTATGGATTATAAAGGTCATAATATTTGTACATAAAGGTCACAAGAATTGTAAATAAAGGTTACAATAATACAACATAAAGGTCTTAATCTGAAGCGAAAAAACCTGAAAATCTTCATTTTTTCCTAAGTTACTGAACATAAAGGTCATAACATTTATATATAAAGGTCACACTTATATAACGTAAAGGTCACATCCTTACAACATAAAGGTAACAGCCTGAAGCGAAAAAAAAAAGAAAAAAAAGAAAGAAAATCCAGGTGCACGGATCCGGGTCGGGTCGCCCCAGTTGCACCAATCCAGATCCGTGCACCTGGTGCACAGCAGCATTTGCCTCCATTGAATTGTATTCTATTCTGATATTAGGAACCTTTCACTTAATATATGATCTCTATATCCCTTTCAGATTTCATGTGTTGTCATGAACCGATGTTGACAATATGATAAAATTTACTTTAACTAGATTAAAATATATTAGTTGTGTTTGATCATTGATTGAGATAATTGAAATTTATTGTCATAAATTCATTAATGTTGTTTAAATTGATATGAATTTGAAATCTGATCATTTTCATTTTAAAATATTCTTAAGGAATATATGTGAATTTTGAACCCTTCATTATTAATGGATTTGAAATTCATTCATTTTGAATCTTTTTTTTTTTTTTTTGTCAAATCTCTCAATCCACACATAACCTCAAAATTTAGCAATAAAAGTAAAATTACATGCGACTGTTTTATAGATATAATTATGTGAGATAAAGTTTCATTGACTACAATTGAAACATATTTTATTAAACTAAACTCTGATATATTGATTATAATTTTTTGATTGATTAATTTCATGAAATTAAATTCACATACAATTTAATAAAATCCCATACCCATTATTTAGTAAGATTGTACATGGTACATTATTTTTGGACCAAACTAATATAATTAAAGCATAGCTCAGGGTGTTGAGACCAAATAATAAATAAATATATAGAGAGCATTAAATGGTTATTGACAAAACACCAGGGACTTTATTGACAATATCAAAAAGTTTAGGGATGATTTTAAAATTGAAAAAGAGTAGGGATTTCATTGACAATATCAAAAAGTTTAGGGATGAATTTGAAATAAAACTGAAGCCAGGATTTTGAACCTTTCCCTTTAATTGAAGTAGCACTGTAGCAGAGCTGATAGCTTACTTTCTTCAACTCTGTAATCAATCTGCCTGCTACGTGTTCGACGAAATGCCCAAACGGCAATAATCCATTGGAGAAGAAGAATTTGATGGAAGAGGATAGCCCTCTTGCGATCGTGAATCGGAGTGCCAGTGCGCCATATTGCGATGCCGACGATCTGTCTCCGGCGAGATTGGGCGTTTCCGGTGAGCAGGGGCCAAGGCTTTCTGAACTTTATGGCTTCATTTTCTCGATCACCGTTGTCGTTGCTGCAGGTTTTATCCCTCCAATTCTTCGTTGTTTTCGTTGAGTTTCATTTGCTTGTCAGTGTGTTACAAATTGATTTAAGTTTATCATTGTTGTTTACAAAACTTGATTAAATATTGAGAATGTGTAATTCTTGTTTATTGGTTTACACCAGCAAAAATATTTGAAGCATTGGGGGCCTAGAGCATCATTGATCTTTCATTTTGATTGTCTTCGCCTTTTCCAATAGCTATTAACGTTTAGAAATGAGTAATAATATATGGAGCTTCTTATGATAATTTTGATGTGTAATATGGGAATACAAAATAGTGATTTTGTACTTGGAGGCATTTCTAAGCCTGCCATGTAGGGTTGTAAGTTCGAGCTCAACTCGAATTGATTGCAAACTCGACAAACTCAAGCTTTAATCGGTTGGACTTGATTATTTATGCAAACAATCTGAACTTTATTATTATACAATTTAAAAGATTCGATTGGAGTCAATAAAGCTTGACATGATACTTGCATAATTATATATCAATCTGAAATTTTGCATGAAGTTTTATGGTTATTCATCCAAATTTAGATTAAGTGAGGTAGGTGTGTCTTTCCCACACCATGAAATGAGAGGGACTAAAAAATCTCACCTCAAGTAGTCAGATTTGATCAGCTGATTAGTCCCGAAATTTTTAATTAGTTCCGGGCTTGGAGACATGCGAGCTGCTAACTATTGCAGTAAACATTGGACTCTCCAGTGTAAGTAATCATATCCAACCTAATGGTGTGTAGTAAACACGGCATAAGTAAATATTATAAGGGATAAAACTGTAAAATACCTTAAACTCAACTAATTAGGCTCGTGGGGTTATGGAGCCAAATATGTTGATGTCAAGAGCTACTTGAGTGGTTGACCCCGAGCTCAACTCAGTCAACACCAAGTCAAGTTTGAGGTTCTTTTGAGTTGATTCCGAATAGCTCATGAGCTCACTTTACTCTATTCACTTTTAAAAGCAACTTAACTAAGTTCTTTTGCTGTATCCCTATTGCTCATTGCATTATCCAACATTATGAAATGGGGTTGGGAAAATGCAGATTCCTTTTAAGTTTAGCAATTGAATCTTACAGTTTAAGCACGTAACATGGCATCTAAAACGCTTCTTGTACTTAATCTTTAACAGGTAGTTTAATCATATGGGCATATGTTCCTGAGTATTGGTTGAACTCTATAGGAATCTATTACTATCCAAAAAGGTTAGTACAAAGGGATATGTGCTTGCTTTTATAATTTTAGAGCTTTATTCTGATTCCCTCTTGTATGCCTATCCTTATCATAATTCATATTCTACTTATTCTGCACTCAAAAGTTACTTTCTTGGAGTACATGTTCTCATCTTGTGAAAGATAAATCAAAGCAGCTATACGGTTAAGTGCATATCTAATATTAGTTTTTCAACCAATTTAGTTGTGCTTGCATATCTTAAAGAAGTTGTGGGAACAATTGAAATTTTCAAATGTGTTGCTCAGAGATTGTCATTGTATATTAGAATGATAGATGTAATAACCGTAACTGTCTAAGATATCAGGCTCTTGGCCAACCGTTTGAGAAGAGAGTAAAGAGAGAAAATCTGATGTGGTTCAAGTTTGTATTCACAAGAATTAATCAGTAATCGAACTAATTCATGTTTCTATGACAAGAACTAATTCTTGTGATTTGTTTCTAGCTTTGATGATATCCGTGTGCTACTATAATTAAACGTCGACATTCTTCTTCAGGGACTCTGCAGCATTACCTGTGCCAACTTATGTATTGGTGACAATTATTCTGGCAATCGGAGTTTATGTTGGCTTGAACTTTTTGGCTACTCCTCCTCCTACCTCCTTGAAGTCAATGTTTGGTACATATGAATCTTTAGAAATTGATTTACTGTACATACCCTGCTTTTCTTTTCATTTATTTGATAAGTTGAATGATTATCATATCTTCAAATGTGGTTATGTTTTTTGTAGAGGAATTCAGTGATGAACTAGTGAACTGCGATGATGAGCCTTTCTCCGACATTGGCATTAACAAAGTGAATGAATTGCTCAATGATCTCAATTGATGGCCTCACTATACTGGTAAATGTTATGAAACAAGTGAAGTTATTATCTTTCTATTAGATCGCTGCTTTGTATTCTCATAGGATAAACTAATGGAATTTTGTATCTTATTTGGTTCGAGATATAGTCGGTTTAATTGCTCTAGATAGTCCTGAATTTTATGTTACTTGTACCACTAAATGTTATCTTGTATCGAAATGTAATTTTTAAGAGTAACTTGTATGTTTGTATCCTCTATTGTTTTTTTTTCATTTTAGTGTACACATACTCGATGATGTAAGCAAAAGTTGAAAATGCAAGAGGTTACAAATATGACTCGTAAAATAAGCAACAAATATGACTAAGAACAGATTATGATCCATTTACACTATTACAACAAATATGAAAACAAAACCTCACATAAAGCCAGCCAATTAATATAAAATGCAGTGAATCAGAAAAACAATGCTACAAATGAAATGAATCCCTGCAGTCGATCAAGAATCAACCACAATGCCATCGTGAAGATACAAAAGATTCGTACCATGCGTACGTACACATCAAATTGATCACCGAAGCCATGCCACAGAATCAATCTCATCCCTTGCTTTTTTATACAGTTCAAGCCTCTTAGCACATTGTTGTCTCCTCTCCATCAATGCCGGATCCTCATCCAATAACTCGGAAAGTTGTTTACCCTGCAATACATCACCAATCATTAGTAGATGACCATTTCAACACCTCAGTGCCTAAACTAAAGTCGGTGCGTAGTTCACTTTGCAACATGCCCCCTGAAACTAAAGTGTAAAGTGTAAATCACGAAAACTTCTAGTGGTTAGGTAACAGAAACTGGAAGTTCGGGGGGCTAGTTGAGCAGCAGAGCAAGTAAGTACCTCTTTCTTCCCAATTTGTGTGTAGAAGTAATTGAGCAAATTCTGCTTGGCCTCCTTAACTTGGCAATAAACCACTGCCTTGGGAATCGAGTTTCTCAGAGTTTCTGATATCATGTTCACATAAGATGACACATTCGAACCTATCCTCCTGAAATGTCCCTCAGCATAACGATCAACATTTGCTGCAGCTGCTGAGTTGTCCCTTGGGTGGTCCCGTGGATTCCCACCTGGGTGGTTTCCTGCTTTCTCGACTTCATGTGGAAGTCTCCGGAAGAAATCAACAGTGAGATATGAAGATTCCATATCAACCAATCTAACGACCGTTTTCTTGCTCTCCTCGCGAAACTTTTCCAGCGCTTCATTTGATGCCCCAGCTATGGTTGATTGCAGGGTTGGAAACCTTTTCAATTCCTATATCATCATCAGAAAAAATAAAGATCCTATGTAGACCAAACTAGAATAAAGAAAAATGTCAGCATAACTTCTAAGAATAATGAACTCACCTGACACTCCCCAATTGACTTCCTAACAAGTTCCTTCAGCACAAAGTGAACCTGAATGACATTTATGTTGGTTAGTCATATATGTTGAGAGATATTATAGGGTAATATGAAAAGAATGGTTTCCAATATCAAATTACTCACAGCATCCACAGATGCTTCAGCAGGGCCCCTGAAATAATTTAATGAGCCCTCAATAAGCCTTCGGTATCCTTGCTCAGGAGCAATCAAGTGTGGTTGATAACCATCGGCTTCTGAAACAATTTTCTTCACATTCTGCATTGAAAGATGTCGATCAAATGGGAGCTTTCTTAATGCAGCTGGCAACTGATTGTCAAAAACTCCGTATATTCGATCTCCTCCAGGTCGGCTGAAATAAAGTAGCAGCTGATTAGAATCTACAATTATAACCATCTAACTAAAACAAAGCAAATGCAAAAAAAGGAAATAATGGGTAATTAATGTGAGGCTAAGTAACGACCAGGTAAACATGTGTTCTTTTTTTTTTTTTTTTTTACCCCAATCCATCACTAATTAGAAGTCTTTCATCAAACAATTTTTGTTCATAAGTTAATACAAGATCAGGGAGTATCTATTGAGACAATGATGTGCCACAAACATGAAGTGGAAATAAAAAGTAGGTTCAGTAACAATCAAGACAAAATTAACTCAAAATCATCACAAATCCAAATGAAATCAAAGGTAGAATAAACTTTATTGGGGGGGGGGGGGGGGGGGGGTGGGTGTTTACGACAGGTGGTTTTCAAGTGAAATACACTTCATGGGGGTTAAATGTATCGGTTTCCAAGTGCAAAGACAAACCAGACTAAAGCCACAGGGATTTAATGAATTCTTATCTTCAAATGTGGATAGTGGACGCAGGCTATTACCATTAAACTGTACAGAACTAGCAAAAGTAGGCATCAACTTTGCAAAACCGAAATTTGGGATTCATTGACAAAATTGTATGTCTATATGCCTGATTGCGAACTCTTCCCAAAAATAGAAATAAGTACATAAAGTATGAATAACATTTCTGAATTTCTTGAAGGGCATGAACTATATGCATCTGAAGAAGGAAAAATACATGTTAGATGTAAATGTTATATCTAGGGAATGTAATCATACATGACATATACCATGAAGTTTTAGGACAAAATACATATTAATCATATAGTGGGTTATTGGAAAAGGTTTCCAGATGTAAAATAAAAGGTTGATGAAGGCACACAAACAAACATACCCTCCATCTAGATGCTCCTTGAATATCTTGTCAAAAGCACGACATAGTTCCAAGATGGTGTATAGTTGAGCCTGAAAGACAAACTTCAGTTTCTAACAAGATTTAAATACTTCAGACATAAATTCATGAGAAGGCAAGCAAGAAGCTCACCCCAGCATCAACAGCAATGGGCCTTCCAAGGTGGTCCAATTCGGCTTCAAGTTCATCAATACTTTTGTTAATCAATGAAGTGATACTTGGTATTCTTGCCTTAATTACAGATTCCAAGTGCTGAAAGCAAAATATCCAACAATATAAGCACAAGTTGCTCAAACCAGATTGCATTGAGCGTATAAATTACAGTTAAGGAACATGATAGTACCCTGGAGAGCAGCTTTGCAAGATACTCAGAACCCATTTTACTGACCAAATGCCCATAGTCAGGACTACTAGCAAAGTACTCACGCTCCCTTCTCCTAGCAGAAATCATATCAACATTTTTGTTGATATCTGCTTGTGAACGATTCACGATACCCACCCAAGGATGTTGTAAACGATAAGATCGTCCTTCCAGCACCTAATAATAGTATAAAAACAAAAATGTGTCTTCACTCTTTACAAATTAAGACTGAGAATGAGGGAAGACTGAAGATGAGGGGCCAGGGATGACAGGAAACATAGAGATATTGGTGAGGGGGGACAAAAACCTGAGTGTGGTGCATTATTATGCTAAACAGGAAGAAACAAAAAATCAAAAGGACATGTTTTGGACTACATAAATAATTGATATCATTCTTGCTCTTAAGTCTTCCCAAATGTAACATTTCATTAAGAAAAATGAATCTTGAAAGTTTATCCTTCATTGTCAGTACAATGTTCATCATTCTGAGCATACATACATATATATACACTAATATGTGTGTGTGTGTGTGCACATGTGTTTGTTAATGTCATAGGGAGGGAGAAGCAGGGGGAGAAGAGATTACATCCAGAGCATTAGTTCCTTTGTCCATCAGATCAAGTTTTGTAAGCACTCCAAATGTGCGTTCACCTGCATGAATTTTATAAGAGGATTATAAAATAGCAAGACCAAGTTTCTAATATATCTTATTCAACATTCAGGCTTTGTTGATCAAAGGAAGGTTTTTACCTGATGCATCCACTTCCCTAGCAAGTTTAATAGCATCTGATGTTGCAATATCTTGGTTTGCTGGAGATATTGCCAGTATAATGCAATTGGGCTGCATATGTAATAAAATTGTGATGATTGCAAATATTTTTATTTAAATTAAAATTGTAGTAAAGCAGATATTAAAATATAAACATTAAAAAAAACGCTTTTCTTTTTTTTACCTTCTCAACATATGTACGAACCATATTTTCAATGTCTTGCACTATACTTTCTGGTTGCCCCTCTGCAAAAATAAAATTTCTTGCATTTGATAAAGTTCATATCAATATGAAATTTAAGTACTTTTCTTAAAGATATCATACCTACGGCAACTTTAGTTAAACCCGGAAGATCAATAAGAGTTAAGTTGACAACTGCAAAAAAAGAGGTCAGATTTTATTTTTAGTGGGACAGAACCCTTTTTGGGTGAAAGAGATCAAGATTTACAACATGACATATGGTTAAAGATAAAATAGCTTCAATAGTAACATACCGTTTGGTGAATAGATACTAAGATGAATAGGAACAGGTGAAATTTGTTTCGACTTTCCTGTGATTCTATCAGTTTCATCCTGAATTTCCTTGCGAACCAAAGCTGCACAGAAAATGAGAAGATGTAAACATTTTGTCCATCAAGTTACTGCAAATAAAAAGGATTAAAGGTTACAATTCCTCAATGCCACATTAAAATTTGTGCAAAAATACTTAAATCAGAGAGAAATAAAGAAGAGCAAGGTTGCGACTAGTAATCAATTCACGTTTAAAAACCTTCACTAACAACCAAACATAATACCATGCTAATAATTTTTCCAACTACAAATCAATTGACAAGAGTGTGAGCTATTGATGAACATAAAACAAAAAAGATTGAATTACATCAATATGAAAGCCCTCTTCAACATCACATTCGCATTCATTTTATTTAGAAGTAATAATTTAGCACATTTTACACATACCAAAATCAGTGAAACGTCTGCGAGGCAAATGACCAAACTCTGCATATTCTTGCTGCCCATCTTCAATTTTCTGCAGTTGCAACACCAGCGGCCGCCTTGTAACAATGCCTGAGCTCAAGTTTTTGTAAAAGCATCAAACAGTGAACATGATAAAATCAAGTAATACATAAAACATATAAATGTAGCATTCAATACAAATTGTAGTCTAGCTCATAAACCCAAAATGCATTAACTAAAACCAACCAGAGCCTCGTGGAAGAAAATCACGTCCTACTATGCTCTCCAACACCGATGACTTTCCTGAACTCTGCATTCAGCTCAACCAAAAAAATAACAGATATTCAAAACCCACAAAAGTTGTTTACCCCATTCACATTTATATACATAAAGAAAAATTCGGCAAAGATGAGAAATAATCCCTTTCACTCATCTTACATCCGAATCAAGCAGAAATAATCCTATTTACCCACAAAATTAGCGTTTCTACTTCATAATTTGCACGGATCTGCTACTCGACAAGATAAGCAAATTTCTAGACGACAATAGCAATGAAGACGCTCACCTGACCACCGACAACAGCGACGGAGGGAAGGGCGTCCCAGAGTGAGGAAAAAGCCTGATCGCCGCCGCCATAGTCGCCGAGGGCGGTGCAAGCCCTCTGAATTCTGTTCACCAACCCAATCAAACTCTCCATTGTCGCCATTATACTACCTCAGATACTCGAAACTCGAAAAAACAACAGATCTAAACCGATAATGCAGTTGAGCTCCCAAACCTAAATAAGTTGGAAGTTTGGAAACGAAATAAATACTTAGAATTGAAGTAACAGAGAGTCGAGGAACAACTTTTTGGACTTGAATGGACGCCGGTTAGAGAGAGAGAGTGTGTGTTAAAATTAGGCTGATTTTTTGTTCAAATTGGTGTAGAAATACTTTTGAAATGAACTTTGTTTTATTGGGGTTGTGGCTCAGGGCTATATTGCGCCAGGTGCGTAGCTTTGTCCAGTTTATGGAGATTTTTCCGGTGTTTCGCACCCATTGTGATATTGTGGGGATGAGCAAGACCGTTATAATGTGTTGTTCCTTTCCTTTTTTATATTTTAATATTTAATATATCAATATATTTTAAGGGGTGTAAAATTAATTTAACGTTTTGAAACTTTTGAAATTTGAAATTGGAAAAGTGGGCCATGTGCACCGTTGAGGTATGGCTTTGGCGGTGGTGGGGTCATCTCTTCATAGTATATGGACCACATATGTTGATTGTGAACATCACTAGCAATTTATATAAAAGAGAGTTTTTCGTCTGGTCGTCTCATCAATTTTTATTGTGGTAGGATTGATCAATTTATAACTCTATCATCCACAACCTAAATTCTATAATTCAAATGTTATTTGTGAGTGTTAAAATCATGTTAGAGTTGTACCTTTGTGATATCTCGTACCCAACTTAAATTTATTTTCACAAATCTGATTTGTGAGTTCTGATTATAGATTGACTTTCTCACAAAATATAATTTGGAAACGGTTTTATAATAATCTTATTTTAGTTTCTTTATATAAAGTATAAAGAAATTTTATCAATAGACATCATAATTATTTTAGAAAGCAAAGATTGTTAATCTAATTCTCATTCTTCATTTTGTACTAAGTAAAGTAAGCTCCTTATGGGGAATAAAAATGGGAAAGAAAGCTCAGAATCGAAGAGTATTTCTTATCCTCTCTTCTCTCAAACTTTAGTTTAATAAGTGAAACGTGGGACAGCGATATAAGGACCTATAAGTTCACATTAAAAATAAGATCGACCATCATACAAATATGCTAGACTTATTGGATACATAAAATGACATCCAAATTATAATAAATTTCAGCAGTTTACATTTACAAACTTGGAGATCTTCTACTGATAGTTATTGGCAAAAACAACCACAGATGGATAGATACAGATAAATCCATTGGTAACGGTTTGTTTTTGCGTTCATTGTCGCAACAATATATCACCTATAAATACTTGCATACAATGTGTGAATCGATTATTAGATTTGTGAAAAAAGTGTCCTTGTGTTTGAGGCGAGGTTCAGTCCTGCTTGTACACCAGTTTTGTGTATTCAGGACACCACATATTGTTCTCTACATATGTTTTTATTTCATCCTGCACAACAAATAATACGATTGTTACATTATGTTGAATGCAAGTTCACAGGTTCGAGCAAACAAGTAGGTTTTGCATAGAAGATCAGTTGACCTGTATGAATGAATCAATGTATAAATGCTTTGAAAACAATGAGAGTTTCTTCTCTGTAAATCTCAATATCAATTGGTATAGTGTGGAAATAATCAGCAGAAATTTACCATTCAACATTTGAATGTAGAGCAAGTTTACTTGAACATGTAGAGATGGTAAGAATCAAAGTTGAAAGAAGTAATACATGTAATCTGTAGGTAAATGTGGTAAGAGGGAATTGATGCAATATATGCGAAAAGAGATGTGGTTTTTTGGAGAAGCTGGTCATGTATTTCTGACATTACAAATGTGATTAATGAACCTTTTTAAGTATTCAGCACTCTGAAACTTTAGTGTCTTGTAAATAAACTTAACTATTTGGATAGATATGACACGTCAAAGGCGGATATAGCAAGGTGGGAACGCAGTCATATGAAATAGAGATCTTATAATCTCTTAAATGTTATAAGTTGTTTTGAGAAATTACAAGATGCTAGACCTTATTTTTAAATAAGTTGCTAAGATGCTTGAACAAAATAAGATAATGGAACTTGTAAAATGTTAGTTGTGACAATTCCAAAATATAAAAGGAGTGTAAGTTCCTTACTTTCTGAAAAACTGCTTCATAAGGTCCTATATTATTTTGGGAGCAACTAACATCTTTTTTAAAACTCTTTTAAGTCTTAACAAACAATGTGGAAAAGCTTATAAGCTGTCAAATATCAATAAGGCAGACAAACATCCTCTGAGTGCACTTAAAAAGTTTAAAACGTGATTATTGTAGCATCTTACTAATTTTAGGGTGGCAATCATGTACTTAGATTCTGTTCCCAGCACAGAATAGAAATGACACCAACAAAAGAAGGGAAAATTTAAGACATGCCTAATTTGAATGATCACATATCTATAAGTACCTGATCAAGTCTCAGCAATTCTCGTGCATCCATCTCACGATATCCTTCTGCTAAGTCCTCTTCTATTGCTTCTTGAATGACTGCTGCAGCTACTTCCTTTGTTATATCACGTATTCTGCTTGCATGTTTCGGTTATTAGGAAACAATGGCCAGAGGAAAAGGTAAAATATTTATATTTGGTACAGATTAAATTCCTAGTACCTGGATATTGATGGATAAATTATTCCTTGAAGTACTTCTTCCTCGGTCATATATGCAGCCAGGCTGCAGATACAGAGAATTTACTCAACACCTAAATTGAGACTTGATGGGCAAATTCAAGTACAGGAATATTTAAAAGTTGAAGTCCCTGTAAGTACCATTCAGCTGCAGCCTGTAGCATTCCATCTGAGACGATCTTAGAGCCAGATAGAAGTGTTCCAAGTCCAATCCTGCATTTATGGAGAGCTTCATTAAGATAAAAAGGGAAATGCTAGAAATGCTAACTACATCATTTTTCCACGACTGATTAGAATTTTGAGAATCTCACCCGGGAAAAAGGAACATGTTGTTTGCCTGGTTGCAGTGGCCAACATGACCATTTCCTGTGTAATTTTAATTGCAATTAGTAAATAATAGACTTTAAGACAAAGCTAATAAATAATCTTGAGCAGATTCGTCCACTGTGGTGTGGTCATCTCTGTCTGCCTGTCTCTTACAAAACATCTGAATGCAGTCCCTGACTATATTCACCAATCCTAAAGGTTTATACTTCTCACATTCTTAACTTATTTAATTTAGTAAAAGACGAATTTGTTGGAGAAGGATACATATGGGGCGAGGGGTAGAGACTTACATGTTGCATATCAGTGAACAATCCATTAATACCGAAGTGAAATTTTGTTGATTGTGCGAAAATGCTGCTAAAAGTGCTGGTACATGAAATATCAGTTCCTTGCAACAATCAATTATTGGACAAGGTCTGGATCGTGAAGCCAGGAACCCACCATTTAGATCAACTTAGGAGAGTGCAACTAGGCAAAATTCTTAAGGCTAAACAGTGAACATGAGTAAGTTCATTAATTTTACAGAAGAATTTGATCAAATACTCTGCAAGTCAAAAACCTAGTCAGCCAAAAGAGACTTAATTTAATTCATTAATGGTATATTATCCATTTACAGAAGAAAGCCTCTAGTTGGGTTTTTAATTAAATGCCAGGACAGAAAATAAAAGGTATAACTTAAGGAGGGCAAGAAGCACCAAGTTAAAAGACGTACCAAGATCAACATTGCTAAATGGACTTCCACTTCCAAATATGATGTGGTCACCAACTATGGAAAATGCTTCCTCCGGTGTGCACTCAGCTAAGAAAGTCCCAATGAGTTTTTTCAACAAAACTTGACATAAACATGTATAGATTATATATTTTAACCAACATGTAGTACCATTTTTCGTAGGGTTAGACATAGGAAAAATTGCTGGTCTGGTAGAAGTCGAGCCTTTGAGAGCTTCCAGTACCTGGCAATCAGAAAACAATTTGATTCTGAATATAACTATATAACTTTGTAATTTTGCTTATGACAGCCACGGAAACATGAAAGAACAAAAATGGAATAAGGTAAATAAAATATATATACAATTATTATGAGAGGTAAAAAGGTCATAAGCATAAATGAATCGCATACCTCTTTGTTGAACAAACCTCCCACAGCAGACAACCCAAGAAGCACATCTGGCTTTACTTGCCGAACCTGATTAGATATCCCCCAGACCATTGTCAGAGGACATGACAAGGATACAATTTAGTTATCAGAAAATTCTTAATCATAGTTTATATGCAGGGATAAGGACATAAGATACATGCTGAGGTATATTAACGGACAAGGATGACCCAACAAAAGCTCTATAACAAATATCTCTACAAATGCTACTCAAATTAGCCATGTAAAACTTCTCTGATACCTGATGTCATGTTATTAAGCAGGAAACCATCTATGTTAAATTTCTTAAACATATTATTATCATATTTCCTTGCAGTTGATGAACAGGATAGGCCAACCTGGCTGTCGAACAATAGTAAACCAATGTTCCCAAATTAGTCTATCTAAAAAAATTCAATTCAAGAGGGAAAACTTGTTCAGTGGTACTTCTTTGATTCTAGTAAGCAATAGAAGATGCCAAAATAACAGACATCTCTATGCGATACAGAGATTAACAGAAGAGATCCAATCACATTAAATGACTGATCTCTCCTGCATTACCGGATATGATGCAGAACATATTCAATTTAATTTGCCTTTCTAAACACAGGAAATGGTTGAAGAAACATTTGGAGCTACAGGAAATGCAGAAGGGCCAAAAAAAGTATGAATGAGACAGCTCTTTTTGCTTACAAGGTATAAGCAGAGCCAAAATGAACCAGATCATGTAGTTATTTAGTGATTCATGTTTGAATTCTATTTGTCGGATATATATCACATTCCACAATTAATCTTTAAAACATTGAAAAAACAGCATATGTGAAATTTCATTAGACATTTCAGGTCAACCTAACAAACATGGGAGCTAGCGCTAAGATAATGTTTGTCAAATGATTGCACATTTGGCAATATAATAGATCCAATAAGACTAAAATTAAGACATCCAGTTTAATACACTGACCACTTCTGCAAGGTTTGCCCCTTCTTTCAGGCCTTGTCGTTCTATTTCTTTGACCTTCCTGGCAAATGGCCGAGCATCTGGATCAATATTTTCACGTGCTTCGGTTATAAGTCCCTGAATTACACAAAAAGTACTGCACTTTTAAGTTCTTGTTGCCCGTGAAGAATATTTTTGAATGGTTGATGATGGAAACAACAATAATTTCAACATGTTCCTTTGTTAACAGAGATGAGTTGTGGTTATATCTCTCAGTTTCACTCATCATATTAATCAGGCAACAAAATAAAAACAAAAAAAAATTAAAATATATACTAGTAGGTCACTCACATTAGCATCAACAACCCAAAATTGACTCCTAGCACTTTCAAAAGCAACTTCAGTGTCTCCCAGCATTCTTGCCATGGTTTTCCTTGCAGCATTCAGAACACCTATTCCAGCGCTGCAGCCACAGTTTCGATGGTGTTTATAAATGAAACAGGAGAATGAAGCAACTACAATGATGAAATACTACCTTCCAGCACCGGCAACAACAATTTTCATCTTTGGAAAGTCGATCATTGGTCTTCCTTGCGCTCTGACTGCTCCTAAAAGACCCGCAAGTGCAACCCCTGCTGTTCCCTTTATTGGCATTGAACAACACACAAAATATTTGATTCAGTTGTAAAGACTAACAAACATTTAATGACTCATAGCATGAAATTATTCAGATCACATTTCATTAAACACATAAAAGCAAGATATCACAGGATGATACTACTAAAACATGTACAAGGCAACAAAAAATCAATTGAAGCAGTCTCGTTAAATCATGGTTCTTACGGATTATAAGGTGAGAAACCATAAAAGAAGATATGATCACAGCATTCTCTTTCTTTGGACCTCAGCATTAGTTCCGGAGTTGAATTTTTGAATTTTAATTTTTATATATTATGACGTTTTAAAATAGAAGGGAATAAAGCATCTGACGTATTCAGAACTTAACCGTTTTTTTAGGAAAATTACTAAATTAGATTCTTATAATGCTTTTCTGACTGAATTTTACTAATTTAGTTTTTTATAATGCTTTTATGACTGAATTTTACTAAATTAGTTTCTTATAATGCTTTTATGACTGAAAGCATTTGTTATAGTTTCCCTGCATCACAAGCTACACTGACTCGTTCCTGCAATGAGCATACAAATGATGAAATCACATTATTGAAGTCTTGACTTTCTATATAAATGTTCAGTAGTGATTCTTTTAGTTCAATGCTAGCCATTAAGCTTTGCATATGAGTAATGAATCTGTATTGCAATTTGTATGCACTGTTTCGATATCATATCACACAGTTATTTTCCATATGTTAAGCTTCATTTTCTCTCACATGCATACAAGTACAAATATATTATGCAAGCATTTATCGTGGGCATGAGAGCGATCTACTAGTTCTTTTCTCCATATCCTTACCAATATCACCTGACATCGAGAAAATAAAATATCACCTGACAAATCAAATTTATGTATATACCCGCAGAAGCATGATACTGTATGGCATATTCAAACCCTCAAACTAATCTAATCATATGCACATCAGTGACCTCAAGAACATTCTCAAACCTTTCAAAATTTTGAATCTTGAAAGAATTGAGATTTATATGAATAAAAGAAAGTCTTAATGACGTTAATTATAAAAATGTCCATCTTTCTGAAAATTTGAAAGATAAATAAAACCCAACGATATTGCTTTAGTTATCATTATATTAAACCGTTTGACATTTACACGACTAAATTAGGAATACCATTAGCCCATCTATGGCTACAACACAACATCTATAAACTTGATTGGTCAACTAAGCACACTGTTTGTTTATGGCTAAAGGATTTTATGTTAGTTACTGATTTAAGATAGTGTTGATATTATGCCAAAATGACTGACTGAATAGCATTGGAAGTATTAGGACACCTGCAGATGAATTACTCACCTGAACATCATCGTTGAACATTCGGTAGTCTTTCCTATAACGTTGCAACAGCTTGAAGGCCCACTTACTTTGGAAATCTTCAAACTGCAAAGACCTTGCATTCATCAGTAACGTAAAACAGATTTTTTTAAAAATAAAAACAAGAATAAACTTTCTTTGCAAACAAACTAACCAATAAAGCACACAGCGGTTAGAAGGTTATAATCAGTTACAAGTCAAATAAGAACCTGAACAATCACATGAGGCCAACGAGTAAAAACTGCTTCCATGAATTCATCAATAACTTCAAGATACTCCTCCCCATCAAGGCGATGCTCTTGCAATCCCAAATCTGCAAGAAAACAGCAATGAGATCATGATATGAATCTTAATTTTTTATTTTTTTTAGAAAGAGTAAGATCTATGGACCACTAACTATAAAATGAATCATTTTTAAAAATCTTAATTGTTATCTGGAGAAGTGTACAAAACATAAACTAGATCAAATTCACTAGATAAACATTCACCAATGAACTCATGGTGATAAACAGAGAACTCATACTTTCCCACATAACTACATTGTATGCCTTTGTTAACAAAAGAAAATCAAGACACTTGCAGGAAAATTATTCTGCATAATTGTGGCACGATGTCAATGACCTCCACACTCCACAGAGGAAGAAAATAACAACTGAATGAATTTGGAGAATTCCGGGTAAACCTAAGCTCGATTAAGTCAAAACAAGAGGAAAAATATCCCCGGAGACAAGACGACTTTATGTTACATAACATGACTAAATTAAGGCACTTACACAAAGGGTCTTTCAGAAGTTGCTCATTGTTGGTTCCAACATCAATCATGATTGGTAGTACCTAGAAATAGACAAAAACCAAACACGGATTATGATTACATGGCTGAGACCATCTCAATGATGACAACAACAATAAACTGAGCCTTCATCGCACTATATGGTGTCGACTGTATGGATCATAACTCACCATCATGTTCACTAGAAAGACATTTTCTCATTTATTAACTACGACAAGTAGTTTTTAATAGATTATTTTTTTGTAAGTCTTTGAAGTCTTTCTCTCCACTTTTAATTTGAGTTTAAAAGGAACCATAAAATGGATTGGCAATAAGTCAGAAAACTATCAGTGCACAAGGAAAGAAGTTCATAACATACGAAGAACAAGAAAAAGGAAGTAAAAGAAAATCAACTGCAAGTGGGATATAATTCACTGTTGTTTCCTTATTTTCTGCTTACACTAGTAGTATTGGAAATTATATCTATGGCAGTAAAATAGATAGTCCTTTCTGCAAAACATTTTAATCCTTTTTGCAAATAAACTTTCAAATTATTAAGACAAATACGTCATGCTTTCTATTAAATGATTTTCTGTTTCTGTACATTCCTATTAAGTATCCAAAGGTTTAGCTGTGCAGAACACATTAATTAGATTACAAAGTATATCCCCTTTTCCTCATTGACTTTTCCTGAGATTTTGCTCATATAATTTAGGCAACATAGGTAGCATGCACAGGTTCAATTTAATGTCGTATAAAGGATATAAAATGCAATATTTTGATGAAAAAGAAAACATTTTATTTACTCTCTGTGGGTTTATCCCTGCAGCAGCAACATAAAGATCCAACTTTCCGATGGCAATTCCAATTCCCTGAACCCCAAGATCTCCAAGACCCAATATTCTGCTTCCATCCGTTACAACAATCATATCAACCTGCATGGAAGAGATAATATCAAAACGCAGAAAATTTGCAAAGGAGACAAAATTTCAATTAGTATTCCAGTAAAAGGGGATGTATTAGTATTTATGTGCTGGTGAAAAATTTAATATTTGTAATGTTTTAAGTTAAAACAATGGGATAACTGTTTTTTGTTGAATCCCCCATAGCCAATACTCAACACAGAAGCAAGAATCGAAGACAAACCCAGCAATATATACTTGTGGTGCAAATGTGTCCGCTTTTTTAATTGATGTAGGTGGGAAATAGCCAGAAAAAACTACACAAGGTAGGCATAAACTTAGAACCCAGCCATCCATAATCAACTATTTAAACCAGGGGATGTTCATAGTCAAAACACCATCAGATTACTCGGGTATTCTGGCATGACAGCGATATCACATGGAATACTTAACAGGCAAAAAAAAAACCATGAAACACTAAAGTTGCAATCACCCAAAGCAAAGACCTCAAGTATGACAAACCTGATCTGCTGGCCAGTTATAAACCATTGACATCATTTCTCCACGATCTTCTGCACTAAAGTACATCCCCCTAGGTCGCCTAAACAAGCCACTGTACTTCTGACATACAAGACCAACTGTAGGAGTATAGACAATAGGAGCATATTCCTCGATATTGTCAATAAGTACCTGTTAATATGATCAAAATGAGAGAGAGGGTGTTTATAAAAAAGAAGCATTTTCTCAATCAAAATTCACACTAAGAAGCCACACTAGATTCAGAGTAGACTCAAGTCCATCAAAGTAAAAGTTGATGCATGTAGCTTAAGAGTCAGACTAGTCGGCAGTGACATTCAAACACACCAAGAGATGCACTGGTGTGTCTTCTTCACAAAATGATTCATTTTGACTGGTCCAGCATTCTTATCTTTAGGGGCATGTTTAAAGATTCCCAGAGTATATCTAAATTTTACTATCATCCAGGAAGTTTTCCTTGTGGTCAGCAAGAATCTCTGCAAGGAATACTATTTTTCAAGTCAGCTAGTTGATTCAAAAAGTTGAGTGTTTCACTTCATGCATAAAGATAAATCTTCCTTCATTACTTCAAACAAGTAAAAGAACAGTTGAGAACAACTAAACAAGTATGACCACATGACCTTTGAAAGTGCTAATGACAAATGTATAAGCAATGGATCAACAATATGATTTCATGCATTTGCACAAGTTCAAAGCAATGGCAACTGATGCAGACTTGTGATAAATAATATGGCACCGCTGTCATACTTGCAAGGGCCATAGAAACATTACCTTATTAAATTGATATCACCACATTGCCACGGGAAAACATGACAAAATTATTTATTAGATAACAAAGAGTGGACCAGCTCACCGACCTTATAATACATTGTCTCATTTCTATCATGCAAGCGATTAAGAATGCGCCATTTAGCCAAATTGTATGGATCAGATGGTCCGTCTCTTGCACTTAACTCAAGCCTCTTCAGGTCAGCCACTATGATTGGAAGAAGACAATAAAAAGAGTAATATTAGTACAAGCAATTAAAGCTCAATATTAAGACTCATAAATTTCAAGAATTAGCACACAAACACTTTTTTTATAATGAAAATTGGATTATTTTAAGGGTATAGCTCTTCAGAATCTCATCCCCAATTAAATAACTTGATCCATCCTTTGGGCCCACAAAAGTTTCTTTTTAGTTGATGAGCTATTATCTCCTATATTAGACCAAGGCTAGAATTAACTTGTATCCATTTTGGCTGAAAAGCCAGTCAAGGCAACAGCCATTATCACTCAAATGAGGCTGAAACAAACATATGAGCAGAAGATCAAATAATAATCACACAAATTCATAAAAATGACACAATCCCTTTCTTGAATTTTATTTAAAATTAATAATCACACAAGTTCATGAAAATGACGCAGTCCCTTTCTTGAATTTTAATTCACACGCAATGGATACAATCCATTTGTCAGATTGAGCATTGAGACTAATGAAAGTATATCATGAAAACTGGTGGAAGATAACTTACTAAAACGTTCAATTTGTTGTTCAGAAGACATGACATTTGGAGGTAGAAGTCCTCGGAGGTCAAGACGATCACGTTCCGTCATCGAGAACGCAGTTCCCTAAGTGTATGGGGCATAAAAATGTGAAATTCAGCAATCAGAATAAAGGTTTACTTTAAAAAAGAAAAGGAAAGAAACACAAAAGAACATAACAGCTTTTTGAGAAACTAGATAAGTATACACATATTGTTGCTGAAAGAAAGAAAAAATCATTTGTTGGGAAATGTACAGAAAGTATGTAGTATCAAAAAATGAGGAAGATACCAAGTGTAATAGATATAACATTATCTTTGCTTTATCATATTAAGAAAAAAAAAGTAGTCAAAATCCTTGCACCATTGTTCTATGATCTAAGCATGTTTGGACTAGGATTGGGCAATCTGTATCTGGGATAGGCCAAGTCCAATCCATTGTTTGGTCTAGGATTTGTAAAAACCTACATCCACACCCAAACTTTTCACTATACATGAAAAGTAATACACGTAATAACATGTAATAATGGCATCTCAACTTTTTTTCACAATAAAAAAATTTACAGAACCATCAACTTATATAATTCACAATACAAAAGTGATATCATTAACATAATACTATCTTACTACATCCCAAAACAAACTCTAGATTTTCGAAATGCAGCCTAGCAAAATCTTACATCCAAACATGAAAAATCCACCTTGGCTCTTGTCCAAACTAAGAGAATGAACGTGTTGAGTGGAATATGCAGAAATTTCACCTTTTCTGGTTAAAGCCAAACATTATTCTGCCTGCATTCATCTTATGCATTAATACTCACCAGACAGTTTTTACCTCAAAAATCTGATAAGTTTTTTGTTTTTTCCTTCCAAAAATCCAAACTTGAAACTAATAAGTCATTTGTATTTTCCTTCAAATTCCAGCAAGCGCAAACCACTCCATCAATAATCACCGAAATTGTTCTTTCGTACACAACCAAACAGCAAACACAATATATATTATATAAACGCATAAAAAATCCTAAACTATATAACAAAGCAGCAGCATCAACTTTCGAACAAACGATCATCAAACACTTCAACCAAAACAATATCAGATCTCAAAAATCGCAGCAAACTCGGAACCAGCATCAGATCAACCGAAACATCCATGTTCATCTAGTTTTACCTTGTTGAACCATGGATCGTGGAGAATATCCAAACTGCGCTTATGAATAATGGTAGGACGGTGGCCCTCCGTCGTGGTGAAGGATCTCGAACCACTCACATTTACGGCGGCGATGGTCCGCCGCTGCGATTGCAATCGCCTCAACAGAGCGGAGGAAAGCTTCATCTGGCGAGAAAAATTCCCCATGATTTGCAGAGGACAATTCAGAGAAGCTAAAAAAGGAAAAACGAATCTACTTCAGTGTATAGTTACAGTAGCGATGGAATTTATATGTGGAAAAGTCAGCTTGAATGGCGACGCGAAGTTTGAACACTGACACCATTGGGGAAAATCAGTTTTATTAATGCCAGAGTGAGCACGGTCTTGATGTTATACGTCGTGCATAAAAGGTTGTACCTTGGTCTGGTAATAGAGATCTAGTCATTGGGAAAAAGGAAAAGTCGGTTAGCCTTAAAATGGAAATAGAAAGTCTAATAATTGTGTGGGCCCCACGAGTCAACTGTTTTGCAAATTACTTTTTTTTAACAAATTTAGTTGTGTTAAAATTATACAGTAAATTCTCTTACCATAAATTTGAAGATTTATTTCCATACATTAGTGATAAATGTTACTATGTATCTCTGATTGGTAGATCATTTTCGCTATGACAAAAACTCATATGAGACGGTCTCATGAATAATTTTAGTGAGACGGATCCTTATTACCCATGAATTGACTTCATATCCACAAATTTTCATATAAATTGCTAAGCATGTGATATGGGTTGACAGTATACATGTTCATCCGGTTCGGAACCGCCGGTTCCGATTTCCGGAATGACCGAACCGGAACCGAACCGGGGAGAGGGGAAAACCGGTTCCGGTTCCGAAACCGCCGGTTTCGACCCTTTTTTTTTTTAATCACTAATTTTGATTTTTAATACTTGTTTTCGACTAAATTGATTTTTTAGAATACAAAATATGAAATCTAACAAATAATGATTAATTGAACAAACTTTTGATAAAAAATTGGAAAATTACAACTTGAATTTACATAAAAAAAAATGTATTTGATTTATAAGATTCTATCTATTACAAATTTACATAAAAAAAATTCTATCTATTACAAGTTTACAAGTTTTCAATTCTATCTACAAATTTGTAAATAAAAGATTGGGAAGGGGGAAAAAAATTGAAAGAGCTTGAGTTTCATTATAATTTTGGAATTGAAATTCATTTCCAAATTTATAATGAAATTGCCTACGTATCCTTAATTTATAAAATTAAGGAATCAAAGCTCACGTAGTTCTCTTACCTCAACTTACCCGCCGGTCCAAAAGTTATAATCTTCAAAGTTGGATGGTGTGCCGCCGCCGGAGGATGATGTGTTCGAGTCGTAGCCAAACAAATCGGGACCACCATCTTCGAATATTGATTCGTTATGTAAATGTTGTGAACGTCTTTTGGCAGTTCCGGTTCAATCCGGTTTTACATCTGGGCCGTTGATCTCCAACGGCTCGTAGATCTGCGCCGTCCAATTTGAAATTTTTTAAAACGGGCGGTTCGAACCGTCGGTTCAGTTCCGGTTCGACGGTTCCCAACGGCTACTTCTCCCGAGCCATCGATCTCCAACGGCTATATCAGATTCAACCAGAGCCGTCCACGTAGCAGATTGAAAAAAAAATTAAAACCGGCGGTTTGGAGGTTCAAAAATTCTCGAACCGGAACGTAACCGGTTATATCCGATTTCCGGTTACGGTTCGGAACCGGAACCGGTCAACGGTTCGGCGAACCGTTGACCGCCGGTTCGAACCGTCCCGGTTCGCCGGTTTCCGAACCGTTTGAACACCTTTAGTTGACAGGTATCTCACGAAAAAAAATCCGTGAAACTTTAAGGAAAAGGATAGCGTTTTTACATGGAGAATATTTTATTACATGGACACGATTTAAGTGTTTATTATTTAATGTGACAATGTTATGATTATAATGATAAGGAATATAATTATTAGTAGTGGACAATGAACAAGCTAAGTTATACTTTTTCTGATTCAAAATAAGCGTCGTTTGAGAGTTTTCATCATATATTTTAGAAGTATAAAAATTGAACAAATATACCATTAACTCATTAATGAGTTTATAAATCAATATTGGAAAGATAACCAAATCAATTTCATAAATAAAAAATATTAGATTAAATTTAAAGATAGTTTGGGAATAAAATTTCATATAAATCTAAAATGACATTAAAATCAAAAACAACTTTTAATCTCTAAAATGACTATTATTCTGATACAGAATGAGTATCTATTGTAAGTAGACAAGCAAAGTCGTGATATCTATATATATATATAAAAAGAAGACCTTCAATAAAAATAGCAATAACTAATTTTCCCTCCCAAATTAATATACTATAAATGGAAAGAAAGTAGTTACAAGAAATTAAATAAATCAAAAAAAAAAGATTTATACTTTTAAGGGTTGTGGGGTCCACTAGACTAGACTATACCTATAGATATAGATAGGTAGGTTATAAAATATATTTTATCTTTTTTCTATATTTCATATAAATTATAATCTTTAAATTAATTATTTTTTATTTTGATTTTTGTTTTGGTTTATGAAAAATATAAATTTTATATTTACATTTGGTGTAAAATTGTATTGAACAAGATTTCAAATACAAAGATAGATGACTAAATTAAATATAGACTAGGAAATTAGAAAAATAATTTAAAATAAAAAGTCTTAGATTTTTTGAGAAATTAATAACAATGAAAAACATTTTGGTATATTGTTTGATATATTTGTCAATACAAGTGGGTTGCATATTGAACTAGCTACGTTATTTGATGAGATTTATATATTTTCTTTAAAGATATCTATAATTGTGAATGCAAATGACATTTGTTAATAAGTATGAATCAAAAAATATAATAATATATTAATTTTGATACTTATATCTATATTAATTTGTAATATGCACAACATATCTTTATGAAGTAACATATGTTTTAGATATCAATTATCGTTTACAATAAATGTTTCTCAGTACTAAATTTGATTTAATTTATTTAAATTTACAATATTAATGGGTACGTGTACAAAATTGGTGTTTATTTAACAACCTCATATTCAAATATATAATTTAAAATTCATTGTTAAACATAGATATTTATATATATATATATATATATATTTACACACACACATTTATATATTATTGTTTGCATTTTAAAATTATAATAGTATTTAAGATGTGACACATTAAAGATAAAAAATAAATTCTTATTAATATATAATTTAGGTTATAATAATACTATTACATTATAGTAAATTAAATAATCAATCGTATATTACAAATCGTGCATCGCACGGGTATACTACTAGTTTAATAGACACAAACATAAAGTAACACATACATTGAATCTATGATTTAATAAAAACTCGATATAGTATTCTTCATATGGGTAGCTTCATAAATTTATGATTTGTTATCTTTTGATCATCTTTATCATAAGACAAAAATAATGATCACATGTTTACTATTGATATGTCTTAATATGTCAACCGTTGAATACATATATTATGGTTTGAAACTAATGATTAGTTGAATACATTAGATTTACAACACATCAACCATGAATATATTAGCATATAATCACGCTGGATAGAAAAAAGACATGTATGAAGGAAAATATTAATATTATACACACATGAAAATGCTAAAATATTTACGACAGATAACTTTTAATATCTCATTACTGACATATAATAATCTTATTTCCTAATTATCTATAAAATAAAATTAATTAATACATTTAATATTTAACACATTAAAAGTAAACATATATTAACATATCGACCGCTCGACGGTGGTTTGGGCATCGTATACACATTCACATTTGCTCCATAATTACACCTCATAATGAAGAATGTTCTGTAGGGCTTGGCCCAAAAAACTACTCACTTTTAAAGTTGGGTTCTTATTGGGCTAGGCCCAAGACGCGCATGCTGATGATGTTATTCATTGGTTTTAATTTGTATGTTTTTCAAACAAATTTCAAACTCATTTAAATTTTTCAAAAGAGGGACAAATCTTTCACATATATATATATATATATATATATATATACTAAAGTACATGTCACTCTATGGTTATTACAATATTTCAATCAGTTTTTTAAATTTATATGTCTTTAATTAATAGTTCAATTCAATTTTTTTTAATGATAATTAATAGCAATTTGTAATCTATGAGTTCACCTAATTCCCTTAATGATATAATGTGATCTACATGTTAATGTTTGATTTAATTCAAAAGGTTAGAGCAAATGTATATAATAAAATTATATGTAAATAAATACAATCATTATAGATTGTGAGAAAAATTAAATCATACATATAATGGATAAGAATATTATATACATATATATTTTAGGTAATGTGAGTATACAAATATAGTTTTAAGAAAAATAAACATTAGTAAATTCATGAAAATATTTATTTATTGCTAATAAATATATGTTAATAATAAAGTTTTGATGAAAATACATGTTAATATTAATAAAAAAAAAAGAGATGTTATTTATGTTAATCCAAATCAACAAAAAAATATTGTATTTTATATATTTTAATTCTAATTTAAATAATATTGCTAATGTATATGTATTACATACATATTGACGATACAAATATTTTTTAAGCCATGTGAATATGAAAATAATTTTCGATAGTTAACATTTTTGATCTCACATATGTATTCAATATAATTAACATATGTTATAACCTAGCTACTTTTTTGTCTAGATTTCATATCTTTAACTTCGAAGAAGAAAACTCTAATTTCAGCATATTTTATACATCTACATGACATTACTCATATCTTTTGTGGTAATAGTCTTACCTTTATATCAACATAGTCATACCTTATATAATATATAAAATTATAACTAACATGACTAAAATGTACGGCTAATATAATTAAAATGTATGAATAGCTTTAAGATATGAATGTATAGTTAAAAACTCTAAAAGTATGAAATTGAGACATAAAAGTTTTGACTAACATAATATTAAGGTAGATATAACATAACATACATGTACGATATCTGGAGTGAATTTGGGTGGATACCGAGTGGATTTGAGCACACCTACCCAAACGCGTGAGGGTGCGAGAACCACACATGGAACACATATGGGATACATATAACGGATTTTGACCATGTTGTATGGATCGAAAATTCATCTTAGACTCATACAAAGTTTTTGTGTAGAAATACAAAGTTGAAATGGTCATATTAAGTGTAAATTTCTGCACATAAACGTATTTAGTATTTATTTCAATGTGGTAACTGTGATCTAGAAACAATTTGACTTGTTCAAGCACAAGTTTAGGGTGCACAAAAGTATTTAACAGTTGACTTGATCACATTTTGGAATCTATCTGTCCAAAATATAAATATCTCAGTTTTATTTACTTGCTATTAACGGCAGAAGATTCAAAAATATTAATAATTTTACGATACTATTTCATAAATATAATTTCGTGAGACTGGACTCTATATCATCCACATGCATCTACAACTACAAATTTATTTTTAAATACCAATATTTATTATATGTACATAAGTTTTATATACTTAATTGATTAATGAAATAATCTACAGAGAATCATACTCAGTTAAATACT
The DNA here is from genome assembly GCA_005771605.1 of Scutellaria baicalensis. Taxonomy (NCBI): domain Eukaryota; kingdom Viridiplantae; phylum Streptophyta; class Magnoliopsida; order Lamiales; family Lamiaceae; genus Scutellaria; species Scutellaria baicalensis. The sequence continues at coordinate 49,184,241 of CM016722.1, forward strand.
CAAATTTATTGGTGGAAATAAGAATAATGTTTAGGACAAAAAATAGAGCTTGGTTTATAGGAACACACATGTAAAATACAACATGCATTTGCACATTGATACACAAAATAATATTGTAACAACTATTTTGTCATAATTAGAATAATGAAAAAGTCTTTATGAAATTAGGGTTTCTATTAAAAATTAATATGACGTGAATGTAGATTACATGTAGTACTTGTGTATTAATCTTTCATAAAACTATATATATGAAATTATTTTACATATAAAAGTTCATGACATAGAATCTCATTAATCACATTTCAAACTCATTTTTACAAGTAGAGCTTGTGATTAATTGTATTGGTTATTGCTTTTTTTTTTTTTTTTTGAGTTAGATGGGTTATTATCTATCTTATAGAATTAAATTAGGCCGAGCAAGTAGTAATTCAAGAATTATATTCTTATATTCATCAAATGAAACATATCCCAAACTTTTGGGGGGTTGTGTTTTTTGCTTGGGCCACACTATGTCCATGTCCATGTCCCAATGTAAGAGAATAGGGCAACACATTGTGGATTACTTAAAAAAAGGGTTTGTGGGATTTTACAAAATCAAGGCAAAATACTACTATTAAACTTCCTCTTAAATTTCCTCTTCTGCAGTATTAAATCTCACAAGTGCTAATAAATATGTATGTAGATATATATATATATATAGAGAGAGAGACAGACTTCATGAACGATCGGGCATATGATCGATGTATATATCCTAACAAGGTTAAGGATCTCTATCATATGTGTGTTTTGATGACGACTTATATTTAGTTTGTTATATTTGAATAACGTTGGGTTTAAATTGCATTTTTTGTGATAGTTTATGAATAATTTTGTAGTTTATAAACTAATTTAATATTAAAAGATTAGTTCAAAGGTGACCAATAAGCCTGGTCAGATTATATCATGGACATAATTTTATGAAACGAGTCAATGACAACCTATAACTGACTGTTTAAATATAAACGTATGAAAATGAATTTAGTTTACGGATAATTATAATGATATGTTGTTTAATAAATATTGATCCGTGAAATTGTCTAATATAAGTTTTTAAGTTTTTATGTAGGCATACGTGACATGTATGATTAACTATTAATATTTCATGTGTTAATAACACATGTATGTGTGTGTAAGTCTAATTTGAGACGACATTTATTTGAAATAAACACTATATATACCATCAACGTTACTGCAATTTTTTATTTAACTTCTTCATTCTAAGTCAAATTAAAAATCAAAAATCGATCATAATTAATGGAAAAATAAGATAAAATGAAAATAAAGGAGTAGCAGAGAAATATTCAAGATGGGTGTGCACCGACTTAGGACCTCTCTTATGTACGACAAAATTAAATATTTGGACTATAGTGCTATTTATTTATTTATTTATTGTAAAATCAAAATATAGAAATGTAGAAACAACCCTTAGCGACGGTCTTTCTATATGTTACCTAAATGTCAACTAATTTATTAAAGTCTATTTCCAAAATAACGTGTTAATATTTCAAAATGTTGTAAATTTAGTATAATAATTTATAATAAGTTAAGTGAACAACTTACATAATAAATTCAGTATTGAAATATGATCCGTGACATAATTTCATAAAAAAAATTGTCATTTAGAAATATACCGAACGGTTTAATTTATTAATTAACTCGGTAAAATGTAATTAATAAGGAGTAGTCAAAGATCTCAAATGGACTTAAGCACCCTATCAAATAATTATATAATGACTTCAAATTGGATGGGTAACACTTTAACAATTATAATTATGCTCGTATTAGAGCTAATTAAAATAATAAACAACATAGATTGATTAATTGCAATTACGCAAGTAACATATTTATATAAACCCTGATATATTTTATTTACAGGGTCATACTCAATTTTTTTCTTTTTTTAATACATTTTATTTGACTGATTAAAGGAAAATACCCCAATATATTTTATATAACTTAAGCCTATATGATTTGAACTACATTTTGTTAAAGGACTTTTCCATGATAGACTTAATTTTTTCAAAGAAAAAAATAAAATTTCCTCAAGTAGATGGGAACAAATTAATTGCGATGTAACACCCTCATATATTTGTGGCTAAAATCTTTGTCACTTGTTACCATGAAAGAGATTGTTAGTTTCACATGAATCTAAGAATATGAGACAGATTAATTGATAATACATGATCCATAGCCCATATAAAAATTTATAGAGGTTATAATCATTTTTCGTCGCATTATACTTTGATTCATTTGCATAAATATTGATCTCGTAACAATAATCTTTTTACCAGTTTATGAGACTACTCGATTTTAGTCATATTTTGGCTAAAGTTTTCAAAATTCACCAGAATTCGAGTTAATTTAATTTGTGATTGTCTGACAACCTTAGATGACAATTTTTTGGTCAAAATAGATCAAACAATGGCTCAGTTAATTATGAAATTAAATTGAAAAAGATGATTGTTACAAATAAGAGATGTTGAAATATACACGATGATCAACTTTTAATATGTACATCGATGATGTGTAATCATCTCATCTCTGTTTACCATATATATCTATCACGTCGGTGGTGGACACATGTCAATGTGTTCACTGTAAGAAGAATAGCAAAACTGTTGTTATAAGATCATTTATTTAAGTGATCAAATTAAAAAACTAAAGATATGAATTTATGAAAATAAATTTTATTTTCAGATGATTATCAAAATAGGTGCAAGTATTTGTACAAGTTACAACGTCTTCAATGCCAGAAATTTAATTTTATAAAATGAGAAGTGATTTGAGAAAATTTTGTTTCTTTCTTTGGCAAAAGTGTGGTGTTGATAGATAACTAATGAAAAAATGTGTTATATTTTATTTTTATTTCCTCAATTGTGATAGTTACATTTAACGATAATTAATCTGTTAGATTCTTTCTTTTCATACTTCAACATCTTGACTTAAAACAATAATTACGTTCATTAGTAACGTTTGCAAAATATGGCAATGACAGTTTTTCACTGAGTTCGATAAAATTGAAACCAGTTTCTATTAAGCTTAAAGTCCAATAAACACTATATTTATAAATTTTCCTTTTTTTAGGATGATAAATTATATTTTCAATACTAGATATTTAAGTGAGATGATCTCACGTAAAGCTTGATGTAAGACGATCACCATAGAAATTAATAAGATAAATTAATTCAGTCAATGTATATGGTTAACATCGATCTCACATGAGTTTTTATGTATTTCCAATATATATACACACTTGTAAAATGACTATTGAAGTGCACCCAATAAAACTCATTGAAGGTAGCATATCACACCACTCCATGTCTCCATCACAAGTTTGGATATTTCCATTTAATATTTTTTGTGATCATAGTAATAATAATAATTAATAATAGTATATCATTTAAACTCTATAATGCAAGGTTAATAATGGCAAAAACTATAAACTTTCTCAAAATTGCAATTTTAAATTACTTTTGACTATTACAAATTTAGCATGACTTCCAATTTTTTGTACGGTCGTGCATTTATAACCAACAGTTAGATTTCGAACTTCTTTTAACTTTATAAATTTGTATTTCTAAATCAATTAATATATGCATATTACATGTAGCAACATTAATTGAGAAGTTTTTTTTTTTTTTAGATTTAAGAAAATGTGGGGATTCACAATACTGGAAATATGTTGGTTAGTTACGGATGCACGAGACCTTGAAATTCATATTAAATTCACTAATAACCGTAAATCATGTTAAATTTACAAATTTTGAAAAAATGGTGATTGTTGATGAAAATTATCCAAAAATAAATGTGGTATGTTTTTTTCTTCTCAATAAATAAAATAGAAAGTTGTAGTCATAATCATAATAAAAAGAATTAATGCATGAAGTGTCATTATTAATTTCATATGGTTGAACCATAACTTCCTTCAATTTCGGTCGTTTTTTGAGCAATTTGGCCAAATCCTCGACAGACATTTGATGGTGACAAATGACATTCGGGTATTACTATATTTCTTGTTCTTTTAAATTTCATATTTAATTTATTATTATAAAGGAAAGCACAAATTGTTATTAAAATATTAATATACATCAATAAAATAAGAAATTAATTTGGAATAGTAAAAGAAGCTGAAAGAAAATCTAATAAAGTCAACAAACAAGCTTTTTAAAGAAACAAATCTATCTATAATAGCAACAAATGTCCCACGGTAATAATTAAGTTTTAACTACCCTGACAGAAGAGATAATGATAATTAAAACCACTAAACAATGAGTAATATTTAAATAACCAATTCGATTAAGCCAACTAACCATGGATAACTTTTTGATAACCGCCAAACCAATTACTATTATTTTTGGGTTTTATACTACTCCATATCATTGCTATTTTGTGTTTGTGTTTTTGTACACACATGATTTGCAACATTTATATATACAAGAACAAAATTTTGAGATCATCTTAACAACTCAATTTCTATTTATAGATTCTGAGCTGCGGGTTCACAAAATGATCTCATGAAAAGAGTTGTGGGTTTGTTAAACGATATGAAAATTATGTTGGAATAAATATTAGACTTGATAAAATTTAGGTAAATTATGTTAAGATCAGAATACTTAAAAGAAAAGTTGAGAGTTATGTATGTTAAATCAAATTTGGAATAGTTGAATAATTTGAATAGCTCAAAGTCACCTTGTTTAGCTTCATTAATATGTGTGTTGTAAATTGATTTAACCTCTAAGTCAACTTGTTCTAGATGAACCATTTGATGTAAAATAAAATTAATTAGGCGGTTGTTTGGCTTTGCCACCTATAAACTACTTTAGTGAATCCTTCATTATTACACTTTGGATATTTTCTTCACTCTTTCATCATTTTTATTCAACAAGCAAAAATGTCTATTTTCATGCCATTTTATTGGATTGGCCCACCTACACCGCCCGCACAACATCATTTCCCACCCAAAGCATTTCCTTTTTTATTTTATTTTTTAATCCCAATTTTAAATTAAAAAATAATAAATCCAGGGACCCAGTTTCACCACTTAGCTCCAACCCCCCACAAGCATGTTCTACTCTCTCATAAAACCTCACACCCATTTCCTTCTCTCTCTCTCTACATCTCTCTCTCTCTCTCTCTCTCTCTCTCTATCTCTCTCTCTCTCAGGCGTATATACATATCGATACATACATAATCGTGTAGTTCATACCAGTAAATGAGGTGTAGGAAACACCTGATCGACCTGAGTAGCAGCGTCGGCGTCTGCGCCTCCTGCCTCCGGGAGCGGCTCGCCGCCATTATCGCCGCACAGGCCCTGAAGCAGGCCCCGAGAGATTGCCGTAAATCCGATACCCAGCCGCCGCCGGTGCTGTCTTTCCCTCGGTCCGTTTCGCCGTACATTTCGCGGCGGAAGTCCGACACCACCGCCGCCACGTGGCAGCCCCATGATCATCGCCTATTCTACAGCACTCCCCAGGTTGGGCCCAACGGCTCGATTACGGTTGAGATTAAGAACAGCAAGAGGAGTAATGGACGTGGATTTTCCGCTCTGTTTTTAGGGCTTTTCAGATCAAAATCGGAGAATAAACCTGGCTTCGAACCGGTCCCGATTTCCAATCCAGGCGTCGCGATTGATTCCTGCTCCGCTTCGCCGTCGTGGTTCTCCGCCATTATCCCCGGCCGCCGGAGGAAGAAGATTCAGACGTTCTCGATCGACGAAAGAACCTGCCGGAATCGCGGCAGGGGAATGTCCCCGGCGGGGCACGCCGATAACGAGGACGAGCATTGCCAATCGAGCGGATATTCTTCGGACTCCCAAGGGTGGCGGCAGACGCCGCGGAGGACGCCGGCGTCAATGCGTCGAGGCGGGGGGAAGGTGGGGGGCCACAGCAAGAGCGTATCGGGCCTGGCATTTTGTATGAGTCCATTAGTACGGCCCAGCCCGAACCGCCAACGGAATCAGAAAGGAATTTCGCCGGAGATAGCCTCGGCGGGGGAGTCTAGGGTTCCGGCGAAGCCACACCTCACCACAGCGGCGTCGTTTTGCAAGAATCGTTCCCGAAAACTCGCCGATTTCGGAAGGTACCCCCACTACGATCATGCCCATTGATCGAACTTTGACTTTGACCACGCAGGTTTTCACCTGATGCAATTACGGTTTTACCCCTGCTCGTCATTCCTTCATGTATATTTTTTCCTTTTCCTTATTTTTTATCACTTGGGGGAAAAGTATTTAGAAATTAAAGAAACATTACTATATTTCATTTTGGAATCCTATTCTTTAATACAATAGTTGTCAAATTACATATATGCCCCTCCCATTTTCTTAACGTTACAGCTACCTTTTAAATTTAATGTGTGGTGGTTCAAATAATATATATATATAGTGGGATGTATATTGCACTGCATTTGCTCCCCATTAGGATTACACTATGAAGAGTTGGGTGGGGTGGGTAAAATGGGTAATGATGAAGATATTAGTTGACTATTTTATTTGATCAAAATGTGTAATGATTTAGATTTATGTGAAATATTATCTATGTTTTTGTTGGAGCGACACTTGTATGGCCCAATAGAACTGTGCCCCAGACACTGTACCCCAAATTAATGATCATATGATGTTAAATATATATTCTACAAGTACATGTATATAATTTTCAGGTATTACGTGTATACTCTTATATACATATGATATCTGTAAAGTACATTTATAACACCTATAGAGTATATATATAACACTTAAAGAACATGTATATATCACTTAAATCCATGTCTCCATGTGCCACAGAGGTATATAAGTTTTTGCCCTTTTTTTTTTATATTTAACCCTTTATTTTACCTAAATCTTAGATCTTTTGGATCTACCTTAAATTTGGTTCCATTTTTAGGTAGCTTTTATACATAAGATATCAAATGAAATAAAGACTTATTGTATTATAACTCTACCAATCTTTATATATATAAAAACACAAACATTTCCTGAAATAGTAATATGAAAATTTTCCCGCCAAAAACACTATGCTAAAATTGGAAATGATTTTTTTTAAAAATAAATAATAAATGATATTTATTTTCTATTAACATATAAATAGATACTATATATATATATATATATATATAAATGTGAATAAAAATGGGATATTGTTTGATGATGTATACATATAAGGAAGTGATATGAAAATAAACATTCATACATATTTATCTATATAGTAAGTCAACTTTAATTATTAAATTTCAATTGATATAATTAATATATTTTATGTAATGTTAATTGGTAAAATCAATAAAAACAATATAAAAATATTTAATTTATTCACTATTAGCCAATGTATGAATAATATATATATATATAATAAAATTTACGTCACTATGCAATGATAAAATATATGATATAATATGGATATAAATAATATATATTTATATGATTCACTACAATATAAAATGATATACTATTTTTATCTTTATATATATAAAACCAAAAACGTTTCCTAAAATAATTTTTCCGGCCAACCCCCTCCCCACTAAATTTGGAAAACAATGCTAGCATGATATTATATATATGGAAAGATAATATATTATGGTAACACATATATTATATGTTTAGTTGATTGACATTTATTTCACATTTATTCCATGCATTCTGAATATAGAAAATTAAAGTATTAGTTAATTTATAATATAAATATAATATGAGATTTTATGATAATTTAAATCCTATACTAAAATATTACATATATTATCGTAAAAATTAACAATTGTATTTGTATTAAAGATCATATAATTAAACATATTCATTAAATATGGAATGCAAATAAGTTGAAATAGTCAAGTCCATTAATTTGGTCATCAATTATGTGAATTTTTGCATGAATAATTAATAGACTTTCCAACAATAATTAAATCTGTATGTTTTTTAATTTAAAATTGGGTGACATATACATATTTCTTGAAAACAAAAAAAGTATAGTAGCATTACACGTCTCTCATTTGGAAAAATTAGACTTACATATTTTTTAAAAAACAAAAAAAGAAAACGAAAAAATCAATTTCATTCCCTAATTTTTGGCATAAATATCCAATTTGATTCATTAATTTTTTTTTTATTATCCTTTATTCATCTCAAAGAATTTAACAAGTCTCATGACCGAAAAATAGTAAAAATGATAAGACCAATAAAATACTAAAAAGATTAATCATTATAATTATTAAGAAAAAAAATCATCATATGAATTTTTTTCTCACATTTCTAGAATTCATCTTATTTAAACATCACAAATGTCATTATATATGGAAGACTATTAATTTATGAGAATCAATTTATTATGTCATATTTTGGATGTGAAATATTTATTAATTTTAAGATGATATAATATTGTATTCAGTCGAATAAATGTATATTTTTTTAACTTATATAAAAGATCTAAAATTTGATATTTTTCAAAAGGCAACCTAAAATTATGTAATCACAATATCAATCAATTATGATAATATCATAAATAGTGCACTAATTTCATATTTAATAAGCATATCATCCACTATAAATATGAGAACAGAATAAACTTGGAATTCATTCACACCTTTTCCATTCACAATTTCTCAAATTCTGCATTCCAAACATTATGTTTTCTTGGATTAGTGGATTGTTTCTTCTTCTTCTTTATGTATATTTATTTGGTTACGAATTGATTTCCGAGATATTTGTAGTTTGGATCAATAATTAATGACCATAGTGTTCATTTTTTAATGATTTAAGTTATTGTTATTTGTAATTTGAAGAAGAACAATTCATATATGTATTATTTTATTAGTATTGTATATTTGTTATTCTTATTGCTATATAATATTATATTACTTCGCCAATTCAAATTATTTTGTGTAGAAATTTGGGTCGAGAGTCTCTAATTTTGGATTAGAGATTTTATAGATTTAAAATTAATACACTACAAGATAAATTTCATTTTTGTTTTTGTTTTTTTAAGACCATTGTCAAAAATACTGATTTTATATTTCAAACATTATCAAGAATAAATTTCATTATTCTTGGAAACAACTTTTTGAAATAAGGTGCTAAAAAGGTTATACATAGATTGCATCAAATCCAATGTTTAATTCCACTAAAATACAACATTGTCAAGAATAAATTTCATTATTCTTGGAAATAGGTTTTTGAAATAAGGTTCTAGAAAAGTTATACATAGATTGCATCAAAATACAACATTTATATATATTTATTGTTAATTGAATACTTTGAATTGTGAAGAACACGATTCAAGAAAATTGTTTTCCATAGTAAAATTGACTTTGATATTTCACAATATTTTATATTTTTTTCCATCATTATTTTATATTGTGATGGTTGCTCTATAATTTATGAAAATCATTTTCCATAATAAAATTATTTTATTAAATTCACAAGTTTTTTTAATAGTGGAATATTGTAAAAATTATTCTGAAAAATTCAAATATATATATATGTAAAATATATAAATATATCACTTAAATTTATTCTATTAAATTTATATATTATTATTTTAAATTACAAATATTTATACTTATATTTTAAAAAAGTTTAATCACGTGCATCGCACGGGCACAAAACTAGTAAGTTTAAAAAAAGAATTGAAACCAAACCAAAGGGATGAGGAGCACTACCATGATCGACAATAAACCTCACAATTTTATTTTAGGTTAATGATACTTATCATATCAATTTGACTTTAAAAATAAAACAAAATGTTACTCCTGCGTTTTAACTTCCAAAAGAGTTTAAATCATATATGACCCCGTAGGATAGGGCTTGGGCCAAATGTGACCCTAGATCAATCAATGTTGACCCCGTTCGTTTTTTCCGTCAATAACTAACGGAAATTGCCATGCGCGAAGCACATACCCGTTAAGTCAACTAAAGAAAATTGAAGGGGGTCAAAATCGAGAACACATTTCCCCCAAACTTTTCTGGAACCCTAATCGCACGCAAATCCCTAACCCCAAATCGCACCCCAAATCGTACACCCCAAATCCCTAACCCCAAATCGCACCCCAAATCCCTAACCCCAAATCGCACCCCAAATCCCTAACCCCAAATCGCACCACAAATAGCAATATCTCACTGATATCGCACCCATATCTCAGTCGGAAACCCTGAAGATCGTATGAAGGGTGAAATGGTGAAAAATCGCAAGGTTTCGAGTCGGAAGGAAGCCGGTGCAAAGAATGGTAAGTCTTCAAACTTAGAGTGCTTTCGAGTGCAAATAATGCATGTGCTCCTTTTTTAGAGTTTATATTGAGTGCATTTGGAAACAACTGTTTTTTGGCATTTTCTGAGCTTTTTAAACAATATGTTGTTGTGGGCCACTCTTTGTCTCTATGATGATGTGTAATTGCAATATCTGTGATAAGTGGTCCTGCTTTTTACTGTTTTTAATGATTTTGTAGGTTTAGAAAACTATGAATTGTTTATATAATGGCCTATGTGTGTTAGGGTTTGTTTATTGTTTCTTATGAATTTTTTATGTCACATTTGCAGAAAAAAATGTTAAAGTGGGTAAGCTTGGTTCTGAATTATCAGGGGTAGGGGATTTAGCTAGGGGCAAGGGGAAAAAAATATTAGAACCTATCATAGATGATACCCCCTCAGAGGAGTTAGAGCAAATCATAGAAAATTGCTGTGATTGGGGGGTGGATGGGTTAAATCCTGATGAATATAGGTGTTTAAATGTGAGGGATAGTGATGATCCTAGGGGTGATGATGTAGACTTAGAGAGTCATTCCAGTGATGATCCTTTTGATCCAAATGTATGGAGTCAGTCTGAAGATGATATAGATGATTTGTTGTTTGAAGAGAATGTGGACAAGGAAATTGAATGGATGGGTATAGATAGGGAGAAAACTGAAACAAATAGGGTGGTGGGGTCTGATTCTGAATCAGAGATAGAAGACTCTGATGCAGAATTTGTTAGTGACATGGGGTCAGATGTAGATGAAAGTGAGCTTAACAATACCTTCAGGTCTTCTAATGTGTTTAGTCCTGATTTTAAAATTGGCATGAAATTCACTGATAAGCAATTGTTTAAAGAGGCAGTGTACTCACATGGGATAAGGGAAAGAAGAGATTTAAAAATCACAAAAAATGAAAAACATAGAGTGTATGCTAGATGTTTGGGAGAGGGGTGTAAGTGGCAGATCAACTGCCTTAAGATGGTTGGGGAAGAGTCATGGCAAATTAGGACTTATGATCCAGAGCACACTTGTGGAACTAACTTTAAACTGAAAAACATGACTTCAACTTGGTTAGCCAAGTACTATCTTGAGTCATGGAGGGATGATCCAAATAGAACATCTAAGGGTTTTAGAAGACAGGCAATGAAAGAGTTCAATTGTAATGTGTCTAAACAACAAGCATATAGGGCAAAATTGACTGCATTAAAAGCAGTTCAGGGTACAAATGAACTTCAATATGCAAAACTGTGGGACTATGCACAAGCACTTAGGCAGAAAAACCCTTGAAGTACTGTGATAATGGGGGTAGAGGAAAGTGGTAGCTCTAGTGGAAACATATTTAAGAGGCTGTATATATGTTTCCAAGGTCTGAAGAAGGGCTTCCTAGCTGGGTGTAGACCTTGTGTGGGTGTTGATGGGTGTCATCTCAAGGGTCCAAATGCTGGTATATTACTCACTGCAGTAGGTTTGGACCCAAACAACCAAATATATCCAATTGCCTGGGCTGTTGTGGGTAGTGAAACTAAAGAAAATTGGGTTTGGTTCCTTGAGTTATTAAAGGAAGATTTGAAAATAGAAAGGCAAAATATGTGGACTTTTATGTCAGATAGACAGAAGGGACTGATACCTGCATTTGAGGTTGTTCTTCCTGGGGTAGATAATAGGTTTTGTGTGAGGCACATGCATGGGAATATGAAGGTTGCTGGTTTCAGAGGCACTGCCTTTAAAAACATGATGTGGGCTGCTGCTAGGGCTAGTACTGTTAATGAATTTAGTGTGGCAATGAAAAGGATAGATGGATTGGACCACAGACTATTTGCATGGCTTCAGGAAAGACCAGCCATGCAGTGGAGTAGGTCACACTTTTCTCCATTGTCTAAGTGTGATATACTCACAAACAACATGTGTGAGTCATTTAATGCTATAATTCTAGAAGCCAGGGAAAGACCTATATTGACCATGCTAGAATGGATTAGAGAGATGATGATGACTAGACTGCAAGAAAACAGGGATAGGGCAGAAAGACTTTGGGAAGGGAGAAAGATTTGTCCTAAAATCCACAAAATCCTGCAATGTAGGAAAGAAAAAATGAAGGATTGCATACCACTGAAGTCCACAGATTGGAAGTATGAGGTATCATGCTGTGATGGAGGAAGATATGATATGGATTTGAAGGACTGGACATGTTCATGTAGAGGTTGGGAATTACAAGGCATTCCTTGCAAGCATGGGATGAGTGCTATTCTTGCCCAAGGTTTGGACCCTGAAGACTATGTGCATGACTTCTACACTGTGGATAAGTACAACACAGTGTATGAACATGCTATTCTCCCTATGGATGGGCCTGAGTTATGGAGGACAACAGGCTACATCCCACCAATGCCTCCAACCTTTGGTAGGAAAAGAGGAAGACCAAGAACAGTTAGGAGAAAGAGTGTAGAAGAAGAGCCTTATAAAAGGAGGAAGATGAAGACACTGCCAAGACAAAAACCTGTTGTTCATTGCAGTTTTTGCCATAGAGCAGGCCACAACAAGACTTCATGTGAATGGAGAGAATTTGCTGAAAATTTCCCTCTAGATGAAAACGAAACTGTAAGCATCTTTTGTTGATTAATTTGCAGTTGTTGTTTCTACTTTTCTACTACATAACTAATCATCTGTTTTTGTCAACTAGGAACAATGTATGAATGAAACAGTGAACTCAACTAGTTCCAATCCAAATTCCTCACTTCCGGTTTCTTCAATGCCTAGTTGTGACCTTCCAGACATATTAACACAACCAGAAGGTTTTCCAACCCCACCAGCATCTCAGGAGGATCATAATGTAAGTAATTTGCTGATAATATGACATGCTTTAAAGAGAATGAGTTATTAATGGTTGTTTTATGTGGTAGGTAAATGCTTGTCCTCTACCACCAGCTTTTCCTGGAAGAGTCAACATTAGAGCTCCAGCTCCAATGACAATGGATCCCAATGACTATGTTTCAAGACTTCAGAAGAGTACAATCCCAAGCTCTAGTGCTCCTGTGATCAAACATGGAGGTAAAAAGTTTATAAACCTGTCCTGTTTAGGAAAAGGTAGTGATAAGGGTGAAGGCAATTAGATGGTTTGAGATGGATGTGAAAGCTACTCCCTATGCATGTTTTGGGGCTGAATTGCTGTTTTTTGGATTCAGATAATTGTTGTTTTTTGGATTCTAATGTAATGTCCAGTTTGTATTTTGGCAATGCACTCATTTAATATTGAGCTGGGACATCATATTTACAATGTAATGCCCTTCTTCATTTACTGATACATCATATTTAATATTGAGCTGGTACATTGTAGACAACATAGGCTATTACATGCTACATAATCAAGTGCATTACATTCATACTCCACCCAAACCCAACCATTTGTGCATTACAATGACACAAGCCATAAAAACCAGTGCCATTGTCAGAGTTCTCTTCCTCTCCAATGCTGAAATTCTCTCCTCCATACTATTCTGCTTAATTGTAGCCATTTGCAATTCAGCCTTCAGTTGCATTGTTTCACCCTTTAATTGAGCAAAATCTCCTTTCAATTGAGCCATTTGCAGATGCAGATTAGTTGTAGGCATGGTAGGTTTAGTTGGTTGGTCAATCCACTCGAAGAAATTGCACCCTTTCTCTGACAAGGAGTCGGGGCAGTTCTGAAAACGGCAGCCTTCACTATCAGGTTGACCGGAAACTCGAACTCTAGCAAACTTTCCACACTTGCATCGTTTTGTGCCTGAAGTGTATGATTGAGTAGATGTTGACATATCTCTCCTCCTCTTGTTCCCAGCTTCTGTCTTCTTTTTTTTTCAATTTAATGTGATTGTTTTCATCTTCACTTGTTTCTTGAAATGTTGGTGTGGCTGGTATAAATAGGAGAGGTTTGGTGGCTGTTGTAATAGGAAAAACCGGGAAAATCGAATTGGGGAAAAAAAATTTCCCCCCAAAATTTGACCTAACGTTTTCCATCCAAAAAGATAACGGACGGGGCTGATTTTGAACTTTTTGGGGTTATTCTGAAACCATGGGACCAATCTTGGCCCTGGACATATCCTACAGGGCCACATGTGATTTAAACTCACTTCCAAAATAAGTACGATTTTTTGGCGTTTTTGTCATATACTAAGAAATATGAGATTTGAACTATATACACTTAATTTAATTAAGGAATTCAAGATTTAAAATTCAATAGAGAATCAAATTTGTATTAAATCTTTGAATTTTAGTTAAGGAGTATTAATAGGAACAATTTCGAAATAAAATTGCATATAAGTCTAATAATAAAAAGTTAAAACAATTTGATGATGCTTATTATAAAATGGAAAGAGTATTGTATAAGTTAAACCTTATAGATACTCCTTTCGTTTCAAAATATGTATTGTTTTGGAGTCTAAATCAAATTAAATATCATTTTAGATTTTTAGCCAATATTATTGAATTACCCCTATTAATATTCCTTAGATAAAATTAAGGAGTTTAATATGGTACTTGTTATGGAGTTAATTTGATTATTATTCCAATTTTGACCCTAAGCACTTGATAAATTAAGTTCATAGAATCATATTTGTTCAATTCTTTATGATAGAAATTCTAGAAAATGACACTTATTTTGAAGGGAAGGATTATTATACTATTTGATAGCTTTTTTTATTTTCCAGAAAATATTAGTGAATAACACGTTTAGATTTCTTCGTTATAATAAAAATGGTTAATTACATAAAAGACATGAAGTTAGGGTCTAGTTTCAATTACAACATAAATTTTTGACTTTAATACCAAACACACTCAATTCAGGATATGTTTAGGTTTTTCTAGCTCCAACTGCTAACGTATAATTCAAATTGTAAGTTAATTATCCGGATACATATTTACATGTAGATGATGACTGATTCACCATGTTTTGGTTTTTCAATAATTATCCATGACCAACTCATCAAGCCACCCCCATTCAAAATATAAATACGCAAAAAATGAAAAAAAAAAAAAAGAAATATATATCAAATAAGAAGGATTAAACAAAACATATTACATTTGAAATGAAGAGTTGTTTAATTTGCAATAATAATTTTTATTTTTATCTAATGGTCTTTAAATCTATCACTTAGTTTAGTTTACATGTGATCTTTTAGTACGTCAATAATACATCTTCATTTTTTTTTTCTAACTTTTAATATAAATTAACAACAAATTATTGCTTGTATTTTATTGTAAAAACATTTTAAAAATAAAAAAATATTGAAACCTTAAAAACATACATTTTCATTTTCTATTTTGATATATTTAATATTAAGATCATAAGAAATGACTAATTTTTTGTATTAATATTTAAAAATGATTTAAAATAAAATAGCTATTGTACTTAAAAAAAAGATGAAAGATACTGCTAATAAATTATCCATTATTTTATCTTATTTATCTTTTTTGTTTTATTTGAGCTTCTATCAGTGAATATAAAATTAAATATCATAAATAAGATTTCTTAAATTAAATGTTTATTTATTTGTGTTGAGCTTCTCTTCAAGAAATGCAAAATGAAAGTAATTAATATTATTTCTTAAAATAGAAATATTTCATAGATAGAAAATTTATTTCATTTATTTTAAACAATGTGTTCTATTTATACATATATACATATATATATATATTCCTTAAAAATATTTATTTTATAAAATCACGTGTATATAATACACGGGATTTATACTAGTTTATGCTAACGTAGCAATTTCTTCCTCATTGCAAATAACTAAGCTATTAGCAATAAACTCATCATCCATTTTGCTTTAGAGTCTTGTTTTCATTCTTTTATTGTCGAAATAGATTTTCTATAGTGCGATAAAATCACAAACTTTAAATAATTTGTAATTTTAACCAGTTTTTTAAATATTAGCAAATATAACATGAACTTTTATATTTATTGCAATTTTAACCTACATACAGACTTTAGGTATGTTTATTTTGATAATAACTTCCACCATTTCAAAACAACTATTATTGTACATTAAATAATTGTTTTGTTTTAAAATGGTGAGAATTACATATTTTTATTTAATTGATAGTTAAAATTACAAAACTTATAAAAGTTTATGTTAAATTTACTAATATTAAAAAAATGATTAAATTTACAAATTAAGTGCACTTTATGTTTTCCCCGCAGTTAACCCTTTTCTATAATTGCAGTGGATACAAAAGCCACACATACACTAACTAATAAAATAATTGTTTAGTTTTTTGAGTTAATTTATAAATAACTAAATGGATTTCCAAAAAAATCAAATTTTAACACAAACAAAGATTGATAAAAATGAGTTTTGTGTAAGTCAGTTTCATGGATTTCATTTCATGATGTATATGTATGGAGTGGATCTTTTGTAATAACTATATTATGTCGTAACTATTATATGAGGCAGAAAACACATGAAAATCAGTGTGTTATTGTAAAAACCTGATCCCACCCTATTCGGCTTATGTATCATATATAATATAAAAAAATCATTTGATATACAGAAAAGTGTTACGTATTATATTCTAGTCTGGCTCAACTTAAAATGCACTGATCCATAATATAAAGTACTACCTAATAAAAAAAAAAAAAGAATTAACTCATACAAACAAAAAGTCTTACAAACTTTTTATATTTGACCCGATTAGATTCATTTCATAAAATGGGATTAATGAAATAATTCCACTAAAAATGTGCTAATTGATAAATGCATATTGTCAAATGTACATCATCTAATCAATCAACTAAATCATAATGTAATAACTCACTACTTATATTTGAAAACAATGAATAAAGAAGGTATATAGAGCATATAATTCCTAGTTATGAATGTGGAGTGGCACATTGAATTAGGGTAACAAGGACTTGAAGAAATTGATGGCGCATAGTAATGGGATGGGTCAGATGTATTGAATCCTTGACTCCGACTCAACAATGGCGGTGGTGGGCTACAGTACTCCGCCTCTTGCTGTACACCACATACATAATACACCATCAATTTTGGAGCATCGCGTGGACCCCACTCCTCTTTACAGGGGATTAACGGTCACAGAAAGTTGGATTAGTTGGTCACGAATTCTAGGACCATTAAAGTCGTGTGTCCGAATTTGCCAAGTTATTATGATCATACAATATAAATTCTCAGTCAACAACCTTACATTATATGTTTGTGTTCAAGGATAATTTTAGACTTTTTATTTTATTTCAGATTGTGATAGAAAGTAACAAAACTATATGCTGTGATAAAAAAAAGTTGATTTTATTTGATTTTGTGGCATGAAATATGAATAAATAATATACCTTAAGTTTTATCTATTAATTTAAAATAAAAATAAATAAATTAAAGGTGAATTTCATACATAGCTAGGATAAGTTTGATTCAATTATCATGTGGATGAATTTTATGAAAATTATGACTAAATGACTTGACCGGTTAAACTTTTGACATATGATTAATTTAAAAAACATAACAAAGTAAAATAATAAGAAATTTCAAACAAAATTATCGTTTGTGCTTTCAAATAATTAGTTCAAATATTAATTTCTACACTACAAGAAAAGGCAAAATGAAGATGGAAATTTGGTCTCAAAATCAGAAAATATTCGCCTTAAAGCATATCATTTCTATTGCTGTATTAAGCTTAAATGACACGTTCTATCATTATTTTATTGCTAATTTTGACAAATAATGTCTGCATAAATCCTATATTTAATCCCCAATTTTCTTGTAGTGTTGTATAAATACGTTAAAAATGTCCCTTGTCAAATAGTATAAAGAAAATATCATAAATGATGAGAATATATATATTTCAGAAAATATCATACAAGTGTTTGTAAGATCTCGAAACTTAAGAAAGACAGAAGAATTTGAGCACCCTTTTTTGAAGCATAGTGTATGGAGTTTTGTTGTGGGAAACTATGTATGTGGTCTTTTTCATTACAAGTCTAGTGTCATCTCTATTGGTAATAAGCTTTTGCTTCTATCTAATGATTTTGATTCAAATTCTTTGAACTCAAACTAATTGACCTACTTGTTTGCTTTTCCAATGTCCTTTTCTTATCTTTCTTGCTACTTTTATTGGAAACAAGAGAGGTTGCATTTGATTACTATATATGTATGTATTATGTGTGCAGTTCATTATGCACTCCCATTTTCTCATAAATTAAATGTATCATAGATAAAATTAAAGGAAATAGCGCAAGTTGGAAAAGTAAGAAAAGGACTTAGGGATTTAAAGTAGACAACAACTTGATTAGTTAGTTGATGGGAAATAATGTGGTCAGTTGAGTTAAATCATGTACAGAAAGAATACGATTCTTGTGAAATCGTTTTACGTATCTAATTATGTGTGAAATCTACCAAATTCCTAATATTCACATCAAGTTTGTAGGTAATGATCTCATTACTAATCGTTATACCCATTCCGTATAATGTGGCCTCACTACTATGGTGAACCGAGTTAAATCATCCACATGAATAGTACGATCCACTTCCTACTATTCACATCTTGTTTGTAAGTAATGATTCCATAACTACTTCTGGTACTCGGTTCATATAAGTTTTCGTGTCCATTTATTCCGAATGTAAATATAAAATAAAATGAAGTAGTAAATAGCTATATATGGTAGAGGATTCCGACTTTATTAATCCCTCACAATCCCAAAATTTAATATATTTATTTGTTGGAACCTTTTTTCCATAATTTTAAGCGCCGTTCTAGTTCTTATATTTTATAAATTTAGTAAGTTTAAATCATTAATAAAAACAAATTAAATGTTGAATATCTCGTGTCAAACTAAAATTAAACATGTCAAATATAATGTTGAATCGTACTATAAGCAATGATTAAAAACATATTAGCAATGATTAGGTTGAGAAACTCTATGAATTTTTGGAGTACTAATTAATGATGATAAGTACTATTGGGCACGGAGATTGCGGCGGAGAAATTCTATATTCACGTGCTAATCATATCATTAAGCTAACCAAAAATTTCATTTTATCATATAATATGATCAAAAATCAAATTGTCAAACCTAACAAGTAGGTAAGATTCATTTTATAACATTATTAGAATCTAATTTTGTGAATTGTGTGAATATATAAATCATAAAATATAGTTTAAGCATTAAAAATGAGTTTAAGTGGTAGGTAATGAACTTTTTATCTCTATAAAAGAATTAAATATTTACAATGATAAATACAATTTAAATTATCTAAAAATTGATAATATAAATTGACAACAACCAGTAACATACAAAAAGCAATTACCAAATTTATTTGCGACAACAACAAATTGCAAAAGAGTTATATATTTGCGTGAACTTTTTTCCAATAATAATTTAACGGTACATATATTTCACAAAATCTATTTGCGACAATTATTAATGTTTTTCCTCATATTTTTTGTATGTTTTAATACATCTAATGCAAATATATTCCTTAGATGATCATATTTAAGTTATTAAATTTAATGCAATTTTTTTTTTGGGGGTTTTGGCGGTTTCAATATCTTAGATGTCGTACTTGTAATGAAAATATTTTATTTGCTTTATAATTAAAAGTTTTGACTTTTCTTGGGGGGGGGGGGGATGGACAATTTTATCCTCTTTTGGTATAAAAAAGGAAAGAAAAAAGGAACAAATTTGTAAATTGAACAAATTATTGAGAGAGAAGAAGAAATTACCAAATTCAAACATATAAAATGGTTAATTGCAACTTGCAATACTATGTAAGTACTATGATAAACATTATTATTGTTTTAAAATTTTTAATTCATTATTATAAATGAATGTAATAATTAGTTCGGTTATTGAGCTCATATTCCTTTAAATTCCAAGAATTATAAGTTAATATTTATCCAAGAAGCCAAAAAAAAAAAAAAAAAAAAGAAGCCCTAGATAATTGCAAATGAAGAAAACTTTGAAATTGCAAAATGAAAAAAAATGTCAGTACATATGTGTAGCAAATTAAAATAAACATAAACTTATATTATATCTACCCATAGATATATAATTAGATACGAATATGAGATACATGCTATAGCCTCATTATACGATACACACACAACTCGTATTCATTTCACAAATTAATATCTATATATTGAGTGACACTTGTGTGTCCCGGGGGCACGGTGCCCCCAAATTAATTGTCATATAATGTTAAATATATACTTTACAGGTATCATGTGTATATTCTTCAGGTATCACATGTATACTCTTATATGCATATAATACTTTTAGAGTATATGTATAATACCACAAAACGTAACACCTGTAGAGTATATATAACATTTGGAGATCATGTATATAGTACATATATCCGTGCCCTGTTTGCACCAGGGACATATAAGTTTTTGCCCTATATATTTAATGGATAAAATGTTGTGTATGATCTCAAAAATTAAATTTATAAAACAATTTCACAACAGTTGTATCACTTGTATCCAGAAAAATGGACCCTATATAAAAATTGTGAAGGAATTTTGAATATAGTCAAGAAATTGATTAATTAATGGGCATGATTATTATTTGGTAGATAAGAGTAATTGGCGTAATTAAATTTGGTGAAAACGAATGTCAAATGAGAATCATTGATCCATGCATGTTACTCCCAAATAATCAAAAATTTACTAAGATCACTTAATAGTTAGTGGTATGATACTTTTATTTTTTATGCAATTTTTTGTCTTTATTATAAAGTCATGAAGTATATAATTCAGTGAACTCAGCATCTTTTTGTGATTTTCATAAAAAAAAAAATTTCTTAATAAAATAATTTAATCTAAGACCATCTCCAACCTTTGAACTCAAATTTGGACTCAAATCTTGTTTTGCCACCAAATTTGCCATCAAATTTCCTACCATCTCCAACCCTTTAAACTCAAATTGGAATATTCTCTTATAATATTCTTAATTTTTATTTTTTTTACTTTTCTTTAATATCAAATATTTGTTTATTTGAGTTCATAAAAAAATAAACTTAATTGATTTCAATTATAAAAAAATATTTATAAATCTTATTAAAAATATCAAGATTATATTATAAAATTTATCACAAATACATATTAATATATTAAAAAAATAATCTAGTCATACAACACAATGCAAATAAATTACACACTAACAGAAAATATAAATTATATAATGATTATCACCAACATTCCGAATTAAACCATTTTCATCCATATAAATTATATAATGATTATCACTAACATTTCGAATTAAACCATTTTCATCCGATCATTATATGGTATATGTTAAGAAGTCAATATTTGTCATCTAGTCATTATAATGATTGTTTTCATGTTTCTAATTAGATTATTTTCAAAAAAAAATTAAATCAAAATAACTCAAATTTCGTAATGAGTATTTACATAGTAAAATATTATATGGTATATGTGTGTATTAATAAAATATATCAATACAATTAAGTTTATATCTTTAATTTTTAAATTTTATAAAAGAAAAATAGTTATTTCATAAAATAAATAAGAAAATTATTAAATAAAAAAATCAAAAAAGAATTTGCATTGGTGAACAGTACTTTGCCACAAGTGGGAGATTTGAGTTTGGATTTAAGTCCGGGTTGGAGCAATTTTTTCAGCAAATTAGCATTTGAGTTCCCATTTGCCACTCCCTTGGAGATGCCCTAATTAACATGATTTAATATTTCAAAATTTAAAAGTGTTTTCATAGAGACTTTGCAAAAACTCAATCAAATTTTAAGCAGAGGAATGTTCATACACTCTTGCTTTCTGCATATCCACGTCAAATGAAGAGGTGCAACAGAGAACAAGAATGTAGAAACACTCTATGCTACAAGATGAATCGAACTTTTGTAAAGTATCTATAAAACATTACAGATGAAACTAGTTTGATTATCTTTCTTGATTCTTAACCGAACAAAATTGCAATTTAAAACGTAACGTATTTATATAGTGTGTTTTGAAATGCATAAAAGATATATATAGTATCATCTGAAACCTTTAAGATTCACACATTTTAAATGAGAAACATCATCTGAAAATTTCAAAAAAAAAAATTGAGCTCATCAATTCTTGACCAAGGATGTTAGACTTCTCGAAAATTATAGAAAAACGTAGACAACAAGAAAGAAAAGAATATGCCTGTATATATGACTCGAAATTAAAGTCTATAATGAAATCACAACCTAAGTAAATGAATTTATGAAGAAAGAAGAAGATAGATCAAACTTACCAATATTGTATGATTAAGATGGAAATAATTTTATGTATACTTTTGTGATGAGAAACTTTTCGATTTATATATTAATGCTTCAAGAATGGCCACTGAATTGGCACTTAAATAATAAAGATTGTTTGCATTGCAATAATTTTTTTACTGAATTTTATGTGTGTGTCCAATCCATCCCTATTATTTCCCATTATGTTTGAGCCCATTCCTTTCTAGTTTTCACATGTCTCTCCCATGGGCGGATCTTCCACAGGGCAGCACTGGGCTTCAGCCCAGTGCAAGCCCAATTTTCTTTTACATATATATAATATAAGCCCAGCCCAATTCAATCCAAGCCCACCCAAACTCAAAATATAAAACCTAAATTTACACATCTTCTTCACAAATTTGCAGATTTCTATGGTGGAAGGCAGACACACACGGTACCCACTGACCCACACACTCCACTTCTATATTTTAACTTTTTGTTTTGTTCTTTTATGATTAAAATATAAATACTTCATCTTTGAGTCTTTGACTTACTGTTTTATCTCACTCTAAAGCTTTAAATTAAAGGGCTTTATTTATGGGAGTTTTTTTTGCCTGCATTTTATTTTACAATAAAAAAAATGAGAACTAGATTGATTCGTTTAGTTTTGACATTACCTGTTTCTACTGCTACAACTGAACGAGCATTTTCAGCAATGAAGCATGTGAAGACGGCACTTCGTAGCAAGATGGGGGATGAATTACTTGGAGATAGTCTGATGCTTTATATCGAAAGAGATTTTGTTAAAGATATAGACATAGACTCAATTATTGATGAATTTTATGTTTTGAAGTCTCGTAGAACACAACTTAAGTGAATTTCGAAATATTTTATTATTGTATAAATTTTAATATGTTAAAACATTTACTTTTCAGCCCACCCTAATGTTAAATCCTAGATCCGCCCCTGGTCTCTCCCATTTTAATATTTGAATGAATTCACATTATGGGCCTTGTTACATACCATCCATGAGAGCTTTGTATTTATTGGGGATCGAAGCCCAATAAATCATGGAGAAAAAACATTTTATCATTTAAAATAATATTAGTGATTTAGCATTTTAATTTTAATATATATGATAGTTTTATCCTAAAAAAGGAGGCTTCTTTTAGGGGTTTGGATGGTAAGTAAAAGTTTGTGTTCGTTAAATTATAATTAAATGTCAAATTACGAGGTTACTTGTTGATAAAATCACAGCAATTAATAAATGTGACACTATATACACCCCATAAAATACTAAGTACATCCCAATTTGACACATATATCTTTTTACATATTAAAAAGTTCAGTTCAAAATGCGATTTAGGAAAATATTATAATTTTATCGATAATTTACCCAATTATGTCTGAAAAGATAGATATGGTTAACGTTCCATGGCAATTCTTAGTGAGATACTGAATTGGGGGATTTACAGCACAAGAAAGATGATTCGAGACCAAATGTCGATTGAAAAATAAATAATTGAGGCAAATCATATACTATAATTATGAGACAAATTTTCCATTTTTCCCAATTAGATTATAATATACATCACCTGATTAAATAAATAAACGTCTGCATAAATAAATAAAATTAAGAACAAATTAATGTAAAACTTAACACTTTACATATCTTAAAACAACCTTACATTAATGCAAATGTAGGTTTCAAGAATTTAATCACGAGATCATTAATTAAATTTAGTTGTAACATATATATCCATCTAACTTGATCTAATCACTATATAAGACCTCATTGCATGAATTCAGGAAACTCACTCGAAAAGAAAAAAGAAAGTTGAAACAAAATATTACAAAATGAGTTCGAAATCCTCCATGACCATGATCAACACCATCACTTTAGTCGTGATCTTTGCTGCAATTATCCTGGATGAATCCCAAGCAGCCATTGAACCTTCTTCCGACGAATTTGCATTGCCTCCATCGAGCGGCTTTGATGATGGCGTCGACATAGGGTGTGACGAAAAACTGACAATAGAATGCAAGAATCAAATTCTTAACGCGATATGTAATGATCTCACTATTCCCTTGTCTCAATTGGTGACGAATGATTGTTGTGAAGGGCTTCGATTAAACGTCACCGATGGTTGCTACGCTGATGTTGTGACCAATGTTGAGGCAGTGAACTTGTGTGGTGAGAAGGACTTAGTTGAGATTAACTCTAAGGCTTATGAAGTTGGTTTGTATTGCATTCATGGTTCTGAATTCTAATTACATCATTGATTAACAATTGCAATAAATCTTGGATGTTATATTTTGTGGTAATGAATAAATTTTAGATCAATTAATTATTACAACAGAAAGTTTTATTTGAATTAAAGCTCGATCAAATCAACCATGTATGTAATTAATTAATTAATTAAATGCCATATATACTTAATTTTTTCTCTGAGACATTTCATCGAACATGTTGCGTGTGACAATGAGTTGAATGAGAGGCATTGTGGGGCTCGTGGAAATCGAAACACGATTATAAGGGTGTGTTTGACTAATATTTTTTTTTCAGAATTCATAAATTCTTGCATCTTGTAAAATGTTTTAGACAATTAATTTAGTCCCCATAATTCTTTTTTTTTTTTTTAATCAGCCCCACACATATGTTTTTTTCAATATATAAAATCCCATAATCTTAAGAATTGTTCGATTTTAGCTTCTTTTATTGTCGGGAAATTTCAACTTTCATCAGAAAACGTGCATAACCACCACTTTCAAGATCGAAATTTGAATTTTATTAATCTATAATCAAAACGCATGAAATTTGTCACAAAATACTTATCTTTCTATATTACTTCGAGCATCAATTCAATTTTAAGAAAAACTTTCGAATTATGAAATCATTAACATATACATCTAACTTGATCGAATTACTATAAAATCATTAACCGAACTTAGATAAATCATTTATTGGTTTGCTGAAAATCTCAATTATATATAATTCGTTCAAGTTGGATGGATATGTTACTACTCAATCATTTAATTTATATTCACTAATTATTTGCTGCTAAATTAATCATGCTACTATGATTTCTGATACTAATTTCACCAACTTAATTAGATAAATTTGTTGCAATTAGTGATCTTTCATAACTTTGTACCCTAATTACCTATATGTGCAAGAAAAATACAGGTGCGTACGGTGTCGATTATTTACTTGCAACTTGATTTATCAAGTTAATTACATTCATCAACACCATGCTGCTCGATTATTGCGTAGAATTATTAGTTGTGAAATTTTGCAGAGAACATGAGGAGAAGCTGTTGGTGACTGGTTTTGCAATCGAAGTAATTTCAGTGCCATAGATATATACTGATCAAAATGAGTTGCCACCTTATGGTTACACTCCTCCTCATAATTTAATGGATTCGTGAGGCCTTTTGCTTTGGTTTAGTTATGAATATCTGTTTGTAAGCATTCAAGAATGATGACTTAATTAATAGTATTAATACATGTGTGTTATTGTAGACTTTTGTCTCAAACAAATATAATTAACTTCTGTTCAAACAACAACATTTGTCTTATTTCAAATTGTCCAATCGAGTCTGGCTTTAAAATGTCATTATCCAAATCAAGAATCCCCATATTTAGAATACATAATATGTCATTTAAAATGCTAGCTAAAACTAATACTATTAAAGTAATATGTATTGCACATTTAATACATGACATTAGGTGAAATTTAAGTATTTTGTCATTTTAAAACTCTAAATATAGTAGTTTGGACTTTGGATGATGTAATGTTTCAGGTCGACGATTTATTGGCTTTAGAATTCCAATACAGAAAAAGAAGATCACGAAAATCACTACAAGAAATTACTAAATTACCAACGGATTCAAGTTGTTGGTAACTAAGAAAATCCGTTGGTAAATAATTGTACCAACAAATTAACGACAACAGTGAAGTTGTTGGTAAAGTGCTTGTTGGCAAATTTTACCAACACAATAACTTGATCTGTTGGTAAATTACAAACAGAATGTCAACGGAAAAAAAAAACGATCGTTGCTAATTTACCAACCAATTTGTCACTGGAGAAGACGTTAGTAAACGTGAAGTCGTTGCTAAACTATAGTCTAGATTGTGTTGGTAATTTGTATGAATTCACCAACAATTTGAATTTGTTTCTAATTAGCGACAAAAGTTGGTTGGTAAGTTGTTAGTAAATTACCAACGATTGGTTGATAATCGATTTGTAAAATACCAATGAGTTTAAAAGTTGTTGGTAATATTTGTTAGTAGTCTGTTCTCAATTTACCAATGATTAATAATTTCGTTTGTAATAATTGTTATTGATTAATACATTTTTTTCTTCAATGTCCGTTATTGATTTATGCACAATAATATATATATATATATATATATAGTCTATAATTAATATCAATATTTTACAAATATATCTTATATTATATCGATAACTTGACGATATCTATTTTTGTTGAAAATATATCGAAAAAATATTTGTGTGATAGCATTTTTTGTTGATTGATATTATTTAATTATATATAATAGTAATTAGATTGAAATGTATATTGAAAGTATATAAAAACCGGTCAATTTTGTATTTAATTAGTTAGTTTATCGAATATAATAACTAATATAATATTAATATATAGCGAATAATTGATAAATATTATTGAGAAAAAACCAGTATCGCAAAATGTCGATATCACAAAATGTCGATATTATATTAATACAATATCACAAAATATCATCGAATCGAATAAAAATAACAATAAAATTATCAAATCCTATTTAATATTATATAATATCAAAATATTGATATTATATCAATATAATATCGACAATTTTTTAATATTATATAATATCAAAATATTGATATTGTATCAATATAATATCGACAATTTGTGATATTTGTTTTGTCTCAATAATATTTATCAATTATCCACAATATCGTATTTTGCCATATTAATTTTAAAATTAATGATTAAAAATTATATTTGGATATAAAATTATATTTCTTTGATATAAAATCAATTAGATATATGATTGTTTACTTTTTTCTTAGGAGATGTAGGGTTGATAATTACCAAAACCGAACCAAAAAACGGACAAAAGGGTTTCGAATCGAAAATCTCTGTTGATTTTGTCAATTTTGTATTTAATTAGTTAATTTATCGATATAATTACTAATATAATATTAATATATAGCGAATAATTGATAAATATTATTGGGAAAAAACCAATATCACAAAATGTCGATATCACAAAATGTCGATATCACAAAATGTCGATATTATATTAATACAATATCACAAAATATCATCGAATCGAATAAAAATAACAATAAAATTATCAAATACGATTTAATATTATATAATATCAAAATATTGATATTGTATCAATATAATATCGACAATTTGTGATATTTGTTTTGTCTCAATAATATTAATCAATTATCCGCAATTTATATCGTATTTTGTGATATTAATTTTAAAATTAGTGATTAAAAAATATATTTGCAAATCAAATTATATTTCTTTGATATAGGTAGGGTTGTGCACGGGTCTCGATAATTACTAAAATCGAACCAAAAAACGGACCAAAAAAGTTTCGAATCGAAAATCTCCGTGAATTTTTTTTTTTTTTTACTTTCTCCCAACTGAATTGAACCAAATTTCCTTTAATTTGCTTTGGTTCTTCCGGAGAATTTTCAATCTTTTAATCAAGATTGAATCAAATTGTGGAGAGACATTAATTAATGGAAGGAATGGGGTGAGATATATATAATAGGTAAAGGGATGGGCACTACACATCATAGTTATATTCACTAATTATTTGTCGCTTTAATCATAATTTGATCATTTCTGGTTGTAATTTCACCAACTTAGATAAATTTGTTGCAATTAATGATCTTCATTAATTAATTTGAAACCCTAATTACCTATATGTGGAAGAAAAATATATATAGGTGTCGTGTCCATTAGATGGTTAAATTGGAAGGGAAAACAAAATGAACTATCTTTAGAATACTACAATTTAATTCATACCTATTGAATTTAGTAACTAAATTGATCATTACATTTTCTAGACGTAGATAAATTTGTTACAATTATTGATCTTCATTAATTTGAAATATAATTACCCATATGTGGAAGGATAATTATACCTATACCGTGTCAATTGGAAGGAAAAAAAAAGTAAAATTACCAATCATTACTTAAATAGTTAAATGGCCTAACTATGTCACTTTTGTTCAAGCAACGTCGTATTTAGTATGATCAATTTGTTACATACAGTTAATGATCTCCATTAATTTGAAACCTAGATACCTATATATATGTGGAAGAAAATACCAAATTGAAAAAAAAAAATCCAGTCATATGATTATGAATAATACATGTAACACCCCAAATAAAATTAAGCTGTAAACAGAACCCATGAGAAATTTTATAAGTTAATTCGATCCGTCTTTTCGAGATTTCAACACAATATTATGATAACCTAAAGTGAATTATTAATTATGAATATTTTATGTTGATGAAGGAGATAAGATAACCCTTAATAATAATCTAGGATATTAATTAATTTCCTTTTAGTCCAAGTAAATTATATATGTAGTATTAATAACACCCTAAAATTTTTGTGTTAGTATGGACGAAAATATCGCGATATATCGTCGAAATATCGCTCAAATTGAAGGTCCGATATAAAAACGGGGTGTTTTTTTTTCGTCAAAATGTCATCGGCCCGTTTCCATTCACGTTTCGGTTTCAGTGAGTTGTAGGTATAAAACGTCGGATTTTACCGAAATATCACCGATATATCGGTGATATTTCGGTAAAATATCGTTTCAGTGCATTGTGTTGGCAATCATATGAAAATTCCAGTTTTCAATCATTAATCCTACTATACTAACTATATTTTAATCAATCCTACTCTTTCTCTCACCTATTTCAATCATAACTATACTTTAATTAATAAATTACTATAAAAAACAAAATTATCATACTATTGCTTTACCTTAAATTCTAAATTACATTAAATAGGAAGAATACTTTTCCGAGATTAGCAAATGAGAAGCGAAGGGAAGATGTGGAGAATAAAGAAACATTTAAATAGATCATTAATGATACAAATATTGTGTCAACTTAATTAAAGAATGTATAACAAATTGATCAAATTGTGTTGTGTTTGAAGTTTGGATTATTATGCAAAAGTGAAGTCAGTTCAAAAGTAGTAACACATCAATTGAACTCAATTCTTGAATCACACCCCAAATTAAATAAACATATAACCAAATCAAGAAAAAAAGTGGACATGGACATACGGTTGGAAGAGATAGAGGAGCATATGAATGACATGTTTATGATTACATCCAAAATTGGTCTCATATGGTGAGTTGGTATCAATATTGTTTAAATCAAGATGACATGTCATCTCATTCATTTGAACCTCATAGAAGTTCATTCTATTATTAGTACATAAATAAACTTTGTACAAAATTTCTCATATTATCACTTTATATATTATTTTTTTATTTATTGTAATTATATTTTTTTATTTGAAATCTTAACTTCAATTTATGTATGAATGTTAGTTATAATATTATGTAAATTATCATATATATTTTCTAACTTTTTTATAATATTTCCGTAATTTTTTTTAAAAATTTCCGATATTTGACCCAGAAGATGAGCCCATTATTTTGATCAAATAACAACCCTTTGGATATGTGCTTTATCATCTCTCTCACTACACGTGTTGAGTTGATCCACCAAAAGGGATAATACCTCCCTTCCTTCTCATCCTGAACCGAACCAAAAGCAGAAACGCACTCCTTCTGCAACTCTCCTTTTGTCCATCTCTCTCTGTTGTCTCGCTACGGCTGTGAATCGGGCGCCGCCGTGCTGTGCGGGAGTGAGGTGCGCGTGTGTTTTGGTGTGTGTGGCTGTGAAATAGGGGAGAACCGCCGTGCTGTGCGTTGTCCATCTCTCTCTGTGTTGTCTCGCTTCGCTGCGGCTGTGAATCGGGCGCCGCCGTGCTGTGCGGGAGTGAGGTGCGCGTGTGTTTTGGTGTGTGTGGCTGTGAAATAGGGGAGAACCGCCGTGCTGTGCGTTGTCCATCTCTCTCTGTGTTGTCTCGCTTCGCTGCGGCTGTGAATCGGGCGCCGCCGTGCTGTGCGGGAGTGAGGTGCGCGTGTGTTTTGGTGTGTGTGGCTGTGAAATAGGGGAGAACCGCCGCCGCCGTGCTGTGCGGGAGTGAGGTGCGCGTGTGTTTTGGTGTGTGTGGCTGTGAAATAGGGGAGAACCGCCGTGCTGTGCGGGAGTGAGGTGCGCGTGTGTTTTGGTGTGTGTGGCTGTGAAATAGGGGAGAAGGAGTAATTTCGTTTGTAAGAATAGTAAGTAGTCTGTGAAATACCCACCGATTGAAACGTTGTTTGTAAGACTTGGTTGGTAATTCATTAGCAATTTACCAATGAGTTGAAAATCTATTGCAATTTACTAACAAATAAAAAGTTAAATCTATTGTTAATCCATAATGATACGTTGCCATATTTGTATAGAGAAATTAAAATTGATAATTTACTTGAAAAAAACAATTAATTGATAGGCAAAGTAATGTCTAATAATTAATATCTCCTAAACAATACTTGATAGTCCAATAAGTGGTACTAACAAGTTAGCTAGTAACATATGATACGAGAAAGTTTGAATTTTCCTAGCATATACTTAACCACATGCTAATAAAACTTAAAGATTGTAATTCCTTTCAAATGTCATCTTCATGATCAAGATCATCTGCATACTCGTCATCAGTTGGTTGTGGATCAACGTGAGAAATTGATGAACCACCCCTTGAAAACGTTTGCATGAGATCCTCCATCTCCTTTTTGAGTGATAGCATTGTAGCGTTCCATAACCTCTTCCTACATGATCCATAAGGTAAAACTTAAATTTGTATGATACTAAGTGAACATCTCAAAATGTGCAATACTAAGTGTTTAAAATCAAAACAAAAATAACGATCTTTGGTGTGCTGTCGCCGGCACCCAAAAATAAATGTTCACCTCGACTATCTACTTATGTAGTAGGATAAGCAAGGGGTCGAATCTACAGGGAATAGTGTAATTCAATTGATAATTTCGTGTATAGAAAGGTATAAAAATATGGGGGGTGATTGGTTTGTTGAACAGAAATTTAAATCATGCATCACAAGAATTTGCAAAAAGAAATAAATGAGAGAGATATCAATGAATTAAATAATCTAGCCCATGGATAGCCTCACCTAGAACGATTCTTCCACTTTTAAAGATAGCCCCAGCAGTACGACCGAACTAGTTCGAATTATTTCTTAAGTTTATTGATTAGAAAGTACGACCCCTAATCAAACTATCTCAATGAATAACCTCAAAACATGTATTCAAGATTCAATCCACAAGATGCATTAACGTTCGTATCATACGATCTAGACTTCGTTATTTCAATTGCTACTGTATTCACACAATTTAACAATTACGGATTAAATCATGCGAATTAGCTAGAATCGATCAACAAACATATTAAGGTGGCCAATCTCAACAAATTCATCAATCAAACATGCAAAGCATAAAATCGAATAACGAAGAAATCGAGATAAGAGTAAGAAATCGTTACTACTCAATTAAAAACGGGTGAATCATTCAAGGTTTGGTGTCTCCTCGGACTAGAAAATATGAACTTAGCCTCTAATCATCATTATCCAAAATACAAAAGATAAAATAAAATGTTCTTCTTCTTCTCTCCCTAATTCTTCTCTGCCTTTCTTTGCAGCTTTTTATGGACCCAAAATTCCGAATCTCATCTTTTTAATTCCTTCCAATATTAAGAGCTTCAATCTCTCCAAGATGGACAATAAAAATGGAAATAATTAATTCCTTCCAAAATAGCATCTCTTTCCTTTCTTTGTTCACAAGGCTGGATTGAGGGGGAACTGGGCTTGGTGGATTGGGCCTCCAACACGTCAATAACAATTAATATTCTCATTCTCAACACTGAAGGCCTCAGTGTTGGGCTTCTTCTTCCCATTCGGCCACGCGACTGCACCCGTTGTATTCTCACTCTCAATTTGTCTTTCAAACACCCTGGAATTCATATAAAATGCAAAATCAAAGCCACCGAGACGAGTATGACAAATATCGGGTTAATCCAACAAAGTAGTGAACAATTGAGTACAAAATTAGTCACATTATGCAAGTAAAACACACACAAAACCCGACTTATCAAACTTTCTTCGATTGCTTTATCAACGAATTGTCCATTTTTTCTTCTTGTGCATCCTTATGAAAATATCATAGTCATTTACAGCACGTCCAAGCTCTTTAGCCTGAAATTATTGGCAATCAACATAAATTAGAACATTATAAAATCACGTGTTATATAATTCTATTCAAAAGTATAAGAATGTAAACATTTTCATTGTTTACAAGTTGTATCCCATGATCTATAGCCGACCTAGAACCCGCAGAGTGTTTAGATGGTCCATTTCCAGGTCCTGCCACCTGGGGTATTCCATTTTTGTTGCCAACTATCCAAGTCTCTTGTGGAACATTCATTGGTTGTCGTCTTGATATCCTCCATCTCTAAGAACAATTCAGGTTGACGTCTATTGGCGCCTTTCCCCTATTGCTGCCACCATTTCCGGTTGACGTCCTCCACGCCCATCTCCCTTCCCATCTCCCTTATTGTTGTCATCTCTAAGAACAATTCCAGGTTGACTCGTCCTGGTGCCTCTCCCTATTGCTGCCATCTCCAAGACCATTTCCAGGTTGACACCCGGTCCATCTCCCTTATTGTAGACATCTCCAATAACAATGTCAAGTTGACGACCTCCATGCCCGTCTCCCCTGCCATATCCACGTCCTCCAACAATAGTAATATGATGCAAAAAAAAAAAAACTCTGCTTCGTTCAACGGATGAAGAAGAAACAAACGAGAAGCTCCAAATTATGGGGATGAATTGAATACACAACATTGGAAGAGGAACAAGGAAGTGGAGGGAGTGGAGGGAAAGTTGTGCTAGCTTTGCCGCCCAATTTTTGGCCCAATTCATAGTCCCAATTTCATCAGAAGGAATGGAGGGAACGGTTATGCTAGATTTGCCCGCCCAATTTTTTGGCCCAATCCCAATTTCATCAATTGTGTCCTTTTTGTTTAGTTTTCTTTTGAACAAAATATGAACTATTCATAATTAATCTTTTCTTTAAATATATTAATATACTATACATATTATAACACTATATATATGTATAACAAATTTGGGTGGTTACCTTTATTAAAGTCATTATGTGTACAAATTTATAAATAATTTCATATAAGTTGTATCTGATATATGAATTAAAAAAATAAAAGTTGTTTTTTCTAAAAAAATAACTTATCTATTAATACGGGTTATGATAGATAAATTTTATTGATAAATATATCAATAAAATTATCAAATCTGATTTGATATTATATAATATCAAAATATTCATATTTTGTGACATTGTATCAATATAACATCGACATTTTGTGATATTGGTTTATGTCCCAATAATATCTATCAATTATCCGTAATTAATATCATATTATGTGATATTAATTAATATGCAATAATATATATATTAATACATTTACATTTTTTTCTTCAATGTCCGTTATTGATTTATGCACAATAATATATATATATATATAGTCTATAATTAATATTAATATTTTACAAATATATCTTATATTATATCGATAACTTGACGATATCTATTTTTGTTGAAAATATATCGAAAAAATATGTGTGATAGTATTTTTTGTTGATTGATATTATTTAATTATATATAATAGTAATTAGATTGAAATGTATATTGAAAGTATATAAAAACCGGTCAATTTTGTATTTAATTAGTTAATTTATTGAATATAATAACTAATATAATATTAATATATAACGAATAATTGATAAATATTATTGAGAAAAAACCAGTATGGCAAAATGTCGATATCACAAAATGTCGATATTATATTAATACAATATCACAAAATATCATCGAATCGAATAAAAATAACAATAAAATTATCAAATCCTATTTAATATTACATAATATCAAAATATTGATATTATATCAATATAATATCGACAATTTTTTAATATGATATAATATCAAAATATTGATATTGTATCAATATAATATCGACAATTTGTGATATTTGTTTTGTCTCAATAATATTTATCAATTATCCACAATTTATATCGTATTTTGCCATATTAATTTTAAAATTAATGATTAAAAATTATATTTGGATATAAAATTATATTTCTTTGATATAAAATCAACAACAAAACTCGCGTGCAACCGTCGCACATGCGACGGAATTCCAGATCACATACTTATAGCTGAAAAAGACATACTTATGAGTGTAAAAGACATACTTTTAAAACTCATGTTTATACCTGTAAAAATATACTTATAAAACACATACTTATAGCTGAAAAACACATACTTATACCTATAAAAGACATACTTGAATTTGGTCGCATGTGAGACAGTCTCACAAGAGACCAACTCTAAAATCAATTAGATATATGATTGTTTACTTTTTTCTTAGGAGATGTAGGGTTGATAATTACCAAAACCGAACCAAAAAACGGACCAAAAGGGTTTCGAATCGAAAATCTCTGTTGATTTTGTCAATTTTGTATTTAATTAGTTAATTTATCGATATAATTACTAATATAATATTAATATATAGCGAATAATTGATAAATATTATTGGGAAAAAACCAATATCACAAAATGTCGATATCACAAAATGTCGATATTATATTAATACAATATCACAAAATATCATCGAATCGAATAAAAATAACAATAAAATTATCAAATACGATTTAATATTATATAATATCAAAATATTGATATTGTATCAATATAATATCGACAATTTGTGATATTTGTTTTGTCTCAATAATATTAATCAATTATCCGCAATTTATATCGTATTTTGTGATATTAATTTTAAAATTAGTGATTAAAAAATATATTTGCATATCAAATTATATTTCTTTGATATAGGTAGGGTTGTGCACGGGTCTCGATAATTACTCAAATCGAACCAAAAAACGGACCAAAAAAGTTTCGAATCGAAAATCTCCGTGATTTTTTTTTTTTTTTTACTTTCTCCCAACTGAATTGAACCAAATTTCCTTTAATTTGCTTTGGTTCTTCCGGAGAATTTTCAATCTTTTAATCAAGATTGAATCAAATTGTGGAGAGACATTAATTAATGGAAGGAATGGGGTGAGATATATATAATAGGTAAAGGGATGGGCACTACACATCATAATTATATTCACTAATTATTTGTCGCTATAATCATAATATGATCATTTCTGGTTGTAATTTCACCAACTTAGATAAATTTGTTACAATTAATGATCTTCATTAATTAATTTGAAACCCTAATTACCTATATGTGGAAGAAAAATATATATAGGTGTCGTGTCCATTAGATGGTTAAATTGGAAGGGAAAACAAAATGAACTATCTTTAGAATACTACAATTTAATTCATACCTATTGAATTTAGTAACTAAATTGATCATTAATTTCAACATTGGAAGAGGAACAAGGAAGTGGAGGGAGTGGAGGGAACGAGGAAGCTGAGAGGAACGAGGAAGTTGAGGGAGTGGAGGGAAAGTTGTGCTAGCTTTGCTGCCCAATTTTTGGCCAATTCATAGTCCCAATTTCATCAGAAGGAATGGAGGGAACGGTTGTGCTAGATTTGTAACACCCCAAATAAAATTAATCTATAATTTATTATTCATAAGAAATATAATAATTAAGTCAAGAAATTAAGTTTCGATTCGGTAATTTAGATTTGAGAATGAAAATCAAATTTTGACAATGGGTTAGGTACAAAATATTTCAATATAATATTACGACAATCTAAAGTTAATTATTAATTACGACTATTTTTAAATTGACGGAGAAGATGAAATAAACCGTTAATAAAAATCCAAGATATTGATTAATTCGAAAATTATATATACTATTAAATTGTTTGATATATCCAATTTTAATTAATGAGGTTGGTCTCGATTGATAATTTTTATGCGAGATCTAATTATTGTAACCCGTATGTAAAATAAATCTCGACCAAATAAGCAATACCGTAAATAATTAAATTCAATGTACAATTAAATCCCGATCAAAGAAAGTATAATTCCCGACTCAATTCGTATCCAGCACCCGACTCGTTTTAGTGTAGAGAGGGTGAGTCACCATGACACCTCACCCCTCCCTCATTTCTCTCCCTTCCCCCCTCCTTATCTCCTTATTCTCTTTCGCTGATTTTCTCCTTTTCCCCTCCTTATCTCCTTCTTCTCTCTCGCTGATTTTCTCTCTCTCTACCAAGGATTTACACCTCATCATCCAAAATTGTGAGATTGACCACCACTTCGTAAGTTTGGGGAGAAAACTCTATGTAGGAAAAAGATTTGAGAAAGGAACAAAAAGCGGGATTTGCAGGAGCTTCACGTGAGAAGGGTAAGCCTTATTGCTTTTGCTTCTTTTCCTCAGCTTCTTGTTCTTCTGCCGCCGTCCCCATCCATCGTCGTCGCTGCCGGCGACGGCGTGTCTCTGTCCCTCTCTGTCTCTCAATCTCTCTCAGACTCTTGCTCTCCCTCTCGATATCTCTCTCTCTATCTCTTTCTATCGCTCTCTCTCTCTCTCACTGCCGTGGGTTGCTGCCGCCGTTACTGCCACTGGGTTGGCGCCGCCGGGAGCGGCGGCGCAGTGCGAGGGTGAGAGGAGCAGCGCCGGCGGCGGCGGCGGCGCTGCGTGGCTGCTGTGAGGGTGTGTGTACGTGTGCGTGTGTGCTGTGTGTGTTGAGTGTGTGTGTTTGGGTTGTTGCTGTTTGAGTGCGAGTCGACACGGCGGTGCCTGTCGAGCGTGGGTGTGTGGTGGTGTTAGTCGCCGGCGACGAGCTTGTCGCCGGCAGGTGTTGCTGCGGCAGTGAAAGGGCAGGGGCATCGGGCTGGGAAGAAGGGGGGTGGTTTTTGAGAATTTGATTAAACTCAGGGACTAAACTGCAATTTCCAGCTTTTTCCTTATTTATGAATTAACCCTTATACTCTTTGCATTTTACTTTTCAGTCCCTGAAATTTACAAGGATTGCAGATTTATCCCTAGAAACTGCTGAATTTATATTATGACCTTAGGACTTTATAATTATTGCATTTCAGTCCCTAAATATATGATGTATTGCAGTTTGACCCTCACATTATGCTGAAATTGCGTTTTAACCCTAGAATTATGTTGAAACTATAATTTAACCCAGAACTTTACGGAAATAATATCATGAACCATAAATTCAACGATAAGTATATTTATATTATTGTACCGTGTTATGGACATCAGTTTTAATCCCCAATTGACGAAAACGACGATTTAAGCTTCACATTAGAAAAGTCCTAGTTATGGATACGATCACTTTAAACCCTAGTGTATTTAAATATACTTTTATCCTAGAATCTTCGATTATTATCGCATTTTAGGAATTTAATATTTTATGTATATTTTATAAATATATAAGTTAGAGACTAAGTCGACTCTTAATAATTGTAGGAGAAACGAACAAGTGACAGGAGTAGGAACGCATACTGAACGGATGAACTTTTGAACAAGATCGAGTAATATCCAAGGTGGGGGTAAAATCTTACTATGATCTTAATTATACAATTTATTATGTGAATTTGTGAGTATTATGTGACTTGAATTCTGTAATTATGTGATGTCGTTTTCAAGTGGATCGTCTTTATTATATGATTGATTTTTGAGTAAATTATATGTTTTCGAAAGGTTAACGATTTCAAGGAATACAAAGACAATTGATTTCATATGACGAAAAGTCGGGATAATACCCGTACCAGAGGGGTTTCTTTAGAAACCAATACATGGCAAATGATTTACTTGTCTATTTGTATTGTTGTGAATTATATGAACTTACGTGAACATGAATAACGTGTACTATGTGTTATGTGAGAAACATTATGTGAAACACTTAACTGCGCATGCGTTTTCTACGCCAAGTAGGGTATTCTTCGGAAACCCATCTATAGGGGTATTCTTCGGAAACCCAGCAACAGGGGTATTCTTCGGAAACCCAACAACAGGGGTGTAAAAACCCAAATGGAGTCGGCTTGGGGCTCCGATAGGTTTTTCTTCGGAAACCTATTCAATGGTTTGCAAGGGACTACTCGGGAGTCCACAATGTGATTTGTTGTTATGATATGACTATGTGTACTATATGTATCCCCTCCACCGTACAAATGAATCCCACTGAGTGTTTTCTGGCACTCACCCCTATGTGTAAAAATGTTTTCAGCTTAAAGTAACCAGGACGTGGCGTGTGAGCAGTGAATGCCGGTAGCCAATATTATTAAGGTCGTGGAAGATTTTAATAAAGAATTTTATATTTATAAATTCCAAACATGTTTATTTATGTAAATGTTTATTTTATCGCTCTTTTTATTGTATAAGAAATTTGTTTGTAAAGAAAGGAATT
Organism: Scutellaria baicalensis; assembly: GCA_005771605.1. Classification (NCBI taxonomy): domain Eukaryota; kingdom Viridiplantae; phylum Streptophyta; class Magnoliopsida; order Lamiales; family Lamiaceae; genus Scutellaria; species Scutellaria baicalensis. Next base: position 49,223,288 of record CM016722.1, read on the forward strand.
TCAAGAAAAACGGTTCCGCTGCATTTCTAAAAATTCGTATTTCATACCAATGTTTCATGGAATAATATTTCACAGTTATTTTCGGAATTTAGTTTTCTTTATTATTACTGAAAGCGTTTATTTTTAATATAAGTAACGCCAAAGCATGATTTTAAAAACGGGGCGTTACAAGATTTGCCCGCCCAATTTTTTGGCCCAATCCCAATTTCATCAATTGTGTCCTTTTTGTTTAGTTTTCTTTTGAACAAAATATGAACTATTCATAATTAATCTTTTCTTTAAATATATTAATATACTATACATATTATAAGGGAGAAGGAGAAAGGCGGCGCCGTGCGGTGTGAGTGAGAGTGAGGGGGAGCGGTGTGCAGGGGGATCGGCGGTTGTGTGGCAGACGGGGGGGGGGGGGAGTGTGAGTATCATGCAGTGTGTGTGTGTCACACGGCGGCGCCGTGCGGAGAGGGGTGTGTGAGTGCTGCTGCCGGCGGACGGCAGCGGCGGCGGCGGTGTGCAGGGGGGGCTGATTTGTGAAAATTCAATTAAGTCCAGGGACTACTTTGTAATTTCCTAACTCTTGCTTAATTGCTTTTTAGTCTCTTTAAGTCATTTCTGTTCAGCCCCTGCACTTTTATTTATTGCAATTCAGTCCCTGCAGTTTATTAATTAGTGCACATCAATCCCAGAATTTAAGTTATATAGTATTTTGACCCCAGAACTTTGCTACGATTATAAATTGAACCCTATATTGTATCAAATATTATTTTTATGACCCCAAACCTTTATATTTTATGCGTATTATATCATATGAAGCTAGGAAATGCTAGATTGACCTCCAAAATAATACGAAAAGGCGATGAACTAATCGTTAAGCAAGAAAACCTTAGTTTAGGGTTATGATCACCGCAAACCCTAGTTTATTTAAATACACATTTATCCTAATATCTTCCATTATAATCGTATCTTAGGAATTTAATATTGTATGTATATTTTCATAGATATTTAAGTTAGAGACTAAGCCAACTCCTAATAATTGTAGGAGAAACGAACAAGGGACATGAGTAGGAACGCGTACTGAACGGACAAACTTTTGAACAGGATTGAGTTATATCCAAGGTGGGGGTAAATTTTTATCAACGTTCTTAATTATACAATTTATTATGTGAATTTTGTGAATTATGTGACTTGAATTCTGTAATTATGTGGTGTCGTTTTCAAGTTGATCATCTTTATTATATAATTGATATTCAAGTAAATATTATGGTTTCAAAAAAGTTATTGATTTCAAGAGATACAAATGCGACTGGTTTCATATGATGATAAGTCGAGATAATTCCCGTACAAGAAGGGTTTCTTTAGAAACCAAAGGAATGTCGAAGTTTTTCTGTGTTAATATGTGATTGTCGTGAAATATGTGTCCCAACGTGAACGTGATTAATGTGTACTATGTGTTATGTGAGAAACATTATGTGAAACATTGATTAATGTGTACTATGTGTTATGTGAGAAACATTATGTAAAACATTTAATTGCGCATGCGCTTTCACGCTAAGTAGGTATTCTACGGAAACCCGACATGAAGGGTGTAAAAACCCAATGGGGTCGGCTTGGGGCCCAGATATGCTTTCTTTGGAAACCTATCCAGAGGTTTGCAAGGGACTACTCGGGAGTCCACAATGTGACTTGTTTTCATGATATGACTACGTGTACAATATGTATCCCATCCACTGTACAAATGAACCCCACTGAGTGTTTTTTGACACTCACCCCTATGTGTAAAAATGTTTTCAGCTTAAAGTATCCACAACATGGTGTGCGAGCAGTGCATGCCGGTAGCCAATATTATTAAGGTTATAGAAAATTTTAATAAAGAGTTTTATTTTACAAATTCCAAATATGTTTATTTACGTAAATGTTTAATCTATCGCTCTTTTCAATGTATTTAAGTGTCTGTAAAAAAAGAAATTTCAAGAAAATCGTTTCCGCTGCATTTTTCAAAGAATTCATATTTCATAACAATGTTTTATGGGAAAATACTTCCAGGTTATTTCTGATTTTATTTATCTTTACTATTATTGAGAGGGACAATTTCTAATGTAAGTAGCGTCCAAACAGTATTTTAAAATTGGGCGTTACAATACGTGTAGAAATAGGTGAAATCAAAAACATTAGACACCATATTGATAATGAATGAATTTCACTATAACAACATAACTATTAAATTACTAGTTCATATTTAAATGCAAAACATTGTTGTCGAGCAAGGTCAGAATGTCTCCCAAGACAGTTGTACACCAAACACATGTGACATGTGAGTTGTCATATATAGTTGGACCGTGTCTCAGAATATAACTATGCACATTAAGCTCACGAATCCCTACCATGATACAGTCTCATGGGAGGTACACTAACTGATCTTGTAATATGTATCTAATTCATGATACTATATGTTGCTTCCTCCACAACAAATATAAATTGTTAAATGTTTGTTTTGATGTCATGGTTTATGGATTAGGGTTATAAAAATATTTTGCCACCCAAGATAATAGTGACTTGGCACTTTTATGTATAAATTTTAAATCCTTCACATTAAAACATCTACTATTATCACAATTTTCAATGTGAAAAACCAAACTAACGTAAAATACTCAAAATTCATACTTTCAAAATCTTTCAAAAGCGTCCAAATCCAAATTCGCAAAAACTATTTTTAATCCAAAACAAACGTAACCTAATACCTAATGGTTGGGATGGTGATCAAATATATTTGTTAAACCCATTAGCATATTTATAGCGTTTCGAAATTCAATATATATTACATTCAAACAGCTCTCATGGCTTGTAACAAGACATATAATGTGTATCGATCTCATTCTTAAGCCTAAAAAAGGTGGGAAAAAAAGACAGACAAGTAAAGAATAAGAAGGAATTAATGGGCTAAAGACATAACAGGAAAAGTGGAAATTACACATAATTTTCACCAATAATAATTTATTGCCAACCAAACAATCTTATTATTATATAAGTGTCAATTGAGGCGCCATTGTTGCAAGCATTAATATTACCAAACTCAAGAGTTTTTCCACCAAATAATTTTAACTGAAAGAAATATTCATTTCAACTTCATCATTCAACATCGGTGAGTTTGTATACACACACAAAGATATTCCCAATTAGCTAGATTTTAATTTCATTATAGATTAGAGTTATAAGTCACACATGCATGCTTATCTTTGATCTATGAGAAACAACTTTAACGTTCTTGTCTTATTGTTACATTAAATATATTTTATGATGAAGCTAGATTAATTTGAAGATATTAACTAACTAACATTTTCCATGTTTAATTTTCTTATAATATGTAATTGACTATTTGGAATATCTATCATGGCTAATATCCCCAATTAGCTAGGTTTTAATTTCATGTCTTATCTTTGTGTGTGTATACAAACTCACCGATGTTGAATGATGAAGTTGAAATGAATTCTTTCACTTAAAATTATTTGGTGGAAGAACTCTAAAGTTTGGTAATATTGCTTGCAACAATGGCGTCTGAATTGGCATTTATATAATAGTAAGTTTGGTTCGCAATAAATTATTATTGGTGAAAATTATGTGTGATTTCCACTTTTCCTATTATATATGTCTAAATTAGCATTCCTCAATTCTCTCTCTTTACTTGTCTTTTTTCCCCACCTTTTTTAGCCTTAAGAATAATACACATTATATGCCTTGTTACAAGTCATGAGAGCTGTTTGAATGTAATATTGGACCTCGAAACGCAATAAATATGCTAATGGGTTTAACAAATTACATTTGATCACCATCCCAACTATTAGGTATTACGTTATGTTTGTTTCGGATTAAAAATAGTTTTTGCGAATTTGGATTTGGACGTCTTTGAAAGATCATTATGAAAGCTGTATGGATTTTGAATATTTTATGTTGGTTTGGTAATTTTCACATTGAAAAGTACGATAACAATGGATATATATTTCATTGTGAAGGATTTAACATAAAAGTGCTAAGTCACTAATATCTTGGATGACAAAATATTAATTTTTATAATCCATAGACCATGATATATATCACAACAAACATTTGAAATAACAAATTTTTTTTTTTTTTTATGGAGGAATGCAACAAATAGTATCATGAATTAGATACATATTATAAGAGTTAGTGTATCATGGAAGGGATTCGTGAGCTGAATTAATGTGCATATAAGTTATGTTCTGAAACATGGTTTAACTGTTTATGACAATTCAGATATATATCACATGTGTTTGGTGTACAGTCGTGTCGTCGTTGAGACATTTTGACCTTGCATGTGTGTGTATGGTTTTACACATTTAAATATTAATTTTACAACTTTAAGAATATTTTTTAAATTTTAATAGTTATGTTATAGTGAAATTAATTTACTATCAATATGGTGTCTATTGTTTTTGACTCTCACCGATTTCTACACGTATTATTCATAATCATATGACTGGAAGTTTTTCAATTTCGTATTTTCTTCCACATATAGGTATTTCGGTTTCAAATTAATGGAGATCATTAATTGTAACAAACTAATCACACTAAATACGTTGCTTGAACAAAAGTGACAAAGTTGGGCCATTTAACTATATAAGTAATGATTGGTAAATTTACTTTTTTTTTTTTTCCTTCCAATTGACAAGGTATAGGTATTATCCTTCCACATATGGGTAATTAGGTTTCAAATTAATGAAGATCAATAATTGTAACAAATTTATCTAAGTCTAGAAAATGCAGTAATGATCAATTTAGTTACTAAATTCAATAGGTATGAATTAAATTGTAGTATTCTAAAAATAGTTCATTTTGTTTTCCCTTCCACTTTAGCCATCTAATGGACACGGCACCTATTATAATTTTCTTTCCCATATAGGTAATTAGGGTTTCAAATTAATGAAGATCATAAATTGTTGCTCATCCCTTTACCTATTATATCTCACCCATTCCTTCAATTAATTAATGTCACTCCATTTTAATTCTCCCATTTTCGTCTTCTTTTTATGTATTGGAATTCTAAATTACCCAATAAATCGTCGACCTCAAACATTACATCATCCCAAAGTCCAAACTACTATATTTAGAGTTTTAAAATGACAAAATATTAAAATTTCACCTAATATCATGTATTAAATGTGCAATACATGTTAGGTAAAATTACAAATTTATGGCAGTAGCTTTATAGGTAATTCATCATTTAGGGACATCATCTTTTCGAGCTTTGAAATTAAGACACTATTTTTAAAAAAATGGGCTAATTAAGGACAATTCAGCCCGGATCGACGAATTTTGGGCTAATTCCCAATTTTTTAAAATTTGATTTGGATTTTTTTATTATTTTTTATTTTTGAATTTTTCTTAATGACGTGGCTGACAAATCAGCCAATTTTCCTTCCAAAAATTTAGGGATTTAAGTTTTGATGCCACATAGACGAATTCGATGGCCATGTCAGCTCGGAAAATTTTCTAGTCAAATTCGGACTAAAATTGGATAAAATCAATAGTTATAGGACTAAAATTGGAAAGTCCAAACTTGATTCACCAAAATTGGAAAGGATCGACTCTAACTTAGAGGACGAAAATTGATATTTTCCCTTTTAATAATGTAAAATATACATTTTAGCTATATTAGTTACACATTTATAAATTATATAAGGTATGTTTAATATAATATAATAGTATGTCTAACATAACATAAATGTATAATTAATACAACGTAAAGACCCATATACAAATGTGCCGAAGTTAGGGTTTTTTTTTTTTAAATTAAAGGTATGAAATTTGGACATAAATGTATATATTTGACATAACATAAAAATATGTCTAACATATATAACATAAAGGTATGTATGTCTAATACAACATAAAGGACATGACCAAAATTGAAAAATCAAGTGTTTAAATATATAAAAACTGAAAGTTGGTCGGGTGACCCGGATCCGACCGCATGTCCATGGGAGAGTTTCTCAAACTCCTTACATATATTAAAACTACCTTAATCAAATACCCATGTAGGTTTCAATTACAGGATCATTAATTAAATCGAGCTAATCTCACACCTGCTTCCTATGCTCGTATTATGACTCTTGAGGCATTTAACTTCTGTCCTGGCAGGGATTTTCAATTGATATATTGTTAGCAAGGCTTATCAAGTTGGCTTCTATTGCACTGATTTTTCTGGAATTTAACAACTACAACTTTGGTGTGATTAATTAACCCTTTTTTTTCTTTGTTACAAACAAAATAATAATCATGATATGATGCTAACAAAATATTATATGTAAATATATTTTTGTAAATGACAAGTGTTGGTTGGAGTTGTATTATGATTATCATGTTGTTTGGGATGGCCAATGAGTTTCAATCAGTAATTGATTTTTGGGTTAATATCAATTTGTTATCTAAAAATTTTGTTATTCTTTTTCTCTTTTAGTAAGTGTACAAACTGAAATTTTTTCCAATCACCATCTATACTTGCGAATTTTTTCCAATTGCTATTTGAACTCTACTTTGACATTATTCGACAATAAGCATCCATCAGAAAACTTGAAGATGCAATCTGCCTACAAACATCAACTGAAATGCATAGATCATACACCAAAATAACCACATGTCAAAGTCAGATTATAACTCTAAGTCAATTTCATTGTTCTCGTTCAATTCAATTGAATCGAATAAAAATTGATTGAAATCCTGGAATTATTTGCGTCCAATTCAGACTTGAATCGAACGACTCATAAAAATAAGTTTGAGGCTATTATTTAACTTCAAATATGAGCCATTTCGGCATATAGATCATATAATTTTCACTTATATTCGGAGGTGAATAACATTTTCCAATGAATTTTGATCGGAAAACATGTCAAAAACCATGTAGAGATAGCAATATAATAAAATTCATTAAGTATGAATAGTGATTGGACTTTTTATGAGTTTACACGTATACAAAAACAAACATGCAATAGTTCAAATAACAAATTGATATTAAACCCCTCACAGTGTACTATGCAAAATTATTCCACATATTGAATCTAAAATTTATAAAAGTTAAAAAATTTAAAAAAAAAAAAAAAACGTTCAGGAATACTATTCCAAACATCATTGAACTTTCATGGTACGAATAACAGAAGGTCTAGCAAATGATACAAACATGAAACAACAGAATACACTGAACTAATGCAACAATCTAATATATATATCCAGCTCAGAATGCTATAACGATCACAACCAAAACTCATCACTATCGATCACAGTGAACTTTACAGGTACACTTATAGTTCGATCAAAATGTCCCAACACACAGAAATGAAATTGAGAAGTTATCAACAGGCGCACCCTCCCGATTGCTGTTGGGATTGAGATCCGTTAGTGTTGCTTGACTTGAGATTGACATCGACCATATCCTCTTGTTTAGCTGATGATAGAGTTTCCAATCCGGGCAATGCTGCAGCGATCTTTCTGAATAGCACCTGAAATTACACAAATTGTTTTAAGGACTGCAGGCCCTGAAAACTGTTTGTAGTTATAGAAGTACTACTCATTTTTCAGGTAAAATTACACAGTCATATGAATTATGCAAATTTTTGCATTTTATAATTCAAACTTTTTTATCTTTTTCCTATTACATAAGGTGAATTCCAACGAATTGAATATCAGAAGGAAATCAAGTTGTTAGTTTATATTGAAGCCAGCCTTCGCACTAGTTTCAATAAACATGACATTAAGGTCACGTGCTTTGGCCTCTGCTTCCTCTATTGAGACTTGCCAGCTGGATATAAAAATGAAATTTGGAGTCACATATAACCATATACCAAATGTTACAAAGTAGTTTGTTTTGTTCAGCATAAACAAATCGGTGACTCATCAAGCAAAAAGGATACATCAGTCAAGAATAATGATATGAATCCAAGCTGAGGAGGAGGAATTACATAACATTTTCGCCTTTGACATGTTGTGTACCCAATTGGAATAAGGGATTCTTTGATATTTTTCATCATTTATTCTATTATGATATACACATGCAGCTCAGCCATGTCAGCAGTCTAGTCAGCAAATAGTCAGCTCATGGAGTTAGTTAGTTATGAATACACTCATGCATTAATGTATATATATATACATATAGTGATACAATGTAATCATTCCATTCATTATCAATAATACATTCTCAGATCCTTCTTCTTATCTCAATATGGTATCAGAGCCAGCAACTCCGGCGAGTTCCATTTTTTCCGGCGACGGTTATCTTTCCGGTCCGGTGCAGAATTCTAGAGTTGTTTGAACGGCGAATAACGGCGATTCTCCGATTTGTTTGTTGTTCTCTGGCTTTATCTTCTCTTCTGCTTGGCGGTTTACTTCATCTCTACACAATGTCAGCTCATGGTTTAGCAAATTTTTCTGTTCCTCATTTCACTTCATTGGCAATCAGATTAGATCGATCGAATTACACTTACTGGAAGACACAGGTATTATCCACTGCTCGTGGTTTTGGTTATGAAGATATTTTGCTTGGTGAGTTCTCTTCTTCTGATCCTGATTCTGAAAATTGGATTCGTCGAGATCAATTACTCTTTAGCTGGATGCTTGCTTCCATTAGTGAATCCATGCTTGGTCTTGTTAGTAGATGCACTACATCTCATGAACTTTGGAATACTTTACAATTGATGTTTCAAAATCAGTCTAAGGCTAGGGCATTACAGCTCAGATTGCAACTACAAACTTTAAAGAAAGGTGATCAATCAATTGATGAATACTTTCTGAAAATGAGGACTATTGCTGATGATCTACTTGCTGCTGGAACACATATTTCAGATGATGAATTATGCCTCTATATTCTTAGTGGTCTTGGTTCAGATTTTGAATCTGTGGTAGTTCATCTTACAGCTAGCAATTCTGCTCTAAATCTTGCTGAAGTTCAATACATACTTCAAACTCATGAACTTAGAATTCAAAATAATAGTCAATCCTCTGTTTTGTCTTCATCTCCTGGAGTTAGTTCTCCTTCAGCAAATGTTGCTTATTCAAGATCTTCTCAAAACTTCAGAGGAGGAGGTCGTTTCAATCGTGGCAGAGGTTTTCGAGGTGGTTTTAGAGGTGGTTTCAGAGGAAATTTTTCCACTCCTAAGCTCCAATGTCAATTGTGTGGCAGACTAGGTCACACTGCACTAAAGTGTTTCAAACGTTTTGATCAATCTTTTACTGGCTATGATCTTAATTCTCATGGCAGGGCTAATTCAACTTCTGATTCTCATGGTTCTCAGTTTATACCCTCATCTGGTCCTCAAGCTTTTGTTGCAACTTCTGAAAGATTTCCAGCCTATACTCAAGATCCTCAATGGTACTTTGATAGTGGAGCCACTAGTCATGTAACAGCAAGTCTTGACAATCTGTCTGTGAAGACTGAGCACAAAGGTCCAGAACAACTTATTGTAGGTAATGGATCTACACTTCCTATTTCATTTGTTGGAGCAAATACTGTGCCAGCTAAGGATCATTGCAGTTCTTTGTTGCTTAATAATATTCTCTATGTTCCTCAAATAGCTAAAAATTTGTTGAGTATTTCTCAGTTTACAAAGGACAATAATGTGGTTATTCTATTTGATCACACTTGTTGTGCTGTTAAGGACAAGTTCACTCACAAGACTCTTCTGGAAGGCAAGCTTAAGGATGGCTTGTATCAACTTGATCTTAGCCATGTTATGATGAACAAGAACTCTTCAGTTGCTGATTCCTCTTCTGTTTGCCAGAAATATAAAAGTACTTCATGTGTTGCTCTTACTACTACAACTTGTAATAAGGATACTAATATGTGGCATAGACGGTTAGGTCATCCATGTACTGCAGTTTTGTCAAGTGTGATTAAACACTTATCAATAAAAGCCAATTCAACTTCTGTTGATTTTTGTGATGCATGCAAGATTGGCAAGCTACATCAAACTTCTTTTGCTGCTCATCCTGTCAAAACCACTGCTCCTTTTCAATTAATTCACTCTGATGTGTGGGGTCCTTCTCATGTAACTTCAGTAAATGGTTACAAGTATTATGTTCATTTCATTGATGATTTTACTAGATACACATGGCTATTTCCTATGGTACTCAAATCTGAGGCTGCTACTATTTTTCAGAATTTTCAAGCTTATGTTGAGAGACAGTTTAATACTAAAATTAAAGCGCTTCAAACTGATTGGGGAGGAGAATACAGATCTTTAGTTCCTCTTCTCAATAGACTTGGAGTTATTTTCAGGCATCCTTGCCCTTATGTTCACCAACAAAATGGCAGAGCTGAAAGGAAGCATTTGCACATTGTAGAGATGGCTCTATCTCTTCTCAGCCAAGCTCATTTGCCTCTGAAATACTGGTGTGATGCATTTGCCACTGCGGTTTACATTATAAACAGACTTCCTACTCATACATTGAAGAATCAATCTCCTTTTCAGAGGTTATTTCACTCTTTTCCTGATTATAATTTCATGAGAGTTTTTGGTTGTGCATGCTTTCCATATTTGAGGCCATATAATTCTCATAAATTTCTTCAGAGGTCTCAAAAGTGTATATTTCTTGGCTACAGTCTTAATCATAAGGGATATAAGTGCTTAAGCTCATCTGGTAGAGTTTATATAGCAGCTACTGTGGAGTTTAATGAGAGTGAATTCCCTTATCCTACTCTGTTTCAGTCCAAGTCTAGTTCAATTCCTATCATGCCTGTTCAAAGTGTTTTGCCTTTATGGAGTTCAGTATATAATCAGCAAAGGGCATCAGGTTCACTTCCTACTCAGCAACCATATTTGTCAGCTTCAGTTCCTACTCAACAGTCTACAGATTCAGTTTCTTCTCAACAGCCATCTACTTCTGCTCACAAGGTTAATGATGGTCATGATTCAGCTAGTGGTAATTCAACTTCTGGGATTAATCTTACAGTGGATTTATCTGGTTTAATTTCTCCTTCTGCCACTGCAAATACTTCTTCTAGCATTCCTTTATCAGTTGGTGCTCATGGTATGATTACAAGATCAAAAACTGGTTCACTTAAACCAAAAGCTTTTGCAGTGTCAACTGCTACATCTCATGAGCCTTTTACAGTGACAGAAGCTCTTTCTAGCTCAAATTGGAAACATGCCATGCAAGCAGAATTTGATGCTCTAATTGCTAAGAAGACTTGGACATTGGTTCCATATTCTGCAGATATGAATATTATTACTTGCAAATGGATTTTTAGAACCAAATTCAAGCCTGATGGGAGTATTGATAAGTACAAAGCCAGGCTTGTAGCAAGAGGATTTCAGCAAACTCCTGGAGTTGATTTTTTTGAGACATTTAGTCCTGTAGTTAAGCCTTCTACAATCAGGTTAATTCTCAGTCTAGCAATCACTTTTAACTGGAGTATTCAGCAGATAGACATCAACAATGCATTTCTTAATGGTGATCTTAATGAAGTTGTGTTTATGCATCAGCCTGAAGGATTCATTGATCAACAGACACCTACTCATGTGTGTAAATTACAGAGATCACTGTATGGTTTAAAGCAGGCTCCAAGAGCTTGGTTTACAAAGCTCAAGCAATTTCTTATCAGTTTTGGTTTTAAAGTCTCTGTTTCTGATTCTTCCTTGTTTCATATGAGGATTGGAGGAAAGTTATTGATCATGCTTGTTTATGTAGATGATATCTTGGTCACAGGGGAAGATTCTACTCAGATTTTGAATGTGATAAAGGCACTTGGGAATCAGTTTGCTCTGAAAACATTAGGAGAGGTGAATTACTTCTTGGGGATTGAAGCTCATAGGACATCATCTGAGATTATTCTTACTCAGTCCAAGTATCTTTTTGATCTGCTGCAAAAGACTAATATGGAACACTGCAAACCTGTAGATACTCCATTATGTTCTTCTAAAAAGCTCTACCTCAATGATAGCATATCTTTTGAAAATCAGACTTTGTACAGAAGCACTATAGGAGCATTGCAGTACCTTACACTCACAAGACCAGATATATCATTTGCTGTAAATAAGCTTAGTCAATTTCTGCATGCTCCAACAACAAATCATTGGATTGCATGCAAACATCTATTGAGATATCTGAAGGGAACCAGAGATGTTGGACTTAGCTTCACTCCTATTACAGCAATGACTCTACACAGCTTTGCAGATGCAGATTGGGCCAGTTGTATAGATGATAGAAAGTCTACTGGGGGACATTGTGTTTTCTTGGGAAAAAATCTACTTACATGGAGTTCTAGGAAGCAAGGAGTTGTTAGTAGAAGCAGTGCTGAGTCTGAATATAGATCTCTAGCTGATACTACTACTGATCTTATATGGATTCATTCTTTATTTTCAGAACTTGGTCTTCAGCTACATACACCTTCAGTGATTTGGAGTGATAATAAAAGTGCAGCAGCCCTTGCATCAAATCCGGTTTTTCATCAAAGGACAAAACACATTGAGATAGACATTCATTTTATTCGGGAGAAGATATTGGCCAAGCAGGTTGAAGTTCGATTTGTTCCTACAGAAGATCAAGTAGCAGATCTTCTTACAAAGGCATTTCCAGGTTCTAAGTTTCATAAACTATGTAATCAACTTCCACTTAGATGTCTTTCTGTGCAGCTCAAGGAACTCAAAGAAGGAGTACCATGAAGATTATGCTAGGAAGATGCAAGTTATAATCAAGGAGATGGCGCAGCTTGATGGGGGAGTATTATGATATACACATGCAGCTCAGCCATGTCAGCAGTCTAGTCAGCAAATAGTCAGCTCATGGAGTTAGTTAGTTATGAATACACTCATGCATTAATGTATATATATATATACATATAGTGATACAATGTAATCATTCCATTCATTATCAATAATACATTCTCAAATCCTTCTTCTTATCTCAATATATTCTAACTAGTTTTCGCCCCCGTGCGATACGCGTTCTGTGATATAAAATATTAATTATTTGATAATATAATATAAATAAGTTTTGTACATAGAAGATAGAATAACATTTAATAACTAAGAAAATCTAAAATTAGATTAAAATAATTCAATTCACAACAACCTATCGATATTATACATATTCAGTTCACTAATTCATGATTAATACTAAAAAGTAAAAAGATAAGTATCAATCATGATCTTCAAATAAAAATTGGAAATTTTACTTGCAAAGTTTATAAGTTTTGAAAAACTTCTTTAATTGTTTTGTCACATGTGTTACAAACTAATATCATCAATCACTAAAATTAGATATATTAAAAACAATAAAAATAAATTATGAATTAAAAATCAAATTCAATTACTTAGATTAAATGTGTGTGTGAGTATGTACATATAGAAACAATACACAATAAAAATAGAAATTTTACGTATGAACTTGGTGCAAACACAATCAATTATATATTTTCAACCTTTTATTTTAAAATAAATTGAATGATATTAACAATATCTTAGCCTTTTATATTAATTTAACAATATCTTAAATTCATCATTAAAATATATCAATAAAGGATAAAGTGTTGAATGATATTACATATATAAAATACAAATATTAATTTAAAAAATACTTAGGATGACATATAATTTCACACTAAATACATATTATATATATATATACATATATGTATGTACACACATCTTTAATGGTGTTACATTTATTTATTAATTTTTATTAATTATGATATCAATTATCCCTAATTATTCTAATTATTGTTTGGATAATATCTATTGTTGGTATTTAAGAAATTATTCAATAAAAATTAATTTAATTAAGATCAAAAAAATAAGCATAAACTAATACAATATTTATATTAAAATCAAATCTATATACAATATTAAATACAAAAAAATTAATAAAAAAATGCAAGAGAAAAAATTATTAAACTAATATATTTTTATTATTAAAAAATATTTAAAATATGGATTAAATGGATTAAATAAAAAAAATGCTAAATATAGTAGTTTGGATTATGTAATGTTTGAGGTCCATGTGATTTATTGGGTTTAGATCCTAATACAGAAAAAGAACACGAAAATTGGAGGAAATTAATTAATGGAGGAAATGGGGTGAGACAAATATAAGTCGGTCAATATATGCTCGTCAATATAAGTTTGAAATTGGTCGATTTGGGCTGATTTGTCCTAAATTCACCCATTTTGTAAATATGATGCCTCAATTTCAAAGCCCATAAAAAACATAAATGACCATAAGTACTTACTGTCTTAAATTTGTAATATTTTCCCTAATTTTTGACATGTATTCCGTTCAAATTAATTGTAATATCCCCAAATTTTAAGATATAAAATTTAATAAATAATTAAAATATAATATTAATAAGAGAGCATTATAAATTTAATTTGAATCTTATGATATAATATATTTTATATGTTGATATAAGCCCATTAAGTTGTTGAGGCTCATTACAAAATAGAATACATATATAAGTTTCCTAAACCTAATCAAACTCAAATTCTACGTTCTTTTGAGGAATAGAAATCCTAAATTCACCTGCTCTTCCAAAACCCTTTGATATTCATCTATGAAAATCATGATTTTCCAGCAACCAAATTCCATGAAAATCATCTTCTTTCATATCCCGTTTCAGCCATAACAAAGAGACAATTTGATCTTCAAAATAAAAGTATTCATGTTTTTTTTTTTTCTATTCAAAATTCAGTTCATATTTATACATCTCCGAATTCCATGAAATTTTAGTATGTTGTCCCCGGATGTGTTCTTAATATTCTGTTAAAGTTTCAAGTCAATCGGAGTTTTATATGATTTTTATATTCTTTCTAGGGCCTAAATCTACATGTTAAACACTTCTGATTTAGAAATATCCAAAATAATATTTCCCAACCTTCGAAATTTATAAAACTTTAATATGTTATTCTTTACAGTATATTTGAGATTCTGTAAACATTTGACTTTAAACCGAGTTTTACACAATTTAATATGATTTTTATATTCCTTCTTCATAGAATTTGAAATGTTTACCGTGACTGATTTCATCATTCAAATAATTATTTATATGATTCCGAATTTTATGAAAATTTTCCAGATTGTGTAATATGTGTGTTTTCATCTACAATAAAAGTTTCAATTCAATCCAAAGTGTATTTCATTTAAAAGTTTATTATTTATCCCTCTTTTATAAAGACCAACGATTTACTTTGATTCTGCTTTAAGGATTTAATTCATATAGCTAATGGTCTTCAAATGATCAGATTTTTGAAAATGTTGTATATTTACAAGTCATATATATTTTGGAAAAGTTTCAAAATAAAAATATTTATATTTATCAAGATATTTAATTTTCTTCTACAGCTACGCAGATTTGACTATTTATGCAGTTCGAGTTTCAAAAGGAGAAACCTATAGTTATACAACTTGGAATTTTATGAAATTTATATGTCCTACTTATTTCACTCCTTATTATTTACATGTAAAATTAAGGATCATTTGGTCTTATATTTGTTGAGAAATAAATATTTCAAGTAATATTATGCTAGTAAATTTAACATGTATAGTTAGAGGTTTTTCTAAAATGTCCCATTTTTAAACTTGATATTTTGAATTGTTCAAGTCCAATACATTATTGTATTTTCTTCAATGAGTTATAGAATGAACTTTTACATTCAAATCATGTCAAATAATTTTCTCTCCAAAAGTCTTATGTTCGATCTTAAAATTTATCGCTTTCATTTCGATCAATTAATTATTTTAATAATTAAAGGTAAGGAAGATAATAGTATTTATCCATTTACTAAATTTATATATTAGATAATGAGGACTTCGAGACACATAGTGTTATGGAAATAGAAGATGAAGAGATGGGAATTCTGATATACGGTCTTGCATCCATGCATCAACGCATTCAAGTTTTTTTCAACTGTTAAGGTGGGGATTTCCTTTACGTGTTTGTCTCTATTAAATGTTTTATGTGAAGTGATTGACGAATTGATGCAATGTGTTTGAGGAAAATTATTTATGAAAATACTTGTTGTGATCTATGATCTATGCATGAGGATTAGCCAGGGACGCGAGAGGTCCAAGGATCAAAAGTAGGTCCTCGGGTATTGCCCGCCGTGCTAAGAGTTAATTGGCCAATCCCAAGACGAGGAAAATATTTTTATGCATGTTGTGATATTTGTCTTACTTTTACATGTTGCCTTTAATGTAGACAAGCATGTCCCCACTGAGCTCGTGTTTTGCTCACCCCATATAAACTAACATTTCAGAATAAAATGCATGACGTGGAGCGGGGTGGGTGCGCAGTGGGTGAAGTCAAGAAGTTTATTTAATTTAATTCTCTTGAGGTTTATGAAATACATTTTACTCATGTTTATTAAAACTAATTTTTATTTCGATCCTCTTCCTTTTGACTAAGTTAAACTAATTGTTTTCTTAAATTGAGTCTTCCGCTGCATATTTTCATAAAATTGTCAAATATTCAATATATAATTTTCCGCTGCACACTCATGAAATTCTATTAATCAAGATTTGACTTAGATTTTAAAAGAAAATATTATTCCATATTTCCGTTGCTTACATTAAAATCTTTATGCTATTGTCATTTTTCAAATTCCAAAAGTCTTAGAAAATCGGGATGTGACATTAATTCATTGGAAAACTAGAAAATGTTATCTACCGGCTCCAAATAGAAGTGAAAATTCGATCGTATTTAAAGTCAGTCACAGGAGGCTGAAATTAATTTTGATCATGTGTAGTTATATTACAGAAAAATCAGTGCAATACAAGCTGTTATAATGTGATAAAAGAGAGAATCAATTGTATTGATATATGAAAGATTACATTTACATTGCATGTATGATCTCATATATATAGATAAGAGAAGAAGAGTGTAGAAGCTATTTCCTAACTAACTTGCTAACTAACTAACTGATTCAGCAAGCTGACTCATCACTAGTAGATTCTAGATGATCTTGTGTATGCGTGGATAAGAAGACCTATGCATGCATGTATATGCTTATAATATGTTATAATGTGATAAAAGAGAGAATCAATTGTATTGATATATGAAAGATTACATTTACATTCCATGTATGATCTCATATATATAGATAAGAGAAGAAGAGTGTAGAAGCTATTTCCTAACTAACTTGCTAACTAACTAACTGATTCAGCAAGCTGACTCATCACTAGTAGATTCTAGAAGATCTTGTGTATGCGTGGATAAGAAGACCTATGCATGCATGTATATGCTTATAATACTCCCCCATGAAACCGAGCTGCTGTAGACCGTAGGGGAAAGTTTTTGCAAAGTTTGTGAAAAGGCGCTGAGGTTAATGCCTTGGTAAGTAGATCCGCTAATTGATCTTCAGAAGGTACATATCTTACTTCAAGTACTTTTGCCAAAACTTTTTCCCTGATAAAATGTATATCCACTTCAATATGCTTAGTTCTTTGATGAAAAACCGGATTTGAAGCTAAGGCTGCTGCACTCTTGTTGTCACACCAAATAATGGATGGAGAATTGAGCTGCACTCCAAGTTCCTGAAAAAGAGAATTAAGCCAAATAAGGTCAGCACTTGTATCTGCCAAAGATCTGTATTCAGACTCAGCACTGCTCCTGGAAACCACAGCCTGTTTCTTGGAACTCCAAACAAGAAGATTATGGCCCAAGAAAATGCAATGACCCCCAGTGGATCTCCTGTCATCAATACAACTTGCCCAATCTGCATCAGCAAAACTATGAAGACTCATTTTTGATATTGGAGTGAAGACAATGCCAACTGTAGAAGTACCCTTCAAATATCTCAATAAGTGTTTGCAAGCTATCCAATGAGAAATGGTTGGAGCATGCAAAAATTGACTGAGCTTATTGACAGCAAATGATATGTCAGGCCTAGTTAAAGTCAGATATTGAAGAGCTCCAATAGTGCTTCTATAAAGAGTAGGATTATCAAGAAGTTTACTATCTTGCAAGTGTAGCTTATGAGAAGAACACATAGGAGTAGACACAGGTTTGCTGTTAAGCATGTTAGTCTTCTGCAAGAGATCAAACAAATACTTAGATTGAGTGAGAGTAAGATCCTCCTTAGTTCTATGAGCCTCCAATCCCAGAAAATAATTGACTTGATCACCAAGAGTTTTTAAAGCAAAAGTCTGACCAAGATCATGAATAACTTGCTGAATTGCAATTGAATCATCACCTGTAATCAAAATATCATCTACATAGATGAGAATAATCAGCAATTTCCCTAAAGTTCTTTTAAAAAATAAGGATGAATCTGAAACTGATGCTGTGAATCCCAAGAAGATTAAGTATTGCTTGAGCTTTGTAAACCATGCTCTTGGAGCCTGTTTTAACCCATAGAGAGACTTCTGTAACTTGCATACATGATATGGTTTTGCTGAATCAATAAACCCCTCAGGTTGACTCATATAAACGGTTTCCACCAAATCTCCATTAAGAAAAGCATTATTGATATCTATTTGCTGAATACTCCAATTATAAGTCACAGCTAATGTTAAAACCAACCTGATAGTACAAGCTTTGATCACTGGACTGAATGTTTCAAAGAAATCCACACCTGGAGTTTGTTGAAAACCTCTAGCAACAAGTCTTGCTTTATATTTATCTATGCTGCCATCAGACTTGTATTTAGTCCTAAAAATCCACTTGCAGGTGATTATATTCATCTCTTCAGAGAAAGGCACAAGTATCCAAGTGTTTTTATCCATTAAGGCATCATACTCATCTTGCATAGCCTTTTTCCAATGTGATTCAGACATAGCTTGAGTAACAGTAAAAGGTTCATTACCAGATTGAACACTCACATTGTATGATTTGGGCTTGAGAGAACCTGTCCTCGATCTTGTGATCATGTGATGAGTTGCAGGAATAGTGCTAGGCTTTGCAGATATAGAATTAGATGAGATAAAGGGCAAGTCTACAGTGAGATTGATACCTGCAGGATCAGCAACAAAAGAAGCATCTCTTGACTCAGAGGAGTGTTCAGAAAAATCAGCAGCTCTTGAATCAGTAGCCCTTGAATCAGCAGCATCTCTTGACTCATCAGTATGCAAAGTAGAATCAGTAGCCCCTGCATGAACATTATCTAACCAGAAGGGTAGATAAAATTGAGTAATAGCTGAAGAAGTACCATTAAACACTTGTTCATCAACCGTAT
The DNA here is from genome assembly GCA_005771605.1 of Scutellaria baicalensis. Lineage (NCBI taxonomy): Eukaryota > Viridiplantae > Streptophyta > Magnoliopsida > Lamiales > Lamiaceae > Scutellaria > Scutellaria baicalensis. Next base: position 49,242,454 of record CM016722.1, read on the forward strand.
TGTGTCCAACCAAATCAGCATAAGGAAATTCCATTTCATTGAACTCAACTGTAATGGCTATATAAACTCTCCCTGTAGAACTCAAGCACTTATATCCCTTATGAGAAGGGTTGTAGCCTAGGAAAACACACTTTGTTGATCTCTGCAAAAACTTATGATTGCTATATGGCCTTAAGTAAGGAAAACAACTACAACCAAACACCTTCATGAAGTTATAGTCTGGTTTGCACTGAAAAAACTTCTCATATGGAGACATATGATTAAGTGTATGAGTAGGGAGTCTGTTGATAGTATACACTGCAGTATTAAAGGCATCACACCAAAACTTTAAAGGGAGATCAGCTTGACTAAGTAATGAAAGAGCCATGTCAACTATATGTAAATGCTTCCTTTCAGCCCTGCCATTTTGCTGATGAACATAAGGACAAGGATGTCTAAACACAATGCCAAGCTGCTGTAAAAGAGGTGCCAAAGATCTGTATTGACCACCCCAGTCTGATTGAATGGCTTTTAACTGAAATGAAAATTGCCTTTCAACAAATTTATGAAATTGAAGGAATATTGAAGCAACTTCAGATTTTTGTTTCATGGGAAATAACCAAGTAAATCTAGTGAAATCATCAATAAAATGCACATAGTATTTGTATCCATTCACAGAAGTGACATGTGAAGGTCCCCAAACATCAGTGTGGACAAGCTCAAAAGGAGAAGAAGTCTTAACAGGTTTTGAAGCAAAATTTGATTGATGAAGTTTGCCAACTTTACAAGCATCACAAAAACCAAGACTTGATTTATTTATTGAAATATCTAGTGTTTTCAACACATGAGTAAACACACTAGAAGTAGGATGGCCAAGCCTCCTATGCCAAATAATGGCATTATTCTGTTTATTCAACTGAGCTGGAGCAGCAAAAGATGATTTGAGGTGAGGAGTATGATGTTTTGCTGGAATTGAGAGATGACTAAGATCCAATTGATAAAGTCCATCAACAAGATTGCCTTCCATGAGAATCTGCCCCGTGGTTTTGTCCTTGACATAACAGCAATTGTGAAAGAACTCAATAAACACATTATTGTCTTTAGTAAACTGAGATATGCTCAGTAAGTTTTTAGTGATTGCAGGAACAAAAAGAATGTTATTGAGCAACAAGGATTTAACATGAGTTGAGGAAGGGATCTTAGTAGAGCCAATATGAGAAATGGATAGAGATGATCCATTACCTACAACAAGTTTGTCTGGCCCCTTGTAGTCAGTTTTGATAGAGAGAGCATCAAGATCAGAAGTTATGTGATTAGTAGCACCACTATCAAAATACCACTGTGGATCACCTTGAGATGGAGAATTAGTTGCAGCAAACATAGCATGAGATGATGCATGACCAGGAAAAGAAGATGATGAAGAGATAGAACCTGAGTGTTCAGTAGAATCAGGACCAGTAAAATTCACATCAAATCGTTTAAAGCATTTTAGAGCCGTATGACCAGTTCTACCACATACTTGACACTGTGGTTTATTAGAAGAGAAACCACCTCTGGAAAAACGACCACCACCTCTGAAGCCTCTGCCACGTTGAAAACGACCACCTCCTCTGCCACCAGAAAATCTAGAAGAGGTAGCATGATTTGCTTGAGGCTGGGAATGAGGTACCCCTGCAGTGAGAGCAATTGAAGTAGGAGATGATATGGATTGTAATCGCAGTTCATGCGTTTGCAAAGCATACTGAACTTCAGATAAATTCAGCATCGCATTTCCAGAGGTAAGATTAACAACAACTGAATCAAAATCAGATCCAAGACCACCAAAAATATAGAGACACAATTCATCATCAGAGATTGTAGTGCCAGCAACCAGTAAATCATCAGCAATTCTCTTCATCTTGAGAAAGTAATCTTCAATGGATAAATCGCCTTTCTTAAGTGTTTGAAGCTGCAGCCGCAGCTGAAGAGCACGCGCCTTCGATTGGCTCTGAAAAAGACAATGTAATGTACTCCAAACCTCATTAGAAGTGCTACATCTTGTAACATGTCCTAGCATCGATTCGGTCATCGATGCAAGCATCCAACTATATAATAATTGATCCTTGCGCATCCATAGCTCAGAATCAGCAGCAATTGAAGAACCATGGCCAAGGAGAATATCATCATAGCCAAAAGCCTTTGCTGTGGAAAGAACTTGAGTCTTCCAATACAAGTAGTTCGATCGATCGAGACAAATTGAGAGAGAAGTGAAGTGTGGAACAGAGAAGGAATTAGAAGATCTATCCATCGGTGATAGATGAGTAACAGAATCAGAGTCAGCTGCCATGAGCTCCAGAATTAGCCAAAGCAATCAGAAAGATGATCGGAAAGACGATCGGAAAACTCGCCGGAAAAACCAGAAATCGGATCATATGGCTCTAGATACCATGTTATAATGTGATAAAAGAGAGAATCAATTGTATTGATATATGAAAGATTACATTTACATTGCATGTATGATCTCATATATATAGATAAGAGAAGAAGAGTGTAGAAGCTATTTCCTAACTAACTTGCTAACTAACTAACTGATTCAGCAAGCTGACTCATCACTAGTAGATTCTAGAAGATCTTGTGTATGCGTGGATAAGAAGACCTATGCATGCATGTATATGCTTATAATACAAGCCAACTTGATAAGCCTTGTTAACAATCAATTGAAAATCCCTGCCAGGACAGAAGTTCAATGCCTCAGGAGTCATAATACGAGCATAGCAAGCAGGTGTGAGATTAGCTCGAAACTCATAGCAACATCCATCATTCACTAACTGATACGCTGGAATACTAATATCCTCACACAGTGCCTTCTCAATTTCATTTCTGCATTCTTTCGTCAATTTATTATCGCAACCTTCATATGCGCCAGGAGCATAGTTGGTTGGTGGCACTGGCAATGGCAATGAAGAAGAAGCTGCTTCGTTTCTCGCTTCACAATATTCATCTTGCAGGATAATTAATGCCTCCAAGATCAGTGCCATCAATGTGATGCTCATGCCAATTATGCTACTTTTATTGGATTTATAATTCATCTTCTACTATATATTTAATTTGTTTGCTTGCTAAGAATCCTTCTATTAGTTAGTTTTTATAGTAATAATTCCATAAAGTTGGATGGACCAATTTAATTAATTAATGATCTTCTAATTGTAACCTACATATATATATGGGTTACGTATTTAATTAAGGAACGTTGTTTTAATACGTGTAGTAAAGACTAGTATAAATAAATTGATCTTGTAATTGATGGGTATTTAATTAAGGTTGTATTAATTAGTATGTAAAGAGTTCATGCATCACTAATTAATGACTCCACTCCACATATATGGGATAAAAATTAATTAATTTGATCCCCATAATCCTTAATTTTTTCTTTCTTAATTTTCACACTGTCCCACCATTATACGTACGTTTTTTCAATTCAATGCTACCGTTTAAAGAATTGTTCGATTTTAGGTTTTTCTTTTCTTTCGGAGCTAGGTTTCAACTTTGGTCCAAAATGTCTATATAACCACCACTTTCAAGCTCAAAATTCGAATCTAGCTTCTAAAATAATGATCAAATGGCATGAAATTTGTCTCAAAACACTTATCTTTCTATATTATTTCGAAGCCGGGAGGCCACATTAATCTTAAGAAAAACTACTTTCGAATTGTGAAATGATCAGTAATTAATTTTATTGAGTTGATACATATCCATCTGATTAAGTTGATGGAATTACTTACTATAATTAAGATCAATCGATGGAATAATTTTAGCGAACAAACTAGTAAAGAATAAAATGTACATGGCATGAATTCTAAATCCAAGATCACAATTAACACCGTCACCATCATATTAATTGTTCATGATATATATGTGGCATGCAATTATATATATATATATATATATATATATATATATATTCTGCAGGGATCGATGAATCCCGAGTAAGCAACGAACTTTTTTTTTTTTGACGTTTCATTGCAGCCAATCGACCAAGATGATGGCATATATATCGGGTGCGATAATAACCTAACAACAGAATGCAAAATCCAATCCATAACACTACGTGTCGAGATCTTAGTATTTGATCATCGGACTAAGTGGCTGGATAATTGTTGCGCGGAGTTTCGTCACAAACAGCTGCTATGCGAACTATGGCTTATGAGGTAATGAACTTATTTGCTGATATGGTTGTTTTATTTTGTTTTGGTAATGTACAAATATTGGATCAAATAGCAATCTGAATTAGAAATTAACTAGATGTCAACTTTGAATAATAACAAAAGTTAAAACAATAAAATTTCACTCCGAGAAGAGGTATTGAAGAAGCTTTTTAAGTAATAATGAAAGAACACAAACAAACCATGCATGCTCGATTTGGGGATGGGTAGTGATGTGGTCGAACTGACCACATTCGAACTATTTGAGAAACCTAACCGACTTGAAGACCAATCGACGCAAACAGAACAGAGAAGCAGGCAGAACATGGATGCGAACAGGATAGTTCGCGTGTTATAGGAAGACAGATGCGAACTAATTAGACTTTCAAGATGAGATGCCGAACTAAATCCGAAGCGGACTAATTCAAATTTGAATAACTGCCATGATCGCGGGTATCTCGCCCACTTTCCACTTTTTTAGGGGAAGATCTAACTGCCACATCTTTCAGGGAGTATTTATAACCCTTATTTTTCTATTCTCAAACACACACGAAAAAATATACAAAAATCACTAGAGAAAAAGCAACGGCAAGTTTTTCCTAGATTACTGACTTGAGCGTCGGAGTCTCTTCACCGGGAAAAACTCCCGGTGTTCTTTGTTTTTACAGGTATTTCCAATCGGAGAATTCCAATCGGCACCGAAGAAGAAGAAAATTGAAGTTAGGACGAATCAGGTAGCAGTGCAAATGTGGAATAGGACAAATATTAATTGTTTGAACAAAAGTTGCACAGTTTTCTTTCGTCGAACATGTTTGGCAGTTTCTCATGATTTGGTAACAGATGTAATGTAAGTCTATATAATTAAACATAGACGACACAATATATTATAATCGCATAAAATAGATTAAACACATTTCCAAAGTCGAAGGAATAACACACATTACATAACAATCATCATTCTTGAATTACATATATATATATATAAACACTTATTCATAGACCTAAACAAAAGCTAGGCCTCATTAATTCATTAATTATGAGGCAAAACAGCAAGACATTTTTGGTTGAATTCTGGTGCACTAAAAGTAGGGTAACAATAACGTGGGAACTCATTTACAGTATCAATGGCACTGAAATTACTTCGATCGTAGAACCAGTCACCAACAGCTTGCCCTATTGTCTGCAAATTAATTTCACAATTCATTTAATTACTTCCCATGCAAACAATTATAACTTTTGAAGAATATATAGATAGATAGATAAATTAATAAGTAATATAAATTCCTAGGTAGGTACCTTGTTTGCAAGAACATTACCCACAACAGAGGAACATGTCCACTCATCTCTTCCTAGTATGTGGGTATGCAGATAACACGTGTGTACGAACATTCCTCTGCTCGAAGATGGTTTGAGTTGTTGCAAAGTTTCTATGAATGCACCTCGAAAATCTGAAATATATAATAATCATGAGAATTATGAGTGTTTTTTTAGATTATTAATTCATTGATTAAATTAATTAATATAGTTTGAGTATTACCTTTCAAGATTCGTAATTGGGTAGAACTGCAAAGTGTTAAGTTTGTTGTGCAATATTCATTGCCACCAAGAGCAGCAGTCAAGCTTCCCACCTGAATTTAATGCATTTTAATTTTTATTTTTATTTTATAAAAAGTAAATTAAAAAAAAAGTATTAATACATGTTTGAATAAATAAATTTAATTGTCAATATGCTATTGAAGACCTTAATTCATTACCTGATATTTATCAAAAGCTGATTCGATCAGAAATACGGGCTTTTGAATATCCCCAACCAAATATTCAGGAAAAAGGCACTGAAATTTTTAAAAATGTTTTAACATATATAATGTTAATACTATATAGCAACTAATTAATTAATGTAGCTAGATATAAGAAATTAAACAACTAAAAGTGGTTTTACCATTTCTGGGTGCACTTTGGATGTGCATGATGTAGGCAAAGAATGAGCTAATTCCTGCATATATACACGAATTAACAAGTATTTGAAATTAAAGATATAAATGGTATCGATCAATATATTAAATCTAAAATTTAGAATATAATAATTAAGTACATGAAAATATTACATGTGTTGCAACCACTTGGGCAAAAGTTTGTTCTCGCGATTCCACTCCAGGCTCATCCTTTCTGCCAAGTATATATAATTTATACACATTATTAATATTACATATATTTGATAAAAGTGGGACATATATATATATATATATATAGAGAGAGAGAGAGACACACACACACACACACATCAAGTTTGCAAGTCTTACCCTCGGATAAAAAAGCCAGAATCGGAAATGCATTTAACTTTGGTGGTAGTAGGAAAAAGAGCCCCAAATTTATCACAGTGTAAGATTGTGGCTAATCCACCTGCTGACGATCCTGTCAATATAGCCTGTAGAATATATTACACAATATTATTAATATTTGAATTATAACATAACTAACTACATATATGAACACAAATATTGCAACTTATATAAACTTACGTACATTTCGGGCACTCCCCATCCCTTTGAGCAAGAGCTCCTCCATCACAGCATCATAGATTCTTGCACCTCTGTAGTATGTAGGATTTATCTGAAATAAATTAACAACAATAATACATTAATGTTTAATTGCCTCATCAAAATTGATCATAATATATATATACAATTAAAAGTTGCATGTATACACTGACAAGACTTACAGGGTCAACTTCTTCAATGTCGGACATGAAAGATGATCCATCGCAGTAGACAACGAAAACTTTGTGCCAATCACTAAAGTCTAGGAGGAATATTGTCATTAATTAAAATGATCACACTTATGAAGAGAATAAACATTAATTCATTTAATTTAGGGATCAATATTATTATAATATATACGTACGTACCTGGATTAAATATTCTATCATCGTCGAGCATCCCGGCTGATGAGAATGTGTACTGAGGGTGTACCCTACTGTAAAGAATACTACTACCATAAAATCCAAGTGATCTGCTGTAACAATCTTCCTTAGATGTACACCATCCCCCACCCTATATATAAAATCAAAGTTATTATATATAATATTACATCTTAAGTAAGTGTAAATGGGATGAATAATTCAATTAAGTTATATAGTTTGCAAATATAATAAAGCTGCTTACTGCAATGTACACAATCCAGTTAGAAGCTCCATCTCCTGATCCCTGAAGGTAGTAATAAGCTGCTGGACTTCCATCCAAGCAAACTGCAGTGGAGAAAAATCAATCAAGAATATTAATTCTTTAATAATCACACCATTTATATACATATATATATATATATATGTTCTTAATTAATTAATTAATTAATTAGTATTTGTTAATTAAATTATATATGTGATCATAAAATATTGGTACCAGCTCCTTTTGCAGACGAACTTCGTACAAAAGTTATGTTGACAGAGGTTTGTGCATGAGCTGTTTGCAGAGCCACGAAGAAACACACAAACAGCTTCAACAGATGATCAGCAGCCATGATCGATATTCTAAACTACGTACCAATTACATATTATAAGAAAATTAAACATGGAAAATGTTAGTTAATATCTTCAAATCAATCTAGCTTCATCATAAAATATATTTAATGTAACAATAAGACATGAACGTTAAAGTTATTTCTCATAGAAGATAAGCATGTGTGACTTATATAACTCTAATCTATAATGAAATTAAAACCTAGCTAATTGGGAATATCTTTGTGTGTATACAAACTCACCGATGTTGAATGAAGAAGTTGAAATGAATGAATTCTTTCACTTAAAATTATTTGGTGGAAGAACTCTAGAGTTTGGTAATGTATATTGCTTGCAACAATGACTCATGAATTGGCACTTATATAATAGTAAGATTGTTTGGTTTGCAATAAATTATTATTGGTGAATTTCCACTTTTCCTATTATATATGTCTTAATTAATTAGCATTCCTCAATTCTCTCTCTTTACTTGTCTCTCTTTTTTCGATCCCCACCTTTTTTAGCCTTAAGAATGAGATCGATACACATTATATGCCTTGTTATAACAAGCCATGATATGAGAGCTGTTTGAATGTAATATTGGACCTCGAAACGCAATTTAAATATGCTAATGGGTAATTAACAAATTATATTTGATCACCATCCCAACTATTAGGTATTACGTTATGTTTGTTTCGGATTAAAAATAGTTTTTGCGAATTTGGATTTGGACGTTTTTGAAAGATCATTATGAAAGTTGTATGGATTTTGAACATTTTATGTTGGTTTGGTAATTTTCACATGAAAATTACGATAACAATGGATATATATTTCACTGTGAAGGATTTAACATAAAAGTGCTAAGTCACTAATATCTTGGATGGCAAAATATTAATTTTTATAACCCTAATCCATAGACCATGCATGATATCACAGACAAACATTTGAAATAACAATTTTTATTCGTTATGGAGGAACGCAACAAATAGTATCATGAATTAGATAGATACATATTATAAGAGTTAGTCTACCTCCCTATATCATGGAAGGGATTTGTGAGCTGAATGTGCATATAAGTTATGTTTTGAAATACATGATGAGTTCAACTGTATATGACAATTCACATTTCACATGTGTACAGTCGTGTCGTCGTTGAGACATTCTGACCTTGCTCGACAACAATGTTTGCATGTGTATCTATGGTTTTACACATTTAAATATTAATTTTACAACTTTAAGAATGTTTTTTTTTTTAATTTTAATAGTTATGTTGTTATAGTGAAGTTAATTTACTATCAATATGGTGTCTACTGTTTTTGATTTTCACCGATTTCTACACGTATTATTCATAATCATATGACTGGAACTTTTTCAATTTCGTAGTTTCTTCCACATGTAGGTATTTCGGTTTCAAATTAATGGAGATCATTAATTGTAACAAACTAATCATACTAAATACGTTGCTTGAACAAAAGTGACAAAGTTAGGCCATTTAACTATATAAGTAATGATTGGCAATTTTACTTTCTATTTTTTTCCTTCCAATTGACAAGGTATAGGTATTATCCTTCCACATATGGGTAATTAGGTTTCAAATTAATGAAGATCAATAATTGTAACAAATTTATCTAAGTCTAGAAAATGAAATGATCAATTTAGTTACTAAATTCAATAGGTATGAATTAAATTGTAGTATTCTAAAGATAGTTCCTTTTGATTTCCCTTCCACTTTAACCATCTAATGGACACAACACCTATATATATTTTTCTTCCACATATAGGTAATTAGGGTTTCAAATTAATGAAGATCATTAATTGCAACAAATTTATCTAAGTTGGTGAAATTACAACGAGAAATCATATTATGATTATAGCAACAAATAATTAGTGAATATAATTATGATGTGTAGTGCCCATCCCTTTACCTATTATATCTCACCCCATTCCAGCTTCCATTAATTAATGTCTCTCCATTTTCGTGATCTTCTTTTTCTATATTGGAATTCTAAACCCAATAAATCGTCGACCTCAAACATTACATCATCCCAAAGTCCAAACTACTATATTTACAGTTTTAAAATGACAAAATATTAAAATTTCACCTAATGTCATGTATTAAATGTGCTAGGTAAAATTACAAATTTATGGCAGTGGCTTTATAGGTAATTCATCATTTAGGGACATCATCTTTTCGAGCTTTGAAATTAAGACACTATTTTTAAAAAAATGGGCTAATTAAGGACAATTCAGCCCGGATCGACGAATTTTGGGCTAATTCCCAATTTTTTAAAATTTGATTTGGATTTTTTTATTATTTTTTATTTTTGAATTTTTCTTAATGACGTGGCTGACAAATCAGCCAATTTTCCTTCCAAAAATTTAGGGATTTAAGTTTTGATGCCACATAGACGAATTCGATGGCCACGTCAGCCCGGAAAATTTTCCAGTCAAATGCGGACTCAAATTGGATAAAATCAATAGTTACAGGACTAAAATTGGAAAGTCCAAACTTGATGCACCAAAACTGGAAAGGGTCGACTCTAACTTAGAGGACGAAAATTGATATTTTCCCTTTTAATAATGTAAAACGTACATTTTAGTTATATTAGTCATACATTTTAGCTATATTAGTTACACATTTATAAATTATATAAGGTATGTTTAATATAATATAATAGTATGTCTAACATAACATAAATGTATAACTAATACTACGTAAAGACCCATATACAAATGTGCCGAAGTTTGGGTTTTTTTTTTTTTTTAAATTAAAGGTATGAAATTTGGACATAAATGTATATATTTGACATAACATAAAAATATGTCTAACATATATAACATAAAGGTATGTATGTCTAATACAGCATAAAGGACATGACCAAAATTGAAAAATCAAGTGTTAAAATATATAAAAACTAAAAGTCGGTCGGTTGACCCGGATCCGACCGCATGTCCATGGGAGAGTTTCTCAAACTCCTTACATATATTAAAACTACCTTAATCAAATACCCATGTAGGTTTCAATCACAGGATCATTAATTAAATCGAGCTAATCTCACACCTGCTTCCTATGCTCGTATTATGACTCTTGAGGCATTTAACTTCTGTCCTGGCAGGGATTTTCAATTGATATATTGTTAGCAAGGCTTATCAAGTTGGCTTCTATTGCACTGATTTTTCTGGAATTTAACAACTACAACTTTGGTGTGATTAATTAACCCTTTTTTTTCTTTGTTACAAACAAAATAATAATCATGATATGATGCTAACAAAATATTATATGTAAATATATTTTTGTAAATGACAAGTGTTGGTTGGAGTTGTATTATGATTATCATGTTGTTTGGGATGGCCAATGAGTTTCAATCAGTAATTGATTTTTGGGTTAATATCAATTTGTTATCTAAAAATTTTGTTATTCTTTTTCTCTTTTAGTAAGTGTACAAACTGAAATTTTTTCCAATCACCATCTATACTTGCGAATTTTTTCCAATTGCTATTTGAACTCTACTTTGACATTATTCGACAATAAGCATCCATCAGAAAACTTGAAGATGCAATCTGCCTACAAACATCAACTGAAATGCATAGATCATACACCAAAATAACCACATGTCAAAGTCAGATTATAACTCTAAGTCAATTTCATTGTTCTCGTTCAATTCAATTGAATCGAATAAAAATTGATTGAAATCCTGGAATTATTTGCGTCCAATTCAGACTTGAATCGAACGACTCATAAAAATAAGTTTGAGGCTATTATTTAACTTCAAATATGAGCCATTTCGGCATATAGATCATATAATTTTCACTTATATTCGGAGGTGAATAACATTTTCCAATGAATTTTGATCGGAAAACATGTCAAAAACCATGTAGAGATAGCAATATAATAAAATTCATTAAGTATGAATAGTGATTGGACTTTTTATGAGTTTACACGTATACAAAAACAAACATGCAATAGTTCAAATAACAAATTGATATTAAACCCCTCACAGTGTACTATGCAAAATTATTCCACATATTGAATCTAAAATTTATAAAAGTTAAAAAATTTAAAAAAAAAAAAAAAAACGTTCAGGAATACTATTCCAAACATCATTGAACTTTCATGGTACGAATAACAGAAGGTCTAGCAAATGATACAAACATGAAACAACAGAATACACTGAACTAATGCAACAATCTAATATATATATCCAGCTCAGAATGCTATAACGATCACAACCAAAACTCATCACTATCGATCACAGTGAACTTTACAGGTACACTTATAGTTCGATCAAAATGTCCCAACACACAGAAATGAAATTGAGAAGTTATCAACAGGCGCACCCTCCCGATTGCTGTTGGGATTGAGATCCGTTAGTGTTGCTTGACTTGAGATTGACATCGACCATATCCTCTTGTTTAGCTGATGATAGAGTTTCCAATCCGGGCAATGCTGCAGCGATCTTTCTGAATAGCACCTGAAATTACACAAATTGTTTTAAGGACTGCAGGCCCTGAAAACTGTTTGTAGTTATAGAAGTACTACTCATTTTTCAGGTAAAATTACACTGTCATATGAATTATGCAAATTTTTGCATTTTATAATTCAAACTTTTTTATCTTTTTTCTATTACATAAGGTGAATTCCAACGAATTGAATATCAGAAGGAAATCAAGTTGTTAGTTTATATTGAAGCCAGCCTTCGCACTAGTTTCAATAAACATGACATTAAGGTCACGTGCTTTGGCCTCTGCTTCCTCTATTGAGACTTGCCAGCTGGATATAAAAATGAAATTTGGAGTCACATATAACCATATACCAAATGTTACAAAGTAGTTTGTTTTGTTCAGCATAAACAAATCGGTGACTCATCAAGCAAAAAGGATACATCAGTCAAGAATAATGATATGAATCCAAGCTGAGGAGGAGGAATTACATAACATTTTCGCCTTTGACATGTTGTGTACCCAATTGGAATAAGGGATTCTTTGATATTTTTCATCATTTATTCTAACTAGTTTTCGCCCCCGTGCGATGCGCGTTCTGTGATATAAAATATTAATTATTTGATAATATAATATAAATAAGTTTTGTACATAGAAGATAGAATAACATTTAATAACTAAGAAAATCTAAAATTAGATTAAAATAATTCAATTCACAACAACCTATCGATATTATACATATTCAGTTCACTAATTCATGATTAATACTAAAAAGTAAAAAGATAAGTATCAATCATGATCTTCAAATAAAAATTGGAAATTTTACTTGCAAAGTTTATAAGTTTTGAAAAACTTCTTTAATTGAGACATTTTTTTTGTCACATGTGTTACAAACTAATATCATCAATCACTAAAATTAGATATATTAAAAACAATAAAAATAAATTATGAATTAAAAATCAAATTCAATTACTTAGATTAAATGTGTGTGTGAGTATGTACATATAGAAACAATACACAATAAAAATAGAAATTTTACGTATGAACTTGGTGCAAACACAATCAATTATATATTTTCAACCTTTTATTTTAAAATAAATTGAATGATATTAACAATATCTTAGCCTTTTATATTAATTTAACAATATCTTCAATTCATCATTAAAATATATCAATAAATGATAAAGTGTTGAATGATATTACATATATAAAATACAAATATTAATTTAAAAAATACTTAGGATGACATATAATTTCACACTAAATACATATTATATATATATACATATATGTATGTACACACATCTTTAATGGTGTTACATTTATTTATTAATTTTTATTAATTATGATATCAATTATCCCTCTAATTATTGTTTGGATAATATCTATTGTTGGTATTTAAGAAATTATTCAATAAAAATTAATTTAATTAAGATCAAAAAAATAAGCATAAATTAATACAATATTTATATTAAAATCAAATCTATATACAATATTAAATACAAAAAAATTAATAAAAAAATGCAAGAGAAAAAATTATTAAACTAATATATTTTTATTATTAAAAAATATTTAAAATATGGATTAAATGGATTAAATAAAAAAATGCTAAATATAGTAGTTTGGATTATGTAATGTTTGAGGTCCATGTGATTTATTGGGTTTAGATCCTAATACAGAAAAAGAACACGAAAATTGGAGGAAATTAATTAATGGAGGAAATGGGGTGAGACAAATATAAGTCGGTCAATATATGCTCGTCAATATAAGTTTGAAATTGGTCGATTCGGGCTGATTTGTCCTAAATTCACCCATTTTGTAAATATGATGCCTCAATTTCAAAGCCCATAAAAAACATAAATGACTATAAGTACTTACTGTCCTAAATTTGTAATATTTTCCCTAATTTTTGACATGTATTCCGTTCAAATTAATTGTAATATCCCCAAATTTTAAGATATAAAATTTAATAAATAATTAAAATATAATATTAATAAGAGAGCATTATAAATTTAATTTGAATCTTATGATATAATATATTTTATATGTTGATATAAGCCCATTAAGTTGTTGAGGCTCATTACAAAATAGAATACATATATAAGTTTTCTAAACCTAATCAAACTCAAATTCTACGTTCTTTTGAGGAATAGAAATCCTAAATTCACCTGCTCTTCCAAAACCCTTTGATATTCATCTATGAAAATCATGATTTTCCAGCAACCAAATTCCATGAAAATCATCTTCTTTCATATCCCGTTTCAGCCATAACAAAGAGACAATTTGATCTTCAAAATAAAAGTATTCATGTTTTTTTTTTTTTTTTCTATTCAAAATTCAGTTCATATTTATACATCTCCGAATTCCATGAAATTTTAGTATGTTGTCCCCGGATGTGTTCTTAATATTCTGTTAAAGTTTCAAGTCAATCGGAGTTTTATATGATTTTTATATTCTTTCTAGGGCCTAAATCTACATGTTAAACACTTCTGATTTAGAAATATCCAAAATAATATTTCCCAACCTTCGAAATTTATAAAACTTTAATATGTTATTCTTTACAGTATATTTGAGATTCTGTAAACATTTGACTTTAAACCGAGTTTTACACAATTTAATATGATTTTTATATTCATTCTTCATAGAATTTGAAATGTTTACCGTGACTGATTTCATCATTCAAATAATTATTTATATGATTCCGAATTTTATGAAAATTTTCCAGATTGTGTAATATGTGTGTTTTCATCTACAATAAAAGTTTCAATTCAATCCAAAGTGTATTTCATTTAAAAGTTTATTATTTATCCCTCTTTTATAAAGACCAACGATTTACTTTGATTCTGCTTTAAGGATTTAATTCATATAGCTAATGGTCTTCAAATGATCAGATTTTTGAAAATGTTGTATATTTACAAGTCATATATATTTTGGAAAAGTTTCAAAATAAAAATATTTATATTTATCAAGATATTTAATTTTCTTCTACAGCTACGCAGATTTGACTATTTATGCAGTTCGAGTTTCAAAAGGAGAAACCTATAGTTATACAACTTGGAATTTTATGAAATTTATATGTCCTACTTATTTCACTCCTTATTATTTACATGTAAAATTAAGGATCATTTGGTCTTATATTTGTTGAGAAATAAATATTTCAAGTAATATTATGCTAGTAAATTTAACATGTATAGTTAGAGGTTTTTCTAAAATGTCCCATTTTTAAACTTGATATTTTGAATTGTTCAAGTCCAATACATTATTGTATTTTCTTCAATGAGTTATAGAATGAACTTTTACATTCAAATCATGTCAAATAATTTTCTCTCCAAAAGTCTTATGTTCGATCTTAAAATTTATCGCTTTCATTTCGATCAATTAATTATTTTAATAATTAAAGGTAAGGAAGATAGTAGTATTTATCCATTTACTAAATTTATATATTAGATAATGAGGACTTCGAGACACATAGTGTTATGGAAATAGAAGATGAAGAGATGGGAATTCTGATATACGGTCTTGCATCCATGCATCAACGCATTCAAGTTTTTTTCAACTGTTAAGGTGGGGATTTCCTTTACGTGTTTGTCTTTATTAAATGTTTTATGTGAAGTGATTGATGAATTGATGCAATGTGTTTGAGGAAAATTATTTATGAAAATACTTGTTGTGATCTATGATCTATGCATGAGGATTAGCCAGGGACGCGAGAGGTCCAAGGATCAAAAGTAGGTCCTCGGGTATTGCCCGCCGTGCTAAGAGTTAATTGGCTAATCCCAAGACGAGGAAAATATTTTTATGCATGTTGTGATATTTGTCTTACTTTTACATGTTGCCTTTAATGTAGACAAGCATGTCCCCACTAAGCTCGTGTTTTGCTCACCCCATATAAACTAACATTTCAGAATAAAATGCATGACGTGGAGCGGGGTGGGTGCGCAGTGGGTGAAGTCAAGAAGTTTATTTAATTTAATTCTCTTGAGGTTTATGAAATACATTTTGCTCATGTTTATTAAAACTAATTTTTATTTCGATCCTCTTCCTTTTGACTAAGTTAAACTAATTGTTTTCTTAAATTGAGTCTTCCGCTGCATATTTTCATAAAATTGTCAAATATTCAATATATAATTTTCCGCTGCACACTCATGAAATTCTATTAATCAAGATTTGACTTAGATTTTAAAAGAAAATTTTATTCCATATTTCCGTTGCTTACATTAAAATCTTTATGCTATTGTTATTTTTCAAATTCCAAAAGTCTTAGAAAATCGGGATGTGACATTAATTCATTGGAAAACTAGAAAATGTTATCTACCGGCTCCAAATAGAAGTGAAAATTCGATCGTATTTAAAGTCAGTCACAGGAGGCTGAAATTAATTTTGATCATGTGTAGTTATATTACAGAAAAATCAGTGCAATACAAGCCAACTTGATAAGCCTTGTTAACAATCAATTGAAAATCCCTGCCAGGACAGAAGTTCAATGCCTCAGGAGTCATAATACGAGCATAGCAAGCAGGTGTGAGATTAGCTCGAAACTCATAGCAACATCCATCATTCACTAACTGATACGCTGGAATACTAATATCCTCACACAGTGCCTTCTCAATTTCATTTCTGCATTCTTTCGTCAATTTATTATCGCAACCTTCATATGCGCCAGGAGCATAGTTGGTTGGTGGCACTGGCAATGGCAATGAAGAAGAAGCTGCTTCGTTTCTCGCTTCACAATATTCATCTTGCAGGATAATTAATGCCTCCAAGATCAGTGCCATCAATGTGATGCTCATGCCAATTATGCTACTTTTATTGGATTTATAA
Source organism: Scutellaria baicalensis (assembly GCA_005771605.1). NCBI lineage: Eukaryota > Viridiplantae > Streptophyta > Magnoliopsida > Lamiales > Lamiaceae > Scutellaria > Scutellaria baicalensis. Next base: position 49,259,365 of record CM016722.1, read on the forward strand.
TTCATCTTCTACTATATATTTAATTTGTTTGCTTGCTAAGAATCCTTCTATTAGTTAGTTTTTATAGTAATAATTCCATAAAGTTGGATGGACCAATTTAATTAATTAATGATCTTCTAATTGTAACCTACATATATATATGGGTTACGTATTTAATTAAGGAACGTTGTTTTAATACGTGTAGTAAAGACTAGTATAAATAAATTGATCTTGTAATTGATGGGTATTTAATTAAGGTTGTATTAATTAGTATGTAAAGAGTTCATGCATCACTAATTAATGACTCCACTCCACATATATGGGATAAAAATTAATTAATTTGATCCCCATAATCCTTAATTTTTTCTTTCTTAATTTTCACACTGTCCCACCATTATACGTACGTTTTTTCAATTCAATGCTACCGTTTAAAGAATTGTTCGATTTTAGGTTTTTCTTTTCTTTCGGAGCTAGGTTTCAACTTTGGTCCAAAATGTCTATATAACCACCACTTTCAAGCTCAAAATTCGAATCTAGCTTCTAAAATAATGATCAAATGGCATGAAATTTGTCTCAAAACACTTATCTTTCTATATTATTTCGAAGCCGGGAGGCCACATTAATCTTAAGAAAAACTACTTTCGAATTGTGAAATGATCAGTAATTAATTTTATTGAGTTGATACATATCCATCTGATTAAGTTGATGGAATTACTTACTATAATTAAGATCAATCGATGGAATAATTTTAGCGAACAAACTAGTAAAGAATAAAATGTACATGGCATGAATTCTAAATCCAAGATCACAATTAACACCGTCACCATCATATTAATTGTTCATGATATATATGTGGCATGCAATTATATATATATATATATATATATATATTCTGCAGGGATCGATGAATCCCGAGTAAGCAACGAACTTTTTTTTTTTTGACGTTTCATTGCAGCCAATCGACCAAGATGATGGCATATATATCGGGTGCGATAATAACCTAACAACAGAATGCAAAATCCAATCCATAACACTACGTGTCGAGATCTTAGTATTTGATCATCGGACTAAGTGGCTGGATAATTGTTGCGCGGAGTTTCGTCACAAACAGCTGCTATGCGAACTATGGCTTATGAGGTAATGAACTTATTTGCTGATATGGTTGTTTTATTTTGTTTTGGTAATGTACAAATATTGGATCAAATAGCAATCTGAATTAGAAATTAACTAGATGTCAACTTTGAATAATAACAAAAGTTAAAACAATAAAATTTCACTCCGAGAAGAGGTATTGAAGAAGCTTTTTAAGTAATAATGAAAGAACACAAACAAACCATGCATGCTCGATTTGGGGATGGGTAGTGATGTGGTCGAACTGACCACATTCGAACTATTTGAGAAACCTAACCGACTTGAAGACCAATCGACGCAAACAGAACAGAGAAGCAGGCAGAACATGGATGCGAACAGGATAGTTCGCGTGTTATAGGAAGACAGATGCGAACTAATTAGACTTTCAAGATGAGATGCCGAACTAAATCCGAAGCGGACTAATTCAAATTTGAATAACTGCCATGATCGCGGGTATCTCGCCCACTTTCCACTTTTTTAGGGGAAGATCTAACTGCCACATCTTTCAGGGAGTATTTATAACCCTTATTTTTCTATTCTCAAACACACACGAAAAAATATACAAAAATCACTAGAGAAAAAGCAACGGCAAGTTTTTCCTAGATTACTGACTTGAGCGTCGGAGTCTCTTCACCGGGAAAAACTCCCGGTGTTCTTTGTTTTTACAGGTATTTCCAATCGGAGAATTCCAATCGGCACCGAAGAAGAAGAAAATTGAAGTTAGGACGAATCAGGTAGCAGTGCAAATGTGGAATAGGACAAATATTAATTGTTTGAACAAAAGTTGCACAGTTTTCTTTCGTCGAACATGTTTGGCAGTTTCTCATGATTTGGTAACAGATGTAATGTAAGTCTATATAATTAAACATAGACGACACAATATATTATAATCGCATAAAATAGATTAAACACATTTCCAAAGTCGAAGGAATAACACACATTACATAACAATCATCATTCTTGAATTACATATATATATATATATAAACACTTATTCATAGACCTAAACAAAAGCTAGGCCTCATTAATTCATTAATTATGAGGCAAAACAGCAAGACATTTTTGGTTGAATTCTGGTGCACTAAAAGTAGGGTAACAATAACGTGGGAACTCATTTACAGTATCAATGGCACTGAAATTACTTCGATCGTAGAACCAGTCACCAACAGCTTGCCCTATTGTCTGCAAATTAATTTCACAATTCATTTAATTACTTCCCATGCAAACAATTATAACTTTTGAAGAATATATAGATAGATAGATAAATTAATAAGTAATATAAATTCCTAGGTAGGTACCTTGTTTGCAAGAACATTACCCACAACAGAGGAACATGTCCACTCATCTCTTCCTAGTATGTGGGTATGCAGATAACACGTGTGTACGAACATTCCTCTGCTCGAAGATGGTTTGAGTTGTTGCAAAGTTTCTATGAATGCACCTCGAAAATCTGAAATATATAATAATCATGAGAATTATGAGTGTTTTTTTAGATTATTAATTCATTGATTAAATTAATTAATATAGTTTGAGTATTACCTTTCAAGATTCGTAATTGGGTAGAACTGCAAAGTGTTAAGTTTGTTGTGCAATATTCATTGCCACCAAGAGCAGCAGTCAAGCTTCCCACCTGAATTTAATGCATTTTAATTTTTATTTTTATTTTATAAAAAGTAAATTAAAAAAAAAGTATTAATACATGTTTGAATAAATAAATTTAATTGTCAATATGCTATTGAAGACCTTAATTCATTACCTGATATTTATCAAAAGCTGATTCGATCAGAAATACGGGCTTTTGAATATCCCCAACCAAATATTCAGGAAAAAGGCACTGAAATTTTTAAAAATGTTTTAACATATATAATGTTAATACTATATAGCAACTAATTAATTAATGTAGCTAGATATAAGAAATTAAACAACTAAAAGTGGTTTTACCATTTCTGGGTGCACTTTGGATGTGCATGATGTAGGCAAAGAATGAGCTAATTCCTGCATATATACACGAATTAACAAGTATTTGAAATTAAAGATATAAATGGTATCGATCAATATATTAAATCTAAAATTTAGAATATAATAATTAAGTACATGAAAATATTACATGTGTTGCAACCACTTGGGCAAAAGTTTGTTCTCGCGATTCCACTCCAGGCTCATCCTTTCTGCCAAGTATATATAATTTATACACATTATTAATATTACATATATTTGATAAAAGTGGGACATATATATATATATAGAGAGAGAGAGAGACACACACACACACACACACATCAAGTTTGCAAGTCTTACCCTCGGATAAAAAAGCCAGAATCGGAAATGCATTTAACTTTGGTGGTAGTAGGAAAAAGAGCCCCAAATTTATCACAGTGTAAGATTGTGGCTAATCCACCTGCTGACGATCCTGTCAATATAGCCTGTAGAATATATTACACAATATTATTAATATTTGAATTATAACATAACTAACTACATATATGAACACAAATATTGCAACTTATATAAACTTACGTACATTTCGGGCACTCCCCATCCCTTTGAGCAAGAGCTCCTCCATCACAGCATCATAGATTCTTGCACCTCTGTAGTATGTAGGATTTATCTGAAATAAATTAACAACAATAATACATTAATGTTTAATTGCCTCATCAAAATTGATCATAATATATATATACAATTAAAAGTTGCATGTATACACTGACAAGACTTACAGGGTCAACTTCTTCAATGTCGGACATGAAAGATGATCCATCGCAGTAGACAACGAAAACTTTGTGCCAATCACTAAAGTCTAGGAGGAATATTGTCATTAATTAAAATGATCACACTTATGAAGAGAATAAACATTAATTCATTTAATTTAGGGATCAATATTATTATAATATATACGTACGTACCTGGATTAAATATTCTATCATCGTCGAGCATCCCGGCTGATGAGAATGTGTACTGAGGGTGTACCCTACTGTAAAGAATACTACTACCATAAAATCCAAGTGATCTGCTGTAACAATCTTCCTTAGATGTACACCATCCCCCACCCTATATATAAAATCAAAGTTATTATATATAATATTACATCTTAAGTAAGTGTAAATGGGATGAATAATTCAATTAAGTTATATAGTTTGCAAATATAATAAAGCTGCTTACTGCAATGTACACAATCCAGTTAGAAGCTCCATCTCCTGATCCCTGAAGGTAGTAATAAGCTGCTGGACTTCCATCCAAGCAAACTGCAGTGGAGAAAAATCAATCAAGAATATTAATTCTTTAATAATCACACCATTTATATACATATATATATATATATATGTTCTTAATTAATTAATTAATTAATTAGTATTTGTTAATTAAATTATATATGTGATCATAAAATATTGGTACCAGCTCCTTTTGCAGACGAACTTCGTACAAAAGTTATGTTGACAGAGGTTTGTGCATGAGCTGTTTGCAGAGCCACGAAGAAACACACAAACAGCTTCAACAGATGATCAGCAGCCATGATCGATATTCTAAACTACGTACCAATTACATATTATAAGAAAATTAAACATGGAAAATGTTAGTTAATATCTTCAAATCAATCTAGCTTCATCATAAAATATATTTAATGTAACAATAAGACATGAACGTTAAAGTTATTTCTCATAGAAGATAAGCATGTGTGACTTATATAACTCTAATCTATAATGAAATTAAAACCTAGCTAATTGGGAATATCTTTGTGTGTATACAAACTCACCGATGTTGAATGAAGAAGTTGAAATGAATGAATTCTTTCACTTAAAATTATTTGGTGGAAGAACTCTAGAGTTTGGTAATGTATATTGCTTGCAACAATGACTCATGAATTGGCACTTATATAATAGTAAGATTGTTTGGTTTGCAATAAATTATTATTGGTGAATTTCCACTTTTCCTATTATATATGTCTTAATTAATTAGCATTCCTCAATTCTCTCTCTTTACTTGTCTCTCTTTTTTCGATCCCCACCTTTTTTAGCCTTAAGAATGAGATCGATACACATTATATGCCTTGTTATAACAAGCCATGATATGAGAGCTGTTTGAATGTAATATTGGACCTCGAAACGCAATTTAAATATGCTAATGGGTAATTAACAAATTATATTTGATCACCATCCCAACTATTAGGTATTACGTTATGTTTGTTTCGGATTAAAAATAGTTTTTGCGAATTTGGATTTGGACGTTTTTGAAAGATCATTATGAAAGTTGTATGGATTTTGAACATTTTATGTTGGTTTGGTAATTTTCACATGAAAATTACGATAACAATGGATATATATTTCACTGTGAAGGATTTAACATAAAAGTGCTAAGTCACTAATATCTTGGATGGCAAAATATTAATTTTTATAACCCTAATCCATAGACCATGCATGATATCACAGACAAACATTTGAAATAACAATTTTTATTCGTTATGGAGGAACGCAACAAATAGTATCATGAATTAGATAGATACATATTATAAGAGTTAGTCTACCTCCCTATATCATGGAAGGGATTTGTGAGCTGAATGTGCATATAAGTTATGTTTTGAAATACATGATGAGTTCAACTGTATATGACAATTCACATTTCACATGTGTACAGTCGTGTCGTCGTTGAGACATTCTGACCTTGCTCGACAACAATGTTTGCATGTGTATCTATGGTTTTACACATTTAAATATTAATTTTACAACTTTAAGAATGTTTTTTTTTTTAATTTTAATAGTTATGTTGTTATAGTGAAGTTAATTTACTATCAATATGGTGTCTACTGTTTTTGATTTTCACCGATTTCTACACGTATTATTCATAATCATATGACTGGAACTTTTTCAATTTCGTAGTTTCTTCCACATGTAGGTATTTCGGTTTCAAATTAATGGAGATCATTAATTGTAACAAACTAATCATACTAAATACGTTGCTTGAACAAAAGTGACAAAGTTAGGCCATTTAACTATATAAGTAATGATTGGCAATTTTACTTTCTATTTTTTTCCTTCCAATTGACAAGGTATAGGTATTATCCTTCCACATATGGGTAATTAGGTTTCAAATTAATGAAGATCAATAATTGTAACAAATTTATCTAAGTCTAGAAAATGAAATGATCAATTTAGTTACTAAATTCAATAGGTATGAATTAAATTGTAGTATTCTAAAGATAGTTCCTTTTGATTTCCCTTCCACTTTAACCATCTAATGGACACAACACCTATATATATTTTTCTTCCACATATAGGTAATTAGGGTTTCAAATTAATGAAGATCATTAATTGCAACAAATTTATCTAAGTTGGTGAAATTACAACGAGAAATCATATTATGATTATAGCAACAAATAATTAGTGAATATAATTATGATGTGTAGTGCCCATCCCTTTACCTATTATATCTCACCCCATTCCAGCTTCCATTAATTAATGTCTCTCCATTTTCGTGATCTTCTTTTTCTATATTGGAATTCTAAACCCAATAAATCGTCGACCTCAAACATTACATCATCCCAAAGTCCAAACTACTATATTTACAGTTTTAAAATGACAAAATATTAAAATTTCACCTAATGTCATGTATTAAATGTGCTAGGTAAAATTACAAATTTATGGCAGTGGCTTTATAGGTAATTCATCATTTAGGGACATCATCTTTTCGAGCTTTGAAATTAAGACACTATTTTTAAAAAAAATGGGCTAATTAAGGACAATTCAGCCCGGATCGACGAATTTTGGGCTAATTCCCAATTTTTTAAAATTTGATTTGGATTTTTTTATTATTTTTTATTTTTGAATTTTTCTTAATGACGTGGCTGACAAATCAGCCAATTTTCCTTCCAAAAATTTAGGGATTTAAGTTTTGATGCCACATAGACGAATTCGATGGCCACGTCAGCCCGGAAAATTTTCCAGTCAAATGCGGACTCAAATTGGATAAAATCAATAGTTACAGGACTAAAATTGGAAAGTCCAAACTTGATGCACCAAAACTGGAAAGGGTCGACTCTAACTTAGAGGACGAAAATTGATATTTTCCCTTTTAATAATGTAAAACGTACATTTTAGTTATATTAGTCATACATTTTAGCTATATTAGTTACACATTTATAAATTATATAAGGTATGTTTAATATAATATAATAGTATGTCTAACATAACATAAATGTATAACTAATACTACGTAAAGACCCATATACAAATGTGCCGAAGTTTGGGTTTTTTTTTTTTTTTTAAATTAAAGGTATGAAATTTGGACATAAATGTATATATTTGACATAACATAAAAATATGTCTAACATATATAACATAAAGGTATGTATGTCTAATACAGCATAAAGGACATGACCAAAATTGAAAAATCAAGTGTTAAAATATATAAAAACTAAAAGTCGGTCGGTTGACCCGGATCCGACCGCATGTCCATGGGAGAGTTTCTCAAACTCCTTACATATATTAAAACTACCTTAATCAAATACCCATGTAGGTTTCAATCACAGGATCATTAATTAAATCGAGCTAATCTCACACCTGCTTCCTATGCTCGTATTATGACTCTTGAGGCATTTAACTTCTGTCCTGGCAGGGATTTTCAATTGATATATTGTTAGCAAGGCTTATCAAGTTGGCTTCTATTGCACTGATTTTTCTGGAATTTAACAACTACAACTTTGGTGTGATTAATTAACCCTTTTTTTTCTTTGTTACAAACAAAATAATAATCATGATATGATGCTAACAAAATATTATATGTAAATATATTTTTGTAAATGACAAGTGTTGGTTGGAGTTGTATTATGATTATCATGTTGTTTGGGATGGCCAATGAGTTTCAATCAGTAATTGATTTTTGGGTTAATATCAATTTGTTATCTAAAAATTTTGTTATTCTTTTTCTCTTTTAGTAAGTGTACAAACTGAAATTTTTTCCAATCACCATCTATACTTGCGAATTTTTTCCAATTGCTATTTGAACTCTACTTTGACATTATTCGACAATAAGCATCCATCAGAAAACTTGAAGATGCAATCTGCCTACAAACATCAACTGAAATGCATAGATCATACACCAAAATAACCACATGTCAAAGTCAGATTATAACTCTAAGTCAATTTCATTGTTCTCGTTCAATTCAATTGAATCGAATAAAAATTGATTGAAATCCTGGAATTATTTGCGTCCAATTCAGACTTGAATCGAACGACTCATAAAAATAAGTTTGAGGCTATTATTTAACTTCAAATATGAGCCATTTCGGCATATAGATCATATAATTTTCACTTATATTCGGAGGTGAATAACATTTTCCAATGAATTTTGATCGGAAAACATGTCAAAAACCATGTAGAGATAGCAATATAATAAAATTCATTAAGTATGAATAGTGATTGGACTTTTTATGAGTTTACACGTATACAAAAACAAACATGCAATAGTTCAAATAACAAATTGATATTAAACCCCTCACAGTGTACTATGCAAAATTATTCCACATATTGAATCTAAAATTTATAAAAGTTAAAAAATTAAAAAAAAAAAAAAAAAACGTTCAGGAATACTATTCCAAACATCATTGAACTTTCATGGTACGAATAACAGAAGGTCTAGCAAATGATACAAACATGAAACAACAGAATACACTGAACTAATGCAACAATCTAATATATATATCCAGCTCAGAATGCTATAACGATCACAACCAAAACTCATCACTATCGATCACAGTGAACTTTACAGGTACACTTATAGTTCGATCAAAATGTCCCAACACACAGAAATGAAATTGAGAAGTTATCAACAGGCGCACCCTCCCGATTGCTGTTGGGATTGAGATCCGTTAGTGTTGCTTGACTTGAGATTGACATCGACCATATCCTCTTGTTTAGCTGATGATAGAGTTTCCAATCCGGGCAATGCTGCAGCGATCTTTCTGAATAGCACCTGAAATTACACAAATTGTTTTAAGGACTGCAGGCCCTGAAAACTGTTTGTAGTTATAGAAGTACTACTCATTTTTCAGGTAAAATTACACTGTCATATGAATTATGCAAATTTTTGCATTTTATAATTCAAACTTTTTTATCTTTTTTCTATTACATAAGGTGAATTCCAACGAATTGAATATCAGAAGGAAATCAAGTTGTTAGTTTATATTGAAGCCAGCCTTCGCACTAGTTTCAATAAACATGACATTAAGGTCACGTGCTTTGGCCTCTGCTTCCTCTATTGAGACTTGCCAGCTGGATATAAAAATGAAATTTGGAGTCACATATAACCATATACCAAATGTTACAAAGTAGTTTGTTTTGTTCAGCATAAACAAATCGGTGACTCATCAAGCAAAAAGGATACATCAGTCAAGAATAATGATATGAATCCAAGCTAATTATGATATCAATTATCCCTAATTATTCTAATTATTGTTTGGATAATATCTATTGTTGGTATTTAAGAAATTATTCAATAAAAATTAATTTAATTAAGATCAAAAAAATAAGCATAAACTAATACAATATTTATATTAAAATCAAATCTATATACAATATTAAATACAAAAAAATTAATAAAAAAATGCAAAAGAAAAAATTATTAAACTAATATATTTTTATTATTAAAAAATATTTAAAATACGGATTAAATGGATTAAATAAAAAAAATGCTAAATATAGTAGTTTGGATTATGTAATGTTTGAGGTCCATGTGATTTATTGGGTTTAGATCCTAATACAGAAAAAGAACACGAAAATTGGAGGAAATTAATTAATGGAGGAAATGGGGTGAGACAAATATAAGTCGGTCAATATATGCTCGTCAATATAAGTTTGAAATTGGTCGATTCGGGCTGATTTGTCCTAAATTCGCCCATTTTGTAAATATGATGCCTCAATTTCAAAGCCCATAAAAAACATAAATGACCATAAGTACTTACTGTCCTAAATTTGTAATATTTTCCCTAATTTTTGACATGTATTCCGTTCAAATTAATTGTAATATCCCCAAATTTTAAGATATAAAATTTAATAAATAATTAAAATATAATATTAATAAGAGAGCATTATAAATTTAATTTGAATCTTATGATATAATATATTTTATATGTTGATATAAGCCCATTAAGTTGTCGAGGCTCATTACAAAATAGAATACATATATAAGTTTCCTAAACCTAATCAAACTCAAATTCTACGTTCTTTTGAGGAATAGAAATCCTAAATTCACCTGCTCATCCAAAACCCTTTGATATTCATCTATGAAAATCATGATTTTCCAGCAACCAAATTCCATGAAAATCATCTTATTTCATATCCCGTTTCAGCCATAACAAAGAGACAATTTGATCTTCAAAATAAAAGTATTCATGTTTTTTTTTTCTATTCAAAATTCAGTTCATATTTATACATCTCCGAATTCCATGAAATTTTAGTATGTTGTACCCGAATGTCTTCTTAATATTCTGTTAAAGTTTCAAGTCAATCGGAGTTTTATATGATTTTTATATTGCTTCTAGGGCCTAAATCTACATGTTAAACACTTCTGATTTAGAAATATCCAAAATAATATTTCCCAACCTTCGAAATTTATAAAACTTTAATATGTTATTCTTTACAGTATATTTGAGATTCTGTAAACATTTGACTTTAAATCGAGTTTAACTCAATTTAATATCATTTTTATATTCCTTCTTCATAGAATTTGAAATGTTTACCGTGACTGATTTCATCATTCAAATAATTATTTATATGATTCCGAATTTTATGAAAATTTTCCAGATTGTGTAATATGTGTGTTTTCATCTACAATAAAAGTTTCAATTCAATCCAAAGTGTATTTCATTTAAAAGTTTATTATTTATCCCTCTTTTATAAAGACCAACGATTTACTTTGATTCTGCTTTAAGGATTTAATTCATATAGCTAATGGTCTTCAAATGATCAGATTTTTGAAAATGTTGTATATTTACAAGTCATATATATTTTGGAAAAGTTTCAAAATAAAAATATTTATATTTATCAAGATATTTAATTTTCTTCTACAGCTACGCAGATTTGACTATTTATGCAGTTCGAGTTTCAAAAGGAGAAACCTATAGTTATACAACTTGGAATTTTATGAAATTTATATGTCCTACTTATTTCACTCCTTATTATTTACATGTAAAATTAAGGATCATTTGGTCTTATATTTGTTGAGAAATAAATATTTCAAGTAATATTATGCTAGTAAATTTAACATGTATAGTTAGAGGTTTTTCTAAAATGTCCCATTTTTAAACTTGATATTTTGAATTGTTCAAGTCCAATACATTATTGTATTTTCTTCAATGAGTTATAGAATGAACTTTTACATTCAAATCATGTCAAATAATTTTCTCTCCAAAAGTCTTATGTTCGATCTTAAAATTTATCGCTTTCATTTCGATCAATTAATTATTTTAATAATTAAAGGTAAGGAAGATAGTAGTATTTATCCATTTACTAAATTTATATATTAGATAATGAGGACTTCGAGACACATAGTGTTATGAAAATAGAAGATGAAGAGATGGGAATTCTGATATACGGTCTTGCATCCATGCATCAACGCATTCAAGTTTTTTTCAACTGTTAAGGTGGGGATTTCCTTTACGTGTTTGTCTCTATTAAATGTTTTATGTGAAGTGATTGATGAATTGATGCAATGTTTGAGGAAAATTATTTATGAAAATACTTGTTGTGATCTATGATCTATGCATGAGGATTAGCCAGGGACGCGAGAGGTCCAAGGATCAAAAGTAGGTCCTCGGGTATTGCCCGCCATGCTAAGAGTTAATTGGCCAATCCCAAGACGAGGAAAATATTTTTATGCATGTTGTGATATTTGTCTTACTTTTACATGTTGCCTTTAATGTAGACAAGCATGTCCCCACTGAGCTCGTGTTTTGCTCACCCCATATAAACTAACATTTCAGAATAAAATGCATGACGTGGAGCGGGGTGGGTGCGCAGTGGGTGAAGTCAAGAAGTTTATTTAATTTAATTCTCTTGAGGTTTATGAAATACATTTTGCTCATGTTTATTAAAACTAATTTTTATTTCGATCCTCTTCCTTTTGACTAAGTTAAACTAATTGTTTTCTTAAATTGAGTCTTCCGCTGCATATTTTCATAAAATTGTCAAATATTCAATATATAATTTTCCGCTGCACACTCATGAAATTCTATTAATCAAGATTTGACTTAGATTTTAAAAGAAAATTTTATTCCATATTTCCGTTGCTTACATTAAAATCTTTATGCTATTGTTATTTTTCAAATTCCAAAAGTCTTAGAAAATCGGGATGTGACATTAATTCATTGGAAAACTAGAAAATGTTATCTACCGGCTCCAAATAGAAGTGAAAATTCGATCGTATTTAAAGTCAGTCACAGGAGGCTGAAATTAATTTTGATCATGTGTAGTTATATTACAGAAAAATCAGTGCAATACAAGCCAACTTGATAAGCCTTGTTAACAATCAATTGAAAATCCCTGCCAGGACAGAAGTTCAATGCCTCAGGAGTCATAATACGAGCATAGCAAGCAGGTGTGAGATTAGCTCGAAACTCATAGCAACATCCATCATTCACTAACTGATACGCTGGAATACTAATATCCTCACACAGTGCCTTCTCAATTTCATTTCTGCATTCTTTCGTCAATTTATTATCGCAACCTTCATATGCGCCAGGAGCATAGTTGGTTGGTGGCACTGGCAATGGCAATGAAGAAGAAGCTGCTTCGTTTCTCGCTTCACAATATTCATCTTGCAGGATAATTAATGCCTCCAAGATCAGTGCCATCAATGTGATGCTCATGCCAATTATGCTACTTTTATTGGATTTATAATTCATCTTCTACTATATATTTAATTTGTTTGCTTGCTAAGAATCCTTCTATTAGTTAGTTTTTATAGTAATAATTCCATAAAGTTGGATGGACCAATTTAATTAATTAATGATCTTCTAATTGTAACCTACATATATATATGGGTTACGTATTTAATTAAGGAACGTTGTTTTAATACGTGTAGTAAAGACTAGTATAAATAAATTGATCTTGTAATTGATGGGTATTTAATTAAGGTTGTATTAATTAGTATGTAAAGAGTTCATGCATCACTAATTAATGACTCCACTCCACATATATGGGATAAAAATTAATTAATTTGATCCCCATAATCCTTAATTTTTTATTTCTTAATTTTCACACTGTCCCACCATTATACGTACGTTTTTTCAATTCGATGCTACCGTTTAAAGAATTGTTCGATTTTAGGTTTTTCTTTTCTTTCGGAGCTAGGTTTCAACTTTGGTCCAAAATGTCTATATAACCACCACTTTCAAGCTCAAAATTCGAATCTAGCTTCTAAAATAATGATCAAATGGCATGAAATTTGTCTCAAAACACTTATCTTTCTATATTATTTCGAAGCCGGGAGGCCACATTAATCTTAAGAAAAACTACTTTCGAATTGTGAAATGATCAGTAATTAATTTTATTGAGTTGATACATATCCATCTGATTAAGTTGATGGAATTACTTACTATAATTAAGATCAATCGATGGAATAATTTTAGCGAACAAACTAGTAAAGAATAAAATGTACATGGCATGAATTCTAAATCCAAGATCACAATTAACACCGTCACCATCATATTAATTGTTCATGATATATATGTGGCATGCAATTATATATATATATATATATATATTCTGCAGGGATCGATGAATCCCGAGTAAGCAACGAACCTTTTTTTTTTTTTGACGTTTCATTGCAGCCAATCGACCAAGATGATGGCATATATATCGGGTGCGATAATAACCTAACAACAGAATGCAAAATCCAATCCATAACACTACGTGTCGAGATCTTAGTATTTGATCATCGGACTAAGTGGCTGGATAATTGTTGCGCGGAGTTTCGTCACAAACAGCTGCTATGCGAACTATGGCTTATGAGGTAATGAACTTATTTGCTGATATGGTTGTTTTATTTTGTTTTGGTAATGTACAAATATTGGATCAAATAGCAATCTGAATTAGAAATCAACTAGATGTTATCTTTGAATAATAACAAAAGTTAAAACAATAAAATTTCACTCCGAGAAGAGGTATTGAAGAAGCTTTTTAAGTAATAATGAAAGAACACAAACAAACCATGCATGCTCGATTTGGGGATGGGTAGTGATGTGGTCGAACTGACCACATTCGAACTATTTGAGAAACCTAACCGACTTGAAGACCAATCGACGTGAACAAAACAGAGAAGCAGGCAGAACATGGATGCGAACAGGATAGTTCGCGTGTTATAGGAAGACAGATGCGAACTAATTAGACTTTCAAGATGAGATGTCGAACTAAATCCGAAGCGAACTAATTCAAATTTGAATAACTGCCATGATCGCGGGTATCTCGCCCACTTTCCACTTTTTTAGGAGAAGATCTAACTGCCACATCTTTCAGGGAGTATTTATAACCCTTATTTTTCTATTCTCAAACACACACGAAAAAATATACAAAAATCACTAGAGAAAAAGCAACGGCAAGTTTTTCCTAGATTACTAACTTGAGCGTTGGAGTCTCTTCACCGGGAAAAACTCCCGGTGTTCTTTGTTTTTACAGGTATTTCCAATCGGAGAATTCCAATCGACACCGGAGAAGAAGAAAATTGAAGTTAGGATGAATCAGGTAGCAGTGCAAATGTGGAATAGGACAAATATTAATTGCTATTTGAACTCTACTTTGACATTATTCGACAATAAGCAGCCATCAGAAAACTTGAAGATGCAATCTGCCTACAAACATCAACTGAAATGCATAGATCATACACCAAAATAACCACATGTCAAAGTCAGATTATAACTCTAAGTCAATTTCATTGTTCTCGTTCAATTCACTTGAATCGAATAAAAATTGATTGAAATCCTGGAATTATTTGCGTCCAATTCAGACTTGGATCAAACGACTCATAAAAATAAGTTTGAGGTTATTATTTAACTTCAAATATGAGCCATTTCGGCATATAACTCATATAATTTTCACTTATATTTGGAGGTGGATAACATTTTCCAATGAATTTTGATTGGAAAACATGTGAAAAACTATGTACAGATAGCAATATAATAAAATACATAAAGTATGAATAGTGATTGGACTTTTTATGAGTTTAGACGTATACAAAAACAAACATGCAATAGTTCAAATAACAAATTGATATTAATTGATCCCAGCCCAAACTACACAATTTTTTTAAAGAATTGACTTTTCTAACATTGAATATAACAAAAGTACTTTTTTACCACAAAATATAAGAAAGTTATATTTTCTACACTATTTTGACTCGGTTATGGAGAAATGATTGGGTAATGATAGTCTGATGATATATTCTATTTATTTATACTATTATATAACAATTGATTTATCCAACAAATCATATAAATTGATAAAAGTAATTAAATTGATAAATGAGGCTCGATTAATATAAAAAATGAGGATCTTTTAATTGAATGATTTTAGATATATTAAATTGAAATTGTTTGAAATTAAACTATCAATTGTAAATACTTAAACAAATTTGCGATTAAAAACCAATTTCACTATTAATCGAACCACTATGGTTCGATTAATTCAATAAAAAAACCAAAAATTTCAAATTAATCGAACCACTATGAATTAGACATAGTGGTTCGATTAATTCAATTAAAAAACCAATTTTTTCAAATTAATCGAACCACTATGTCTAATTCATAGTGGTTCGATTAATTCAATTTAAAAACCAAAATTTTCAAATTAATCGAACCACTATGAATTAGACATAGTGGTTCGATTAATTCAATTCAAAAACCAAAATTTTCAAATTAATCGAACCACTATGTCTAATTCATAGTGGTTCGATTAATTAAATTTAAAAACCAAAATTTTCAAATTAATCAAACCACTATGTCTAATTCATAGTGGTTCGATTAATTCAATTCAAAAACCAAATTTTTCAAATTAATCGAACCACTATGTCTAATTCATAGTGGTTCGATTGATTCAATCCAAAAACCAAATTTTTCAAATTAATCGAACCACTATGTCTAATACATAGTGGTTCGATTAATTCAATTCAAAAACCAAAATTTTCAAATTAATCGAACCACTATGTCTAATTCATAGTGGTTCGATTAATTCAATTTAAAAATCAAAATTTTCAAATTAATCGAACCACTATGAATTAGACATAGTGGTTCGATTAATTCAATTAAAAAACCAATTTTTCCAAATTAATCGAACCACTAGTGGTTCGATTAATTTTGAAAAAAATTGGTTTTTTACACTATTAATCGAACCACTATGAATTTGACATAGTGGTTCGATTAATTTGAAAATTTTGGTTTTTAAATAAAATTAATCGAACCACTATGAATTAGACATAGTGGTTCGATTAATTTGATAAATTTGGTTTTTGAATTGAATTAATCGAACCACTATGCATAGTGGTTCGGTTAATTTGAAATTTTTGGTTTTTTGATTTAATTAATCGAACCACTATGAATTAGACATAGTGGTTCGATTAATTTGAAAATTTTGGTTTTTGAATTGAATTAATCGAACCACTATGAATTAGACATAGTGGTTCGATTAATTTGAAAATTTTCATTTTTTAATTTAATTAATCAAACCACTATGAATTAGACATAGTGGTTCGATTAATTTGAAAATTTTGGTTTTTGAATTGAATTAATCGAACCACTATGTATTAGACATAGTGGTTCGATTAATTATGGAAAATTTGGTTTTTGAATTGAATTAATCGAACCACTATGAATTAGACATAGTGGTTCGATTAATTTGAAAATTTTGGTTTTAAATTGAATTAATCGAACCCATATGAATTAGACATAGTGGTTCGATTAATTTGAAAATTTTGGTTTTTTAATTGAATTAATCGAACCACTATGTCTAATTTTTAGTGGTTCGATTAATTTGAAAATTTTGGTTTTTTTATTGAATTAATCGAACCACTATGAATTAGACATAGTGATTCGATTAACTTAAAATTTTGGTTTTTTAATTGAATTAATCGAACCACTATGTCTAATTTTTAGTGGTTCGATTACTTTGAAAATTTTGCTTTTTTTATTGAATTAATCGAACCACTATGAATTAGACATAGTGATTCGATTAACTTAAAAATTTGGTTTTTTAATTGAATTAATCGAACCAGTATGTCTAATTTTTAGTGGTTCGATTACTTTGAAAATTTTGCTTTTTTTATTGAATTAATCGAACCACTGTGTATTAGACATGGTGGTTGAATTTTGGTTATTTACACTATTAATCGAACCACTATAGATTTCACATAGTGGTTCGATGAATAGTGAAAACATTGGTTTTTTTCACTATTAATCGAACCACAATGTATTTGACATAGTGGTTCGATTAATTTATATGAAAAAATTTATTTTTTACATTATTAATCGAACCATTATGTATTTGACATAGTGGTTCGATTAATTGAACAGAAATAGGTTTTTTAAACTATTAATCGAAAATGGATAGATTAATTTCAAATAGTTTCCATGGATAGATTTTTTAATTATTTACAATGGATAGATTAATTTCAAACAGTTTCAATTTAATATACCTAAAATCATTCAATTAAAAGATCCTCATTTTTTTATTTATCAATTTATATGATTTGTTGGATAAAACAATTGTTAAATAATAGTATAAATAAAATGGAATATATCATTAAGCCATCATTACTCAATCATTTCTCCATGACCGAATCAAAATAGCGTAGAAAAGGTAACTTTCTTATATTTTGTGGTAAAAAAATACTTTTGTTATATTCAATGTTAGAAAAGTCAATTCCTTAAAAAAAAAATCGTTTAGTTTGGCACATTTCTTCTTGATATTAAACCCCTCACAGAGTGTTAGCAAAATTATTCCACATATTGAATCTAAAATTTATAAAAGTTAAAAAATAAAAAATAAAAACGTTCAGGAATACTAATCCAAACATCATTGAACTTTCATGGTACGAATAGCAGCAGGTCTAGCAAATGATACAAACATGAAACAAGAGAATACACTGAACTAATGCAACAATCTAATATATATATCCAGCTCAGAATGCTATAACGATCACAACCAAAATTCATCACTATCGATCACAATGAACTTTACAGGTACATTTATAGTTCGATCAAAATGTGCCAACACACAGAAATGAAATTGAGAAGTTATCAACAGGCGCACCCTCCCGATTGCTGTTGGGATTGAGATCCGTTAGTGTTGCTTGACTTGAGATTGACATCGACCATATCCTCTTGTTTAGCTGATGATAGAGTTTCCATTCCAGGCAATGCTGCAGCGATCTTTCTGAATAGCGCCTGAAATTACACAAATTGTTTTAAAGACTGCAGGCCCTGAAACTGTTCATAGTTATAGAAGTACACTCATTTTTCAGGTAAAATTACAGTGTCATATGAATTATGCAAATTTTTGTATTTTATAATTCAAACTTTTTTTTTTCTACTACATAAGGTGAATTCCAACGAATTGAATATCAGAAGGAAATCGGTTGTTAGTTTTTACCTTTATATTGAAGCCAGCCTTAGCACTAGTTTCAATAAACATGACATTAAGGTCACGTGCTTTGGCCTCTGCTTCCTCTATTGAGACTTGCCTGGATATAAAAATAAAATTTGGAGTCACATAACTATATACCAAATGTTAGAAAGCAGTTTGTTTTGTTCAGCATAAACAAATCGGTGACTCATGAAGCAAAAAGGATACATCAGTCAAGAATAATGATATGAATCCAAGCTGAGGAGGAGGAGGAATTACATAACATTTTAGCATTGACATGTTATGTACCCAATCAGAATAAGGGATTCTTTGATATTTTTCATCATTTATTCTAATTAGACTCTGTTCATGTAGGCTTGGATTCCCTACTTCTATTTTTGAACTTTTTGACAATAGAAAAAGGCTATTTCTTTTACAGTGACACCTTAGGGATAATAAAAATAAAGAAGTTCCAAAAATTCTTCCCACTAGCTTCAACATCCTTTCAACTACATTAAAGCCTAGCACTTAAAATATACTTGCTCAAAGTTGAAAAAACAAACAAGTCCTGCAACGTTTAGAAAGAGATCTCATATGTCCTCAATGACTAATAGATCAAGTTGTACAATTGATTAGGGGTGTCCTCTGCTCCATAATACAGTTTTAAGTTCAAGAGAGTTACCTTGATAAAAACCCAAAAAAAGTAAAAAAAAAAATATATCACATTAACAGGAAACAAAATTGTGAAAATATTTACCTCTTGTCCACCAGGTCAGTTTTGTTGCCAACTAGCACAATAATAACATCACTTCCTCTCTCAGTGCGAACCTCCTCGATCCACTTCGCAGTATTGAGAAAGGATTGCCTACCTAACAATCAGTAAAACATAATCAATTCCAAAAGATCAAGCTACATTACTTAGATCAAGCCACAGGACATGCAAAAGGATCCAAACATGTAGTTAAAAGTGCATCCCCACAACTCAAAACACTATTCTCCCAAAATGTTAAGATGAAAATGTCCATACTTGCAACGTCATATACTATCACTGCAACAGAGGAGTCCCTTATATAGCTTGGAATGAGACTCCTAAATCTTTCTTGTCCTGCTGTATCCCTGAACACGTCAAACAACAAACAACATGTCTTCAGAAAATTTAACTACTAGGAAGAAAATACAACTGAGTAACTGAAAAGGAGCAAAGGGAGAACATTTGATCAAATATGAAGAATAATTAACATGCGGGTCCAAACACTACACTGAATGAGAAACAAATGTAATTCTAGATCAGAACCTAGCAGAGGAGGCAACTTCAAGCCTATTGGGATCTTGTCATGAGACCAGAAGATCAAAGAGACCTCAACAAAGAGTAAGAACAGTGATTGGGGAAAAACACGGCACCATCGAATCATTACAATCTGGATACAAGAAACTCATTCACAACTGGTTATTTTCACCATCCATAGTCTGTACTGTTTCTCAGAATGAGTAGAAAAACGACAAACAGAACTATGGTATCATTGCTTCCAGTGAGTTATCACAATTTAAAAATGGAGATGCAAAGGATCTACATGTACAAGAGAAGTATGTAAAATATAGTTCAGACTTCAGAGGGAATCATTTACCATAGCTGCAATCGTACAGTTCGATCTTCAAGATACATAGTCTTTGAAAGGAAATCAATACCAATAGTAGCCTGAAGTAGATCAAAGAAAAACAAGGCATGTGAGTTTTAATTCCAACATTCCAGCAATTTTTTGTTTACTCTAATAGAGTAAATTTTTCCATCATAGCTGCATAACACCAGTTAAAAATCCTTTCTTGAACCTCCTGATTGATGGAAAATTAAAACAGGCAATACATACTTGATCGAATGATACACTGCAGCGACAGAGACAGAGATTACAGTACAAACCAAACCATCACCATTAAAAGACAATGAAATCACATTCCGAATTTCATTGCACCATAGCTGAGCTAATTTACGGTAAAATTTTACTTCGATAAACCAGTCTTTAAAAATCAGATCAAAAACAAATTTCTAAGAAGCAAGAGTAGCATGGAATAGAGCTGATCAGTTATGCAGATAAAATTTATTACAAATCAACAAAAACTACTCAGAACTAAGAAAAATGCAAAATCAATCAGTGACAGTAGGGATCAGATCCACACCAAAAACATTTTACAAAACACTGAATTGAAATTCCGCAGCAAAGTGATTGCATACCTGGTAAGTGTTGTCGAATTTGTCGTACATGAATCGAGTAATGATACTCGTTTTTCCGACGGATTGATCTCCCAAGAACACTAACTTATACTTCGCGAGAGCGGAAACCGGAGCCATGAATCAAGTTCGGGTCGGTTGAAAAGAAAGGAAAAGGTTGGGATCTTCGGATTCCGCTCGAGCGCAGTTTTCCGACGGAAGGTCGAGATTTCGCCGGAAAATGGACGGAGAAATTTGCCGGAGGAAACGATGCGGTGGAAATTGTAGGCTTACGCGTTTGGGAAATGAATGAATGGGTTTATTACTATCCGTCTTTGTTCGAGTCAAGAAATTGAAAGGGGAGAAGGCATTTATTAATTTATTCATTTACAATTTGCAAATAATGTCCAATAAATATATTATTTCACGCCAAAAAAAAAAACACTTCATTATCAATTGCAAGAATCTAGATTAATGAAATTGAATTGATCCTGCAAAATGATCCAGATTCAAAGTACTTTATTGTTTCTAACTCAAAACTCTAATCTTCAAATTATTTCCCACTTCATTTTGTTGATAATAGTTATAATGGTCCATTAACGTACATTTGGAATTAAAAAATTCGTAATTAAATAACAAATTAAATTCAGAAAAATATATATGTATACATACCACTAAAACTGTCGTGCAATCAATACAAGCCGAAACATGTACTCAACATCCAATTGGAAATGGTTCGATTGGAAGGGTAGAAATCTTCCAGCAATGTCCGATTATCCATCCTAATAGAACAACAAAAATATTATTCGGTTTCTATAATCCAACTATGTATCTTTATGAAGAGAATAGTTAGGCTGGCAGCAGTTTCTACTGGAAGAAAAGGAGAAACTAGGTTGGGAGAGAAAGGGATACGAAGTTCCACTAGAAAGAGAATGAAGACAAAAACTTGTGTGAGAAACATCTCTTTTACATACCATTATCCAAACATATTTTCACAAGTTTATATGTGAATTATGGTTTGTGAATTCATTCATCTTACCTGAGATGCTATGTGAAACAATCTTTCAAGATAGATGAATTGGGAAAAGAAGGTGATTGAGAGATGAGGGAGTTTGGTTGGGTGGGGTGGTGGCAAAGAAGAGTGAAGGGATAGAGTTTTGTTTTGAGTAGGATTAAAAGCACCACTTGGATATCTAAGAGCACCATATATTCTAAGAGCACCATACACTATAAAACAACTACTTAAATTATTTCTTTACACACCACACTCATTTCCAATATTAATACCCTCAAACAAATAAAATAACCTAAGTAATAGAAAAGAAAAGGCAAAATCCATTCTTAAGAAAAGAACACACTCTCTCGACCGAAAACATCAAGCAACATTCGGCCATCCTCACTACCATATCTTTAGAATTTGTTATGGGTTAGTAAATTAAGAGTTTAATTTGATAAATTTGTGTGCAAAAATGGTTGTTTTGGGGTGAATTTCTTGAAAAATCGAACATGTGTTTTAGGCTCTGGTCAACCGAACGCGTAGCGAGACTAGCGGTCGGGGCTGCCGAACGCACAGGGTGAGCGGGGCCGGGGCTGCCGAATGGTGACATATACTGTGAGGATAACAGAACTCTCCTAAGAAACTGACGCATCCGCAGCCACATACACCGAGGTGACCACCACTTTGGGGCCGAGAAGAACACCCGTGCCGTGGCGGCTGAACGGCTCTCTTGTACATTGACTGCAACCGGAGTAGTGGGTGGAGAGAGATAAGGCAAGGATTAATGTGGTCCAATTTCTGCACGTGAGAAATTAGCTCTACAAGCCTTTCAAAGAGAGCTGAGATTTGAGAAGAGAGAGAAAGACAAGTCTACGGAAAAGTGAGGTGGTGGCGCGGAGCAGTGACCAAGACGGTAGTCGCAGAGTCTGTGCGAAAAAGACGACAAATTTGGGGGTATTTTCAAAATGACATCAGAAAGAGTATTTTTTGTTGTCCAATTTAAGAATATTTTAGTCTTTTCATAACAAATTAAATTATATCAAAAATTTATGTGGTGCTCTTGGAAAATTGAGTGGTGTCTTTAGTCCCCCTCTTTGTTTTTCATGTTTCCTTCTAAGGGTAAAATTGGAATAAATTGGGGTTTTGTTTTTCATGTTTCCTTCTAAGGGTAAAATTGGAATAAATTGGGGTTTTGTTTTTCATGTTTCCTTCTAAGGTGTATTTAGCATTGTGGTGTGGATAATCCCATCTATAGACAAATTGTAAATAATGTATTATTTCAAGGGTTAATATCAATTTGGTATTTGAATCTCAACTATTTTTTAATTGGTGTCTAAATTCAAAAATTTGAAGAGTTACTTTCCTGTACACCAGTTGCATGGATAATCGGGTCGCACCACTTTACTTCTTCGCGTGTTTTGGTCGTTACCTTCATGTTATGTTAGTGTTACGTTCGTGTTATGTTAATGTTACCTTCGTGTTATATTAGCGTGACCTCATTTCCAGATTTCATACTCTTAGTTTAAAACCATTCAACTAAAATAACACGAGGGTTATACTAATATAACATGAAGGTAACACTAACATAACATGAAGGTAAAAAAACAATGTTAATCATACATTCATGATATGTTAGACTGACTTTCATATTATATTAGTGTTACCTTCATGTTATGTTAGTGTTACCAGGCATGTGGGAGCGCGTTGGGACGCGTGAAACACACATGGGACTGGTCGATCCGGGTGCATAAATCCTAGATTCATGCACCAGTTGCACAAAATATTTTGCCAATTTTGAATAATAGTCTTCTTTTTTTGGTGCTAATCAAACTCAATTTTTGATATATTTTCCAACCTCACATTCATTACAAATCTTGAAATGCAATTCACCTTCAAATCCAATCAAAAAAAAAAAATACATGAACCACATACTAAAATGACTCTTATTGATGCTAGTTTATAACCCATAGTTTATTTTAGGATTTGCATTCAATTTAAAATGTGAATCAAATAATAATCATTTTAGAGTTTTAAACTATTTTTGTTTCATTCAAGTTCTACTGAATAAGGCTCATTCAGGTAACTTAAAATTATAATTTGGCCTTGAAAGTAAGTCATTTTGATATAGGACTCGTGCATTTTGATTGATAATTTTTGGAGGTACGTTATTGAAATTTTCAATGTTTTTTCTAGCTGAAAATTATGTTGAAATTTGAATTCGACAGCTACCATGCATAAAATTTCATAGAAAATAGGCAATAATTAAAATGACTTTACGAGTTTAAACACGCACCCATTAAAAACACAAAATTGTCCACAAAACAAATTGATATTAATTAAGGCTCCATTTGGATAAAGTGATTTAAAATCTAGAATTTAAAATGAGTGGATTTCAAATCCTCTCAAGTTTGAGTGGAGTTAAAATCCACCAAAATGACTCCAAAATTAGTTCAAAATGAAAATCATGGATTTCAAATCCACGTCTATCTAAACACTCCCGGTGAATTTGCTACCATGAATTTCAAATCCCTCCTCAAATTCACTCATCCAAATGGACCTAATGGACCCTAAAAGAATATGACTAAAAACACCCCGTCCTTTATTTAGCATACTCCAACAGTCCAACTATATAAATTTCACTTAAAAAAAAAAAGAAAATACTAATCTTACCTTTTAAAAAATTTAAAAAAATTTAAAACCTCATCCTCTTTCATCCCCTCCTTTTCCTTCTCTTTTTAATCTTTATGCATCTTTCTTGGGCTCTCTTTTTCAAATTGATTGATGAATAAAATGTCAACATAATGATAATATTGAACGAGTTAATAAAATGTACAAAAATCGTACATGCAATTTTAAAGAATCAATCAAAATCCGACTTGTTCCTTCGTTAAAGATGGTTGAACATTCTTTCACATGTTAGGCAACCATGATCAAACGAAGCTAGTAGAGTTTTTAGTTTTTTTCTCTTCTAAAGAATAAAAACAGATATTATTTATTTATTATATCTCTTAAATTAAAATTTTCATAAGTTGGGACGTGGTTAGTAATGTTTGTGGTGTCTTTAGTTCCAACACTAAAAAAAAAATCAATTTTTAATTAGCGCCTTATTTATGTGTCCCTTGTGGCACGGTGCCCTGACATGACCAGCACATGATGTTAGATAATACTCCATGTATATTATTAATATATTACTTCATATAAAACAAAAAATTGATACATTTAGTGGATAACCAAGTAATACCGTAAGTGTATACATATATATCGAATACTTATCACTAAATAGAATCTAAAGAGTATATATCAAATATCACATTTTAACATGAAAAATAATATTTTAAAAGTATACACATGACATATATATATCGGATACCTATGACTAAATAAAATCTAAAGAGTATATATCTAATACCACACTTTAACATGATAAATAATATTTTAAAAGTATACGATTGATATCTAAAGAATACATATGTAACATCACGTGCTGGAAACTCTGATCTAAAATCTGTATCAAGAGGTAAATAAGTTTCTGTCTAAATTGAAAAAAAAAAAAAAAAAATTCTAGAAAACACTCTACTACAGAATACCGAGAATACCCTCAAATGTGGTCTTTCATGGAGTCATTAAACAAGAGAATCGCGTTCGCCATTTCTTAGATAATCGGAAAAAATGGCGTCGGCGTTGAGATCCGCCATACTCCACCACATTCGGCTGCCATTATCTCAATCCAGATCTCTACTAACGGCCGTCCGATCAATGTCATCCCACGGCGACGATCATCTCGACAAGCAGGAAGTGATTGACCGAGTTATCGGCGTCGTCAAG
Source organism: Scutellaria baicalensis (assembly GCA_005771605.1). NCBI lineage: Eukaryota > Viridiplantae > Streptophyta > Magnoliopsida > Lamiales > Lamiaceae > Scutellaria > Scutellaria baicalensis. The sequence goes on from CM016722.1 coordinate 49,285,097, forward strand.
AGCTTTCCCAAAGTCGATCCCTCCAAGGTCTACTCACTTTTAGATATTATCATTTTTAGAACTGTGTGCAACTTATTTCTGCATTTCGATCTTCCATGCGAATGCATCTTGATTTCTATGTGAAATTCCTGATTATATTTGTGTCGGATTTGCTTGAAGGAAGTTTGAGTTGTGTGAATGAGCTAGGGCCTTTTTTTAAATCTATTTTTTTATATTCTTTTTGAATGTATCTTTGAATGGAGTTGTGATTTGAATCATTTGATGCAGTGATGAAGATAGTGAGAAATCATGTTAGGTTTTTGTATTGAGTGCTCATAAAATTCAGTAATTGACTTAAAACTTAAAAGTAGCTTTCTCTTGGGACATGAAGATTTATTAGTAGCTCTTCTAATATTGGATTTTCCAACTCTCAAGTTTTAAAATCAGTTGTTAAAATGCCGTAGAAGTGCAATAGTTTTTTGTAGCAGTTTTAATTATTGGCTGTATTATGGTTTTCGCCATTGTTACTAAGCTCATTTTATGGCTAAGGATGAACTTAGGCACGTCGAAACTTGGAAGAAAAAGGGATAAATGAATCTCTTAGCTGTAATTTGTTAGCCTAGAAGTATGCACAAACTTCTCTTGTTTTCTATAGGAGTGCAGTATTGTTTTGCACATTTCTTTTTTCGAATCACAGATGTGAACATTAGAGGTTATTCATTACAATAAAGTCGTTTTTTCACTATTTCTGGAATTAAGCTGGAAGAAGTTTACTTTAGTACTGTAATCATTTTGATTTTTTCAACTTTGTCTTGCTTCTGTTTTGATTTTATTAGTTTGTGCTTTAGTACTGTTTTTTTTCTTTTCAATTTATTGAATCATTTAATCATCACGAATGATAAGTTCTGATTAGCGTGTGAAGAAGTAGAAGAAGAAATGGACAAACATGATTTGTCATTTGTTTAATAGAAGTTGCAACTAAATTGATGTTTCTGGCTATTATTTTGTGTATAAATTTTTGTAAGAACATATGGAGATGCTGAGTGGCTTTCACATTCTAAAATTCAGTTGAAGTCTCAACTCTTAATTTGTAAGAAATATTTTAAACTCACGAAGTAAATTAAGTATCAACCTGTAGCAAAGTGAAAGGATATACTTTAATGTTTCGTAATTCTTGATTAATTGTAACAACGTAAACATTGTTCTATAATATGTTTGATAGTCATCCTCAGAAGAAAAATTACCTCAATACCAGTCTTGTAGATGTTACCCTGGATGGAATTCATGGAATATAATGGGTGCAATGGTAGTATCTACTATCTACCGTTCATTTATACATAAACGTGTATACACTCATGGAAGCATGTTGGAAATAGAAAATAATACTATGCCAGATGTAGCATGTACTGCATCCTCAATACAGCATGCTATCCTCAAGTTTTCGATAGAAATGTGTGATGAAGTCTTTTTACATTGGAAGGAACACATGAAGTCCACCCTATTATTGTACATGGTGCACCATTTCAGGGTAATTCTTTGAAGCTATTTTTTTTTTGCTGTGAAACCCTGTAGGACTATGATTTCATATCTTATTTGAATAGTCGTAAAACATAACTCCATGTTCATTTGGTGCTTCTCAGTCTGATTAACCTTTAGATTACACCACTAGTGTCTCTGTCAAACAAAAGCATTTTTGTGTATGTTCCAGTGTTCATCATCTTGATGTGCCATTTTCCATTCCGATATCTGCAGGTGTCTCCTGATGTTCATTTTCACAAGGATCTGGGCTTGGACAGCTTGGACACTGTGGAGATAGTGATGGCTCTTGAAGAAGAGTTTAAGCTGGAAATCCCCGACAAGGAAGCCGACAAAATTGACTCCTGCCCTCTTGCAATTGAATACATTCACAACCATCCTATGGCTAGCTAAGATACACATTGTTTCCATGTTTCGATCTTCCATCTCTTAAAGGTTCGTAAACACACTTTACTCAACCATGGGTACTATTATGGAGATGTGATACTTGTTGGGATATAATTTATTTCTTTACGAGATAAAATAGCCCTGAAGTGGAGTTGAATACTTGCGCAAGTGTCAACTTGTAATGCTTTGATAAGTTCATGTTGTTAATCTGATCTTTGATGAACTTTTCACTACTGAAAGAGTGAGAAGAAGATGGTTGTTTTTCTTGTGATCAACTCAACCCTCTTCAAGCAATTCTATGTAGGGTTGGAAATTGTTTCCTCGTTCTCTAAAGTTGTGTTTTGATCGAAGGATTTGAAATTCATAATGAATCCAAGTTTCTTATATTTTAAATAGTTGATCTGAACACCGCCTTAAAGAATAGTTGTTATTGAAGTGGCAGACAAGATAAAAGCTTAAAGCAACCAAATATCTATAAAGATTTTTTTCAGGCTAAACAACCTTAAAGAAAGTGATATCCTATATTCCTTTCAGAAACTCTGTTCATACATAATAGCTTTATTAGAAGCCACTCTAACACCAACAAGTACCTCAATCTCACCATTGAAGCTTCAGATAAACAAACTTCCCTATCATCAAATAAATATCTAGAAATAAACTAGAAACAACAATTCATTTCATCTCCTTCCTGTCTGAAGCATATACATAATCGAAAGCACTATAGCGGAGAGCTGAAAGGTGTCGTTATTTCTCTTCGTAAGAGGAGAAACCACACCTGGCTTCTCATTAAAACCATCCTCACACGTCGTGGCATAATCCATGATTGCAGTTATCTGCAAGTTAGCATCGTTAAACTTCTTCATATTGTAGTATTTCATGGTCTGTTTGATAGAAGGGGTTGCATCTGAGAAAAACTCGAAACAGTCACTCAAACACTGCTTTGTATATGGATCAGACTTCTGGTTTTTCATCAACTGTTTGATGAAACACCGTGTGTCGGTTATATTGTACCAAACGAGCCTGATGGAGATCATGCCGAGCCCCTGGAGGGTGGCACAGCCACTGGCTGGGGCGGCCTGGAGGGAAGTCATGCAAAAAGTGTAGTCGATGTTTGGATCATCGCGGGCTAGAATTAAGCAAGTTGAGTTGATCAAATTCTGGGCTGATATGGTCTGTTTCATGATAAAGATCAGGATGGGAAGAGTGAACAGCATCAAGGAGGATAAATATGGCTTCATTCTCTTTCTATCTCTCTCTGTGGCTTGGTTATTGTGGTTACAGGGCTTCTTGTTTCTTGTATTCTGCTATCTGAATTCTGATCTTTCCATGAAGGATGGTTATATATATATATTTATGGCAGCTAACTTTGGTAATGGGATTGGAATATGCAGTTAAGATAAAACCAATCAATATAATATACGTGTGTGTATATATATGAGATGGTCTATGAATAGTTTTTGTAAGTTAAACCTTTTTATCCACAAATTAAACATATTTTCACAAATGCATACATGAATTGTGAAGTATGAGTTGTGGGTTATTTATATCTTTTTATGTATGATGATCGTTGAGATGATCCCACCTAAGATTCACCCTCTATTATATATGAGATAATGGGACAAAGACAGAAATTATAGGCAAATAGTGTTGGTCGTGCAAACAAATTCCATCTCAATTAGCCGTAATGTGAATTTATAATTGTGAAACAATATTTTCTTTGAAAAAATTATATGTTTAAAGAACAAAATCCAAAATAGATAATATCATACATGTTTGTAGCATGTATACTGGAGCCAATGCAGATTTAATATAACTTTATAATAAGTAATTGAAGATGATATCTTTTACAACCAAATAATATTCACGTGCTAAATAAAATTTGTGACTATATACTCAATAAAGAATTTAATTGACCGGCCAAATAAATATGTATTTGATTTTCGGCAAAATATTTTATGCAACCCGGGTCGACCCGCCCCACGTGCCTCCACGTGCTTGGTGGGTGCGCTCAAACCCACCAACCAAGATTCGCTTCAGGCAGTCATACCCTCATGTTATGTTAGGATTATCCTCATGTTATGTTAGGGTTACCTTCATGTTATGTTAGTGTTACCCCGTGTTACCCTCATGAAAATAACCCTAACATAACATGAGGTCACTCTAACATAACATGAAGGTAAAAAACCACTGTTTTTTACCTTCATGTTATGTTAATGTTATTTTCATGTTATATTAGTGTTACCTTCATGTTATATTAGTATTACCTTCGTGTTATTTTAGATCAGTGATTTTAAACTAAGGGTATGAAATCTGGAGATGGGTTCACATGAACATAACGCGAAGGTAACTCTAACATAACACGAAGGTAACACTAATATAACATGAGGGTAACGACCAAAACATGCGAAAGAAGTAAAGAGGCACGGGCTAGGCGGACCGGGCCAACCCACGCGCGGCCCAGTTGCATGGATCACAGATCCGTGCAACTGGTGCACAAGAGAGTATCTCTTGATTTTCATAGCATCATCTAGTTTTTTTTAAGGACATATCAAGTTACAATTCATAATTCACAAATTAGATGTTAATTTGTGAAAATAAGTTTTGAGTTTTAAGTAGTAACCAAACAATGACTTAGTGGGCTTCGTTTTATATGTGTTAAATTTTCATGTGGGTAAAGTGATTTCAAATGTCCTTTTTTGTAATAAATTAATTTATTTATTCTCTGATAATTTTCAAATAGACATGTGGCACAATTGCAATATTAAATCAAAATTACTGACAGCTTTACATAATTGCTTAATAAACACTATGTTTGTTTGTGGAGATTATGGTTGTAAATGACAAACGGAACCTTTAGTGAGGAAGATAATGAGATTCAGATAGACAAAGTTTGGAACCATTGATCATATATAAGCCTTGTTGCTCTTTTTTTTTTTTTTAGGAAATATAAATCTAAGGCAAATGCTGCTGTGCACCAGGTGCACGGATCTGGATTGGTGCAACTGGGGCGACCCGACCCGGATCCGCGCACCTAAATTTTCTTTTTTTTTTTCGCTTCAGGCTGTTACCTTTATGTTGTAAAGATGTGACCTTTACGTTATATAAGTGTGACCTTTATGTATAAATGTTATGACCTTTATGTTCAGTAACTTAGGAAAAAAATGAAGATTTTCAGGTTTTTTCGCTTCAGATTAAGACCTTTATGTTGTATTGTTGTAACCTTTATGTACAGTTCTTGTGACCTTTATGTACAAATATTATGACCTTTATAATCCATAATTTTGAAAAAAATTGAAATTTTCAAAATTCAGTGCATTTTAAGGATGGATATATGTGCAGCTAATATTTCATAAACGTAAATATGTACAAATTTTGTTAAAATTCTTCATTTTTTTCTAAGTTAGAGTATATAAAGGTCATTACATTTATACATAAAGGTCACACTTATATAACATAAAGGTCACATGCATATAACATAAAGGTAACAACCTGAAGTGAAAAAATAAAATTAAAAAAAATAAAATAAATAAAAGTGCGCGGATCCGGGTCGACCCGGACCCGACCCGAATTGTACATACACCAGTTGCACAGGAGACTAACTCTAAATCTAAACCCTCAATTATGGGCTTATAGAATATTAAAACACTTTTTAAATAATTTAATTTACACAACATTAATACATGAGCTAAAGAAAATTGTCACATAGATATAAATATAGGTACAATCTCACACCCTAATTCGATAACTATCATATGAAAAGATTTTTACAACCAACTTTTTGTGATTTTGGTTTTTAAATAAAGCAGAGAGATAAGTATCAAATATTAATGTGAATTTAAAAAAAAAAAAAGGAATAGTTTTATAATGCGAATTCTCATTATATGATATTAAAAAGAGGGTTTTTAAAATGGCAATGCATAAAATCTAGTGGAAATACCTGCGTTTACCCATTTTCGTATGTCAAGAAACTTATTTACCCAGTTTTAAAAAAATGTACTTTTTTACCCATTTTTTGGATGAAATATCAATAATGCCCTCAACTTAAGTTTATATTTACATAAAGTGGAAATACCTCTGATATCATATCAGCATATTGTGATCACGATATCAGCATATCAGCATATCATGAACACGATATCAGGATATCGTGAACACAATATCAGTATATCAGCATATCATGAACACGATATCAGCATATCGTGAACACAATATCAGCATATTGTGAACACGATATCAGCATATCATGAACACGACGATATCAGCATATCAGCATATCATGAACACGATATCAGGATATCGTGAACACAATATCAGTATATCAGCATATCATGAACACGATATCAGCATATCGTGAACACAATATCAGCATATTGTGAACAGCATATCATGAACACGATATCAACATATCGTGAACACAATATCAGCATATTGTGATCACGATATCAGCATATCAGCATATCATGAACACGATATCAGCATATCGTGAACACGATATCAGTATATTGTGAACACGATATTAGCATATCAGCATATCATGAACACGATATCAGCATATTGTGAACACATTATCACGATATCAGCATATCATGAACACGATATCAGCATATCGTGAACACAATATCAGCATATTATGAACACGATATCAGCATATTGTGAACACATTATCACGATATCAGCATATCATGAACACGATATCAGCATATCGTGAACACAATATCAGCATATTGTGAACACGATATTAGCATATCATGAACACGATATCAACATATCGTGATCACAATATCAGCATATCATGAACACGATATCAGCATATCGTGAACACGATATCAGTATATTGTGAACACGATATTAGCATATCAGCATATCATGAACACGATATCAGCATATCGTGAACACAATATTATATTTTGTGTTCATGATATGTTGAACCTTATCTGAAAGGTAGACGCGACTAGAGTTTCTGGACACGAGTCGAGTTTCCTGGACGCGAGTAGAGTTTCTGGACACGAGTAGAGTCTCTTAGATTCTTTTCTTATGTAAATATAACTAAAATTAAGGGTATTATGGAGATTTCACTTTAAAAATTGGGTAAAAAAGTTATTTTTTAAAAAAATGGGTAAAAAAGTTCCTTGGCTTATGAAAATGGGTATTTTAGAAATCCTCCCTAAAATCTATGTGGCTGATGTTTTCTTTTAATATATGGCCCAACATTTGTAAGGAAATTAATCCTATTAGTAGTATACTCATGCGATGCACGATTTGTAATATACTATTAATAAGTTCTAAAATTTCTAATACTATAATGTAATAATATTATCTTAACCTAAATTATATATTAATAAGATTTGATTTTTTATCTTTAATGTGTCACATCTTAAATAATATTATAATTTTAAAATGCAAACAATAATATATAAATGTGTATATATATATATATATCTATGTTTAACAATGAATTTTAAATTATATATTGAGGTTGTTAAATTAACACCAATTTTGTACACGTACCCATTAATATTGTAAATTAAAATAAATTAAATCAAATTTAGTACTGAGAAACATTTATTGTAAATGATAATTGATATCTATAAAATATGTTACTTCATAAAGATATGTTGTGCATGTTACAGATTAATATAAATATAAGTATCATGATTAATATATTATTATATTGTTTTATTCACTTATTAACAAATATCATTTGCATTCACAATTATAAATATCTTTAAAGAAAATATATAAATCTCATCAAATAACTAAAAAATCTTGATATGTATTTAAAATTTAAATAACGTAGCTAGTTCAATATTCAACCCACTTTTATTGTTCAATAATGTCATTTATTTTGGAACAGATGTAGTATATATATAGATTGGTCATTAAGTATTTCAAGAATAGATGCACATTTTAAATCCTTGACACAAAAGTAAAAGTTATGAGAACCAATTCCATCACATACTTTTTCTAAATTTATTTAACCAAAAGGTAGAATTCTACAAAAATGAGCACCCCTCCCAAACTCTAAAGAGGTAGGGGTCAAAAATCGGTCTATTTAGTCTAAAACTGAATCGGATTGGAAAAAGTAAAAATTCGAAATATATAATTTCCTAAAACAGAATCAGACTCAGACTCAGTTTTCCATTTCTCAAGTGTAATTTGGCGATGCGGTCCAAAAATAAAGTGGTAGGTAAAAACTGAGTCGAACCAAATCACTCAGTTCTATTCGGTTTTTTTTATTACGGTTGAAGTTTGTTCACCGAACAAAGAATGAAGCAAATGCTAGTTGAGGGTATGGAGAAGCCAACTACCAAAAAAAAAAGTAGTTTCAATAAATGTTTTCCTAACATGTGTTGATTTACCTAATAGTAATTGACAAAAAATGAAAGTGGTAAAATAAATGAACATGGAGATGGAGTATATCAGTTGATCTACTCTTCCTTTTCATTAATTTACACGTGCCCAATTGGTAATAGAAACGGTCCTTTGTTCATTGTGATCACAACAGAGAAACTAAACAGTAAACACCCAATAAAGTAGTTTCAATAGTTTTTCTAACAATATCAAAAAGAATTCTAACATCTATCATCTCCACCCCACGCTATACTATTATCTCACCAAGATATACAAAACGTGTCAAATGAGCCTGTTTTAGAACATTTAGTTTAAATTGTCTCAGAATGAATGGAGTAATAGATTGTGTTACTAATTCTCCCTCCATTCTGTTCTATTTTGCCTACTTTTCAGTTTTATTTATCCCATCTTATTTTGCTAACCCAAAAATGGCAAAAAAAAAAAAAATTACTCCCTTATCCTTCAATTTCTTTCATTTTACAAAATTTACACTCAAATTATACATTTAAATATTATAAAATTACCACTCAAAAACATTAAAATAACATATCCAATCAAAGTCAACAGCTTTTTCTTAGACTCCGTGCTGGGTCAACCTGAGCAAAATAGCAAGGGACGAAGGGAGTAGTATATAATTATATATATATTATATATAATGATAATAATGTAACACAAAATGAAATTATTGTATAGTTAAATACAACAATCAATCTAAATTATGATTGATTTTTAATTTGCAATCTAATTTTTTTAAATTCAATTACAACTCGAAAGTTTGTGAATTTTTCAGAATGCAATCTAATTTTTTTCCTAACTTTTCCAACAAGATGCAAACACGTGACTTGCACATGACTCTTCTAAAGTAAATATCTCATTTGAAAAATGAAAATGTATCATACTTCAGATTTGTTTATCCTTAAGAAATTTAGACTATATTTTGCCGAATAGGTTACCAACAAAATATTTAGACTATTTTTAATATTTTCTTGAATTTCAAATTACAATCAAATAAAAAATAATTTAAGTTACAAATTAAAAAATAATCATACCATAAATAATTTATACATTTAAACCATTATGTTTTTTTTTTAGAGAATTCATAATGTTATGTTATATTATATTATTGTTATATAACATCCATTATGTTATATATAAACGTACATAAAATAGCTTAAACTTTTTCATATATATATATATATATATATATATATATATATAGAGAATCAACTTTAACAAATCAGCATTTTGAACCATTCTTTAAAGATAATATCCACATGTCATCATATGGGTTGTGTAGATTCTAAGGAGTCAAGTAATATGAAAAGTTCTTTCACCTTCAAATTATCAAGATAAACTTGTAATCATTATATTTGTAGAATATATTTATTATATATTTATAAAATTGTATTATTGAAATCTAACCAACAATAAGCTGATGGGTGAACTTAAATTGATAAGTACACAAATGATTGATTTCTTTTCAATATCAATAACAAAACTCAAGTGGCGTAGAGGATCCAATCTACTAAAACACTATAAAGAAAATTCAAAACTCAATCTGAATAGAAAATATTCAACAAGATATAAATTAGAAATTAATCACATGTGACGCGTGGGATTTTAACTAATCTTGTAAAAATATAAGTTTTTGTTTATCATTTCTACCTTTACGTCCTTAATATTGCAATTAATTGAATAATAATAACCTATTAATTTATATATTATAAACTTTAAAATTTTGCTCAATTTCATTAGAATGTTAGACCACCAATCGAAACAAAAATTTCAAAAAGAGAGAGTTTTTAGAAGAAAAAGAAAAGGAGAGAGAATAAAAAGTAAATAGTCGACAATGTTGGGGTTAAAGTGCAATTCCCAAAACTTTAAACCCCAAAGAAAACCCCTCACTACCTGAAATTGTCTGCTTCTACCATTAGATAAGAAATCACGTCAAAACCCTCTTTCCCAAAAAGCCCTCCGCCAGCGGCGAAGCTTCGCAGGAGAATGGCGAATTTGAGATTAGCCATGGACGCCGCATTTTGGGACCTCGACATAGCATCCCCGCAAACCCTTGATGGTGCTGCTATGGCGGTTCCAGGGGGTCCCATACCCCTCGACGGTTCAAGAGCGAGCAAAGTGCCGAGATATGAGCAGATTTCTCTGCTCGGAAATGGCTTTCCTTTGGGCATCATTCCATCTTTGTCCCCCTCACCTACTCATAAGGAATTGGGCTCCTTCGCGCTGCAATCCCACTTTGGCAGAGCTATTTTCGATAACTGGTATTTGTCTTTGATTTCTGTTTGTGTATTTGCTTATATCATTGTTCATTCATGTTAATATGTTATTGGGTACTTGAATTTTTGTTGGAATTGCTGTGATTATGTAGTGTTTATGTAGGATTTGAATTGATGAATTCCCGCCAAAATGAACCCCCATTTCACTATCGTGAATTCATTGATGCACTGACATTGAATCACGGCCCTTTTTATGTAGGTGGATTGGGTTGACTGGGCTATTTCGCCCGAAAAAATTGATATCGTCTATCAAAGCCGAAGTATCAGCTGCTGAAGATTGGGATCTATCTTTGTTTAAAGATACTGCAAAGCATTTTCTTGACAAATCAATCTATGCATTGGGTCTGTGCGGACAGATAGCATTAACACCCTCGTCGTTTTTAATGTTTCACACTGCAAAGCATGGTGAGAAGAAGAACCGGTGCACCAAGGCCGTGCTTCATCACAAGGTAAAGTTTTGAACCTTTAGAAAAAGCTTCTTGACAATTTTGTCATGGTTTACTATTGCATTTTGTATGACTTCGCTATATTTTGATTTTGTTGTTTTGATCAATGGAGCCCTATAGGTTCAGGATAGCAGTACACATAAGTAACTTTATGTATATTTCATGTAATAAAAGTGACTTTAGTTGTCATTATACTTGTAGCGCTCATTCAGTTCCCCAAGTGTGTTTTTTTGTTTTTTTAAATGGAAGTGTAAGTAGAGCAAATTGCTTCAGATAGTGAACTGAGCAAGGCATACTCCCATGGTAACAAATATGATTCAAGGTGATTTGGGAATATTTTCAGTGTAATTCTTGACGAGTTGGATAAGTACTAAAAGGTTATCTATGAAATGAGAGATAGAAAAAAATACTACCAGCTGGTAGACTTTTATGTTAATCATTGTTGTCTTTTTAGCAGTGTAAATTATTCTGCAAAATGTTGGGCATTAACATTTTCGATTGCTCTCTTTCTTTCCTTTTGATTTCTAATCATGAAAGGTGGCAGTGGCTTATCTTGAATAACAGACTTTAAGCATAATCAAATGATTTGAGCAATATATATTATTATATGAAATATCTAGATTAGAGAGAGATAGAATACATTCTACTTGAAGCCTGGGTTCCGGTTTCGACATTTACTTAGTAGAAGGATTACTTCATATATTACTTGTTTTTAATTAAGACAAATGTGCGTGGTTCTGTGATTTACTTATCGTGTGATTGAATCTACTCCATTGATCTGTATTAACTTGATCTGTATGTTAATTTTACTCTATGTCATTCCCTTCACCTGCAGCTTCCGGATCATGACATTGCGTTAGAAGCTGCATGGCCTCAGCTCTTCATAGACCATAAAGGGAAGTACTGGGAAGTTCCTGAATCAATATCCTTGGACTGTTTATCCCTTATCTCTGAGTCAGGATTGCGATACCGTTTTGGCATACATAAAAACAGTGGCCTTCCTCAGGCTGTTCGTTCCGTTTCTACTGAAACACCCCTTGCTTTATTGCCCGGGCTATGTGCAAAAGCTGGTATTTCTTATGAGAAGTCAAAGGACTTATGGAGGCAAAAGGAAACGAAGGAAGATGTCCTAACAGAGACAGATGAGGGTCAAATTTGGTGTCCCTCATATGATATTCGTCTCAAGGAGCCTCACGCAGCAATATCTGGAATTATAGGTAATTCTAGGTTTCTTAATGTGTTTTCTTCTGCCCCAATCTATTTCATCTTCTCAATAAATTTACCGATTTTTCTTATAATTCCAGGTTCTTAAAATGTGTTTTCTTCTGCCTCAATCAATTTCATCTTCTTTTCTTGCAATATATTCTTTTTTCTTCAAAGGACATGACTTCTTAATATATGTAGTTTGGTTGCAGCTTTGGTTTGCGTGCCTTCACCTTGGGCATGTTTACTTTTAGAGTTAATATAGATGGGTGATATCTGCAGTCGATTATGTTATCGTAGCCTCATTGTGATGTATAATTACATAATGCTAAGTGTGAACATGGATGTTTACAGAAGCTATACGATCAATATTTTCATATCATCTCCAAAATTGCATAAGTAATCTTACTTAATACAGAAGTGGGTTCTGCATCTTACTAAATCAATTATTATGATGGGCATTCCAATTATAGTTGATAATGGGTTCCACTCATCATGTTCAATTCGTTTAGCAAACCTAATTATTGCTGTTGGTCAATATTTTAAAAGGCCCTACCTAGGCTCCTTTCTAATCCTTCGCAGGGCCCCACCTATGAGCTGCATTCGCCTTTTAGAACATTGCTATTTGCTAATTATAAATATGATATAAACCAGATTCATGGATGTTGCCCTTTCAGGTATGCAATATTTTTATACCTGGTCTCCATATTGTGACTAATATTTATTTTATGCACTCTCTTTTCACATTCAGGGGGTACTTGTGAGGCATGGTTTGGTGGAGACCAGAGTTCTTCAGCGACTAAGAATAGAGGTCATTTTGGTGCTGACTTATTTGGTTCAGCGTGCTACACTTTCCAACACGGAAAGTTCAGAAATACATACGGAGACCTCACCAGAATAGATGCTCGCTTGGATATTGCTTCAGCCTCAGCTGTTGCCAAAAAGGTGTCCAACCTTTTCCAGAAAACACAAAGCGATCAACTACCAAATGAACTCTCCCCGAGACTTAATTTAATCTTTCAGCAACAGGTGATCCATATAGTATTACATCATTCATTTTAACATTTTAGGAAGAAAATATTTTCTTAGATGAAACAGGAGTTTAAATGTGATTAAGTAGCTACAGAACAAAGAATCGTAAAATAATGGAGATATAATGGATGAACACTCAAGACGCTTACCACAGAATTCTGAATCTTTATATTGCGTAAAAAACCAGTTGCAAGGGCATGGTATTCATTATATTATGCAGATTGCAGGGCCTATTGTATTCCGTGTAGATTCAAAGTTTGCCCTCGACTCATCATCTGGAAAACGTGGGCCACACCTGGAAGATCTGATGTACAGCCTGAATTACTCGCTAAGGCTGCTTGTTTCTGGGAAGGTGGTCGCCTGGTATTCCACAACACGTAAAGAAGGGATGGTAGAGCTACGCCTGTTTGAGTTCTAACCTTGTTTTCAACCTCTTAGCCTGCATTTCTTACTCTCTCAGGCTGCAAACATAGCTAGCTAAGAATTTTTGATCGTGTTTGCTCTCAGTTGTACTAGGCAGCGTAGGCTACTCGTTAGATATGTTGTCTTAAACTGGATTATAGCCTTACATAAGTTATGAAAGTGAGATCTCATTCCTAAGAATTCATTTTCCAGAAAGCTTTAGGCCATTTTGATTCTAAAGCACGTGCATGTGATGTGAAGATTAAGCCAGAATTTCTGCAAACCCTTTCTTGAAAAGAAGTGTATATTTTGAGCATATGGTCTAGGGTGCTATTACATTAAGCCTTCTTACAAGCTACTTTTGATTGATTTAAAAAAAACAAAAAAAAAGTCGGTTTTAATTACAACCATTACAAACTTTTGTCATAATGTAATTCAATTTTAACATATCTAGAGTTTACAACGAGGCTTCAATACTGAATGCCCATTTCAATAACTTCCGTGTCAAATTCATATTTGTCTCAATGGCTTGCCAACACTGTATGTCCGAAATTTATTGATTCGAGCTTGAACCTATAGATGTATTAATTCGACTTAATTCAAATACACCTGAATGGGATGAAACCTTAAACTGCATGTTCAAAAATTCACAAAATATTCTCTACCAGCCGAAATTTCGATCAATTAAAACGTATCTTCATATAATTATTACCAGACAAAAAAACATGGCAAGATTTTTTGAAATCATGCTGATGGATGTCTTCAAGAAGACTACTTCAATAACACTACTTGGATCCGTAATCCCAATGCTTGTGAACACATCTACGGGGGTATTTCTCTGGGCGATTTTCTAGTCGACCACAGCAAGCAAGTCTCCAGCTTTGCAGAAACAATGCCGTTCACTTGTTCCCAAGTCAACCTGATAGCAAACCATTAGTGTCCGCAGGTAAAATGCTAGAGACGAAGCCAAATTCAATATTTCCAATAAATTCATGCAAGAAACATGCCACGATCACAGAATTTTGAGAAACTCTCGTATATGTTATAAGATTAAGAATTTCACATCATGAATAATCAAAATTTGAAGGATTTCACCAATATCAGAAGATAACTAGCCATCAGCTAGGTTCTAAACACGTACCTCATATGCATTTATATCAGAGAAAAGCACCTGTACAAAAGCAATTTTATCATCGTCAAGATTCAGTACTCGGGAAAATGGGTATGATAAAATTTGTAAAACTATTAACTCGATCACAAAGAGGAATTCCAGAGTGTGTGATATCAAAAACTTGTGAAACTTACCTTCTTTCCTTTCTCCACTTCCCCTGCCTCAGAACCAAGAGAAACAACCTAACAAGGAATCACACAAGAGAATGCATTTCTAATAATAAGTTCTTGTAAAAGAAGATGTACACGTGATCAAACCTTCAAGAAAGACAAACTAATTCGCTAAACTAACCTCTCCCACAAGGTATCGCTCAAATTTCACAGCTGACCTGGGAAGCAAAACTCCACCAGCAGATTTCTATGCCAAAGAAAAAGCTCTATTATCCAATCAGAAGAGATCGCATGACTAATCCTACGTGTGAGTGTTTGAGCTTCTACATTTTCTTGAAAGAATCCATATCATATTCATACACTAGCTTAAATTCTAAACTCACTCAAGTTAATGATGACAGCATATAAATAATCATCAGCATCAGCTCAGTCATTCTAAAGGATGAATGAGATGATCACTTCAATAACATCGCACTAAAACAAACTTTCATCTCGAGTTTTATGTTAACTAATGCAACAACGTTAAAACAGCAAGGATGTATTCCCAAGATTGTATTGGCATTCAACCCACGAAGCATTGCTTCTAATTCTCCAAACACAAAACTTTGGCGTGCTCATTTCGGAAAATCGGCCTATATATCAATGAGATAATTCCTTATTTCGCATAAAAGGAATAATGTTGTGACATCAATGAACACTAAACATAATTGATAACAATCAGTGGTGAACAACAATACCTCCGGCAGCTCCTCGAGACGAATCAAAACCCTATCAGCTTGCGGAACGACCTACACACACAGAACAATGTCCTGAAAACCCCAATTTCCAAATTCACAGGGGTGGGGGGGGGGGGGGGGGGAGGGAGGGAGGAAAACCTTGGCGGGTTCATATGTCTTTCCAATAGCATTGACTCGCAGAGAGCTTCTCTGGAAATCTGTTCACAACTCACAAAATGGAACACAATTAATTTCAGAATTAAGGGAAAAAAAAAAAGCGATTCAGCTAATTCAAAATCACAAAAAAAATGTACAAAAACGGAACGTGGAGACGTACCAATGGGTCTTTGTATAGAGAAACGTGGCAAGCTTGGTTTGTGAGCGGTAAAAGGATTAGCTAGGGTTAGGGTAAAGAAAGAAAAGGACGCCATGGATAAGGCAGCGAGAGCTTTGGGTACTGCAATGAGGTGTTGTACTCTTGCTACTTCAGTCTTAACGCTCAACGTACAACTTCACTGGGCCTTGCCTGGAAGTTAGGCTTTATACTCTCGGTTTGATTCGGTTAGTTTCTAGAGAGTTCGCCTCTTAACCCGAACCCGAACCCGAACCCGAACCAATTTGATTTTTGATCTCACCCAGGTACGCCTGACCTATTTTGTCTATTTTTTTTTATTTAGGGTACCGTAATAGTTATAACTATTTGTGGTATAAAAGTAATTCATTGTTTGATTTCCTTCTAGGTGCATTTCCAGCCGTGTAAAAAAAAGATAAAGTAAATTTTGTAGAGAAACTCTCATGCGCACCTGATGCACACCCTGGTCGGATTCGGGCCGCCACACCCATTTATCTTTTTTGTTTTTAATTTTTTTCATGCTTGATTTTTTAATTTTAGTCATAATTTTATATTATGTTAGATATACCTTTAAGTTATATTAGATATATTTTTATGTCCAAATTTCATATCTTTAACTTAAAAAAAACATTAACTTCGAGACATTTTGTACATATACCTCTAAGTTTCATCTCAATTAGGTGTTGAACTGCTCCACGAAGATGGAATAATCGATGGCATCACACTTGTTCTTGGAAAGTCAATGCCTTAAATTCAAGAAGTGATATGGACGATTGTTGAATAGGATTTGTCGATCCTTATGAATTCTAGATTTAAAAGATTAGAAACTATTAAATTGAGATATTAGAGTCAAACATCGTTAATATTTTCTATTTACGATGTTATCTTATTTTTTTGTCTCAACTAATCTGACTTATTATTTTTTCATCACAGTTAATGTGGCTGTCAAATCACGAAGACGTTGATTTTGAAGTTCCCTTATTTACATTTACATGTGGCTTAAACCAACTAAATTACTCTTCTTTCTCAATATTTTCTTTCTTAAATTTTTTTTGGCAGTGTTTAGGTTGGTAATAGTTGGAGTATTAGTATATATCACATGTGACACATATAATTTTCCAAAATAAATATTTGTAAGATTTTAACATTTTATTAATATTTTATGATTTTTAAAAAGAAAAACTATAGTTTAAAATTTTATATAATGGGTCAAAATATTTTTTCTGAATAATATTAACATTTTATTAATTATTTTATGATTTTTCAGCAAATTTCATAATATATATATTTACATACACTTTAATTATATTTTATAATTAAATTAAATCCGGACTAAATTTTTTTCATTAATAATATGACAGAAAATACAATATATTTAGAGTTTTTCTTATAAATATGTATTGCTTTAAGCTAACATCACATTTTTTATTGGTATTTGTTATTTTATTTTATATATTAATATTTGTAAACACCAACTTTTTTCCTTAAATTTACTAAGGTTGATATTTCTTAAATATTATTTTCATAATCACATTGCCAAAAAATATTTGTATTATCAATTTGTAGGTGACAATATATTTAGTGTCTTTTTTATAAATTTATATTAACATAAATTAACATCTCACTTATTGATATTTCTTTTATAAAGTTTTACTATCAACTTATATTAATTAGCAATCAATTATATTTTTCTAGAATTTATTAATTTGTTTTTCTTAAAATTATATTATTTATACTCACGTGACCTAGATATGTAAATAATATTTGTATTCATGCATGATATTTGTGAACTTTTTTTTTTTAATCTGTAATGATTGTATTTATTTACATATGATTTTACTATATATAGTACAATTGATATTGTATTTTTGCACGTAAGATACAATGGTGAATGCACTTAAAATTTGATCTTCCCTAATTTCATTTGTTCCAAAATAAAATTACATTAAATAATATTAATTACAAATTGAAAATTCATAATCAATTTAATTGAGTATTAATTGATACAAAATAGACAAGAGTGACACTTTTGTGCCCTGGGGGCACGTTACCCCCAAATTAATCATCATATTGGTGTTAAATACATACTCTACAGGTATCATGTGTATACTCTTCAGGTATCACATGTATACTCTTATGTAAATATGATACATGTAGAGTATATGTATAACATAAAAAAACATAACACTTATAGAGTATATATATAACACCAGAAGAACACATATATAACACCTAGATTTGTGCCCCTATAGGGGTATATAAGTTTTTGACAATAGACAAATATAATTGAATTGATTTTTAGTTTAAAAGGGAAATTAAATTAATCAGAGAGTCACACGCACACGTTGTTCCTTTTATACAGATTAAAGACATACTTTAGGTTCAATCATTCTTTATTTTAGGAAAACTTAATGGACCTGATTTGATGATTGATATAAGATTGTATTTCCACTTAAGTATGGTTTCAAATATAGATTATATTTTCCAATTATTGTCGAGATGATAATGATTTATGTGAAAATTTAATCATGTTAGGGTGCGTTTGCTTCAAATTATTGATTAGGCTTGATTGTATATAAGAGATTATGAATTGTCATTAATACATGTGATAAGCTATTCATCCACCCTTATAGGTAGTCATATCACAAGATTTGATGATATATTACCTGACCCTTTTTATATCATGGACTTTTATATTTCAACCGTACAAGTTAATTTTGTTGATATGATATATATCACCCCTAATAAGGGCAAGCAAACGCACCCTTATAGTATATATTATCAAACACAATTTGATTATTAAGTCAATAATAAACAATAACTTTCGCTGCAACAAAATATACGAGTCAAATATCCAAAAATTATCGAACATCCTATAAGTTGGAGATCATGTGACGATCAAGGTTTGTATTGGGTCATATAAGCTTTCTATGCTAAAAATAGAGGAAATTATATAAAAAAGAAATGAATATTATGGAGCTATATTAACTTTGGTACCCCTAAAGTTTGAAGAATTTACAATTAAATCCCAGAAACCCAGTGAAATAGCTCACTTATCTCCTCGCCGACCCGATTCGCCTCTAAATCCTCCGGTACGACGGCGACTTCGCTCCGGCGGCTGCTTCCGGTGAAGAATCTTCTCGAGCTTCTAAACGACATCGTTCTGGAAGAAATGGACGCTAGTCTATCCACGTACTCCTTCAGCCAGTTCCTCCCGCCGGAAACCTCCGCCGCCGAGGCCTCCGGTTCAGGAATCCCGACCGATGAATCCTTGTTGCTTGAATTCAAATCGGAAAATCCTCTCCGATGGTTTGTGCACTCTGCAGAAACCTCGTACGCGCAATCGTCCACAATGTACTCGAAGGAGCCTAATGAGTAAGACCGCTGCGCTCCTTCCGGCCCCTCCGCCGCCGCGTCTCCGCGGCGACTGAAGCTTCCGAGCTCAATCCGAAAGCTTCCGCCGATGCTGTTATTAGTGTTGCGGCGGTTGAGGATTTTATCGAGTGCATCGGAGCCGAAGGGGAGTACGGTGGACCTGCAGAGAGGGCAGGTCTGGTTGGAGACGATCCACTTGTCTATACACGCGGCATGGAAAGCGTGGCAGCATAACGGCAGCAAACGGAGCTGATCGTTGGGCTCGAACCTCGACAAGCAAACGGCGCAGTCCCCGCCGTTTGTTTTGACGGAGCGGAAGGGGAAGAGCGGGAGTGAGTCCAGCAAATCAGTGGAGGTCACGTGGTATGGCTGGTGGTTTGAATTCTGGACCTCGTATCGCATGACCACGTCGTCGGCGGCGGCTGAGAAGGCGCGGCCGAACCGCTTCGAGAGTAGTCGGAGGAGGAGGTAAGTGGAGGCGGAGATGATGACGGCGGAGGCAATGATGATAGTTATTATTATAATGGAAGACGAAGACTGAGAGGTGGCGGCGAAATGTGATGATGATGAGTACGGTTTGCCGGAACCGCCGTCGACGACGGCGAGTGGCGGCGACTGCGTGGATGAAGTAGGCATAGTGTGAGAAAGTGTCGTTAGAGAGAGAAAGCAGATGGTTTGGACAATGAGGCCATTTTCAGATATATTGAGTATTTATATTCGCACTTAATGTATAAAATTATATTATTGCAAACTTATGTAAAATCTATCATTAATAAAAATCAATACAATATAATTGGCAAGTAAATAGAATCTGTATCATGGATTTCAAAATGTTCAACTCAACAATCCATAAGTGTAATGTTTTGTTATTATTAAAGTTGAATTGATTTCAATTTCATATTTTTATTTTATTTTGTTTAAATTATCATAATATCATATTTATCGTAATGCGAATTTTATTATAGTCATTAAGTAATGGGTTCCTCATGAAACCGATATTGTGGTGTATGGTATGAACCCTTTCTGTCCAATAAGTAAATGGAAAATTAGGGGTGTGCAGATTTCGGTTAAAACCGAAATAACCGACCGAACCGAACCGAAATATACAGTTCGGTTCGGTTTTTTTTAATTCGGTTCGGTTTCGGTTTTGGTTGTTGAGCAATTCGGTATTTCGGTTCGGTTTCGGTTTCTGGAATAAGAATACCGTATTAACCGAACCGAACCGAATAATATATTTATATAATATAATATATTATATTATATATAATATAATAATATAATAATATATTATATTAAAGTGTGTACAGGTAAAATGTAAATTGGTAAAGCTAAGCTTGCTGCGCTGAATCAGATTCAGAGATTCAGATTCAAACTCAAAGGAAAACCTAGCAACTGCCCGCTGGCCGCTCCGGCGCTCCGCCCCTCGCCGCCACTCGCCCACTCCCTCCCTCTCGGCCTCTGACTCTGCCCGTCGCCGGCGCCCACCATTAGCCTCTTCTACTCTGCCACTCTGCTCGTCGCACCGCTGCCGCACCACCACCAGTAAGCCATTTTGCTCATGAAATTTTTAAATGCTGTCTCTTCTGAGTTGTTCATTCTTTGTAGCTGCTACTTATGTGCATCACCATAATTTTCTTGTTTGTTTCATATATCTATATTACTTGAAATTAGTTGTTTCTACCCACATCCCATATTTAATGCGATTATATATATGGGTTTTGGGAAAATGGTTACAATGTTCATGTAGTCTGCTGCAGTGCTGCTGCACCATTGCACCAACTAATAGAACATGTATGATTTCATTTGATTAAATCTTGTTTATTCGTTTATTAATACGGCCTAATTTGATACACATTCTTGTAATAAATGTATTTCACTTATCATTACCAATAATGTAAGTAAATAAACCAGATATAATTATTAATGGATGGAGGAGTTTGGTTGCCATGTTTATTGGAATCCTGCCTAAACGAATTAAACCTATGCCATCTGCAATAAATACATACTATTAAGGTAATAGCATTCCCAGATTTGGGACAGTGAAGTATGTTTAATCTGGGCTCGTGAATTCCCAGCTTCATTTGTCAAACACCAAAAACTAAATTGAAAGTGAGGTATAAATGGCTTGTTACTCTTTTCTAGTTATCGTTAATTTATCGTTAATTGATGATTTTGATCTATTTAATATCCTAAAGTTTTATAATATATTTCAGATATTGGATTTTGGATTGGATGGCTCATGGCTAAGATGATGATTCTAGCATTCTGTTGTTGGATTGTTGAAGAGAACTCTTTGTTATATATTTGTGTTGTTGTTATTGAAGGATTATTTCAATTTTCATGTTGCTTATGGAACTTGGAAGTTCTAGACTTGATTGTGTTTCCATTTGTTATGTTTCAAAAATTGGATGTTAGTGGATTATGTCATAAAAACTAATTTATGTTGCTATATTTTGTTTGATCTTTTATTATTTTACTATTTTGTTCAAAATTACCATTTAGTGGCAGTGTGTCCATGTACCAAGAATATATTATTTGAACTTTGATTTTGAGAAATATTGCCAAAAAATGTGTAATTCGGTTTTTCGGTTTTGCACCGAACCGAACCGAAATATTTCGGTTCGGTTGTAATTCGGTTTCCAGATCAATTCGGTTATTTCGGTTTTTTTGGCACTCAATTCGGTTTGGTTCGGTTTTCCTAGTTCGGTTCGGTTCGGCTACCGAACCGACCGATGCACACCCCTATGGAAAATTTCACAATATTTTTTATCGATTTTATTTAACATATTGTTTGATCACTCATTAAAAAACAAATTTTAATTACTAGCTTCACCACGTGGATTTCATATCTTCCCTTATTTATTACCAACTAATACTACCTCCGTCCCAAAATAAATGACGTTTTAGCAATTAAAATTTGTCCCAAAATAATTGTCGTTTTTGTATTCCAAAGCATATTTACATGCAATATACTAAATATGCCCCTATTTACTCATCTCAAATTAAATGTGTTAAAAAGATAAAAGTTCCTCATTAATTAAACTTAAATAGGGGTAGATTGGACTTTTTATCACATTTCTTAATATATGTGCAGAAGGCTAAAACGTCATTTATTTTGGGACGGAGGTAGTATTTAAATTGACTACATGGTTAATTGCAACAACTCCATCAAACTATATATCAATGATTTTATATTATAAAAAAAATTGTGAAATTGATATATATATATATATATAATATACACGTTTGACACTTAATGAACTACCAAAATTAATTTTCTGACCATTTTTCATTGGATTTTGACATGTAACTTGCATGTGATATATTATAAGGTTTTTTTCATTCAAACATTTGAATAGTTGTATTAAAAAAAACCCTTAAATATGTAGCGAGGATACATCGACTCAATTGTTTTGATAAAAAGGAACTCTTAATTAAAATATGTCATGCGCAAGTTATGTGACAAAATTCCAGTAAAAAATTATTGAAAATTAATTTGATAATTTAAATGTTAAATCCATATAATTTATATATATTATCAGTCAAAAAAAGAGTGATAGTTTCTATATAGAATTGCTGATAATTTGATATGATTGCTACACTTAACCCTACATCATATTCAAATTTCTCTATTTGAAAGAAGACAGGGATAAAAGATCGAAGATTAGATTTTACATGAGACTACCTACGAATCTTGTTATATGAGACGGGTCAAATCATAATTTACTCTTAATATATATATATATATATCTATTACCTATATAAAAGTAGGGATATTTCTTACAAAATATGGATTGCCTAATATATCCTTATTAAAGATTTTATTTAAGGTTATAATAGTAATTTATGATGTTCATATTTAGATAATGTTACATTGAAATTCTAAACCAAAATTATATAGAATTCTATTATGAGTATGATTCTATTATATTAGGACTCTAATTTACTATAAAAAAATTCTAAGTTTTATTTAATTTAATATAGATTGTCTATCATTATAAAAAATATTATTCAAGGTTAATAATAATATAGTATTTTTGATTTAAAAAATTTATCCTCCACGTGTGATGCACGTGCTGATACTCGTATATATATATATATAATTTATGAAAACAAATCTAATTTATGAAGTTGATCTTAAAAAACTATACACAAAAACTCATGTGAAACGGTCTCACGAATAGTTTCCGTGAGACGGATCCTTATTATCCATGGATTGAATTCATATCCACAAATTTTCATATGAATTGCTAAAGCTGGGTTATGGGTTGACCCGTCTCACAAAAAAAGATCAGCGAAATGATCTCACACAAAATCTACTCAAAACTATAAATGGGACAATTTTACATGAGTTGTTATAAATATCTAAATCATCAAAATACCAATTAGCAATTAGTGGGTTGAACGTTCATGTGAGGTGGAGCAATTTTGTGGATATCAATTTGTTTCCTTTGTTTTTTTTTCCTTCAATTTGTTTCCTTTGTTTGGTCCCAAATAGTAAATTGTGGGCTCCACCTATTCAAGGACTTTGGTTTTTGTTTTGTCATTATTTTGGCTTTTCTTTCTCATCTCTTGGTTTATATGTTCAATAACCTTGCATTACATCTTTTTAAGGAGTATCTCTTGTATGAGACTGTCTCATTAATTTTTTTTTTAGACGGGTCAACCCATAACCCACACTTAGCAATTCATATGAAAATTTGTGGATATAAGTTCAATTCATGGATAATAAGGGTCCGTCTCACGAAAACTATCTGTGAGACCGTCTCACATGATTTTTTGTGTTTTTCTAAACATTTGTAAAGAAAGATAACATCGTACAAATTTCAGAACCAACACTTCATAATATTTTGAAAATCTCTAATCCACACGAGATTTGAATTCCATTGTCGAAGAATTTCTCCCTTCCACACCACAAACTATACCAATTTGATTATTCTCTTAGAATGCATTTTTTATTTTTTTTCATCTCGAAATTGTGGAAAATGGACGATGATAGTCTTGTCATGGGTAAGCTTGCCATAATTCATAATCAACTCATTTGAGTTTACTAAGTGATTACATCAGTTCTACTGTCCTACCATTATAAACACATTAATATGTGTTCACTATTGACGTGTCAGATATCCAACCTATCAAATAATTTCACTTTTCATATAATGAAGGGATGAGATTATTACACATCAATGGTGGACATATTAAGAGGTGACCGCAGTGGATATTTTAGCATTTTCATTGATTACAATTCATGAGTTAAATTTTTTATAATATTATCAAATCGTTCATGCAATTTATAAGAGAGTATTCGGCTACTTTGTTTTTTCTTAATATAAGTTAATTAATATATTCGCTTCAAATGGATGAATTTGTTAGTGATAAATTAATACTCATGAGTGCGTTAGATTTATACATCATAATTAAGAATGAAAGTAACTTACACATTCGTGCACTTTTTTATCTTTGCAACTTTTAACGCAATAAGTTCATTTAATAATGTCACAAAATATTTATATGATATCGTCTTACAAATATAATTTTATGGTCTTGTTAGTCTACTCATGACATTAATATGTATGCACAATTGATATGTCAAAGATCTAACATATCTATTAATTTTACATTCCGCAATTTAAAGGAATGTAATCATTAAATATAATATGTGGACATATTAAGATCAATTAAAACTTATTTTTATAAATTAATTTTTATTTTATGAATTATTGATTGCAAACTGATAAATCTTATAAAATTATATTTATGAAATGATTGTACTAAAATCATTGTTAAAAGAAGTTTTGGATACTTTAATCTTGTCGAGAACTCTGTTACTGAACTTTTGACTATTGGTCTTTGAACATTCAAAGAAGAATTTTCCCTTCTAATGATGATTGTTCGCTTTTCCACAGAAAAATAAATAAAATAAAATGAATGTGTCGTTTATTATAAAAGTCAAAAATTATGTTTTACTACGTTATATTTTATAACTGCCTCGTTAAAAAAAGTGTTCAACTTTGGTAGATATTAATTATTTATTATGTTATTAAAAAAAAGGTATATACCCTTTAGGGTTTCATGATTAGGGTTCTTGATTGATTATGACATACTACTATTAATTAAATCTAATTTTGCAGAATTAAAATGATTACAAGAGTTTATAATGGAGTTATAATGGATAACTACAGGAAGCCACATTGTAATGTATCACAGTAATACATTATCGATATATACATTGTAATATATATATAATGTACATTCTTTATCGGACTTTATCGATTTTCCTCGTTGTAGTAGAAAAGAAAAAAAAAACTATTTTTTGTCATAGAAAAATAATTTATGTATTTTAGAGAATCACAAAAACTTGTGTGAGACGGTTTAGACGTATAATTATGTGGGACGGACCTTTTTATCCATGATTCAAATCAATTTCCACTAATTCATACGTGAATTTGTATTGATTCGCCTCACATAACATGATATGCAAGTATCGGTCTCTTATAAAACTTAATCTCATGGATTTAATTAATGGATGCCTGATTAATTTCAAGAATTTTCCATGAATTCATGAACTAGAAGTTAGCTAGTACCTAGTACCTATGTGTCCCAAAACAAATTCATCAACATTGATTTTTTTGCTTAGCCACTTTGACTTTTCCAAACTAACTGGGTTGAGCATTCTCTTATACAAAAAAATCCCCAATTTTAGTATTTTAATCTCATATGTTTTGTTTTATTAATAGACATCATGTATAAAATAGTAATAAGGTCATATATTAACACATATATAGGTTATTATATCATCACAGCCACCCATGCTGCATAAATTCCGGCGGCCAGCCACCATTTCCGGCGGTGTCATGAATCAATCTCTCTCTCTCTCTCTCTCTATATATATATATATATTTATAATGTAATTGTATGTGTGAGAGACACAAGAAAATTGTGGATTTCTTTGACCCTTATTTTGCTCCTAGAAATTTGAGAAGTTTTTTTCCTAGATGTTTCAGAAACAACGTTTTGAACCTGCTAACTAATTTAACAAGCATTGGGCTGCAAAATAGAGTAAATAAATCTAAGTGATTTCTTATCATCGACATAGACAAACAAAAGAAACAAATAAACATGGTTTGCAAGCAATGGTACGAAAACGGGGTTAACCTTCAAGTAGTTGCAACAAATTTATTTATCACAAAAACATAGTTTCATATCCAACCGATTTAGCTATTACACGAGTATAAACATAGCAAGTTAGCATAAGTGTTGGGTTATTCTGTTCGGTATATTTACATTTTAGTGCCGTTTTACACTTCTGGGTTTGGGACGGAACAATCTCCACTGCCCTCACAGACATCGTGTCTGCAGAGCGGACATACCCTGCGAAGATTGAGTAGCAAGAAAACCGGTGTTATGAAAGATGAAGAAACAAACAAATGTGCACGGATTAAATTACTCGTTCAAATACCTATTCACTTCTTTTAGCCATTTATCAACACATGGGACATGGAATTCGTGATTGCATGGGAGAACTCGTAGTTCATCACCTTCCTCGTAGTCGGATAGACAAATATAGCATCTGTAAAGCACATAAATGGAAAATCACAATATTAATTTTAATTTCAATTTCAATAATACATTTATACGAAAATTTCAATTTTTGTCTCGGAACTTGGGCATTGTCAACTTTTTCACGACCAATTTTATGTATTCTAATCTTGGACCTCTAACTATCACATTTATCCAATTATGGTTTGATTTTGCTTGAAATGTCAATTTCTGCATACGTAAACACCATAATTGAAAATTCCACACAGGAAATTTCGACGTGCATGTAGAAAAAAAATCGAAACTTCAAGCAAACTCGAGTATAGATTGGAGAAAATGGATAGTATAAGATGATCAAAATTGAACTACGTAAAACTGGTCGTGAAAAAGTGGGCAGACCTAAGTTATGGGATGAAAATTGCAAATTTCCGTTCATAATAAGTACCCTGGAAAAATTAGAGACCCATAAGTAGCTCGCAAGCATAGACTTTGGAAACATTGGTTCTTGATTAAATATCATCCATAGACTTACTGTCGAACATCGCTGGAATCATTCTCGGCATTTTTTATCTTTTTGTGATACTTGAGAGGAAACGCATCCACGACGGATTCTGGAGCAGGGAGCGAGAGAGTAGATAGCGATAGTGACAAAGACTGGAGGTGAATTTCATCCAAAACCTGAGAATATGTAATGAGAACTTTTAAGATTAGTATCGAGAATTTGTCGAAGAATAAATAACACAGAAAGCTAGGAAGACCAAAAAACCACCGTTGAAATAACGGCGCAAGATGTGATATTGTTAACAAAAATTCATTAACAAGGTCATAAATGAAGATAGGTGATAAATTTATGATCAAAATTATGTGAGGGACGACTCACAAATTTGGCATAGGACGTTCATGATAACAGAGTTAAGATGACGTTGAATATATAAGTTTCCAAACTTAAACGGTGTTAAAGGATCTACCTCAAATAATGCCTCAGCGAGCATGATTATTCGTGATATACTTGCAAGACTGCTTGATTCTTCAGCTGTAAAGAATGAGTTGCATGAACATGAACCATCTGGGTGCAGTCCCGATGAACATAGTATAGGTTCTAGGGCCCCTTCGTTAATGCTTTCTGTTCTTTCCGAGACCTAGCCACATAAATAATCGTAAATTTTAAGTAGTCAAATGCACGAACACTGAGCAATAAAAAACTAGCATCAAACATTTAAGTAATCTCATCCATAGAAAACTAGTAACATGGACACATTAGTATACATCGATAATAAAGTTTCAATTTGGTGAGTAAATATAAATTATACATACACCTTTGCAGACATGCGAAGGAAACAAAGAGAATGAGGGCTTTACACCATTCTATCTCGATCTCATTAAAACGCTTAGCATAAATTCTTAACTAAGCCATCGTGACAAAGGGCTATTAGCTTCAAGAGAAGGGGGCTATTAATAAGTTCCAATAAATTCAAATGAAGTTAGTAAACGACAAAATATCTAACCTCGGATCTCAAAAGCCACCTCCTTTCATTTCTACGATGAAGCCTAGAACTGAAGGAATCAACCTCACGACCAGCTCCATAATAATGGAAATCGCCACTGAAATCGAAAAGCCATCTATCATGGGACCTCAAATCTTCGCCAAGACCAGTGGCAAAAACAAAAGCAGGAGCATCACTGTGCCTTCTCAAGCTACGTCTCGATAAAGCATCCCAAAACAGCCTCAAGCTGTTTCTTCTCGACTCATCACTATTTGCCTCAGCAATTATACCGGATAAGGCATTGGAAGAGATACTAACCAAATCGAGACGAAGAAGATCTCCACTTGTCAAATCCTGGTCACTATCAGACACAAGAAGTCCTGAACTAGAAGTGGTTGTCACGTGAGCATCGTCGTCATCCCCAGGAAATCGAAATCGTTGTAAAGAATCAGAAACAATAGAAAGAGACCTTAAATCAGAACCATTGAACCCCACAAGTGCACTGTTTGACTGATCAACACTTGGATAAACGAAAGCTGTCTCCTCGGACGTTACATCTTCCTGAACAGGCTGTCATAGGAAGCCAAGATTTCATGAGTAATAATCCCACCATAAATCCTTGAAATGACAATGGAATATGTACCTGATGTGGCAGTGGTTCAAGATCTCTGCTTGTTTGGACATTCAAAGGATTGGATTCAAGAAAAGCTTCCTCAATCATACTGCTGCTTCTATCAGAAAATTCGCAGTTTTCATGTATGGATATCGTATCACCTATTTCTGATGTGAAAACTGAAGAAGATTCTAAGACGGGGTTTTGAGGACAATCAATCGGAGCTAAGCTTTTTGTAGAGCTAACGGATGATATCTCTGGACAATCTTCCACCTTATACGAACAAAAAAGTCTCATCATCAGTACTAAAAAGAAGAGTTAACCAAACATTTCGTAACCCCAAAACGAGAGTAATCAAATCCAACAATTCCACAACAAGACCAAGTTATACAGAAAATCTTGAAGAAAGGCATATCATTAAAATTGGAAAGCCATAACATTTCATATGAATTTTCCTATTTAACCTCACAAGGCCTACAAATCCCTACACATAGAAAATCGATTCTTCACCATAACCAGTTCTACAAAGTCCCATTCAGTTGCAGAACAAATATTATTACATAACCGTATTCCACCATGTGCCTATAATACATGTCAATAAACCAAAAAAAGCAAAATTCTCTAACAAAACATTAGTACCCTCACTCAAAACTATGATGATGTACACACCTCAAAAAACCCTTGCAAATCAATCCACAAAAAGAAAAGATGACAATAATCACAGAACAAAAGCTATGGATCATATCAGCATCAAAAACTCACCAAAAATCTCAAAATTTCACAATTGACAAATCAAAGAAACAATCTTTTCTTAATCCAATCAAGGAAAAAATAGGATCACATGTAAATAAACATCCAAGAATCAGATATCAGAAGGCCCATAACTTATATCCCTCAAAAAAAAGATCAAAGAAAAAGGAAAACCTGGAAGGTTGACTTTGGAGTGAAAACACCACAAAACATTTGGGAAAGCTTGCGCTTTGTGCGGCTGAGCTTGGACCCAGCAGAGGCAGAAGTAGAAGACTTCGATGAGGACGATGATTCTGAGAAAACAAGATGACTGGTGCTCGAACCCATAACAAGAATTTTGTGGGAATTAGAGAATCAAGAAATGGGAGTTTGGAAAGAAAAGATGGGAAGAGATGAGATGTTGTAAGAAAGCAAAGGGGTCAGCGGTTGGCATGTTAACGTGTGATAGGTGTTGGGCCCTCACTACACACCCATAAACCACTCCTCCTTTTTTCTTTTTCCAAATTATTATTAATAGTCTTATTATTATTAAGGCTATGCTTCTTTTGGGTTTA
The DNA here is from genome assembly GCA_005771605.1 of Scutellaria baicalensis. NCBI lineage: Eukaryota > Viridiplantae > Streptophyta > Magnoliopsida > Lamiales > Lamiaceae > Scutellaria > Scutellaria baicalensis. The sequence continues at coordinate 49,315,388 of CM016722.1, forward strand.
ATTTTTAAGTGGGTTTTAAAAAGTTGGATTTTGAAATCTTGAGTTTTCAAAATAAAGGTAAATAGTTAAGATCTGTGTTTAACGGTAGATTTTATAGGATAAAATTGTTAGTGTAGATGTTAAATTTATGTTGAGAAGAGTGTATTTATGTAATATTATATAATCAGTTAATGTAATCATTTGATGAACAAAAATTTAACATTTATAATGGCTAAATTTTGACTCATGATACCATAATTCTTATTTGAAACTTCTAACAAATAAGTATTTAAGATTATTTTTTTTAATTCTAAATTTGACTCATGAAATCCTAAATAAACATGTTATTTGCAAGGTTAAAATGTTGGAATGTTGTTAGGCAAGTCGTGAGAGAGACTGGCAAGGTTAACATGTTATTTGTATTTTTTTCCTCATCAAATATGTTTACAAACTTTTTCATGAAAATTATACTAATTATTCATAAAAGAATATTTTAACGTGTTCACGAATTTGATCGTGAACTTTTAACTCATGACAAATATAAATTATAATAAGATTAAAATAATATGTTGTATTAAAAAATTAATAAATATGTTTAACAATGATTATTGAATGGCTAGTAACTGAAACAATTGATAAATCATAAATCAACTATTTATTAACAAACATATAATCAAACTAAATAAGCATATTTGTGAAACATCACATGAAGGTAGGTGGGCAAGGTTCTTTATTAATTTATTTTCATTAAAATTGATAAACAAATGTTTATTGTACATCTTTAAATCATCATTTATGAATTTTGAGTTATAATGGATGTTGATGATAATGATGATTACGCTAATATTTCAAAAATCTCAAACCTTAATTTATATAAGCATTGAGTTTGAATTTTTCATTTGAAATACAACATGTGAGACTATGAAATCAAATAATTCTCTACTTAGAACAAAAGTCTACAATTTAATTATAACATTGACATCTCACATGACTATGGATTTATCCATAAGTTTATACTTTACAAGTCATTATTTATATTATTATTGTATTTTTATTTTGTATTAATTATAACATGGGCTTAAGGTTTGATCAGGCCCAAGTATTTACGGTCTATTTAGATTAGGCCCAAAGATGGTCCATAAGAATGTAAGAATAAATTCACTACGTCTCCACTTGATTCAGAAAAAAGTCTTATCAGTATCAACTACGAAAAGACATGAAACATGTGATAATATTAATTAGAAAATAAAACAACATACAATTTGAAATAGAGAATATTATATGTTATCCTTTCACCAAAGTTTTCTTTTTTTAAATTTCAATCTCATACCTCTTTTCACACACATTTATTATAATTCTTCGTTTGATTTAACTAGAAGATATGTGATAATTAACAAAATAGGAAGACAATAAAGAAAATAACATCTCATACCCTTTTTGCTTTATGGAGATCGCAAAAACTCATGTGAGACGGTCTCACGGATGATTTTCGTGAGACGGATACTTTTTACCCATTATCAAAACCTATATCCATAAATTTACATGTGAATTGTGAAGTGTGAGTCAAGAGTTGACCCGTCTCACATGAAATGATCCGTGAGACGGTCTCACATGAGACTTACTCTATGGAGATTAGGTAAAAGAATAAAACTTTGTTGATTAACACACGTGTAACACTCTTACGAATAATTTTCATAGGTGAATCTTTTTTACCTACTACTTATACTAATTTCCACAAATTTATATTCGGAATATGAATTGAATTATCATAGAAAAGGAAAACACAATAATTCATTCACAAATTTATATATGAACTATGAAGTGAATTCTTATAAAAGAGGATGACACTATAATTTCCGTGAGATAGATCTTCTGTACCAACTAATCTAACTCATTTTCACAAATTTATATACGTATTGTGAAGTGTGTTTGATCTATTTCATATAAAATGATTCATGAAACGGTCTCTCATAATTCTTGCCCAAAACAGAAAGAGTTCTGTCTACAAATCATAGAATCCATCACATAGAAAAACACAAGTAAAAAAAATCATCACATTGGAAGAGAGATGAAGAATGATCCTATTGCTTTCTTCTCAAGATGTAGAGAGATGATGAATCATCCTATTGCTTGCTTCATCCTCGTATAATGAAGTGGTAAATCGTACCAAACAAATACAACAACAAAATCTTATCATTTGTTAGTACAGTCTGTTAAGGTGATTCCAGCTATAAGCCTACAATCAATCTATAAATCAATGTGTTGAAACAATCTGTCTTAATTGCCAAATCCATGAGTATACCATTCCAAAAGCACAGTATATAGAAATCGTCATAAGGTGTAGAAATGGAAGCCGATCACCAAAAATGATTGGGTGGATAAACTGACCCCATATCTCAACAATTAATAAGCCGAAGAGGTAGGATTTTCCGAACCATCCAATACTGAAATCAGGAGTTTCCCATTTCTTATCTCTTCCCTTGACTGTTGTTTCTGTGGTAGCAGTTGTCTCAGAAAAACGCGAGGAGAACCCAAAAAACATCAGAACAGCATGTAGAAGCAGAAATGCTACTTTAATCGGATATTCTTGAGCTTCGAATAGAAGAGGGAAAAGCGAGTAGCAAGACACTGCGTACAATATAGATGCACAATATTGAGATTAACATCAAATAACACCAATATCCAACAACAATCAATTCTTGGATAAGAGGTTTCCACTCATATATTCATAAGATTTAATGGGAAATGCTAAAACAATGCAACTTTTCAATATAAGAATAGCTATGGACCATTAATTAGTCGGCCAATTATGCAGGACAAACCCAATAGGCATAACTATTTCTACCAAAACATAGACGAAAAAGTAAAAAATGTGATATCCTGTATACAATAATGTGATATAGAAAAAACTTTGAACACCAATCAATTCAATTATGCAACCGTTTATATTTATGAAATTGGAAAGATGTTCAACGGGAAAATGAACTAAAAGAAGAATGTAAGTTTATGTTATGTATAAAGAATACCAATTTTTTTCTTACCTATAGACAAAAAGAAGTAGTGTTTAGCGTCCTTCACACTTTCCAGAGACGTCAATGCAAGGGGAATCACATAGTGAAGAGATGCCTTTTCGTGAACATGCCAGCCAAACAGAAAGCCACACGTATAAGCATAAGATACCCATCTACAGACCATCCTTGGTTGGGGATTCCTCCAAGCCTTTACTAGACAAGGACATAGCGCCAACAGGACTGTGATGAATGTTATCAAAGGGGTGATCTGCATTTAAATCTTCAATGAATCAATAAATTACTCTCATATTTCACATAATTAGTCTGCATTAATATAACCAATATCACCCATAGAGCATTCAATATCAAAAGAACCCTGCAAGTAGCCTGAATTTCTGGACTGAAGAATAAATGATATTCCTCGATAATGATTTCCTTAAAGATTCAAAGTAACTATAGTTGAACATATAGCAAGAGACTGGATATTCTTACAGTGGGCAATATAGCAAAAGGTGAGGAATCGCCCACTAGACCACCAGTGAATGAAGCTTTTGGGGCTTGGATATCGAGCCCTAGTTTCACAAGCGAAAATCTTAGAATTTTATCCAATATTATATAGAAAACCCATATATTTGGAGCCCAATAGGCATGGCAGAGTCCCCTGCCAAAAGGAAACATGCGATGAAGAACTTCTTGTATCTGCAAGGTCACAAGAAAACAGCACAATCTGTAAATTCCTAATCAAGACCATATAAAACCTAACAAAGCATTACAAAAAGTTCCACACATGTACATAGGCCCGATTATATTTCTTTCACCTGTAATAAAATACTGCAGACAACATAGAAAGATGTCGTTTAATTAACTAGCCGTTATGCTACTCTAGCAAAACAAGGATGACAAAAAACACTCTACTTCTAAATTCCATCAGTATCCAAATGTATATCAAGAATCAAAGAAACCAACTTATCATCCCAAACATCTAGCTGAAATCCTATTCCACTAAACATTCAACACTTCACATAAACTATATTAAGAACATCAAATCACAGCAAACTCAAAACACAAATAGGAAATTCACAGATCAATTGGCATTTTAACAATCCACAATAACAAATGCAAGGAATGGGACAAAGATTTCACCTGCCCATAGTACCAAAACGGCCCGTAAGCCGCTGCGAAAACGGCTAAAACAACACTCCCCATAAGAGCCAACCTCACAAATCCTTGAACCAATCCACCCCTGCAATAATGCCGAAACAAATACACAAAATACAAGGGCGCAGCCACTGCAAACAAGTGCTTGAGACAAAGCAGAACCGCGAAAAGAAACCCTCCCATCAAATCCCTTCCTTCCTCCAAAAATGAAATGGAGAGCAACAAAATCCCCAACAAGAACCCATTGTACTGGAAATGCAAATGATCCACAATAAACAACCCCGGCGACCAAATTACCAGGCTCCAAATCAAGAACCTCTCGGAATTGCTCGAATTTCTAATCCTAGTCAACCTATAAGCAGCGTAGACCAAAACGACGTCGGAGAAGGCGACGGAGAGGCGCTGGAAGAGGATCGCGAGCGGGGAGGCGTAATTGAGGCCGCGGTGGAGGTCGGTCATTGTGGGGTCCACTCTGGAGGCGAAGAGCGAGAGGAATTTCTCGAAGTAGGCGAAGAAAGGAGGGTAATCGAGAGTCCACTGGCTGGTGGTGTCGGAGTACCATCGGGAAAGGGGGAGGGAGTGGGTGAGGGCCAGCCAGTGGCGGTGGACTTCGAAATCGGTGCTCCGATAGGCGGGGATCAGGAGTAGTTTCACGGCGGTGGCTACCAGCGCCGGCCACCATATTCCACCGCCGATCTGCTGGCGGTTATTTGGGGGTTTCTTCATTGGAGTTGACGGATTTGGTGTTCCAGATCAGCAATTTTACCATCTTCATTACTATTTTATTTTTATTTAATTAATATTTAGGAAAATATTACTCTTTTTTCATAATTATTTAACTTTGTTATAAATATTGAATTTACTCCCTACATGGCTACATCCACCTAGTTAGTCCAATTTCATTTTTCAACCACATTTAAAAATAATAACATACTTAGGAAAAAATATATTATCTACATATTTTCTTTTATATGCTTATTTAATTACTTCAAAGCATTAATGACAAAACATTGTATGGGCTTGAAATGAAGTATATTAATCATCAATGACTAAATTTGGTAATTAATCATTTAAGCTTTTCTCGAATGCTCAAACTATAGCTATATAATATTATGAATCAAGTATTGTAAATCTGAAATTAAACAAGCATGAGGATATTTATTTATAGAATCAATGACTAATCGGACACTTTACTCAGTCTAGCCATGCTCGTTTGCTCAATCGTGATTTTGGAATAGAATTAAATGTGTCAAATCTTAGTTTGAGGCAATAATCTAGCTCACCACTCATTCCAATTCATTTTTAAAATTATTGTTATTTTAAATCTCGATATAAGTAAGGTTAGATCATATAGACATGAGAATTTTTATATGGATCAATTGATAGAAAAAACACAATTTTTACACGGCTTGTTATTTTAGCAATTTATAAGCTTATATTCGTAATATAATCAAGATACATATATTTTATTGAAAACCTTCAGAGAACAACAAATATATATACATATATATATCTAACATGTCCAACTGTCTGAATATGTCATTGCAAATACGACAAATTTACAAAATTCAACTTTAAGAACTCAAATAATTAAAAGAAGAAAAAAAACAGGATGTACAATTTGTTTCTTTATATCTGATCGATATCGCACAACATTTCCACATTTATATGATCATGTTATGTTGACCAATAATGAAAAGTTTGGGCAAAATGATTTTGAGTAAAAATTGTGATTTTTTTTTTTACAATTAACCAGTATTTTTGTATTAATATCCCACAAAGAATAGGTTTTACGTAACGCAATCTTAAATGAAACCTTATGTAAGATGTAGTTCATATGAATCAATAAGATAAGTTAACTCATTTGATATTGTCAATATTGATCTCAATAAGACATAGAAAGCTTCATCTCATTTAAAGAGAGAGTCTCGCATGAATTTTTTGTCTTATGGATAATTTTCGTAAGACGAATCCTTTTTCAGATCCAATTTAAAAAATTTATGCGTGACTTGTGAAATATGAGTTATGGATTGACTTGTTTCACGTAAGATGATACGTGAGACCGATTTTTACTACCTTTAAATTAAACCCATTTCACATAGTAGTGTACCTTATAAATTAATTAATCTCATATAATAAGATTCGTGAGAAGATATCATATACTACCAACTCTTCATGCTTCAACCTTTACTTCCCAGCAAAATTGAGTTGATCCATTCTATTAATTCAACTAAAATTACCACCTCGAATTAATAAACCCTAGAATTATGCCCTTATTTAATCGCATATATTAATTTTAGGGATATTTTACACTTTTAACTCATTAATTTATACAATGTGTTATTTGAAAGGATTTTTTGGACAAATCACATATATAATGGAAATTAATCTCAAGTTCCTTTCATCTTGACAAAGCAAAAAGGAAAAAGAAGAAAAAGAACCCCAATTTTTTGGTGCGATCACTATCAAAGGGAAAGAAAATCAAAAGAGATGATAATAACACTAATTTTAATTGATTGTTTGATAATATAAAATAGAGTAGGCTTTATCACATGCTTACGACTCATCTTGAGTTGTCAACTCAATAAAACAAACCCATTAATAATGTTTTCTTGCACACTTGGGTTTTATCTATTTCTAAATTATTGGGTTCAAGACTTTTTATTTAATTTTAAATATGATCATAATAACAAGTGGATGAAAAAAAAAGAGTTTTGGTGATAATATATGATTTTACAAGTTCGTTTTAGGAAATAATATTTTATTAGATTAACGATTTACATTTTCCGTACATTTAAGGGTAATCAGTTGACAGAAATTGGTTAGTTTTTAACTAAATTCGGATCTTTCAGACCAAATTTGATTGTATTTTGTTTATAGGAAACATTATTATTGGTTAAACTTCTACTTATGCTAGATTTTCTTTTTTTTTTTTTTGAAAAAAATAAGTTGGCCTATAAAAAAATCGAATAATGATTTTTTGTTGGATTTCAATTAAAACCATATTTAATTAATTTCTTGTGCTTATTGATTCGGTTTCTAAAAGGGGAAAGACATTGAGTGAAGACTAAGCAATATCAATTAAAGTAACTTTTCCAAAAAAGATATATTAACACAACTTGATTTTGTTTTTAATCAAAATATTCTAAACAATTATTTATGTTAGGGTCCTCAAACTCTTGATCTATCTACATCAAGAGTGCCTTTTTCTTTTTCCTTTTCTTTCCCATTATTCCTGAATTATGTAAACAATAAAGTAGACATAAATTTATCTATAATGCTTTTCTTTGTAAAATAGTAGTGGATTCAAAATTTACACACAAAAAATATCTAATATCGGTTCAGATATAATTTTTCAGGAAGAAACTGCAATTCACAAAATTTAAATTCATTTTCACAAGTCAATCTTGAAAAATAGAAAAATGAATATCTTGTTTGATTTCTTAAACATGCATATCGAGAGAGATAACAAATACGTGATTCGCTTTAAGATATATATAGTTGGATTTCTTCATGGGTAGAAAAGAGAATAATGATAAACGACAATTAAGATGCAAAGAAATTGAAAGATTTTCTAATTCAATGTAGTGAAAATGTATTAACTCCAAAATTGAGAAAAGAAATTTGAACATAACAAAAATTGAAAATTGTTTCCATGATACCATTGTCAAAAAAGATAATAATTATCAGAGAGTAGAATATTGTAGAAAAAACACTCATTTTAATGTCATTGATAGGTTCAATACTTTCTATTAAATGATCATTTTTTTGACAAATGAGGTACATCAATTTAATCACATGTACTTTGACAAATAAAGAGCCTAAAATATTACCAAAATTTCTGGTGCAATCACCATCAAAAGAAAAAAAAAAAAGAGGAGAGAGAGAGAGAGAGAGATTTCCACCTAATTATAAGTTTTGAGCTATCAAGTCAATAAACAATCCAAATTAATATGAATTTCAATGTTTGAAACAACGTAAATGACATTTTTCTTGAAGATGACTTGTACCTTTATTATTGTTTTTCTTTTCTGATTATTGGGTTCGATTCTTTTATTTAAAACATGTTTAATAAATGAGAAATATCAAGATTTTAAAATTTAACAAAGGATGAAGAAAAATCCCAGAATGAATCATATATAATATTCTCTACCAAAAGTCGTAGGGAGCCACAACATAAATTATAGTTTCATCAAAACTAATTTTTATATAATGTATCATATTATTATTTTAAAAATATACATCTTAAGAAATGCACTACTAGAAATCACTCAAATTCCAACGGAACAATTCCGTTGGAATTTTGCAAAATTCTGTTGGAATTCTTCATTCCAACGGAAGTGGACCGTCGGAAAAAGGGGCGTTGGAATTTAAATTCCGACGGAAATTCCAACGGAAAAACGATTCCAACGGAACATTCCAACGGTACTTTTCTGTTGGAATATACAATCACCAAAAAAATTCCAACACTATTCCAACGGAATTTCCAACGGCGTTGAATTCCGTTAGAAATTCCGTTGGAAATTCTATTGGAAATTATAAAAATTCCAACGGAATTTCCAACAGCGTTGAATTCCGTTGGAAATTCTGTTGGAAATTCCAACGGTTATTATTTCCGTTGGAATTTCTGTTGGAATTTGATTGTTTTCTAGTAGTGATGGGTTATAAACCTCTAAATAAAAGAAAATATAAGTACTGTAGTCCTCGAGAAAAAGAATGTATATTTGTGCATTTAGTAATTCAATTACTGCATTCGATAATAAACTTATAAAAAGAAAATAAACAAAACATATTTAATGCATTCAATAAAGATATATTAAAGTGCTTTAGTAGGTAATTACGTCAATTTTATGATATTATTACATCCAAATACGAGCAACTCATAAATACAAAGTCCAATTACACAAAAACTCAATACGATAGTTATAATTTTACTGTAGATTTGACATCAGTTCACACACACACATATATATATATATATATATATCTGTGAGACGAGGTTTCACTACCCATAAACAAACTAAATGCATGTTGTGTTTTGTAATTCTCGTCTTACAAAATTAAATATGTGAAATGGTTAAATAAGAGTTCAAATCAAAACTTGTTACAGTACTAATGAGTTGATTATCTCTTTCCCTACAAAATGGTGGCTAATTTCCTTAAAAAGAAAAAAAAAGTTGGTTAATTCTTGGATTTTAATTATTTATACCCTACTAGTTTTTCAAATTATATTATATATATATATATCTCGATATTCTTGGATTTATAAACATTAAAATAAAATGAACTTAAGAGGACAAATAAAAGCAAAAAAAAATTGGCATTTGTTCTCATAATTGAATATGAGCTGGATCTTTGCCATATTGATTATTGACATTCCAATGAGGCCATCTTTCATCATTGAATGGACAGTGCCTAAAGAATGCTACACATTTATTTTGAGTGTGATGATCAGAATTAATAATGGAAATTAATTAATTTAACAGGTATTTGAAAATGAAATTTTTCTGCATTTGATTTTGATAATTAGATGCTAAATATTTAATATCAGTTATAGGGATCTGTCACACTGTGACAAGTTTTTTTGCTAGGTCGGGTTTGCAAATTATATAATAAATGATCAAATATCTATAAATCATTGATATTGACTTTTTTTATTCTTTCCCACAAAATAAATATCATTAATGTTAAATATAAACATATTTTAGCTGACCTAAGCCATGACTGCTGCATCGATCTTGTTATTTTATGTTTCTATATATAGTTGTGCATTTAATATAATAAAGAATAAAGTATAGTATTAATATTAAGTTATAAATCAAATCGAATTGAAATTTTATTATATATAAACCGCGACAAAAAAAAAAAAAAAACTCTATGTTATAAATTAATACAAACAATATGTTGTAGTATGTGAAGTGAAATCCATTGCTGAGGAGGTGTGCTCATGCAGCTGGAAGCCATTCATGCAAGCTGGAAGACAAAGGAGAGAAAAACGTTCTTCACCAACACGTTTTCTATTTGCTTGTTTAAGTCAGGGGTTTTTTCGTCTTTTCTTATAGAGTTGCTTTTATACTTGTAAAAGCGCTTCCTTTTCTTTTACGTTTCTTCCTCACCAAAATGTAGCCGTTATTTTCTGTTGAACTTGAGCTAAGAAGCTGAGCAGTATATAAGCTCTTCTTCTTCTCATTTTTCATTTGTATTGATATGGAATAAAAATCTCTTGCCCTAGCTTTCTTCTCTCTGCTACTATTTTGCTTGCTGTTAGCTTCACAACATGGTATCTAGAGCCAATTCAGTATGAATTCTGGAAATACTTGGCCGGCATTAAATGCCGGAGGTCGAGGAAATGGATCTGGATCGAGCAATTCCAGATCTGATAGTGAAGCTTTTCATATCGCACATTCGGATAGTCCTGGGATGATTTTGGTTTCTAATCCACTGAATGGATCGAACTACTTATCATGGAAGACATCTATGACTATAGCACTTGGAGCTAAGTCAAAACTTGGTTTCATCAATGGCGCTGTTGTAGAACCTCTGGAGAGTGATGAATCTTATGAGATCTGGAAGAAGAATGATTACATGGTGCTTTCATGGATCCTAAACGCACTGTCTAAGGAGATTGTTGAGAGCTTTGTTTATTCAAAGAATGCAAAAGATCTATGGGAGAGAATTGCAAAGAGGTATGGACAATCAAATGGTCCATTGTTATACAAGCTGCAGAGAGAGATATCAAGCATTTCACAAGGTAATGATACTATCATGATATATTTTTCTAGAATTCAGAAGCTGTGGGATCAACTAGATAATCTGAGATCGCTTACAATTTGTGAATGTCCTATGGGTAGAAATATGCTTGAATTTGAAAAACAGAACAAGTTATTACAATTTTTGATGGGATTACATGAAGTGTATGAGCCTACTAAATCACAGATCCTTGTCATGGAACCTTTACCTGATGTGGATAAAGCATACTCATTATTGCTTAGAGTTGAACAGCAAAAGAATACAGATGTTGTATTTAGTGAAGGTTATGAGAGTGCTGCAATGGTTGGGAGAACTACTTATGGCGGAGGTTTTAATAACAGTGGTAGAGGGAATGTTGGTAGAGGAATGAATGGAAGAGGATTCTCTAATTTTCAATCTAATGGAAGCAATGGCAGAGGTGGAAGAGGTAGAGGTTTTGTTAGAAGAAGTAAAGAAGAAAAGGCAAAGTTGATTTGCCAACACTGTTCTGGCCCTGGGCATGAGATGTCTGAGTGTTTCAAATTACATGGTGTTCCTGAGTGGTACATTAAATATAAAGAGCAGAGAGGTGTTGGTTATGCAAATTATATTAATACTGATGGCATACAAGGCATGACAGAGGACAAGACATCTAACAGCAGCACTTCAGTAAATTCTACTGATATTTCCAGTCTAATTCAGCAAGAGTTAAAGAAGTTTTTCAGTGCCAAAGACCAATCCATGGAGAAAACTGATGGAGGTGACAATGATTATGTGCAGTTTGTCAACACAACAGGTACTCTTACACCTGAACTTTATCATGTTATGAATGCAGCTGATAGTATTGGTGATGGATCTTGGATATTAGACACAGGAGCAAGTAGGCATATGTGTAGTAATAGAGCAATAATGCATTCCATAATCACTCTATCTAAACCTGTCTCTGTTTACCTACCCAATGGAACTGCCATATCTGTTAACCATGCTGGAAAAGTTGATCTTCATAATGAACTTAAATTGACAGATGTTCTATATGTACCTTCTTTCAGATATAACCTTCTTTCTATACCACAGTTAACCTCCACATCTCACATAAGTTGTATATTCACTCCACAAAAATGCCTTTTACAGGACCCTACTTAGAAGATCATTGCTATTGGAGAAATGATAGGCAAAATGTACATACTGGAAGGACCTTCAAATCAACATAGCTCTAATTTTGATTCCATATCACTTTGTAATTCCACTACTTTGTTTTCTTGGCATCAGTCACTAGGACATGCCTCTATAGGAGTTCTAGAGCATTTAGATTTTCTGAAACCTCTTTGTACCACTGATTCCATTGAGATAATAAAGTCTTGTGATTCTTGTTTGAAAGGGAAATTTCACAGATCTTCTTTTCACAAATCCAATGCCATTTCTTCTGAAATTTTTGATCTTATACACATAGATGTTTGGGGGCCTTGCAAAGAGGAATCTATCACAAATACACCATACTTCCTAACTGTGGTTGATGATTGTAGTAGAGCTACATGGACTTATCTGTTTAAACACAAGAGTCAAGTTCCAAATATCCTTAAAAACTTCATATATATGGTTTTCACACAGTTTCAAAAATCTGTCAAGATCATTAGAAGTGACAATGGTCTTGAATTCATCAATTCACAATGTTCTGAATTTTTTGATACTCTTGGAATTGTCCATCAGACTTCATGTTCTTATACTCCACAGCAAAATGGAGTGGTAGAGAGAAAACATAGGTCCATACTAGACATTGCCAGATCTGTTATGTTTCATTCCAAACTCCCTGTTCATTTCTGGCCATACTCCATATTATTCTCTACATATATCATCAATAGACTTCCTTGTTCAGCTACTCAGTAGAAAGTTCCTTATTCTATTCTCCATGGTCATGACCCTGATTACACCACTGTACATCCTTTTGGTTGTCTAGCCTACTCTGCAAATATCTATCCAAGGAAAACCAAGTTCAGTTCCAGATCCAATAAATGTATTTTCCTTGGTTATGTTTTAGGGAAGAAGGGTTATTTGCTCTATGATCTTGATAAGCATAAAACTCTTGTTTCTAGGGATGTTAAGTTCTTTCCTGATCAATTCCCACATTCTTCCACCTCACACATCAATACTGATCCTGTCATACCTATAATTGAAGATAATTCCAGTATGGACAGTTCATTGCCTAATCAAGATACTTCCACAGATCATTCCCATGATAAAACACCTCCTTCTACAATTATACTACCATCAAAACCCACTAGAACCAGAAATCAACCAGCTTGGCACAAAGATTACATCATTAACCATGCACACACACTAAAGATATCACACCAAATGAGCCTTTATCCAAGCATGTTGTCTTTGATTCTGCATACATGTTATATTTGAACCAAGTGTCTAATATCAAAGAACCATCTACCTATGCTGAGGCTGTCAAGCATCATGATTGGATTAAAGCTATGGAGGCAGAATTGACTGCTCTTGACAATAACCATACATGGGAGCTCACTGCTTTGCCTAAGGGTAAGAAAGCAATTGGATCAAAGTGGGTGTACAAAGTGAAATTGAAGCCAGATGGGAGTGTAGAGAGGTATAAAGCCAGGCTTGTAGCTAAAGGCTTTAATCAAATTTATGGATTGGATTATACAGAGAGTTTCTCCCCTTTGGTTAAGCTTGTGACAGTGAGGTTTTTTATTGCCTTTGCAACTCAGAAAGGATGGCCATTGTGTCAAGTTGATATAAACAATGCTTTCTTACATGGTTACTTACATGATGAAGTGTATATGAAGCCTCCTGAGGGATATAAGGGTGCTAAACCAGGAGAAGTTTGTAAATTGACTAGGAGTTTATATGGTTTGAAGCAGGCATCTAGAGAGTGGAATCAAGAACTTTCAAAGAGTCTCTTGAGTTATGGATTTCATCAATCTGTCCATGATCACTGTCTTTATACATTGGTTAGGGATGATCTCTTCATGGCTTTATTGGTTTATGTTGATGATATTCTGATCACAGGATCTGATCAAGTACAAATTGATCTATTTAAAAGGTTTTTAAACACTACTTTCACCATTAAGGACTTGGGATATGCTAAATATTTTCTTGGTGTGGAGATAGCTAGAGGAACTGATGATACTTACTTATGTCAGAGGAAATACATCCTGGATCTCTTACAGGATGCTGGTATGATGGATTGCAAAGTAGCTTCAACTCATTTACCTCCTGGTTTACATTTGGCAGCTGAAGATGGTGTGTTACTTGATGATCCAAAAAAATACAGGAGAGTTGTGGGTAAATTGCTGTATTTGAACCTCACTAGACCTGATATCACATACTCTACTCAGCAACTCAGTCAGTTTGTTACTGCTCCACATACTTCACATTGGGATGCTGTTCTCCATGTCCTTAGATATTTAAAGGGAACACCTACACTTGGTCTGTTCTATTCTTCTCAGTCTACTCTAAATCTTTCAGCCTATAGTGATGCAGATTGGGCTGCATGCAAAGATACAAGGAGATCAATTACTGGTTATTGTGTCTTCTTGGGAACTTCTCTCATTTCCTGGAAGAGCAAGAAGCAAACCACTATATCCAAATCCACTGCTGAAGCAGAGTACAGATCACTTAGTGCTACAGTTAGTGAGATTGAGTGGATTACCTTTCTTTGTCAGAATTTCTAGGTGCCACTCTCCCTTCCTATCCCTCTTCATTGTGATAATCAAGCTGCTATCCATATCACAGCTAATCCAGTGTTTCATGAGCGAACAAAACACCTGGATATTGATTGTCATGTGATCAGAGACAAGTACAAAGCAGGTCTCATCATGCTCCATCACATTTCGTCTCAGTTTCAGTTGGCTGACTTCTTTACCAAAATACTGGGCTTCACTAGATTTCACTTCTTGTTGTCCAAGTTGGGAATGGTGTCCTTTCACCCCATTCCCACTTGAGGGGGGATGTTGTAGTATGTGAAGTGAAATCCATTGCTGAGGAGGTGTGCTCATGCAGCTGGAAGCCATTCATGCAAGCTGGAAGACAAAGGAGAGAAAAATGTTCTTCACCAACACGTTTTCTATTTGCTTGTTTAAGTCAGGGGCTTTTTCGTCTTTTCTTATAGAGTTGCTTTTATACTTGTAAAAGCGCTTCCTTTTCTTTTACGTTTCTTCCTCACCAAAATGTAGCCGTTATTTTCTGTTGAACTTGAGCTAAGAAGCTGAGCAGTATATAAGCTCTTCTTCTTCTCATTTTTCATTTGTATTGATATGGAATAAAAATCTCTTGCCCTAGCTTTCTTCTCTCTGCTACTATTTTGCTTGCTGTTAGCTTCACAACACAATAAATTCATCGAAGCATTTTTTTCATAAAATATTAAATAGATCACTCGATTCAATTCGTTTTTTCTGTTCCAATTCCAATCTTATTTTGTGTTCATTAAAAACTTTATATGATCATATTTATGAACAATCTAGTGTATTTTTTTGTTATTTTTTTATGGAGTGGTGTATATATATAAATATATACTACTATTAAAATTATCTTAAGTTACTTATTATAATGCCAAATTGTACAAAATTGTTGGTACGTGCAAATGAATGTAATATTATTATGTTATCTGAGAATTGTGTGATTCCCGATTTCTGATTATTTCGATCCAACAAAAATACAATTCCCCAGGATTCCTTAACAAAATAGTAGTATAAAATAAAATATTTATGGACAATTCCCAAAATAAAAACCTCCATTGCACCAATATTATGACGTCGAATCCATTCATAATTTATTATAATCTCTTAAATATTACATTATTCGACTATATAGTTACAACTGAATTAATTAAATATCATAAAAGAAAGAACTAATTCCACGAAATTATATTATTGTTAAGATCTTGAAAGTCATGATTCTCTTTAATTGTAGACAATTTCTTTTTCAGAAAAACCACATGCAATTATTAAATCTATATAGCCATATGGAATACCAACAAATTATGATCATTTAAAATTTAGAAGGTCTTATACAAACATTTCATAAATCACATCAATTTACAATATTCATTATCTATTCATATATTCTAGTAAAACAACACTAATATATATCTATACTTTTTTTTTTTTTTTTGAAAAGGCAAAAAAGTTCATTCCAAAGGGAGTACAAGGGGTACTCCAACCCATACAATGGATGATGATGCATTAAAATACCATTACCCGCATTATAAACTTACACTAAACTTATAATTTATATTTTCTCACCCTTACAAACTCTCTACCCCAAAACCAAGGCCCAATGAGTCACGCGGGTTCATACGTCAATCCCTTACTAGAATTTCTCTAACATATTTGATTTTCCAGCTATCCAGGACCAAGATCTCCCAATTATTTCCTCTGTTAATCGAATTACATTTATAGGTGAACCATTGAACACCACATCATTCCTCAAATTCCACAACGACCACACCGCGCAAATCCATAAAGTCACCATTACTTTTTTCCCTTTTTTCCCATCTACGAACTCGCAGCATGATACAAGGTGATATACCGGATCTCTTGGCATCACCACTTTCAATTTGAGCCATTCCCAAATGTAATCCCACATAATTCGCACTAACTTGCAATCGAAGAATAGATGTAAAGTGCTCTCGACATCATCCTTGCATAAAGGACAGCTTTCATCCTTACTAGAAAAGAACATACCTCGCTTCTTCAAAATATCTTTTGTTGCCATGCGATGCTTAATGAGTCTTCAAGCCATCACCTGAGCTCGTTTCGGCACAAACGACTTCCATATTAGTTTGTATGTTGTAGCTTCTTGATCTTGTATTGTCGTGCCTATGATTCTTTCCGCCAATCTTCTGTATGCTATTGAGGTGGAGTAGATACCATTTGGTGCTGGATCCCATCGCCACACATCAGCTCTTCCTCGAATAGGTGCAAACCTGCTCAATAACAATGAGAGATTATGAAGAATATCAACTTCTCTAGGTAACAACTCTCTTCTCCACCTCCACCTCCAAACCCAAACACCTTCCACCCATTCCCCCATCTCACTGATCTTCGCCTCTTTTTGGAGACAAAGATTTAAAAGTCTAAAAAATTTTGACTTAAGACACCCTCCATCAATCTACACATCTAACCAGAATCTAGTACCCTCACCATCACCCACCACTCTCGAAAAATCCTCTCTCATGCCCCTCCCATCCTCCCCTTCAAACATATCTTTAATATATATCTATACTTACTATATTTAAAACAGGAAAAGTTTGACATATTTATTAATTTGACATTCAATTGCAAAATTGGACATAATTACTGATTTGCCATTGACCAATAGAAAAAAAGTGAAAAAAAAAACTAAAAGACTTTTGAAAATCTTATAGAACAAGCTTTATATATATAATATAATAAGTAGTCTTTTAATTTAATATAGGGGTAAAATGAAATAGAAGAAATTATTTTGGATGGTATGATTATATGATTATATCTTAATGATATAATTAAAAAATTTGAAAATAATGAAATTTAAACATTGTCAAAAAATAAAAAATTTGAAAATTATTCTATAATTTTAATATATAAATGTGAAAAATAGGTCTAAAAGCTGAATTTCATTTTACGAAGGGCTGTAAAATGTATAAAAGTTTAAAATCTATTATTAAAAATAATAATTAAATTTGAAAGTAAAACTAATAATAATCTAATAATGTTGTGAGGTTAATCTAAAAAAAATCCACAAGTAACATTTAAAAATAAATTCAAACATATATGCAATACTAATTGTGTAAGATATAAGAAAAAATATTTTAAAATGGTTTCAAAATTCTAAAAAAAATTGTTTTAAATGTAAAATGAATTTGAAATCTAAATTTATTAAATGTAAACTAAGTTTTTGAATAAATACAGTGTTTGAAAATAAATCCATTTAAAAAAATGTAGAAAATTATAAACAAATTATTAAATATAATTATAAGATATAAAGGAAAAAGAATGAATAGAACATATATATTAACAAATACAATTAATCACTTATAATTAAAACACACAAACATAAAACTATTATTATTATTGTTTTTGTTATTGTCGTGGTTGTTGTTGTTCGTCGTCATCGTCGTCGTCATCATCAAAAAAAATATGAATTTTTTATAAATCTCAAAATAATAAAATCTTATGTATAATATTTTAATATAATAAATTTATTATATTATTAATAATTATATTTATTATAATAAATAATAAATCACGTATCACGAAGGTATAGAAGTAGTTCTTGTTTAAACAACATTGATTGCGAAATGGGGAGATATAAAAGTAAAATAAATCGAAAATTAAGGAGGTGCACAGATAGAAGGGTGGACACCAATAATAGAGGATGATGAGTGTGGTTGATCTGGGCCGTTGATCTCGTTGACCTAAAGAAAAGTGACACCTCCCATAACGTAGATCTAGAAGCACCCTACATCGAGCTCTGCAATAATATCCACGTGGCACTTGTTTATTATCAGCTGCTTCGCTGGCTTCATTTCTAGGCCTCACGTGTAACGGACAATTCCAGATTTCATAATTTTCTTTTCTTATTTAATGCAAATGGGGAAAATTTTGGAATATTACAGTGTGCCCGCGGGCAGGGGATTCGGGCAGGGAGACAATGGCCTCGGAATCTGAGCCCGCATGTACCTGATGGTCCCCTCTGGGACCCACCATGCATGATTTTTTAGAGGGGCAGACCCACCTTGGTGGGACCCATCCGACGTAGCTCCAAGGTGGGCGGATGGGCAAACGACAAAATGTGTGGGGACTATTGTGTAAATTAATAAATTTCGAGTGTTGTCATCAATTATGGTGGGGTTCGGCGTTTCGACACTTTCCGAATCTATGTGCTTTTTCTATAACTTTCTCCTCATGCTTTTGGGAAATTATATTTCTGCCCCGATAAAACTTGGTATCTCTACATTTGTGGTAGGTTTTGGTAAATTATATATTTTTTCCTTATGTACATAAATTTGTGTAAATTTCAAGCAAGGACAACGAAATAGTAGAATTACAAACCCAGAAAAGAAGAGAGAAAAAAGGGATACCATGTACTACCTCCGTCCCAAAATAAATGACGTTTTAGCAACTAAAATTTGTCCCAAAATAATTGTCGTTTTCATATTCCAAAGCATATTTACATGCAATATACCAAATATGCCCCTATTTACTCATTTCAAATTAAATATGTTAAAGAGATAAAAACTTCTCATTAATTAAACATAAATAGGGGTAGATTGGACTTTTTATCACATTTCTTAATATATGTGCAAAAGGCTAAAACGTCATTTATTTTGGGACGGAGGTAGTATGTATTGTAATTTTCAGTTTATTTTAAATTTGTACATCATGTGTTGTAATTTTAAGTTTATTTTAAATTTGTACGAGTCTATCAAATTTACTTCATTTCTATTTTTTTCATGAGTTGAAATCTACTATTCATAATTCCAACTCGTTTTCTTTAGTCAAAAGTGATAATTCAAGTGATATATAAGTTGATTCCTCTTATAAAATTAAGTATACTAAATAAATTAATAACTTGATAAGATTCTTACTTCAGGACAAAATATGTTATTGTTCAAAATTTAAATTTCATTTTATTATTTTAAATAGTGGAGACTGTAATTAAAGTCAATCATATGTTACAAATTAAGATGTTGAGTTTTTTGTTTTTATGTTTGTTGAAATGACCGATGGATGATTCTAAAGTTAAAACGTTTAAATATTAATAAGCCTTTCATTAGTTTCTTAATCGTACAATCATAAACATTGTTATGTTCGCATTTGGTTAAAACAAGTATGAGCCAATTATCATGCATTTGATTTTGATATTATTATTTTTTATGAGCACTAGGATCTATTTTGTCTAAATATATCAAAATATCAACCAAACTAAGATTTATGATCATCGCATACACGTTCAAAATGCATTATTTCAAAGACTTTATAACTTATATTTAATAAGTTAAAAGTTACTGGATCGAATTTATCTTAAATCAAATTATGTTCGTGAGATTTTAAATAAAATTATGTAACTTTTAAACTACAAGAAGATTAAAGAAGTAATGCCATATTAGGTAAAAATGGATATCCACCGAACAAAAAATAACTCAACATATGACATAAAATTTCTAGTATAAACATCATCAGTATTTAAAAATGACTTGCATTTTTATACATATATAACGTTGTCTAGTTGAACTCATAAACATCCAATTTTTTTTTTGATAAATACCTGAATGATATGATCTTAACTTATTCTATAATGAAATTGTAGTTTTTCAGAATAATGATGTATCATTTTGTTTGAAATAACAAACTCAAAATCTTTTAAATAAATTTTGCCAAACATCCCTCAAACAAAAAATAATAACTGATTTATATCATTTAAAAAATGAATGCATGTCTATTCTCAAGATGCCAAATAAAAAATCCTAGTTTTCATTACTTTGTTTTGGAAAAAGTTAAAAAGATAAAAGCCAATATAGATCACATCAAAAAATACAAAATAAAATAATACAAGTGCGTGGACCCAAAAAGGAATCCCCAAAAGACAAGGGACCAAACTGCAAATAACAATTCTTTACTACCAAAAAAAAAAGCCCTTGTTGTCCAACACAGATGCAATGTACTACAACTTCTTCTGCCACAGGATTGAACTTCAACCCCTTGGATTTGCCCAAAACTGCCACTGGTTTTTTATTTTCAATTTTAATTATGTATTATATTATAGTTTTAATCATCTCAAATCATTATCCAGTGGTCCCAGGCGCATTAAACCGCGGTGGTCTCGCCCAATAAAACCAGTCAGCAAGTTGGAACTTGTGGGAAATTTCATTAGCCTCACTCATTGGTCTTTGTGGTCCAGCTCCACTTGATTCCAACCCTTTCCCACTGCTATTGCTCAGTCTTGCACTATATAAAACCACCACAACTCCTCTCACCTTTTCCTCCCACAATCACTGCTTTCCACCACCAGTCGCCACCACCACCGCCGCCGTATAACAGCCGGGAAATGAGGTCCGCCACCGCGTATCAACAGTGCCAGAAACAGCAGCCCCATTTTCTTGATTCTTGCTCTCTTTGCAATAAACCTCTGAGCCAAAACAGTGACATTTACATGTACAGGTTGGTTAAAGTTTTCATTTTTGGAAAAGGGATCTTGTTTTTGGGTTGATTTATTGATGGGTTTTTGTTTTCTTGAATTGTAGAGGAAATACACCGTTTTGTAGCCAAGAATGCAGGCAAGACCAGATTGAAATGGACGAAGCAAATGAGAAAAGATGGAAAATTTCTTCCAAGAGATCCAGTAGTGTTAGGCAAAACAATGATTCAAAGAAGGAATCTGATACTAACAAGGCTGTACGGACAGGGACTGTGGCTGTGGCCTAATTCAAGCCTGTGTTGTACAAATAAATACCAAGATTCAAGCCAAGAAATAAAGAGAGAGAGGAGAGAGAGGATTCCAGAAGACTCAGATGCAGGAATTGATGAAGAGTTTTATAGAATTCAGAGATGTGTAAAGAGAGAGAGGGAGAGGTGGGCAGGAAGGAGAGAAGGTCCTGCATCAAACAATTTTGATTTTTTTTTTTCCTCCTTTTTTGGTACTGCATTTTAATGTCTATATGATGAAGTCCCTTTTGTTTGGATTCCATGAGATGTGTTATGAATCTTTGTTCATCATCATCATCTCTTATTCAATGCTAATTTATCCAAGTTCAGTCATCTCTCTCTCTCTCTCTCTGGAAAATCTGCACAAAGGTTTTGAGCTTGCTTGGTGAAGTAGATGGAATCTAGAGTTTAGAGTATAAAAGTCCATTTGCAAGTTGTTTACAAAATTTGTCAAATACATATTTAGATGAACTTTTGAAGGGGTCTTTCTCTTGTAATTTGTGACTTCTTGAAAAATTGCCTGTGCGTGGAAGTAAACAAAAATGAAATTTGCCCAGATATTAATGTTAGAAAGGTTTTTTTTTTTTTCCCTAAAGCATTTGATAGAAAATTAGTTTCTGGTGGCACTTAATTGAGAAAAAGTCTCCAAACAATATAAGTTTTTTTTTTTTTTTTTTCCAATTATGTTTCATCCAAAAGATTAATATAAAGTCCTTGAAAAGATGGATCTTCATATTTTTCAAAATTTCATCTAAATGATCAAAATAATCATATAAAATGGTTAAAAGATGTTTTCTTATATTTTTCAAATCAAACTTAACAACGCTTTTTCTTTTTTACCAAATTTATAGAAGTGGTTAGGAAATATATTTCTATTAATCTTATAAAATATTTTAGTATATTTGTCAAAAACAGAAAATGATTAGAAAAAATATTGTTATTGTTTCTAAAAGAGTATTTATTTTCTTGACCAATAAAGGATATTGTACTTCAGCGTTTAGTTCTAATCATCAAATTCATAGGTTTTAATGCATAATTCATCATAATATTTTGTTACTGTAATTTTATAATATAATATCTTGTATGAAGATCTTCAAATGAATTACTACCTCCGTCCCAGGTTATTTTGCCTACTTTGACCGGCACGGAACCTAAGAAAAAACTGTTTGACTTTGATGTGATGTGTTATTTTAATATTTTTGAGTGGCAATTTTGTAATTAATGTGTGTTTTTGAGTGCAAAAGTTGTAAAATGAAAGAAATGGAGGGGTAAGAAAGTAAATTTTTTTTTACCATTTTTGGGTTGACAAAATAAGATGGGACAAACAAAAATGGAAAGTAGGCAAAATAGAGCGAGACGGAGGGAGTATGTCATAATCCTTAGATTAAAAATCTCAATAAAAATACAAATGGTTAATTTGGGTTTTAAAAATCTTTGTGAAGTGAGAAATGGGACATTTGGTAATACTACCTCCGTCCCAAAATAAATGACGTTTTAGCAACTAAAATTTGTCCCAAAATATTTGTCGTTTTCGTATTCCAAAACATATTTACATGCAATATACCAAATATGCCTATATTTACTCATCTCAAATTAAATGTGTTAAAGAGATAAAAGTTCCTCATTAATTAAACTTAAATAGGGGTAGATTGGACTTTTTATCACATTTCTTAATATACGTGCAGAAAGCTAAAACGTCATTTATTTTGGGACAGAGGTAGTATTTTTTTAGAAAAAATTATTGTGTCATCGATTTTAATAGGTACACGAGTATCCATGTTGTCTCTCCTTTGTAAATACATAGAGATCTATGTCCATTACCTTCACGACAAAGTAATGTCTTTA
This sequence comes from Scutellaria baicalensis, assembly GCA_005771605.1. Classification (NCBI taxonomy): domain Eukaryota; kingdom Viridiplantae; phylum Streptophyta; class Magnoliopsida; order Lamiales; family Lamiaceae; genus Scutellaria; species Scutellaria baicalensis. The sequence goes on from CM016722.1 coordinate 49,338,537, forward strand.
ATGTTGGATGTGATGTTGATCAACTTTTATTTTTCAATAATAATGCTCTTTTTTTTTTCTTTTTTTTTTTCCTTTTACACTTAATTCTAATATTATATTTTACAATAATTCTTACTTTTATTTTAAATCAAGCCTAATCGTGGCATAAGATTTAAAGCTTTGCAACCTTTTTATGTGTTATGACTTGTACCAAATAGTTATTAAACAATAATGTCTAGCTAGCTAGTTTAAATGTCATATTTATTATATAGCAACACCCAACTTGATTTGTTGTTGGGAAATTATAGCCACATCAATCCTCTTTCATGGAAAATTCCACGACGTGCAATTCCTAATTGTATACCGCCGACGTGTAACGATATCATCCCTTGTTATATGAAAAATGAGATCAATTGATATACTGAATATCGAACTCATCATCGATGGACATATATTAATGTGTCCGCAATGAGTAAGACAATATGACAACTACTTTTATATCTAATTTGTAGATGTGGAGATGATATATCATATATCAAAGGGTTAATTTCAAAAAACCACCCAACTTATTGACGTTTTGCAAATTGCAACCTCATCTTTTTTTTTCCCCCAAATTACCACCCAATCTTCTGATTTTTTGCCGATTGCAACCTCCGTTCAAATTTTGTATATAAATTTGTCAGAAAAGTGTATCCATATTTACCGGAAAAGTATACAAATTTCAAACAGAGGTTGCAATCGGCAAAAATCCAGAAGATTGTATGGTAATCTGAAAAAAAAAAAAAGATGAAATTGCAATTTGCAAAAAGTCAATAGGTTGGTGGTTTTTTGTCATTTACCCTGTATCAAAAGATGGTCATAAAACTTTTGAGAACTTTTCTGAAATGAGAATTTCTTATGGTTATCTTTTCATCTAATTTATTTCTGGATCATGTGGAAGAAAATATGAAATGTAAACATGAATTTTCTTTGAAATTTATGAGCCTCTTGTGACTGAGAAGTGAATAAATTTTAAATTATCTGAACTTCAATTAGTGTAAGCTCGATTTTTTCCATCATCACAAAAAAAAACTAAGTGACTCATACTCAAATCTTATTGCACAACATAGCTGCTATTAGATATTTTAGTAATATTGAACTAACTACAAAAGGAAGATTGTGATTTTTTAGATAAATGCCCTAATTTCAAAAATTATATTTCATGGAAGAATTTTGAAACACTCACAATCGCCACATTGAATCCACATGTATTCTACATCCATGCATACATTAGAAAATCTTGATGATCATCCCAACAAATAGATCAAATTTACACTTAATCACTTAAAGCATGATTGACAAATATTTATAAGAAGTGACATAAACTAAAAAATGTTTAAATATATTGAATCCTTTTGGCCAGGACTAAAATTAGAAAATTAGATATGTAACATCAAATTATACTTTCATAACTGTAAGTAAAACAAGATGATTAAAGTACTAGGGTAGTGCTATATGGACGGATTTTGTCCAAGCCAGAAACAATAAATTTAATTGTGTATAAACAAATATTTATTAAATTTGTTTGTCAATTTATAATATTAAACTTTCTCTTTCATTGCAAATATTAATCCAATAAGTAATTTGAGGAGAGAGAATTATGGAGACTACTCTTGAAAGAAAAAATTATAGTTTTAGTAATTAGTGGAGAGAAAATTATGATTTCAGTTTCAAATTTAAAATTTACAAATTTTAAATTATGCATATTTTCTTCAAAGATACGATAATCATTACTACACGATTTTGAGTTTTAATTACTGATATACTTTTTTCTGTCCTGAGCAGAATCTACACACATAGAATTAGCCCGAAAATTTTAATCCACGTAAAAAAGAGAGTATATGGGACCTATGTGGAATAAAAGATAATATAATGGGCCACTTTGCAATTACAAATTACTTATAATGAGTTAAGCATTGAAGAAACTCAGAAGGTTCTATGAAACTTCATTGGCACATTCATTTATAAATCTTTATTGAAAAATGTGCCCTCAATTTTATTAAAGAAATTCAATATTTTAGTGCTTAGAGTACTAAATCTTTCTTAAAAGTTGTGCTACTATGTATATAAAACTAATTTTAATTTTTTGAGATTCTTGTAGAGCCCAATCAGAAGATACCAATTATTTTGGGCACAACAATTTATTATAAAAGTTATGTCAGAAAGAGACACGTAACTCATAGTATTCATCAAGAATTAACTTAAAATATTGTAAACCCCTTTTGTTTTTTGTTTTTTTGTTTTTCCACTTTACTCTCCTATTTTTTATTACCTTTTTATTCCAATTGTGTAGTTCATTTATACTACCTTCGTTATAAAAAATGACGTCTTAGTTTTTACATATATATATTAAGAAATTTGATAAAAAGTCTAATCTACCCCTATTTATGTCTAATTAATGAGGAGCTTTTATCTCTTTAACACATTTAATTTGAGATGAGTAAATAAGGACATATTTGGTATATTGCATGTAAATATGTTTTGAAATACGAAGATGACAATTATTCTGGGGACAAATTTTAGTTACTAAAACGTCATTTATTTTGGGACGGAGGTAGTATATTTTTGCTCTTTACAATTTGACCCCATATTTATTCTTTGCTATTAGAAACCCATGTTTAATTATTAGGTGTAATAGTTCTTTATAACATAAAATTAAGTTTTATATCCTAATATATCAGTTTGTTGTTTTAATACCAGAATTTGGATTAAAAATATAAAATAACTCTTACATTCACATGTGTATAGTGTAAAGTTAATGACTATGGTGATTAGATGAGTGAATCTCTCGTGATACCGTCTCAGTGATCATTTTTTGTGAGACGGGTCAATCCACAACTCATGCTTCACAATTCATATATAAATTTTTGAATATGAGTTTGGTTAATGGGTAAAAAGGATTCGTCTCACAACAACTATTCGTGAGACTGTCTCATACAAGTTTTTGTGTGATAAGATATGCTATATTTAAGCAAAAGTAAAGTGCCATCTATTATATTTGTGATAACAAAACTCTTAATCTATCAATTTTATATGTATCACATAATCTTGTGGTTTTGGATCATTTCTGTTATCCTAACCATCATTGGCACATTATTTACGTGTTTTTCGTTATCATATCAGATATCTAACATATCGATTAATTTCATTTTTCATATAACGAGAAAATAAGAACATTACACGGTGGACATATTAAAAACTATCCTTCATGGATATTTTAATATATTTCGATCTTAGAAATGATAATCCCTTAATAAAAATTAATTATGTTAGAATTTGAGTTCTGAATAGTAAAATTATGTCTTATAAAATTTTGAAACCGTTTGAAAATATCAAATTTTGTGAATGTAAATATATGAAAAAATGAATGAAGAAAGTCAACATTTCATAACGCAATGAGAGTCAACAATTCCACATTCTTCTAGAATACAACTACACTTACCTTTAAAGTCGTAGATCATTTAATTTTGCTTTGGTCTACATTTTCAATTTTATAGGTTTGTAATAAATTCTCTTACATTGAAGTTTTTTTTCTTTCCATAATTAGAAACAGTAATATATTAGTGCTTACATGAACCGATTTCATTAAATCTATTTATAATTATATCATAAGATAAAGGTTATTATGAGTCTATGCATTTGTTAAAATACTATACATTTCTAATAATTTTGAAGTAATCACCGATTAAGCTAGGATGTTTACAGAGATTATACCAAAAAATTGATATATAATTATGTAGGTAAGGACTATTATGTGACCAATATATTTATTAGACATGGTTAATGTACTATATTAGATAAAAATCGAATACAAAAAACAAGATCATAGAAGCAAATTGAAAAAAAAAAATGACTGAATCTTTTGATAAATAACAAAGTGGCATAGAAATTAAATAATTTAGCAACTACTTTAAAGTGACTTAAGAGAATTTGATTATTAAATTATATATAGATTAGATCCAAGGATAGTTTTTGTAATTCATGATTCATTCTAATATTTTTCAACAATATACTTTCACTTGCATAAACATTGAGAATCCATTCCTTGCACAGAATTTTCAACACACACTGTAAATGATGGAACAACTCAATACTCGATTCGAGATCGAACCCTAACTTAACTTTTTTACATCATGTTACTTTAGCCCTTTGCAGAATCATAAACCTTCTCCTACTCACCCCGCCAATGTGTTCACTTATCTTAGCCAAGTGCGCCATACGTCTCTTGGCCGACTCCGGGCCCCCCGTCTCCTTCGCAGGCTGCTCGTTTCTCGACTCGTCTTCGACACTGTCTGCGTATTTTGTCGGAGGGCTTTCCACCGCTTCAACTCGAACTATGTCCTTCAGTGTCTCCACCACCTTGCTCATCTTCGGGCGGTCCTTGGCACTCTTCACCAAGCAACTATCGGCTAATTTGGCAATTTTACGAGCCGCACTAAGCGAGTACTGGTTTTCGAGCCTCGGATCCATGATCATGCCAAACTTCCGACTCTCGGACGGATAATTTTTCGCCCATTCCAATAGCTTCTGCTCTGATTTGGGGCGATCCCTTTCTAGAGATCGTCTACCTGCCAAGATCTCGTATAGAACAACACCAAAGCTCCAAACGTCGCTCTTGGAAGTGAGATGTCCTGTTTCTATGTAATCCGGGGCAGCATATCCATATGTTCCGACAACCTAGTACAAAGGATAAGTCTAGTTTTTCATTTGTTACACAACAATAAATCCATGTTTAGGAAAGGAAACGCACCGCAGTTGAAACATGGCTGTAACCAGCTTTCGGGCCCTCTCGGGCCAGCCCAAAGTCCGAAAGCTTTGCCTTGAAGTTTTCATCTAACAACACATTCGATGACTTGAAATCTCGATATATGACCTAATCATTCGAGCAAACAACAAGTAAGAATCACGGGCCACACATCGTTTTCAAAAACTAAATCAATTCTTCATCATTTTGAAAACGAATAGATGGTAAAGATGCAGGGTAAAGAAGAACCTGGATTTCTAACTCTTCATGTAAATAAGCCAATCCTTGAGCTGCACCAAGAACTATTTGTAGTCTACTACCCCATGACAATGGTGGATAACCCTTGTCGAAAAGATGATCTTCCAAGCTTTTGTTTGGCATGTACTCGTACACGAGTAGCCTCTGAATACCCCTCTCTCCATCCACGGCGCAGTATCCAATTAGTTTAACGAGATTTGGGTGTTCGACTACGCCTAGAAATTGCACTTCTGCTACCCATTGTTTATGACCCTGAGAGTGATCCAACAAAACATCTAACACTTGGCATAGAAATATCAATTATTTGTTTGTTACGAAGCTTTACAATGTAGATTAGAGTATTATCGAATAATGTTCTTAATGCTCGGAATATTTAGGACAAATACAGAGTCATCATGTTCTAATTTGTTGTTCAACACACATTAATGTTTATGAATCTTTCTTCATATATAACTAGTGATTCTCTCAGCCAAAAATGTGGGTTGGATTCGCAGAAATATAGATGCATTTTCAAAGAATCCACAACTCCCAATATCCATTCTCAAATTGCAAGCAAGATCTAAGGATACTACAAGTTGATTATATTACCAAACCATCAAAACTCAGACAAGAACCTTAAACGAATCCCTCAAGCCAAAACAACGAGACAGCTAATTCAGAACAAACCAAATCAGTAGCACGACAAAATCGAAACAAACCTGATAGCCATCTCTATTGAGTTTCTTGATAGCAACAACAATGGAGTCACCCTTTCCTTCAACAGGCTTGATCATCCCTTTATACACACTTCCAAAACCACCTTCACCAATCTTAAGCAATCTGCTAAAGTTGTTAGTTGCCTGTTTCAATTCAGAGTAGGTAAAAACCCTCAAATTCTGAGCCTTTTCCTCGTACAGTTCCGGAATACTACGAGGAGAAGTAACCGAACACGAGGACTTGGTAACCCTCTCAGCTTCGGAGATGTCGGATTGGCAGCTCTGGTTGTTCAGAATCGGGGCTGATTTCTGCACTCTGCTTCGATTTCTATCCTTAAAGTAAGTGAAACACTTCATGTTTCTTCCTCGACTTATGCTAAAACTGAATTTGAAACCCTACCCATAAAAATATAATCCAGCTGAAAACAGAGTAAAAGAATAATGTTGGATTTGAATGGATAATGGTGAAGAAGAGGTGGTGTAAATGTTTAAATAATTCTTGAAAGGATGATTACCTCTCAAAGCATTTAATCCTGCTTTCGCTCAACTGTTTGAACTTTCAACGCGGTTGAAGATTTATCTTCCATATATATATATATATATTTATATATCTGGTTTTGGCTTTCATGTTTCATTCTTCATTTTCTTGCATAATAACTCTCTCTCTCTCTCCTATCTGGAATGGAGAGGGGTTGCTGTCAAATAGATTTGAAGGGAAGTAGTTGAAGAAATTTTCTTTGTTTGTTTGTTCAAGAAAGAAGCCTGCTTTTGTAGGTGGAGAGAGAGAGAGAGAGAGAGAGTTTCCTAGTACAGACAATTGGGACACGAAGGTCTAGAAAGATCATCTGCTCTTTACAAGCAAGATGTTGGATGGTCCCAAAGAAGATGGAGAAAATGAGATACCAATCTATCAGATTTGTAGTTATATATGTATTGTTGGGGAGGAGATGAAAATTGACTTTTTTTTTAATCGAGCTTGATGTAAATCGATCATAGGTCTCAATAAAGTGAGATGAAAATTGAGAGATGTATTCGTAAGTTTCTTAATCAAGTGAGACGTAAGTTAACAATAAATTCATCAATAAAGTAAGATGTAAATAAAGGGATGTGCTTATGCTTATGGGCTGAACAGTGGGGCGGAATGTAAATTGACCATATGTCCAATTAGGTGGGATGTATATCAATGTGTTTGAGTAGCAAACACCCTTGAGAGAGAGTTCGGCGGGTGGGATGTAAATCGGTCATAGATTAAGATCTCACTCATGGTGTAAATCTAAATCGAGATATATATACGAGTGACAATATTTATAAGAGTCAGTGTAAATCTACCAAACACGGAGTTTGAACTTGCATTATCGGAAAATTTTTCCCCATAGCATAATGGAATTTGAACATGCGTTGCTGAAAGATGCCTCCCCACCTCACCGTCAAGGATGAAAATATCGATATCGCATGTCATATCGCAACTTTGATTTTACGGATATATCGATGGATATATCGATATCGCAAAAAATTTGAAAAAACAACGGAAATCTTATTAAAATTCTGTAAATTTAATATGAAATTTTAGGGATTATTTTTACACTTCATTACACATATATTCCACTCAAAAACACATTAAAATAATATATTTAAAACTAACATATAGATAATAAGCATTATAAATACTGTTTTTCGAATGAAAACTGGTAATATATTACATAATACAAGACAAAATTACTAAAATTACATCACACAATACACTAGTATCAAAAGGATGACATATGAGGTTCAAACATAGTAGATGAAATGTCATTTTGATCCAAGTAGTACTGATACCAACTCATCACATTAGAGTACTTATTAATATAGTTATGCACATGACATTCATAAGTTGTTCGATCTCGTCCAACTGCTTCATCATGAATTGGATAGTGTACACTAATCCAATCATATTGTTGATACTCATTTTGATTTCCATACGACATTTGAGGAGGTGGGTGATGAAAAACAACTCGAGTACTCCAACCAAATTGTGAACTTTCAAAGGTGTCAGCAACATATAAATCTTGAGACATATCATTATGTTCATTGCTACCCATATTTATTGAATCAAAACTGACTAAAATTCGTTCAATATCAATAGATGAACTTTCTTTTTGATTTCAAGCACGTATTCTAGTGTATTTTTTACCAATAGCCCCTATCTCTGGACATCATTCTCTGCTTCCATGATCCATATCTTGTGTTGCATGACTAAACTCGGCCTCACCAGTGAATGGACTCAATAACATTTGGTTAGAAACATAATCCTCTTGATTATATTCACCATTCCCACCATCATCATTGACATCATCATTGTCATCATTTCCACCATCACTATTTCCACTATTTCCTCCATCAGTAGAGCTATTTGATTTTGAAGTAGAAGATGTATGGTCAACTTCTTGTTGTAACACTTTATCAATATCAATGTCATAATCACGAGCCATAGCAGCTACTTTTGGATCAGAGTTTCCTTCATTGTCAACTAAGTGTGCTATAAATATGGATATGAAAGATTGATGTAAGAAGAGAATATATTCCTTCCACTATCAAACAAAATACACTATACAAAGTTAAAAAAAAAAATCACATAGTTCAATTTTTTGAATCAAAATCGCTCATTTTGATATACATGCGATATTTTGCGATATATCCACGATATTTCCCAATTTCTATCCAATTTTGTACTACACTGAACCGATATCAAAATTGATATCGATATTTTGCGATATTTTACGACATATCCGCGATACCCAGGAAAAAAGATATTAACACTCAATATCCGTATCGCAATATCCGTATCCGCGATATATCTGTGATATTTCACGATATTTTCACCCTTGCTGTACGGCCTTACCATTAAGCTATGCCTTTTAAGAATCAAAATTATACGTACACACAAAGATAAGTTTAAATTCTATGAGAAATAAAAGATATGAATATAGATGAGTTATTTAAATATTTAATCACCTATTGAATTAAAGAAGTTAGGTACAGCTCATTTGTAAGTTAATCCACGACCCACTAATATACCCAAATCATAACCAAAGTTGAGGACAAGTTATATTAAAATGGTGATCATTTGGACTTTTGCATAGCCCATGGTCAAATAGTAGGAACGTGACACAACTCAAAAGTCTTCTTAGAATAATATTTTCTTTTCTTGTCTTATTTTGTACATTTTGTTTGATAAATTCTCCAGTTGTTAGGCTGGAGATTTGGACTAGGTCTTTTATTCCCACGTTTAATCATCCACTTTTTTGCATGGCATATATTGGATTTTACTGAAATTGCAATAATATTACCTATCACATCTCTTCTACCAGTAAATCGATTCTTGTGAGATCATTTTACGAATCTAACTAATAAAATAATGCTTAATTTCTAAAATTTTAATTATAGATGATATAAAGATTAATAACCCACGACGACAAACCAAGAAACAAAAATATTATATTCCAAGTTCATTCATATGAAATATTAATTTATCATTCGAAATATAACTTTTTTATACATTATTGATTTTTTTTTAGAATAGTTTAAGCTGTTGGTTTATCTCCACCTTGCGATTCAAATGTAATAATTTGTCTTCACTTTCTACAAGAAGGTGATAGTGGAATATTGTACGGAAATTGTAAGACTTTGTGACTTTGGGTTTTAAAATAAGGATTTTACAATAAAGAATATAAAAGGAAAGAAACAAAAACAGAGTGCGGTAAGCGATGGTTGAGGTTTTAAACTATGTTTCTTTCTTTCTTTTATTTTTTTAAAAGATGAAATTTTCAACCAAAAATTGCAAAACCACTACAAGAAATGGTAAAATTGCAGCAAAATTTTAGGGGAAAAAATATTTTTCGCCTCTAAATAAATTACTTTAGAGCAAAAAATTAATATTCGCAATTAAATAAATTACTTTGCAACAAAAATTCAAAATTTTGAGACTAATTCTTCTAAAATATATACTGAAATTTATAAAATTAGCAGCAAAATCCTTGTTTTGCTACTAAAGTCAATTAACGACGAGCTTATAGCGACGACATTAACGGCAAAAAATTTGGCCACAAATTTAACAATGAATCTACATAGATGAGCGACGAAAATTGTAAGTACTGCTATTTCCCCTTTTCTTGTAGTGAACCTTGAAAGGCTACGTTAGAGAGAGCATTATATCCGTGGGATATATTCAAAAAGCTATGTAGTTCGGTAATTAAAAATAGATAATGAAAATGTATGTTTTTCGAGAATTTAGTATATTGTATTATAACATGTCAAATTAATTATATTGAAAAATGTGGATTGATGAAATATTTTATGTGAAATGTGAGTTGCCGATATTTTATGTGAAAACGTATATTTAATAATGGTTGATGATTGTAATATTGGTAGTAATAATTGTGTTCGGGTGTTGTAATCTAAATTTAAATTCGGAAACAAACATAAATAATATTTTGAAGAAGCTTCCAAATTCTGCCACGTGAATTTCTTTCCAAACATAGTTTAAAATATGAAAGATATTCAGTATTTTATTTTATTAATTATAAACACAACGTAGATATATAGCAAAATCGGAACAAGTTCTACTAATTTGTATGATGTAACGGATCTTGTAAAATGTTATATTCGATGAATTACATCGATTGTGATATCTATTATACACTTAATGTTCATGCAGAAATAGGTTGTATATATTTGTCCGAATCATATACCAATTTAGTGTCACACACACACAAATAAATAAAAGTATTAAATGTATAGAAGTTGGCATATGTTGAAATTTCAAGTCAATATATATGTGGATTTTTTTAGAGGTCTTTGGTATCTTTGATGTTTCTCCTATCTAACCGTTTATAGAAAGTCAAACCTTGTTAGGTTTTTAACAGTTCTAATTTAATTCATAATTAGACAGTGCAAAAATGATTTAGTCCACTCACAGTCCAGTTTTAATTTTTAATTTTACTAGTGTAAGAAAATCACATCTAGTAAGAATAAATTATTATCTTTTACAATTAAATATATTTTATATATATGAAATCATTTTTTTTAATCTAAGAAGATAGTTTCACTTTTTTTTTTATTCATATGAGTTTTTGGGTCGTTACTCAAGATAAACAATTATGAAAGCAAATGAATAAAATCAAACATAAAAAATTTAATTATTCAATTGAGATGATCATATATCATGTCAACCCCATTATTATTTGATAAAAACACAAGTACAAGATAACAATTTCATTTGTTAAATCAAAAATGTTGGATCGATCAATCTAACAAAGAATCTGACAAGTGCATTTGCTGGTATCATTTCCAGTATCCACACACTTGATGTTAGAGGGTCTTTTACTTGATCCATATCTGCTCAAAACCAGCAACTCACATGACTCAATGTTTCCATTTCCAGCACATGAACCTTTTCTTGGAATATCTGGAGCTGGACAATATTTTTGTCCTAATAAAATTCACACAATACAAAAATAAGTGATACGAAGAGTTAAAGTCATCTTTTGTTCCGTAATTATATATGGTGTCTGTTGATTTTGGTCTCATAAGTATCATGATTTTCAACTACGGATTGTTTGATTTCAGTTCCATTGTGACATAACGATTCGGATTTTGTTGGAAAATGAACTTTTCAATTATCCAAAAGTGACATGGCGGCACGATCAAGTCAATCCTTATGAATTTGACGTGTGCCGCCTCATCATTTTTGGGTTATCTGAAGGTTTTAATTGGATGGAAATGGATTGAAATCGAACTGATTCTTAAATCGTGGGACAAAACCAAGTTAAAAGACACTGAGATGAGAAAAATGATGCAAACAATCTTTATAATGAAATGTACGTTTTAAGATGGATAAAAATATTACCTAGAGATGGAGCGAATAGAGGTAGCAATATTGCTAAGCATAGTGTGAAGATTACAGCAAAGCTTTTCATCTTTTCTGGTTTTTTTTTTTTTAGCTTTTTGCTATCAAATTTTCGATGGAAATATATTGAAAGTGATGATGGGAAAGTGTATGAGAATAGTGGCCTTTTATAGGTGTGTAAATTCAGCAAAATTAAAAGCTTTAACCCAATTATTTTCACTTTCTAATTTCATTCAATTCTTATTACCTATTTTGAACACATTAGATATTACTTTATTTTAGATTATGTTTTGCTGCTAATTTAATTTTATTCCTTTTTCCAAGCCGCCATTAAATAGGAAATTTTCATTTTAGGAAAATAATTGATGTACTTAACCTTATTTTGCTATTGGATTAATTATTATCATAGTATAAACCTCATGTTATACATGGGATTTATAAAAAAAAATTGAAATAAATTTTGTAAATGGATTTTATAAAATATAATAATAATAATAATAATAGTGGTGGTATAATCTCGGTTAATATTTAAATATTTGGAATATCAGTAAGGTTTGTAACAATATATTTCAAGAATGGTTACTAAAAACAATAGTGTAATCTCAGTTAATTTCTAAATATTTGATATATTAGTAAGGTTTGTAACTATATATTTCAAAAATGGTTACTGAAAACAATAGTGTAATCTCATATAATATTTGATATATAAGTAAGTTTGGTAACCATATATTTCATGAATGGTAACTAAAAACAATAGTGTAATCTCATTTAAGATTTAAATATTTGATATATTAGTAAAGTTTGTAACCTTATATTTCATGAAATTTGTTAAAAGAACAGATTTACAAAATGGATATAAATAAACTAAAATGTATATGGATAAAGTAAAAGTAAATTTCTCATGATTAATTTCAATGATAAAAATTAATAAGTAAAAACTTTCTTTGTAAAAAAAATAAATTTGAAGAGTTGATACACAAATTTCATGAAGAAACGTATTATACTAGCCTTCAATCCCACAAAAATAGACTTGTTTATTATTTTCGATAAGTTTGTTATTATATATATATTAGTATAAATTTTAATTTCATACATACCCTTAATTAAATGTATACCACACTTCTCCCTACGCACTTTTTGAAAGTGAAAAAAAAAAGGACGACACTGGTAGAATTCGTGAAAGGCAGAGGGTATAATGAAATTTTACACATTTTCTTAATCTATGTCAAAACAAAAGTAGGTTTATCTTTGTGCATGTATTATATTGAGAGCAAGTCTTGTGTGAGATCGTCTCACGGATCTTTTTTCTTGAGACGGGTCAATCCATAACCCACACTTGATAATTCATATAAAAGTTTGTGGATGTGGGTTTAATTCATGGGTAATAAGGATCCGTCTCACGGAAACTATCCATGAGACCGTCCCACATGAGTTTTTGTGTTATATTGATATGTCTATGTATATATTTGCTTTTCAATTTACAATTACTAAAATGTAATAAATAAGGAGTAGGTCTTGTGCAAGACCGTCTCGCGGATCTCATTCTTTGAGACGAGTTGGGTAGGATTGGACATAATAAATTATGAAATACTTTTGTGTGTGTTAGGTAGTGTTTTTCTATATATCATGTAATATTTTTATATTATTTTATACAATATGAAAAATGCTAAAGTGCCCACGACAGACAACTTTTAATATGTTCACCCGCTAACGTGTAATTTATCTCATCTTCTGATTATATGAAAAATGAAATTAATTTTTATGCTAAATATATGATACGTCAACGATGGTCAATTATTGATATGCCCATAATGGGTAGGTAGTAGGATTATATCTAGTATATGTACATATGAAAATGATAAAATGCACATGATTGACAACTCTTAAAATGTCCACGCTGACGTTTAATGAATTTGTCTCGTGATTATATAGAAATTGAAATTAATTACTATGTACACAGTCATCTTGATATGCCCACAGTGTGTAGGCGTGCATAACTGTATGTACATACTGAGAGTTATGAGATGGTCTCACCAAAAGGAAGTGTTTAAGAAAGAAGAGTTTTTATTTTAATTAGAATTTACCGGTATAATTATAACAATTAATAAATATGTAAATTACTGGCAAATGATAGGTTATGATTAAATGATTACTATGTCCGTGCACTACTTATAAATATATTTAATTCTTTTTTATTATTGTATAATCCGGAATATTGTTTTGCAAGTAAGTATTTAATACTACCTCCGTCCCGGTTATCTTTGTCACCTTTGACCGGCACGAATTCTAAGAAAAAACTGTTGACTTTGATGTGATGTGTTATTTTAATGTTTTTGAGTGACATTTTTGTAATTAATGTGTGTCTTTTGAGTGTAAAGTAAGTAAAATGAAAGAAATTGAGGGGTAAGGTCGTAATTTTTTTGTTGCCATTTTTGGGCTGGCAAAGTTAGTTGGGACGTCCAAAAACGGAAAGTAGGCAAAGATAAGCGGGACGGAGGGAGTAATATCTTTAAGTTATTAGAAATATCAACTGTAGATTTTAAAATAATTTGATAAAATTCCCGGTAATTAATAAGAGCTTCAAATATCATATTTTTGCAATTCTTTTAAATATTTTTGAATTTTAATTCAAATATATGGAATAACATGTAAACTTTGTTAAAACATTGCTATAAATTATATATATTAAACTTTTTTTTTAGTAATTACACCAATAATTATAATTTTTTTTTTTACACCTGGTTTTGAAAATTTTATAGCTGAACAATTTATATAGTTTAGTTGGTTATGTGTGACAAAACAACTTGTGAAATAAGATGCAAAAATCTTGGAAAATTTATGTAATATATTTTGATTAAAAATAATTAAGAATGTCATTTCAATTTATACGTAAGGATTCTATGTCATTGTTTATTTATTTTAGGGCAAATGCTGCTGTGCACCAGGTGCACGGATCTGAATTGGTGCAACTGGGGCAACCCGATCCGGATCCGCGCACCTGGATTTTCTTTTTTTTTCTTCTTTTTTTCGCTTCAGGCTGTTACCTTTATGTTGTAAAGATGTGACCTTTACGTTATATAAGTGTGACCTTTATGTATAAATGTTATGACCTTTATGTTCAGTAACTTAGGAAAAAAATGAAGATTTTCAGGTTTTTTTGCTTCAGATTAAGACCTTTATGTTGTATTGTTGTAACCTTTATGTATAGTTCTTGTGACCTTTATGTACAAATATTATGACCTTTATAATCCATAACTTTGAAAAAAATTGAAATTTTCAAAATTCAGTGCATTTTAAGGATGAATATATGTGCAGCTAATATTTCATAAACGTAAATATGTACAAATTTTGTTAAAATTCTTCATTTTTTTCTAAGTTAGAGTATATAAAGGTCATTACATTTATACATAAAGGTCACACTTATATAACATAAAGGTCACATGCATATAACATAAAGGTAACAACCTGAAGTGAAAAAATAAAATTCAAAAAAAATAAAATAAATAAAAGTGCGCGGATCCGGGTCGACCCGGACCCGACCCGAATTGTACATACACCAGTTGCACAGGAGACTAACTCTTATTTTAGGGACATCAACCATTTCTACCCTATTTGTTATATATATAGACAAAAATAACACTCATTATAATGGAAAGACAAATCTAACCCAAAACTAAATTTTAGTCCAAAAATAGGCACATTGCTGCCAATGGGAATCGAACCCAGGACCGATGAGCAAATTAAGCTATAGTTCCACTGGGACAAATAAAATTTATATAATAGTTTTCGTGTAACACCTAAAAATAGGGTTACACAAAAACTCTTGAAATCAAGCTTACACGAAAACTCTTGAAATCAAGCTTACATGAAAACTTTTGAAAATCAAGCTTACACGAAAACTTTTGAAATCAAGGTTACACGAAAACTTTTGAAAATCAAGTTTACATGAAAACTCTTGAAATCAAGTTTACACGAAAACTTTTGAAAATCAAGCTTACACGAAAACTCTTGAAATTAAGCTTACACAAAAACTCTTGAAATCAAGGTTACACGAAAACTCTTAAAATCAAGGTTATACTAAAACTTTTCGTGTGTAAGCAATTGTTTCCCATTTTTCGTGTGATTTTATCCATCTTCACACGTGTCATTACCCTTTCTTAGAATTGGACTTACATATGTAGGTTAGGGGACATGAATTTCAGTGTGTGTCAAATCATGACACATTTGACTTTCAAAGTGGGTATTTTTGGCCCAAATTATAGCAAATATATTATATTTATCCTTTAAATATATGAGGGTTATTTTTGACCCACATTTTAAGAAATGTGTTATTATTGGGTATTTGTTCTTTATTTTAATATAATAGTCAATGAAGACTTAGCCCTGCTAAATTGGTGAATGGTGACGTCACTTGACAGACGTCATACGCTAGTGGATTATATTTATCCAAGATCCAATCTATAATCTTATATTACATATCTATACAATATATATAAAAGTAGGATATCCTTTCAAAAATAATTAAAATAAATTATTTATCTATTAAATAATTAATATTTTAAGAAACCTATTAATTGCTTTCATATTGTATTTATTGTAAGAAACTCAATATAAATAAATACAAATAAACCTATTGTATTTTAAGAAACTCAATACAAATAAAAATAAATAAACCTATTTATTGTATTTTAAGAAATTCAATACAAATAAATAAATATTTAATTTAAGAAATCAGTTATGATACTCAATTTAGTATTTATTGTATAGTAATTTCAAATAAAAAAATAAATAGGTAAATAAGATGAAATAAGAGATTATATATGTATTATCTCTCATCTTATTTTTAAGTACTTATTTTAAAGAGTAAATTACAAAAAAAAACAACTCCACCTATCGATTTTTTTTTCAAATTGCAACCTAATCTTTTTTTTTTCAGATTGTCACCCAGTCTTTCTGTGGTTTTGTCGATTGCGAATTTTCCGGTGAAATGGAGATCAATTTGTTCGCTTTGCAACCTAAACTTTGTTTTTTTTTTTTTTTATCTAATTGAATGCAACCTGAACTTTGTGTTTTTATCAGATTGCAACCAAGAATGAAAATTTCGATTTCGGTGAAAATATAGGTAACTTAAATTTACAGAAATATTGTGAAAATATCGATATCAATGGAAATACGAGTACATATATTTATTGTTATTTTTCCTATATTTATCAATATTTTCCGATATTTCATTAGAGGCAAAATCCTTGTTTTGCTACTAAAGTCAATTAACGACGAGCTTATAGCGACGACATTAACGGCAAAAATTTTGGCCACAAATTTAACAACGAATCTACATAGATGAGCGACGAAAATTGTAACTGCTATTTCCCCTTTTCTTGTAGTGAACCTTGAAAGGCTACGTTAGAGAGAGCATTATATGCGTGGGATATATTCAAAAAGCTATGTAGTTCGGTAATTAAAAATAGATAATGAAAATGTATGTTTTTCGAGAATTTAGTATATTGTATTATAACATCTCAAATTAATTATATTGAAAAATGTGGATTGATGAAATATTTTATGTGAAATGTGAGTTGCGATATATGTGAAAAAGTATATTTAATAATGGTTGATGATTGTAATATTGGTAGTAATAATTGTGCTCGGGTGTTGTAATCTAAATTTAAATACAGAAACAAACATAAAATAATATTTTGAAGAAGTTCCAAATTCTGCCACGTGAATTTCTTTCCAAACATAGTTTAAAATATGAAAGATATTCAGTATTTTATTTTATTAATTATAAACACAACGTAGATATATAGCAAAATCGGAACAAGTTCTACTAATTTGTATGATGTAACGGATCTTGTAAAATGTTATATTCGATGAATTACATCGATTGTGATATCTATTATACACTTAATGTTCATGCAGAAATAGGTTGTATATATTTGTCCGAATCATATACCAATTTAGTGTCACACACACACAAATAAATAAAAGTATTAAATGTATAGAAGTTGGCATATGTTGAAATTTCAAGTCAATATATATGTGGATTTTTTTAGAGGTCTTTGGTATCTTTGATGAAAATGTTTCTCCTATCTAACCGTTTATAGAAAGTCAAATGTTAGGTTTTTAACAGTTCTAATTTAATTCATAATTAGGCAGTGCAAAAATGATTTAGTCCACTCACAGTCCAGTTTTAATTTTTAATTTTACTAGTGTAAGAAAATCACATCTAGTAAGAATAAATTATTATATTTTACTATTAAATATATTTTATATATATGAAAATCATTTTTTATAATCTAAGAAGATAGTTTCACTTTTTTTTTTATTCATATGAGTTTTTGGGTCGTTACTCAAGATAAACAATTATGAAAGCAAATGAATAAAATCAAACATAAAAAATTTAATTATTCAATTGAGATGATCATATATCATGTCAACCCCATTATTATTTGATAAAAACACAAGTACAAGATAACAATTTCATTTGTTAAATCAAAAATGTTGGATCGATGAATCTAGCTAACAAAGAATCTGACAAGTGCATTTGCTGGTATCATTTCCAGTATCCACACACTTGATGTTAGAGGGTCTTTTACTTGATCCATATCTGCTCAAAACCAGCAACTCACATGACTCAATGTTTCCATTTCCAGCACATGAACCTTTTCTTGGAATATCTGGAGCTGGACAATATTTTTGTCCTAATAAAATTCACACAATACAAAAATAAGTGATACGAAGAGTTAAAGTCATCTTTTGTTCCGTAATTATATATGGTGTCTGTTGATTTTGGTCTCATAAGTATCATGATTTTCAACTACGGATTTGTTTGATTTCAGTTCCATTGTGACATGACGATTCGGATTTTGTCGGAAAATGACCTTTTCAATTATCCAAAAGTGACATGGCGGCACGGACAAGTCAATCCTTATGAATTTGACGTGTGCCGCCTCGTCATTTTTAGGTTATCTGATGGCCTTAATTGGATGGAATTGGATTGAAATCGAACTGATTCTTAAATCGTGGGACAAAACCAAGTTAAAAGACACTGAGATGAGAAAAATGATGCAAACAATCTTTATAATGAAATGTACGTTTTAAGATGGATAAAAATATTACCTAGAGATGGAGCGAATAGAGGTAGCAATATTGCTAAGCATAGTGTGAAGATTACAGCAAAGCTTTTCATCTTTTCTGGTTTTTTTTTTTAGCTTTTTGCTATCAAATTTTCGATGGAAATATATTGAAAGTGATGATGGGAAAGTGTATGAGAATAGTGGCCTTTTATAGGTGTGTAAATTCAGCAAAATTAAAAGCTTTAACCCAATTATTTTCACTTTCTAATTTCATTCAATTCTTATTACCTATTTTGAACACATTAGATATTACTTTATTTTAGATTATGTTTTGCTGCTAATTTAATTTTATTCCTTTTTCCAAGCCGCCCTTAAATAGGAAATTTTCATTTTAGGAAAATAATTGATGTACTTAACCTTATTTTGCTATTGGATTAATTATTATCATAGTATAAACCTCATGTTATACATGGGATTTATAAAAAAAATTGAAATAAATTTTGTAAATGGATTTTATAAAATATAATAATAATAATAATAATAATAATAATAATAATAATAATAATAGTGGTGGTATAATCTCGGTTAATATTTAAATATTTGGAATATTAGTAAGGTTTGTACAATATATTTCAAGAATGGTTACTAAAAACAACAGTGTAATCTCAGTTAATTTCTAAATATTTGATATATTATAGTAAGGTTTGTAACTATATATTTCAAAAATGGTTACTGAAAACAATAGTGTAATCTCATATAATATTTGATATATAAGTAAGTTTGGTAACCATATATTTCATGAATGGTAACTAAAAACAATAGTGTAATCTCATTTAAGATTTAAATATTTGATATATTAGTAAAGTTTGTAACCTTATATTTCATGAAATTTGTTAAAAGAACAGATTTACAAAATGGATATAAATAAACTAAAATGTATATGAAATAAAGTAAAAGTAAATTTCTCATGATTAATTTCAATGATAAAAATTAATAAGTAAAAACTTTCTTTGTAAAAAAAATAAATTTGAAGAGTTGATACACAAATTTCATGAGGAAACGTATTATACTAGCCTTCAATCCCACAAAAATAGACTTGTTTATTATTTTCGATAAGTTTGTTATTATATATATTAGTATAATTTTTAATTTCATACATACCCTTAATTAAATGTATACCACACTTCTCCCTACGCACTTTTTGAAAGGGAAAAAAAAGGACGACACTGGTAGAATTCGTGAAAGGCAGAGGATATAATGAAATTTTACACATTTTCTTAATCTATATATGTGAAAACAAAAGTAGGTTTATCTTTGTGCATGTATTATATTGAGAGCAAGTCTTGTGTGAGACCGTCTCACGGATCTTTTTTCTTGAGACGGGTCAATCCATAACCCACACTTGATAATTCATATAAAATTTTGTGGATGTGGGTTTAATTCATGGGTAATAAGGATCCGTCTCACGGAAACTATCCGTGAGACCGTCTCACATGAGTTTTTGTGTTATATTGATATGTCTATGTATATATTTGCTTTTCAATTTACAATTACTAAAATGTAATAAATAAGTAGCAGGTCTTGTGCAAGACCGTCTCGCGGATCTCATTCTTTGAGACGAGTTGGGTAGGATTGGATATAATAAATTATGAAATACTTTTGTGTGTATCAGGTAGTATTTTTCTATATACTAGTATCATGTAATATTTTTATATTATTTTATACAATATGAAAAATGCTAAAGTGCCCACGACAGACAACTTTTAATATGTTCACCCGCTAAAGTGTAATTTATCTTATCTTCTGATTATATGAAAAATGAAATTAATTTTTATGCTAAATATATGATACGTCAACGGTGGTCAATTATTGATATGCCCATAATGGGTAGGTAGTAGGATTGTATCCAGTATATGTACATATGAAAATGATAAAATGTACATGATTGACAACTCTTAAAATGTTCACGCTGACGTTTAATGAATTTGTCTCGTGATTATATAGAAATTGAAATTAATTAATATCTATATATCTAACGCAGTCATCTTGATATGCCCACAGTGTGTAGGCGTGCATAACTGTATGTACATACTGAGAGTTATGAGATGGTCTCACCAAAAGGAAGTGTTTAAGAAAGAAGAGTTTTTATTTTAATTAGAATTTACCGGTATAATTATAACAATTAATAAATATGTAAATTACTGGCAAATGATAGGTTATGATTAAATGATTATTATGTCCGTGCACTACTTATAAATATATTTAATTCTTTTTTATTATTGTATAATCCGGAATATTGTTTTGCAAGTAAGTATTTAATAATATCTTTAAGTTATTAGAACTATCAACTGTAGATTTTAAAATAATTTGATAAAATTCCCGGTAATTAATAAGAGCTTCAAATATCATATTTTTGCAATTCTTTTAAATATATTTGAATTTTAATTCAAATATATGGAATAACATGTAAACTTTGTTAAAACATTGCTATAAATTATATATATTAAACTTTTTTTTTTAGTAATTACACCAATAATTATATATTTTTTTGTTTACACCTGGTTTTGAAAATTTTATAGCTGAACAATTTATATAGTTTAGTTGGTTATGTGTGACAAAACAACTTGTGAAATAAGATGCAAAAATCTTGGAAAATTTATGTAATATATTTTGATTAAAAATAATTAAGAATGTCATTTCAATTTACACGTAAGGATTCTATGTCATTGTTTATTTATTTTAGGGACATCAGCCATTTCTACCCTATTTGTTATATATATGGACAAAAATAACACTCATTATAATGGAAGAACAAATCTAACCCAAAACTAATAGTAAAAAAATACCCATTTTTACTTGTGATATTGACACATTTTCAGAATTGACCAACCTTTTCAGCTTTTGACCCACCTTTTTAGCTTTGATAGCCCTTTTGGCAAAAAAAAAAAAAAAAAGGGCACACTGCTGCCAATGGGAATCGAACCAGGACCACAATGAACAAATTAAACTATAGTTCCACTGGGACAAATAAGATTTATATAATAGTTTTCGTGTAACACCTAAAAATAGGGTCACACCAAAACTCTTGAAATCAAGCTTACACGAAAACTTTTGAAAATCAAGCTTACACGAAAACTCTTGAATCAAGGTTACACGAAAACTCTTGAAAATCAAGCTTACACGAAAACTCTTGAAATCAAGCTTACACGAAAACTTTTGAAAATCAAGTTTACACGAAAATTCTTGGAATCAAGGTTGCACGAAAACTTTTGAAAATCAAGCTTACACGAAAACTCTTGAAATAAAGGTTACACGAAAACTCTTAAAATCAAGGTTATACTAAAACTTTTCGTGTGTAGGCAATTGTTTTCCCATTTTTCGTGTGATTTTATCCATCTTCACACGTGTCGTTACCCCTTCTTAGAATTGGACTTACACATGTAGGTTAGGGGACATGAATTTCAGTGTGTGTCAAATCATGACACATTTTACTTTCAAAGTGGGTATTTTTGGCCCAAATTATAACAAATAGGTTACATTTGTCCTTTAAATATAGAAAGGTTATTTTTGACCCACATTTTAAGAAGAGTTAGTACTTCAAAATACCACTTTGGATATAACAACATAAAATTTTGCCATTGAAGATAAAACATTATCACAATATACCATCAAATATAACTTAATATAACATTCTACCACATTTTTCATCAAAAATTACCTCATTACCCTTGTTGACTTTCCAAAACCAATTTTCCAAACCTTTTCATTTTTATTTCCATATAATTAATTCTTGATCCAAACAAAATATATAAATTTATCAGGCCCAACATGCTTCCGTAAAATAAATTAATCTGTTGGAGATCATACCTTTCTTCGACCAGAACAGCACCGGGTGAGGTGGCTCGCAACACCACCAGCTGGAAAATCACTGCCCCTAAACCGTTTTACGAACAGCTCCTCACTGTTCAACTTTGCTCTCTTGGAAGTTGGTCTACAAGTTATCCAGCTCCTTCAGCGACTGCCCAGCACAACCTTGGTTCGTTTCCTACACCAGGTGTACAAGGAATCCTTCCAACAGATAAATAAATCGAACGGAGACACGTTGAAGCTAAAGCCTCTCTTTTATTAAGAACTAATAAATATTTATTACATCATCTATAAACTCCTTTTGGGAGGAGAATATAGGATTAGCCTCTCATTGAGATGGCTATCACTCGTAGATACATAAACTAAAAACTAAAACTCAGAAAACTTATATTATTACAAGAGGGATATTGTTTTGAAGAAAACTATGGAGAATGGTTGATGTCCTTAGCTTCCTTCTGCTCGATCTATTTATAGATGGAAATCCGGACTTGAAATTCGGATTTCAAACTTGCTTAAGCCAGCTGTCCACCTTTTTCTGAGTGGATCAACCACTGAGTCCGTGATTGCCAGCTTTTCCTTTCTCGTGACTTACCCCATGTGAAATTGTCGGGGAATCTTCTTTTCTTTCCCGTGACTTTTTCGCATGTGATATTAGTGGGGCGTGACTCAGCCCATCTCACTCTGTCGAGGAATCTTTGAAGTTTGGCCTTCGTGGGCCCCTCGGATAGCTTTTCTTTTGAGCAGGCTCTTTGTCATTTTCTGCTCTTCTTTCTCGTCTGTCGGGTTTGGATCGAAACCCTTTTCCAAACTCGGGTTGTTTCTACTCCGGGCATGCTTGGCAAATATGATCTTTCCATCTGCCAATATGTGCCATGTTGCAGAACTTCCGGTAAGTCTCCTTGCTTGCCGGTATCTTGTTTTCCCAAAGGATTCTTCTCTTAGTTTCAAAGAGATCCTCTGCAAAGCTTGTAGTAGTTCCTGTCATGGAATTCAGCATGAAAGATCCATTTGCTGAATTGTGAAAGAACTTGAAGTGGTATTTGACTTTGTCCATTTCAGTTAGACAAACCCAAAGACCCCATGCTCGTCTAGTAGAAGCGTCATCTTCTGAGAACGATCCTACTAAGATTGGAGTATCTTCTGGATTCACCGCCTTGATGTTCTTCAAAGCGTTTCCATCTGGTCTCCTAAGCTTGATGAAGTGAAAGGCTTCATGGAAACCCTTCTTAGCTGGTTCTGGAGCTGCACTGAAAAAATATAACTCCAGAATATCTCCTCTGGCCAAATATTGATTATTGACCCAAGTCTCGTGTACCGCCGTTCCTATCCATTTCGGTAATTTCGAAATTTCTGGGAAATTTGGTGAAACAGTATAAACTGAAGCAAGAGCTCCAAAATTATACCATTCTTGTACTTCATTTGGATGACTTCCTGGTTTCATCCAAACTCTAGGATATTTTCCAGAGGCATCGATAATCGTCCTCTCTGGGTGTATACCCTGTCTTGTGATAAGTTTCTCCCATTGCTTCTGGTAATCCTGCATAGGTGAAGAAACTAAAATCTCGTTAGTTTGAACCTTATTTTTGCCAGTCTGTGGCCTTAGGTTCAACTCTCCCTCTTTTACCCCAGAGGTGCTGGGTTGACTTGAAGACTCGGGTTTTGACACCGGAGCTTCAACATTTGTCTCAGTTGATGCACCCTTAAAGAATACATCATCCGAAGAACTCTCGGTTATGGTATTTGAATCCATAACAATCGGGTTAGAGGCCCGCTCTCTTGTTTCCCTCGTTTGCACCGTTGGAGATGCAGCCTGAAGGATAGGCCCTTGTAGCACCGTGAACAATTGTCCATGGGCATACTGGCATGCTCGTATTAGACCAGAGACGGATCTCTGATCAGCCTGTTGAAGTCGCTGTGCAACTTCTGCATTGATACATAAAGTATCAAAGCCTCGTTGTAGGCTCTCTAGGTCTTCCCTGAGCTGCCTTACTCGTTTGAGGACCTCGTCAGCGACGTGTCCTTCCATCTCGTGTTAGGAAATCTGCAAGAACATTTTCATTAGATTTCACAATGACAATATCATAATCATAATATTGACATTCAGCCTGCCATCTTTGTATCCTAGCTTTTTCTGGTTTAGATTCAATTTTATTTTTCAGAAAAGCTTTGACACTAGAATTATCGATCTTCAGGATGAACTTCTTGGCTAGTAAGAATAAAGGCCATTTCTTGAATGACTTCCTAACTGCGAAGAACTCCTTCTCGTTGATATGCCATTTAGCTTCACTGTCTGTGAATAACCCACTGCAGTATCTGCATAGCATTTCTCCATCTGGTGTAGCCTTCATTAGAACAGCTGCCCACCAATGGTCACTGGCATCTGTGTAAAGAACCAGTTCATCCTCGTCTTGGGGTATAACAAGTTTTGGAAGTTGTTTACAAACCTCCTTGAGTTGCTTAATCCCTTCTTGGTGTTTATCTTCCCAGATGAATTTTGCATCCTTTTTCAGTAATGGGCTAAACACCTTCCTGTAATTTGCCAGATTGTTTATAAACATACCAGCAAAGTTAACAACTCCGAGAAAACTTTGAAGTTGTTTCTTGTCTTTGAGGATATCTGGAAATCCTTGAATCTTTTCCACAATATGGTTTTGTAGGATGATTCCAGATTCATCAATCTCAATTCCAAGGAATTCGATCTGTCTTGTAGCGATCACTGCCTTTTTCTCAGAAAGCACTAATCCTTCCTTGTGACAAACATCTGAAAAGATTTCCAAATGCTTGAGATGTTCTTTCATGTTTTTAGAGGCGATGAGTATATCATCGATATATACGAACATGAAGCTGAAATAATCTTTGAAAAGATTATCCATCTTTCTTTGATATATCTGAGGAGCGTTTGCCAATCCCATGGGCATCACGTTCCAGATATAATGTCCTTGTGGTGTGGAGAAAGCTGTAAACTTCTTGCTTCCTTCCTCCATCATAATCTGGTAGAATCCAGATTTACAATCGAACTTAGAGAATACCTTAGCCCCTTTGATGCTGTTGACAAGGTGTTCTCTACTCGGGATGTAGTATCCATCGAACTCCAAGATGTCATTAATTCCTTTGTAATTAATAACAAGTCTTGGCTTTCCTCGCTTGATTTCTCCATGATTCCTAACAAGGAATCCCGGGCTGCTGTATGGAGAAACTCCTGGTGAGATAAGCTTAAGGTCCAGATGTTCCTTAAGTATCTTCTGCATATCCTCACGATCCGCCTGGTTCATAAGGATTGGCTTGAATCTTACGAACTCGTGTTCCTTTCCGGCTTTAACCTTCAGGGATGCTTTGAGTTCATTCTTGTTCCACCATGCCAAAGGATCTTCATTGTAATTCCTTTGGATCTTCTTCTTGATGTCCTCGAGTGAAATCTGTTCCTCAACGGAAATCTCACTCGACTAATTCTCCAATTGGCTCAGCAATTCTGCAATAACAATTGGAGGAACTTCTTCTTCATGTTGTATCCTAAAAGAATACAAATGACTATCCCACGCCTTAATCCCTGGTCTGGTGTGTCCAAACTGTCTGTAGGATAAAAGCGCATCGCCAAATTTCCTTCTATCCGCCATTTTTGGATGTCGAAGTTTGGCTTCATCACCACGCTTGCTGCGAAACGTGATAGGCATTTTTCTGTAGAATGCCTCGCGTAATCTTTAGACAATAATCTTATGATCACATAGGGTTGTGAAAATAAGCCTTCTCGTCTCGTTTTCCTGTGTAAAGCGCTTGAATGTTTGTAGGAAATTGTTACCCAGCAATACATCTGCGCCTGTATCATGGAAATAGATTGGTGGCATCTTGACTTTGTACCATGGGGTACCTCCTGCTCCACCGATCATGATTTCCGCTTGCTTGATTCCTCGGTTAAGGATAAGGATCCTTTTAGAGAAATCTCTTCCTGCGATAGCTGGTAGATCTTCACCGATTTCCTTAGGGAAAACCTCTTGCTTTGCAGTACATATCCCGGCGCCTGAATCGATATAGGCGGCGAAATACTCGGCCTTGTACTCCTCATATATCATTCCGATTGAAATGTATATGGAGAATGGGCTAGTGGTCATTTGATTCGATATCTTTTGTTGGCCACTGTGAACTCCATTCCATCTTGTAATCTCTCCCAAGGTTTGTGTTCCTCGAGAAATTCAATTCCCAGTATCAACTGATCTGAGATTCTTCCTGGAACTCCTCCGATAGTTAATTCCATTTCACCCATTTTTAGGGTTCCTTGAAATCTTCCGACTATAGGTTGTTGGAGGTAATATAGAGCATTACAGGGAAGTGTATTTTCCCTTTGAGTAATGTCAAATATTACTTCAACTCCTCTCCATCCTTCCGGGCACTTCAGCTCTCCTTGTGTTTTGAAAATATCTGGGACCTGCTGAACTGTACTCGGTCTCTTTTCTTCCCAACGGCTGCTACTCATTAGCCTGTCTTGTTGGAAAGACATTCGCCTAGGCTCAATTCTGAGACTCTGGCTCTTGTTGAAGACGGGTTGATCTTGGAT
Source organism: Scutellaria baicalensis (assembly GCA_005771605.1). Classification (NCBI taxonomy): domain Eukaryota; kingdom Viridiplantae; phylum Streptophyta; class Magnoliopsida; order Lamiales; family Lamiaceae; genus Scutellaria; species Scutellaria baicalensis. The sequence continues at coordinate 49,365,631 of CM016722.1, forward strand.
CCTCATGTCGATCTCCTTTATGGTTGGAGATTGTATGAGTTCTGGTAGAACCACCCTTGCGAAATCCTCAAAGATTCTTGGGATTTCAATAAATTCCTTTCTTAAGAATACATCTGAATGATGTGTATTCGAAAGAGCATAGGAAATCTTGTATGTAATCGAGTAGGGTCTGTTCCCTTCTTTCATCAGATCATTTCTTTTGAAATCTTGATGAAGGGTTAAGACTCGGTTGAAATCTCGATCTCCCAGATTGTATGCAATCCTGGGATAGACATTGAATGCCAATTTCCCTGCACACAAATTTCCTGTGACAGCCCCAAGGTATGAATCCTTGAGATTTGAGATTCGCTTGTCGCATATTGCCAGGTTGAGTGGCGAATCTACTCCTTCTTTGAAGGTTGCTTTAATAACAACTCTTATGGCTCCGATGTGAATCCATGAGAGTGTATTTGCAACTTCTCTTTTGACTCTGCTTTTGATCTCCTGTATTTCTTGGTAAGGGATCAATTGCATCTCGATCTGATTACCAGTGAGCTCCATTGGGATGACGAACTCTCCGGTAGTCACTCTGTGGATAATTTGGTGTTTTCTGTTGCGAAAACCAATCTTATCCAAAGCCTTTTCCATAGCCCCAATGGTGAAACCATCGTACACCTGGAGCTTCGAATCTTCCTTCATAATCCTCATTAGAGTCTTATGAGAAACCGTAGTGTGGGAGAGATATCCTGACATATCTTCTCTCACTGTTGTTTGAAGAATTTCTTCTTCACTCTGATTCTGAGCTGGATTCACTTCCATCTTCAGAATAGATCTCCTCTTCATAGATGCTTTCATCTGAGGGTATATCCTCAAATTGATACACCTGTATGAGATCTTGATAGTAGACAGCTTCTTCAATTTCGGGTGTTGCCTCGAACTGTCTAATACCTCGTCTCTCGTTTTCTGGGCAGTCTGTTGAGATATGCCCTCTTGCTCCGCACGTCCAGCAATTACAGTCTTTGAAACTTTCATTGGCCCTGGTGTGAGCTCGTCTGAAAGTTCTCCTTCCTGGAGTTCTGCTGGTACTTCCTTGATTAGAACTTGAAAAAGTCCTTCTTCTGTTTGGCGTTGGTCTTTGCCCCGATTTGTAACTTCGGGCCTTTTGTTTTGACCAAACTCTCCTTGGTCTCCATGAAGACCGGCGATTGCCTCTCCTGTTGTTGCTTCCACGGTGGTATGGATGGCTTCGTTGTTTCTGCCTCTTATGCCTCCGTGGTTGACCTCCAACAACTGTTGGAATGTCATTTTCTTCGCAACATAAGGGAACCATCTTATTGATTCCTCTCAATCTCTTGTAGTTCTTGTAGAGTTGTGCTTGATGACACCATTCGGATAGCTTAGCTTTCAGGAAAGACATCCTTCGAGCTACTGTATCCATATCATCTGCCTGCTTGTATTCCCTTATCAACATTTCTCTCCAGGGACTTGGAATCTTTGCAAAGAATAATTGCGAAGCTTCTTGATCTTCCACCTTAGACTTCCATCTGTACTTGGTGAAAAGCTTAATATATTCATCAATATGACAAATATCATGTAACTCGAGGCTATAGAGGGCTTGTTTATATCTTCTTCTTTTCTCTTCCTCTATTCCCTCAAAGAATCCGATGCCGATAAAATGGATTTTGAATAATTTTGCCATATTATCAACAATCGTTTTCAATGAATCACCAGTTGTAACATTGTTCTTTATTTCTGGTGATGTCATATCCCACGCTATCTTTACTGATCCTTCCAGACTCATCTCAAGTAATAAAATGAATGAGTCTTTCGTAAGATCGAGAGTTCCTGCAGCAATCCTCATAGCTGATGCCCAGTCATCTATAAGGATTTCACGATTCCTGAAATCTGGAATATCCAGATTTAACATTAACCCATACGGATGTATAGGGTCAAGCTGTGACTTTCCATAAGGTGTATTCATAAGATTCGGCCTTTTGGAACGTAGTCGGGTTCCTCTTACACCAATAGGATGTTCTCCTGTGGTGAAATCCCCTACGTGCGGCATTCGTTCGTCCATCACTTCATGTGATCCGGAACTTTCTGCTACATTGGGATTGACTGGTGGTCTCTGCTGTTGTTGATCACGAGTGACCAAGGCAGATTCATCTCCTGCATTCATCTTTAGATCTATAAGACTTAATCCTGCAAAGGATTCTTTTAAGTCCTCTAGATCTTGCAGATTTATCCTCTCAAAGTCCATTACTTGTTTGTAACGGATTTTCCTCTGATGATGGCAATAAGCTTTTCATCATTGGTCATGGGTCGTACAACTTCAGTTGGTTTCCCATCACGGTGAAGATAGGGAACTGTTCCGAAATTTATACGTCTCCTTTCTCCGGAAGAACTTGGTCGATTCTCCAGATTCTTGACTCTTTTTTGAATATCATGAACGATCTCAAGAGTCTCTTGTTGAATCTTCATCATCGTCTCCAGTTGGCCTTGGATCTGATGAACTTGTGTCGGTATATGTTTATGGCGGTCACCATAACTTTGCACCGTCTTCTGGATTTCTCTAAGATCTGAAGAAATTTTAGAGGTATCGGGGAGTATCTCCTTCCACTTCTGGTCTTCCATCAGCGATTATGGAACCGATGGTCATCCATCTGGTGGTTGGTTATATCCTCCTGTAACCTATGGTTTATGTCAAGGAGGTCCATCTGATACTCTGCTCGTTTGGTGCAACGCCTTAGTTCTATGGTAGTGGCACATTCTCTTTGTTTTTGGGCGTATTGGTGGTTCCAATACATTACCCCTTCAACATGCTCTTGCGCTTTTATCGTCAACATTTGACGATATTCTCTGAATGATCTACATCTTGGACAGACGTCCAGATTAGATGCTCCATCAGACATGATTTTGATGGGCTGCTTCCTGATGATTCATCAGGTCGCAATATAATATCTCGTTTACTGTGAGGTAGCCCATATAATATGCGGCTCGTCTCTCACACTGCCTCAAAGTTTCCTCGTCGGCGCCTGCTTCTTCTTTTTCGGCATACTGGTTGTGCCAATATGTCACCTGATCTCGATGCTCTTGAGCATACATCGTCAAAATTTGACGTTATCTCCTGTAGAATATACATCTTGGACATTCGCCCAGATCCATTCTTTTCTCGAATGATTCTCCTCACCAAAGTTAATTATAGATAAAACATAATAAATATAAACTTAGTTCTTAATAAAACCTAGGCTCTGATACCATTTTCACACGGATCTTTTTCCGAGGCGATACGTGGCATTGTTACACCTATCAAGTCTGTCTGGAACAAATAAACAGATCAAGATCAAGACTGTCTTGTATCTGTAGAAAGTTCCAGCATACGACTAGCAAGGTTTCCAGCCTATATACCATCTTCGGGTTTGGATCGGGTCAAAAATCATATGGATATTAATGAATTAATTTGGAATAAGGCCACTTGATTTTGGAAAAACATATATCAATTAAACACATAAGGACATTTTGGTCATTTTTTCAAAAAGTGGTAGTTTTTGATATTAAGTTATGTTGGGTGGTATTTTGTGTATTTGTTATAAGAAAAGTAGTATTTTGAGGGGTTATCTCTTTTAAGAAATGTGTTATTTATGGATATTTGTTCTTTATTTTAATATAATAGTCAATGAAGACTTAGCCCTGCTAAATTGGTGAATGGTGACGTCACTTGACAGACGTCATACGCTAGTGGATTATATTTATCCAAGATCCAATCTATAATCTTATATTACATATCTATATATCTATATATCTATAAAAGTAGGATATCCTTTTAAAAATAATTAAAATAAATTATCTATCTATTAAATAATTACTATTTTAAGAAACATATTAATTGCTTTCATATTGTTTTTATTGTAAGAAACTCAATATAAATAAATACAAATAAACCTATTGTATTTTAAGAAACTCAATACAAATAAAAATAAATAAACCTATTTATTGTATTTTAAGAAATTCAATACAAATAAATAAATATTTAATTTAAGAAATCAGTTATGATACTCAATTTAATATTTATTGTATAGAAATTTCAAATAACAAAATATAGGTAAATAAGATGAAATAAGGGGTTATATATTTATTATCTCTCATCTTATTTTTAAGTACTTATTTTAAAGAGTAAATTACAAAAAAAAAAAAACAACTCCACCTATCGATTTTTTTCAAATTACAACCTAATCTTTTTTTTTTTTCAGATTGTCACCCAGTCTTTCTGTGGTTTTGTCGATTGCAAATTTTCCGGCGAAATGGAGATTAATTTGTTCGCTTTGCAACCTAAACTTTGTTTTTTTTATTTTTATCTAATTGCATGCAACCTGAACTTTGTGTTTTTATCAGATTGCAACCAAGAATGAAAATTTCGATTTCGGTGAAAATATAGGTAACTTAAATTTACAGAAATATCGTGAAAATATCGATATCAATGGAAATATGGGTATATATATTTATTGTTATATTTCCTATATTTATCAATATATTCTGATATTTTCTCGATATTTATTGATATTCCATCGATATTTTACCGATGTTACATATATTTCACCAATTTTGACCAATATTTCCTTGATATTTATTTTATGAATATCGATCACACTTATATAACATAAATGTCACAATCATATATATAACATAAATGTGTGAAGTGAAAAAAAAATCATGATTTGCGATTGGACAAAAAATTAAAGTTTGGGTTGCAAAGTGAAAAAAATTAATTCATTTGCTGGAAAAATGACCGGAAATTTTGCAATTGGCAAAATCACAGAAAGACTGAGTGGCAATCTTAAAAAAAAAAAAACAGATTAGGTTGTAATTTTGAAAAAGTCGATATTTGGGGTTGTTTTTTGTAATTTACCATATTTTAAATCAATTTTAAATATATAATATATAAAATCAATCATTATTTAATGATCTTAAATTTAATATTCATATAAATTTTATCAAACTGAAATATGGAAATGTGTGTGGGCTTCAATGATTTTTCACTTTTAAACGTTTTTATGATATATAGTATTAATTTATTGTAAATTGATATTAAAATGTAGAAATAAAAAAATATTATAGGTGTACCTAATAGATTACACATATAAAACATATCAAATAGAAAAAATTAGATTAAAATTATTATTGCAAGTTAACCAACGTATTTATTTGAAATATACAAATATTTTATTTTATCTTTCTTATTTTATATTTATTTGTTGTCAAATTTTATTTATATTTATATTCTAATTAATTGAGGTGTCATAAGGGATTGGGCAGAGGTAATTTTTCTGGTTTTTCACAAATTAAAATTTCATCATTCTTAGTCCCTGATATATTGACTTATCAATCTTATAATTATTATTCATAATTTTTTTTATTCAAAATGTGTAGATTAAGTCCAATTTTGAATATTGTTTCATTTAAATAGATAGCAAGAGAGATTTTCATGTATTTGATAAGTTGATATAATTTTTTATTTGATTTAAAATAAATGAGTTATATGTGGCGTTGAACCAAAAAAATTTATTAAAATACGTGTGTATTTATAGTTATAAATGCCAATAAAATATAAATTTATTTATCTCAATACTTAAATCATAACGTTTCTAATACATATAACTTATTTTTCGATATTAAATTTATTTTTTAAAATTTCACTACCCATGTAATGTTCTGACACAATTTTTTTTATTTGTTTGTTTAATCCATATATTAATATATTACTTTATATATTTCAAATTTCTAATATTTTCGAATATAATTATTTATAATGACATAAATTTAAAATTAAAATACCTAACTTTATACTAATACAAATTAAAAAAGTATTAATATATTTTTATTAAAATAATAATCATTACATTTTATATGTTATTATATTTTTTTAATAATTATATACATAAAACTTTTTTTATGATATTTAATATTGTATTTATTGTATATAGACTCATAATAACGAATAAGTAGATCAATAAGATAAAATAAGGAACAATATATCTATTATTTTCATTTTTTGAGTGATAATTCATCAAAATACACTTAATGAAGTGATAATTAAGTAAATGACATGACTAATTCTAATTTTGAGTGGAGAACACCTCACATTGTGGATAAAATGCATTTTGAAGTGATAATTAAGTAAATGACATGACTAATTCTAATTTTGAGTGGAGAACACCTCACATTGTGGATAAAATGCAATTTATATATTAACAATTGTTTATGCTGTACATATTTAGAGGTACGTACAAGCAGTTAAAATATCAAACATATTTAAGGTTGATGGTTGGAAAAATTATAACCTTTAGTAGAATTGTTAGTTTAACCAATTTTTTCACTAGGAATGATAACTGGGTTGGCCCTAATGGTTTCGTGCTAGCTCTACGGATTTCAGGTTAAACAAGTTTCTGGCAAATGGAGGTCAACTTGAATGACTTTCTAATAAGACCATCTCCAACAGTGCACCAATACCAATTAATACATTGAATCTTGTGAATCTTTAACTCCAATAGTGTTGGTAATCCTTGCACCAACTTTTCTAAACCGCTTCTTCTGCACCAAGTTTACACAGGTCAAACATGTGCGTCATCTTTTTTTCTATACATTTCCTTTTTATTTTTTATTTTTTTCATTATATATTTAATAAAATGAAATATTCCAGTATATTCTCATTTGGTGCATAAGATAGTGCACACTGTTGGAGATCATCGACGCCATTCACAACTTGATAGTGCAAAATTAACACTAAATATATGTGCATTGTTGAAGATGGTCTTAGAGAATCATCTCTAACCTAATCCTAACTCTATCGAACTCTAAGTTAAACATACTATTAATACATAAAAGTTATATTTTATTTTAAATATAAACTAGTAGTATACCTGTGCGATGCACGGTTTGTAATATATAATTGATTAGTTTTAAAATTTCTAATACTATAATGTAATAATATTATCTTAACCTAAATTATATATTAATAAGAATTTAATTATGTATCTTTAATGTATCCCATCTTACATAATATTATAATTTAAAAAGCAAACAATAATATATAAATGTATATATATATATATATATATCTATGTGTAACAATGAATTTTAATTTTAAATTCTATATTTGAAATATGAGGTTGTCAAATAAACATCAATTTTGTAAACGTACCCATTAATATTGTAACTTAAAATAAATTGAATCAAATTTAGTATTGAGAAACATTTATTATAAACGATAATTGATATCTAAAAAATATGTATGTTACAGATTAATATAGATATAAGTATCATGATTAATATATTATTATGTTTTTTGATTCCTACTTATTAACAAATGTGTTAATAAATAATTCTTTTGCATTCACAATTATAGATATCTTTAAAGAAAAGATATAAATCTCATCAAATAACTAAAAGATCTTGATATGTATTAATAACGTAGCTAATTCAATATATCAAACAATTATACTAAAATATTTTTCATTGTTATTAATTTCTTAAATTTTGCACCAAAATGTAAATATAAAATTTATATTTTTCGTAAACTAAAACAAAATCTAAAATAAAAAATAATTAATTTAAATATTATAATTTATATGAAATAGAGAAAAAAGATAAAATATACTTCATAACCTACCTACATATAGGTATAGCCTAACCTAGTGGATCCCACAACCCTTAAAAGTATAAATCTTTTTATTTTTGATTTATTTATTTCTTGTAACTACTTTCTTTCCATTTATAGTATGTTAATTTGGGAGGGAAAATTAGTTATTGCTATTTTTATTGAAAGTCTTCTTTATATATATATATATATATATATATATATATATATATAGATTTTAAAATATACATATGATTCAAAATTCATACATAAAATTAAATGAATCATAATATAAATAAATAATTTTATTGTAAACAAAATTAGTCAAGATATTTGATCATTTAAATTCAAAATTTTAAAGTAATACAACACTATTTATGAAATTATATTATTCTATGCAAAAACATCATTGAAATATTTTTGACATCGAGTTTATTATAGGTTTGGTTTATGGATGAAACCGTCAAAATACAAATATAAATTGCAATATGAGAGTACTCATATTATTTATACATATTTATCAGTTACATGCTTAATATTATATATTTTGCAAATATTATACTATTATTTAATTTATTTTCTAATTTAATTCTTAAAAATCAAATTTGAAGAAATCAACTTAAGATATTGAAAATATAATTGAAAGTTTGTACTATATTTTATATTGCAAATTAAAAAGAATCTAATTAAAAAAATTTTAAAAAAAATCGACTTGGGTGCCAACTGGTTAATTATCGGGCTGGCCCTATTAGGTTCCTGGCTAAAGAAACAAATTTAAACAGGTTAATTTCTTTTCGATTTAAACAGGCAACTAATTTAACATCCCTACTTTCACTATCTATATCTATATAAGGCAAAAACCTTAGAAAATATTAACAAAAAATGTCAATTTTTTTTGTCTATCATAAACATCTTTTCCTTTTGTTTTAGTTACTTTTACTGAAAAATGAATACATTTATGGAAAATATGTATTTCTGTTGTATGATGCAGTCTGGAAATTTGCTATAGTCTTAAGATGGGTTTAATATGTTTGGAATTTGTTGCAATAACAATTGCATGCATTGGAGGAATAAACTTATAAAGTATTATACTCACTATAAGACAAAAACTTCTAAACGTACTTCGGGTACAGGTGTAGTTCCACGTCCCCCAACAACCCAAAGCGTGGTGTTGTATATGTATTATTCAGGTATCACGTGTATACTCTTAAAATATTACTTTTTTCACGTTAAAATGTGATATTAGATATATAATCTTCAAGTATCACGTGTATACTCTAGATATATTACTCTATATTCAGTGACAAGTACTATATATATCCTCTTAAGGTATTACGTGTATATTTACCTGCTTATTCACTAAAGGTATCGATTTTTTGTTTCGTATGTAAGTAATACCTTAAGAGTATACACGTGATACATAAAGAATATATATTTAACACCATGCAGTGGTCAAGTTGGGGACACCGTGCCCAAGGGTACATAAATGTTACATCTCCTTGCTATAAATGTGATATATGGCAAACATTCGAATCTTTGGTGGTCAAGTTTGCACTTAAATCCAAAATTTAATTTATTTAAAAAATACACTTTATTTTAATTGAAAATTATAGAAAAATGTAAGAAAGTATGATATAATTGTAGGATTCGGATAATTTTTGTTCAAACATTGATTGGATTGGATCAAGGAAGAAAATATCGGTTTCGGTAGATATATCGGTACCTTGATTTTACGGAAATATTGATGGATATATCGGTTTCGGTGGAAATATTGGTACATATATTTTCCTGATATTTACCGATATTTTCTCTATATTTTCCGATATTTATCGATATGTTCCCTACATTTACCGATATTTACCGATATATTCCCGATATTTTCCGATATTTTTCAATATTTACCGATATTCCACCGATATTTCCTTGATATTAACGAATTTTCCTATAATTTTTACCTGAAACCACTGATATTGAAATTGATATCGATTTTTAGCCAATAATTATTGATATTTCATTTATTTATTTTTACCAAATAATGAAAATATCGGTGATATATCGTTACAACCCGTTTTTGTTTCGGTCACATGAAAAAATGGAAATATTGGGATATATCAAAGATATATCGGGATATTTTAATCATTGGATTTGATTGAACATGTGGATGGGTAAGTCCAGTCCAATTAATTCAACATCCCCTTATCTCCATAGCAAGTAGCTGTTGGTTTATTTTAAAATTACATTATATATATGTATATATATATATATATATGAACATGATTCATGAGTTTAGTTTCGTATAGGTATTTGAAGTTGAAACTAATCAATTCCTTAAATATACGGTTCTTGTCTCTTCCTCTTTTTTTTTTCTTCCTATGTGAAATGAGTTTGATGTCATGTGTGATTCTTATATTATAATGATTTGTAAAGCAATGCATGAACCAAATTGTGAATATTTTTTGAAATCATAAAACCTTAAAAAATGTATGATTTAGCAGACTAGGTTGCGTGAATATTGGCACAACATTCTAACATTATGCACATGCAGTCTTTTTGGACATCTGCACTTTACAACTCCAAGAATATTTAAGTTACTACCTAGATTGATCTACATTACTTAATTTCATCAAAATCTTTTTTAAATAAATAATTTCACCTAATTAAATCTTTCTAAAATCTTGCTTCGATGCTTGGACAACAACAACACTAGTATCATGTGTGATTCAACTAAGATCATCTAGCAAATATTTTATTATTAAAATTTGTAGATGTAACAATACATCACGAATTAATCGACCAAAAATAACTACTTGCTAGTTGTAAACAAAGCTATTCTATTTACAAAAAAAAGTGTGGTAAGAAGAAGTGATTTAATTTAGTTGTTATGGAATATTTTCATATGAAAAAGTGAGAAATATTCTAAAATAGGCGACGATTAATTGATTATAGAATCTCTAGTTAAAAGTGATGAATTTTCTCATTTTTGCTCAATGGGCTCTCTATTTAGATTATGATGATAATGTCATGATTAAAGATTTTCTTGTACATTTAAGATGATTTGGGCTTGGGTCCATTTTCCATAAACAATTTCAGCCCAAAATATCTGGGCCTAATTACTTGGGTAAATTATATGGGCTTGTAAGTCAATAGCCCATTTAGATTTAGGGCTCTCGTCAATGCATATATATATATATATAAAGTACCATCATCGAGAATCTTAGCAGAGTTAAAACTAGGGTTTTGCTGCTCCCTCTGTCACTCGCCTCTCTCGCTCCGCTTCAATGGTACTCTCTCTCTCTCTCAAGTGCACGCATTTTGTAGGGTGTTTAGCGATTATCTGAGCGATTAAAGGACTATGATAGCTTATGATTTCTGTTTAATGGCTTGGATTTTAGTTATATTGGGCATATATATGTGTTAATTTATTGATTTGCTTTGTCTTAGGGGTTAAATTTATGAGCTTGATGGGTGAAATAGTGTTCAGATGTACATTTCTGATTCTGTGGCTAGAAGCATTGAAACTAATTGCTATAAATAATTCCTTTGAATGATTTGTTGCTTTTATCTATTGAAAATCATGTGGTCTTTTATGTTTAATGGTTTAGATGGTAATCAGATTAAGTGTATTCATGTGAAATTGGCCTTGCGATGTTTTTTAATTTTACTTTTTCAATACGTATATTTATGATCTTGTTGAGTACTCTTTAGTTCAGATGTTCGATTCTTAACTTGCTGCTACGTATATTAGAACTGATTCTGGCCTCACTAATTAGTTTTATAATTAACTGTTTTTGGTTTGGGTGTTGTATTGTGCAGTTTCTTCTCAGATTCAAAATTTCTTTACATGCATTTGGCCCATTTTAGTCCTCTTATTTGATTCATGAATTAAATGATAGACTATCTTCTTCTTCTATAGTTCAATTGGTTTTAAGAAAATAACTTTGCATTAGTTTTTGCAAATAGTGGATCTGTAGTTGCATGTGTTTGGTAATTATTCTGGTTTCTGATATTATATAGGATTATGAATGAGTTTGATTTTTACATTGGCTTATTATAGGAAACAAAATATACCCCTCAATTGTTAAGTTTCTCACTATAATCTCTGCTTTCTTCAGGCCAAGAGAACCAAGAAGGTTGGTATTGTCGGGAAGTATGGTAGGTTCAATTCTTATGCTGTACTTCTCCAATATATCATTCGCCTTTTATTTTCTAATCTTAAACATTGGGTCACCTGAGTGATGTTGCTTAAAATAACATGTTACTTCTATGATTTATTATGTTGATCTTTTGATGCGAAGTTTGAGAGTTGAAATGAGTGGTGTTGCCTGAAAATAACCTTCTTACTTCTCTGCTTTATTATATTGATCATTTGATCTGAAAGTTTAGAGAGCTGAAATGAGTTTGATTCCAATGCAGGCACCCGTTATGGTGCTAGTTTGAGAAAGCAAATCAAGAAGATGGAAGTCAGTCAGCACAGCAAGTACTTCTGTGAATTCTGCGGCAAGGTGTGCTTTAAGATTGAATTTATATACTTTCAGTTTATATGGTCAATTATTAGTCGTAGTCTGAACCCAATGCTTTGTTTTTCAGTATGCAGTGAAGAGGCAGGCCGTTGGCATCTGGGGATGCAAGGACTGCGGCAAAGTGAAAGCAGGCGGTGCTTACACGTTGAACACAGCCAGTGCCGTCACTGTTAGGAGCACCATCAGAAGGTTGAGGGAGCAGACTGAGAGTTAAATGTAGTGGCATTTGATTTTGGATTTGTTGTCTTCAAATTTTTGATTTTCAATTAAAGTAACAGACGTGAAGCTATGTACTTTCTCTGCACTATTTTACTGGAATTTAAAGTATTAATGAACCAGCCATGTTTTTCTGAATGCATTATCTTTCTAATCGAATTATCTTTATAATTGTGAGAATCTGTGATTTGTTTGCATTCCCATATATTAATTGGTGGTTTTACTTTTGTGCTCAACATCATTTTAGAATGCTGTTATTTGAAAATAGAGGTTTTATCATTTATGTGATGTGGTTTTTATATGTTTATTTATTCCTTAATTTGGGTGATATATCTAGAAATAATATATAGTACCATATATTATTTTTTTAACCTAGAACTATAAATAGTGTTTTAACTCTGAAGTTGATGGAACCTCAAAAAAGTAACAGAGCCGATTAATCTTGCACATTAGAAAAAAAAATATAAATTACAATACAAATGTAAATCCAAATGCAAAACATATTGTTTGCTGTTTGTATTAAAAAAAAAAAGAAAAAAAATGTTTGGTTCTGCTAATTTTCCAATCCAAAACACAGGAATAGGTGTATCATGTTCCTGTTCAAGATTAGTAGAACCGTCTCGTTTTGACACGGTGAAGATTATAAGTGGAAGTTGGTATTTTTTGGAGAAGGTTGATCTTTTTTCAAGATTAGTTTTTCGAAGTATCAAATGTCCTTTTTTTTGTGAGTCTCAGTGTAGACAATTATTACTCTAAATGAGAATTTCTGAATTTTGGTTATTTCTTTGCTTCCATGGACCATTTTGATGGAGTTTGCATTTACAAGTTATGAGTTTGTTGATAAAAAATGATTACTAGATCGATTCTCTTCTAATTTTATTACCACTTGTGCAGGATTGGTGAATTGTCATCGAAAATTGCTACAAGTGATTACCTTAGGTGAAGTGTGTTGGAGCTTAATTTAATTTATCTAAAGCTTCAATCAACCTTGTTCCTTTAACTTAGAGTCTTGACTTTACTCAATTCATCTAACTTTTAGTCTTTTTATTAATCATCTTAAACACAAAATTCAATTAAAATAATTTATTGACTCAATTACCTGTAGGCTGTATCTATCAGAATATGCAAATAGTTTAACATGTCGGAAATAAAACAAACCTGTGAATCTATTGAATCCATTGTGGTTAAGTTTGAGATTGATAGATATTAACAGTTCAAAAAAACACGAGTTAAAAAAAAAAAAAAAAAACAGCAAGACAAGCATGTTATTAACATATTCAAAATGAGGATCACCCTGCACTTATAATTTCTTTCCACCATTAACATCAATGATACTTTTAGAATCGAGATTCACTAAACATACAAGAACAGGTAAGAGGCAAATAGGAGAAAGAAATGAACATGCAATGCCTCGAGCAATTTATACCATCAAGTGAAATGCGAAGTGCAAGACAACCTTCTATGTGCTATAAAATTCATCGATTGATAAACATACATACCCATTCAGCAATTAGTCTACAGAGCATGTAGTTTGCATTAATTTAGCTTCGAGAAACGACTACATCAAGATACAAACCTAGATATCTTGTAATGCTTCTCCATAAGGAAAATATATTGCTGATAAGTATGAAGACAAGGACTACATGAGAAAGTATCACAGGCATTTCTCAGCCTGAATGAAATTAAACTTACACAATGATGAATTTGCTTAAGCTGCCTCTCCATCAATTGAGAAATTTTGACATTGAATGGTACTCTGCCTCGTTCAACAACCCTGCTTGTATACCATGGACACCAAATGAGAACACTATGTGATCTAAGAAACATGAAGAGCTCAGCAACAATGTGATTGAAGACTCATTCGTCAAGGCTTGTGGAGTTTGAACCCGAACACTCTAGGGACATAGCTCTGGGCTGGCTTTTGTGGCTTGAGGTGTCCGTAAGTCATCAAGAACAGATGTGGGAAAGTGGTCCCAAAATATGCTCCATCGATATCTTTGGTAATCAAGGAACAACACTAAACAAGATAGAATCAGATCACCAATCAAGCAAGTTTGCTGGGAGTGATTGTTCATTCTTTTCTAAGAAAAGGTTTCAAGTGTAGTTCAGAAACGGAAAAAAAAAAAAAAAAAAGACATCAGCAAGATCAATTTTACAACTAGTTGTGCAGGGGCAAATGCTTCAATCTGAAAACAAGAAGTCCAAAGTTAATAAGGCTTGGTTCATTTTATTTTTTCAGCAGCTCAGAAGATAATTCAACATTGTGGATAATCAGAAGAACAGTAGAATTACAAAAGCCATGAACTAAAAAGAGAAATGCGTAAGAACAGTAGAATTACAAAAGCCATTATGGTGATTAATCCCTAGTTTATGAGTTATGTATAATGCCAGGATTTAAATAAATGTTTTTAGTGCATAAGAAAAGGACAAAGAGTTGCACCCAATTGAAGTATGAAAACCACAGATGGAAGCATAAAAACATAAGAAAGTAAGGATACTGCCTTGGTATTTGGATCGAGGATAGTAAATATCTTCACACTTGGGACAGTATATCTTCACAGTACTGGAGCGCGGGATATCTGACTGTCCAACAGGAAGACAAGGCTGTCCACAGCAGTAAACTCTAGGACATCTTCCAAAGTCATAGTTTTTGTACTTCTCTAACTGTTAAAAGTTGCATCTCAACAAGTTAAATAAGGTATAACTAAATGGCAAGTTACACAACATATGAGAGAGAGAGAGACAGAGAGAGAGAGAGAGAGAGAGAGAGAGAGAGAGAGAGAGAGAGAGAGAGAGCAACTAATGATGATACCATTGCAGCCATTCCCTTGGTCGTCAAGATGTAGCGGACATGAATAAGGCCATAGAGCATTTCTGCAGCCGATTCAACCAATTCATTCTGTTCCTCAGTAAACATGTCACCTACACATGTCCAACATGAAGACTGTTATGAACAAGAATGACAAGAGATAACCGGTTGCCTGTCATAAAGATAAAAACAAGTATTGCAGCCAGGTATGAGTAACCACAAAAAAAAAAAAAAGTGAAATAAATGAATAATACAAACAATAATCAAAACTCAGGCAATTTCACACGAGAAATACTGAAACAGTGAAATGCAAACAGATCAGGCAGCTATTCGTGAATGTTATATACATCACCATCAAAATAGCAATGTTGGTAAGCCATCTGGAAAAAATATGCTGGTTAAACAGCAGTAACATCCTAAATGTAGAAATTCATCTAAAAGTAAAAGGTCCAAAAAAAAAAAAGGGTAAATAAGCCTAAGACATTCAATAAATTCAATCGAACATAATAACAAACATATGCTGGCTTCACAAAAGCAAAATATCAGCAGAAGTAAGAGATGAAAATGACTTTTAAAGCTAACATGCACTGCAATACATTTCAGAGGTAAACAATCACCCTTCAATTAGTCAGTGTCAAGTCCTGAATTTTTACTGATATAAGGTTCCCAAAAGGGAACAACATAATCCATACTCAAAAGTCTTAGCAGATTCATTTACAGTTCCACCAAATTAATGACCCAATAATGGACTTTGAGATCATTGGCATCAGGACATAAAAGGACATATCTGCTTCCATAAAAGAACTTGTTACTAGTTGTGGCACAAATGACCAAACAAATTACGTTTAAGAAATATAACAGAACAGCCACAATATATACAGACTAAAACTCAAATTACATTTCCTAAGTAAGCAAAAACTAAAATGCTTTACCATGAGAGGATTCAACATCCAGGATCAGGTCAAGCGCATAATCATAATATGGAACCTGACTGCTCAACCCACAGAGATTAAAATCATCTTGAATATATTCATCATCAACTTCACAGAAGAACTCATTTCCACGCAAGTTGCAAAACCATGAAACCCAAGATGTATCTTCGCCATCAGAACCACTGACATCCGACTCTTCACTGTCTGTTTCAGATTCATCTGTAAAATCCATAAGCAATCTTAATTTTTTTTCGATACACACAAACGTGCATGTTAATTTTTTTTACATATATGGATGTAAAAGAAAATAGAAAACAGATAAATGATGAGGGTGAATAGGAGGATTCACAAATGTTAATACAGAAAGTGTATATACACATACTTATAGTCATAGAAACTAGTTTTACATGCTCAGGCCACCAGGCATGTAAGGCACCTTCTCCATAAGTGCAAGATGCAAGGCATGGAGTATTTGCTATGAAGAGTAGGTTAAAAGACGAACCCAATATCAACTTCTCTTTAACCAAATAGTAGTTCTGATTACCAATCATTCTTAGTGCAGAACTTATCATCTTCCAATATAATAATAGCTTTTACCATAAACATGATAAACTCATTACGGCTATTGACGGATAGAAGTTCAATGTTTGGAGACAGGATATGCTCTCTATACAGTTCATGGCTTGCATAGGAATATACATATATCAGGAACCCTAGAGTATGCTCTGATGCGATTATAGATCAAACTTCAAAGAATTGTTTCGGTCTACATGATACCCTCTTGATCCAAGAGTAGTGGTATTTACTAAATATCTTGTCCAAGCCAAGGAACTTACATTGCAACAAAAGTGAGTCTTCATAGAACAATTGCCATTGCATATGGACCCGAATCTGGGTGATCTATGCATGAAAAAAGACGAAGCTTGGGTAAAATTAAGTCAAGGTCCAAACCAACTGGTGCTAAAAATCAGCAAATACGTCGCGGTTAAAGAAGAAAAGACTCCATATTCTAAGCAATTCAGTGTATGTTTTGAATTGGTAAGTCCATTCTTTTAATGTCCATTGAATAAGTATGGGATCTTCAGAAGTGCTCATGAATAATGTTAGTTAGTTGGAGGAAACATACTTTAATTCCACCCACTGGGAAGTCCAAGAAGAAAAATTAAAAGCCATAAATTAGCACTTCTCTAAACGGACTCTAAACGGACTTTTGGATAATTCCATTCATTTCAAAGTTCCACTACACTGCAATCACCAAAATATAATATTACTTGCATTTGAAAGTCCATTTTAGAATGGGTTACCATAGAAGCACTAATGCATTCAACCGACTTCGGTTCAACATGGATCCATATCAGGAAAAGATACATTGTAAATAGAAATACTTTAGGACAATAAAATTCAATTTAAACTAGGCACACAAAATGTGTCTTGAATGAAAAACACCCTTTATGCTTGTCAGAGTTTCTAATTAAGCCAACAAGTGAAATGAAGCACAATCCTTACTGGATTTTTACGCCCTTAACTAGAAAAAAGCATGTTCACTTTTTCCTGACATTCGGGCACATGTGTTTTGGGCAACCTAAGGTTCTAAACAGCCATGTGGAAATTTGCACATGCCTTACATGTGATTTTGCATAAATGAAGCACCAAATCCGATGCTTTCAAATGTGATAAATAAATCAGGATTATAGAGAAAATAAACTCTTAAGCATTAAGGTCCTAGCTTGTAGCTAAAATTAACATTTCAGGACACAAGAAAAGCATGATTAAGAATTTATCTTCACATAGTGCTTACCCAAATCTTGGATGCCCATTAAAATTCTCGAAATCACTCCACAAGAACCAAGAAGCAAGTAAAAGATATTAACATAATATAAATTGAGATTATAAACACCACCCACATTTTCCATACTCCCCAAATCCTGCTTAGATTATAATGTAAACAACATCATGCAAGACGCACTCGAGTAGCATCAGATCTACCAAGTCACATGAATCAGTGAAAATGAAAATTTAACTTGAAACTTTCAAACTTGAGATGCTCACAAAAATCATCAAATTAGCACATTCAGAATAACTTTTCATGAAAATGAAAGGAAGAAAGCATCCAGTTATTAAATAACATAACCACACATTGCAGCACAATCAACTGAACTGAACTTTTTCTTTTTTATAAACGGAACCAAAATAAACACAACCCAAATTCCCCACGTCCAAAACCAGAACAAATATTTTTTTTAAAAAGCCAGTTAGAAAAAAAATACCATCGGAGCACTTGTTCTTGGTGGTGTTGAGGGTGGATGAAGAGCGATGATTTCTGGGATCAAAATGCTTAGCGGCGGCGGCGGAGGTGGAGGGTACGGCGATGGCAGAACCCTTGTTTCTGGAGGTGGAGGGAGAGTTCTTCTCCAATTGCTTGTCTAAAGCATCGTTAATTCGCTTCCGATCCAGCATCTCTCCGCCCTTGGATGAGGCCCCTCCTCCTCGATCTCTGTACATGTTCGAAAACAGAACCAAAAAAAATCACACAAAAATCCTACAAAAAGCAGAGTTATATGTATATCTAGGGCTTCGGAATTCCAAAAGGAATGAGGAATTCCAACAGCAAGCTCGAAGGAATCGGAGAAACGCTTAGATTTGTACAGTGTACATGAGTTGGGTGTGAGACGGAGAAAACTAGGGTTTCTTTCTATACTACATAGAGAGAGAGAGAGAGAGAGAGAGTTGGGTAGTGCTTATTTTTCACATTTTGATTTTCATTACCATACAAAGATATCATTTTATTGCTTTTTCTATGTTTTAATTAATTTAATTTGTTATATTATGTCATTTATTTAAAACTATTTGATGGATTTTAAATAAACTAGTTTTAAATGGGAAAGACATATATTGCTCACACGTGAAGGCAAAGTGGCCTACTTGGGCAATTTTGAGTGACAAAACCTAACAAGTCATATATATTGAAAGGTTTAATTAACATATATAGTAAGATTGAAACATAGGCTAGTTTGATAGATGTGTGTACATGATTATGTCATTTCTATTAAACATAACATATTGTTGTCACTTATTTTCTAAAAATATGGTTTCTTCTTCTCATTTCTTTTAAGTTATTGAAAAACTTATGTCCCAAAATAAGTGTTGATTAAATTTTTTGATACACATTATGAAAGTTGAAAAAGGGAAAAGGAAAAGAAAAAGAGTAAGCTACTCATATTTAAGTTATCAATAATCACTTTTATATACCACTTAACTTGAAAAGCGCTAACTAAACGATGACAATTTAATAGAATATGAGTAATCATTTATTGAATATTATATAATACCTTATTTTGAGACAAAAATAAAAACTTTAATAAACAACATTTATTTTGGTGTAGAGAGAGACATTTTACCTGCTAATTCATGCCTTATTACAAACTATAATTACTGAAAAAGGTCAATATAATTCAAAAATAGAAGAATTCATAGGCTGATTGCTTGGTGAAATCATCTTTAGAAAGAAAAAAACAGAAGTGAAATAAACTTGAATTATTTATTGTCATATACAAATGTTTGTACTCCATGGATGAAACTTTATTCACCTACTAGTATAAACTGTTCAATTCTATTCTGACCTTCCAGCATTCCAATTATAAGCTAAACACAAAAATAGATAGACGAAGACGATTTTCAACCGAGCTGGAATTGTTACATCGTTCAAGTACCTGTTCGACACAACCACGACGCATAAGAACAACGGATCCAGTCAAAATTTTCACTCACTCGTAGAATTTTGGAATGTAGAACACTGCTATGGACTGTAGGATATGTTCTTTTTTTGTTTTTGTTTTCTCTGTATATAATATTGAATCATAACATGGAAGAAAGCTGTTCTAGTACATAATATGGAAGACATCTGTTATTTCTTTAAGAAATCTGAGAGCAACATTACAACTCTAGCAAAGAAGGGGAAACTTCGAGACACATTGCACCTGAAACATTAAGAGATAAGGCAATCATGAACCTATAATCTCATGAGAACAGTGACCGGCTTCGATTGCGTTCTAGCCGTGCTTCCCTCTGTCACAGCCAAGAAAAAAGAAGTTACTGATATTTGACCACTCTAGTGGTAGTTAATGGTTTTATAATGCAATAATTAACATAACAAAAGCAAGCATTTTGTCTGTTGAACCCTGTACCTCCTTTTTCCTGCATTCCTTGTAAATGTCAAAATGTTCTTGGCATTTACTCTTCTCACTATTAAATACTTCTAAGCCTGCGAGTATTGCAATGGAAGCATAATAAGTAGTCTGAAATACATGAAAAAAATTCTAGGTTCGAAAAATATAAAGTCAAACAAACTGAGTAAAGCAAAAAACCATGATCCAGTGTACTGTACTATCTTATAGCATAACATAAACATTGCAGGTGAACCTATGACTTCAATTCTCATCAAATAAAGACACAAGCCCTTCAATTATAGTAATTCAAATCCAGTGATGGAATGCCAGCGTGTAATGTGATACTAACATGCCCTATCCATGTAACCTACAAAACTTTGTTTTCATAATTTGTTTTGAGAAAAATTAATTATTGGTAGGCTGCGGGATTCCGATTCATTCTCCATTAAATGATGCTCCAGCTTCGACCAGCTTCAGCCCGTCACTCTCTGCGGAATAGAATAAAACCATAGTTTGAAAGAAGCATCATCACATAAATCATTAAAGTTGATCATTTCTGACATGTGCATCTATCTCCTTCTAAGTGCTAGCCAAACCGCTTTGTAAATATTTGTAGAATAAAACCTCTCGTCTTAAAAAAAAAAAAAAACCTCTCATCTTCAGAGAAAACTGTGGAGCTCCCCGATGAAGGCCTCCCTTACCATGCAGTAATTGGATTCTCCCAGCTTCTATATACTATTATTGCTATTGTCTCTTCCTCCCATTCTACCCCAAGGGACAACTGAATGTAAACACTCTTAGCCTTCCTCAACATTAGACTGGAAATTACTGTCGCTTTCGGAAAATGAGGCTCCAAGTCCAAAGCATCAAGTGGCTTCAGATTTTCCACAGAATCATCCATACATTTTCACACCATTTGAAAGAGCATCAGCATTCTCCAACCCCATTTTCACACTCCCACCATTATTGCCCTCACTTAGTTAAATTATTAGAGCCAAGTCTTGAAACTTTATTGGAGAATTCCTAGTTGGAAAACGAATTGAAGGCAGCAGTCAAGCCCATTCTCAAAATGCACACCCAGGATAACTGAGCCCTGCAGAGCTTGGAAAATGGCAGTGCACCACCCAAGAACAACCTTGGCCTCTCACATATTATCAAAACTTTACGAGGACAGTGAGGAAATCCCATAGGCCAAAGACGGCAAGTGGGAGTCCGAGCCCAGCATCATTGTAATGAAACCGGACTGTTTTCAGCCCCATGTTGGAAAAACAAAAAAAAAAGAATCGAAAAAAGTTCACAAAAGCAGGTGGGTTCCGTATGAAGAAAAAAATTAATCTGAAGGGCACTCTCTTGTAGCTTACATGGATATGACATGGAAATATGGGCACATTTGCTTGAATTTCATCTCTGGATCTTTACTTGCCAAATTTAAAATGTAGTATGAAAATTGAAGTTCATACGCGAGGAAATCAACAATAACTAACATGCCACATATCATGATTCTTCACCATCCTACACTGATTGAAACACTTAATGCTCCAATTCAATTGTTCTTCGTACAGGATTTATTCACAAAATATTACCACCTAGGCACCTCAGCAATAATTCTGTTCATATATCCTAACAACCACTCAAAGTCAAACACAATCACTTGTTAATCAAGCTTTGCGATAGAACAATAAGGTAAAATACATAGAATATCCAAAATACCAAATTAGTACTTCATCACTACGCACACACACAACACAGACAAACAATCCAACTCTGCAAATAACCAGCAAGAAATTGCAGAAATTCTACAAAATTCCAACACAATCGAAACTCAACGACAGTGTTGAACTTCATTTTCGTGGATTGTAGTCAATAATTTCCAGGTTTGTCACAAAAAATCCTTTTCAAAGAAACAACATATTTGAAACAAAATCAGGAAAACCTATAATCAAATTAATCGTTCAAACATATACAAAAAAAAAAAAAAAAGCGGCAGCAAATAAGTGAAGAGATTACATTTGAGGGAGGCAGTGTAAGCAGGATAACAGTCAGAGTCGGCGATCCGCGCCGCGCTTGGATATGGCGGTGATTGCGCTTTCGACGTCGCCATTGTTGCTCGTTTATGAGAATCTCTCCCCAGTTTTGTGCTTATTTGGCACCAAAATATATATGGGCTTGTTATCATTGGGAAAGCCCATTACTATTTGGGCTTTACCCAGTAAATGGGACATAGTCACAGCCCAGTAATAAGTTGGACTTTATCATGTGTGAAATTTTCTTGGGCCATTATCAGCATTACTATTTTAATCTCTCCAAAAAATTTGAAATTTAATAAGGCGATTTTTTTTCTCTTCTTTCATTATGAGTTTATAGGGATAATGAATTTATAGGGATTGGAAGAGGGGAACTCATAAAAATTAAAATATTTGTGTAAAGGTGAGATACAACTTAAACTACAAGCTCGTTATTGAATAAGTCGAATTTGAGTGAACTTTAATTATGTTCAATATGAATTAATCAAATAAATCTTTATTTTTTAATTTATTTGATCAAGAATCTATCAAGTTGGAGTTGAAGCTTAACTTTACATTATTCAACAAAAACAAAAAGAAGAGTTTGTGTCTCATATATATATATATGTGTGTGTGTGTGGAATCAAAACTCAAACAAGTTTCAAACTCACAATCTTTAATTAAAAATTGAATACTTTAATTTCAAGTTCACCCCTATTTCCAATACTTTGATCTTGTATTTCATTTCACTGGTGAGTACTATTATTCCTTTTCTGTTTTTTTTTTTTTTTCTAAAACTTTTCCTCTTTCAAATCATCTGATTTTTGGCAACTAAGGATAAATGAATTAGACCGTACCTAAACATATCGGAGTCCGATTCGATACAATTCACTCGAATTCATTTATAGTGATTGTTAAAGTAAACAAACAAATTGAAACCCTACGATATTTAGCTTATTAGTCGTTCGTTAAGAGACTCATAAGATATGATATAACTTTTATATTTTAACTGATAACAAATGTGTGAAACTTATAAATTTTAGATAATATATTATATTTTTTCGAGAATGTGTGATTTACTTTGTCAATAAGTAGATGAATAACATAAATCAAACACAAAAATTGAAAAATTCGTTTAGAGCAAGTCATAACAGATTAGAATATATAAGCCTTCATTTTTCCCTCTCTCTAGCAGCTCAAAAAAAAGCAAAGGCACCAACTTTCTTGCTTAGCAATTCAAAAAGTAGTTCAAGAAAATCTATAGCTTTGCCCTTTTGGCCCCCCCTCATGTCCCCCACTTCCTTCATCTCTCGAGTGCTTTCATGGTCTCTACTCATTAACACCAAGAAAAGACAGGCCAGTTTCTTCATTTCTGAAGAGGGCTCCATCAAATTCCCTCTATTTTCTTCAACTCCTGGGTTCTTGATCCTGATATGGTGTGAAAATGAGTGCCAGTAATAATGCTGCCACTGCAAATGCCACTGCGACCAAATTCATCAAGTGTGTCACAGTTGGGGATGGTGCTGTGGGGAAGACATGCCTTCTCATATCCTACACTAGCAACACTTTTCCAACTGTATGTATATGGGCAAAGGGCCTTCTTCTTTTGGGAATCCGTGTTTGTGTTTTGGTGGGTTCGATTTCACTTATGGTGTGTGTTTTCTTGGCTCAGGATTATGTTCCAACTGTGTTTGATAACTTCAGTGCCAATGTCTCTGTTGATGGCCAGACTGTGAATCTGGGATTGTGGGATACTGCTGGTATGATCATCTGTCTATATGAATTTCTTGGTTGTATGGATACAGATTGTGTGTGTGAATGTTTGTGTTTGATGTATTGACTTAGATGTGTTTGCATTAATGTCTAAGTGAAAATGTTTCTATAGGCCTTCATTTGGTATGTTCTTGGAGATGTTTCCTTTCCTTCCCAATTTTCTTGATGAACATTGGCATCGATGATGAACTTATGATGTACATGAACTTGAGAAAAAGTGCTTTGTTTACGATAATCCAATGCAATGTCGATCATCTCAGCAGTGATATGCATCCTATGACTCTCTGTTGGGATTAGTTTAGAAACTTACATTTGAAGTTTAATTTCCATAGCTCTAAAATTCATTATGAAAAGAAAAGGAATCCATCTCTTTTACTAAAAGAAACTGGCTTTATTAGTTAGGGCATGTGCAAGAATGAACCTTTTTTCTTTCTTTGTTATTTGAGGATGAAAAAATTTGAACATCTTATTGCAGGTCAAGAAGATTATAACAGATTGAGGCCTCTTAGTTACAGAGGTGCTGATGTTTTCTTGCTTGCTTTCTCTCTCATCAGTAGGCCAAGTTTTGAAAACATTTCAAAGAAAGTAAATCTCTTTTCTCCCTTATCTTTCAAACACAAGCACTAGGTAGTTACTGACTTTTTTCTTGATGGTATATTTCATGGATTCTTTTGCTTTCTGCTCTTTGCTATGTTGGTGCAGTGGGTCCCGGAACTACGTCATTATGCTCCTTTAATACCCATTGTTCTTGTGGGGACAAAGCTGGGTGAGATTTCTTAATCCGACATGATTACATTAAGACATTTATATTTGTTGCTCCATATTGCTTTGCTTTCACTTAAAGTCTTCTCCTTTTCTTCCTGTATTTTTTGGATGGGTTCCCACAATTTTTTTTGAATGTTCAATTAAAAGCAATTACCTGTAAACTTTTTCCTTTTCTTGTTTGAATTCCCACTGTGTGTTCCTTCCTTTCTTTATATACTCATTATGTCTTTTAAGCAGGACCGTGACGAAAGCAAAAAGGGTGGAACTTTAGTGATTCGTTATCTTGATATTCATAGAGTAAATGGAGGGAAAATTACAATCTAAGCATCTAACACATGTTGAAGTTCGTAGAAATAAACTGATGATCTTTGGATTAAATACGAGGACAAATACAAAGATTAGAAGGCATGTTAATTACGCATTTTGGAGCAGGGCATTTGCTGATAATGAATTTTCTTGATTCAGATGTATATGTCTTCGACTTTATCCGCTATCATCATTTCAAGTGTAAGTGATAGATTATATTTGTATTGCAGATCTGAGAGAGGACAAGCAGTTCAAAAAGGACTATCCAGGAGCATGCACTATATCCTCCGAGCAGGTATACAGCCTCGATCAACATGTTTTACCTCAACTTAACTATCATATTTGAGGTCTTGTGATGAATCAATCTCCCAGTCTTTATGAATGTAACTCTGAATAAAACTTGACATTCTTGGCAATGAAATATTTGAAAATGGAAGCAACATGATATGAGATGAAAAGGGCTTGTTGCATTTCATTCACAACACCTAAAAAACAATCACTAAATCTATACTTCACACTTAAATTTGTATGAGGCTGATTTACACTCGTTTATAGGGTGAGGAGCTCAGAAAGCAGATAGGAGCCGTGGCTTATATCGAGTGCAGTGCCAAGACGCAGCAGGTTCGCTTTATTTTGTGTAAATGCATAACTTCATTAGAATCTCATCAAACCATTAGATGAAACCAACCATCGTTTCGTCTCTGATGCAGAATGTGAAAGCTGTGTTTGATGCAGCAATAAAGGTGGTGCTTCGGCCTCCAAAGCTCAAGAAACAGAAGAGACGATATAAATCATGTCGTCTCCTTTAACAAGTTCTGCTGAATATATGTTGGTGTTCTATTACTTTCTTCTTGCTGCATTTTGGTTTAATGTTTTCCATTTCTCTCTTCTCATGAGCTTACTCATCCTTTCCCTTGTGATTACATATGCTAGTTTTATCATATTTCTGCAGGATTTTATGTCATATGATTTTATATCCATCTTTGTATTATATCCCATATTTTTAATTTCGTATTTTAATTCATTCATGCATTCTTCACGTATAATATGCATGACATCATCGCAATATAAGAGCATCTCCAACACTAGCACTACTTTAGTGCAGATTTTGCACTAAAGTAGTGCAGAAACATTATTTTCATCTCCAGTACTCTGCACCACTTTTTGCACAAAAAATAATATTTCGTTATATTTTTAATTATGAATTTACTTAATCATATTTTCAAATATATTATAATTGATTAACCTATTTACACACCTACAAGCTCTTTATTACAATTTTTATTATTTATCTTCAAATTATATAAAAAAATTATATGATTAATTGAATGAAATTTAAGATAAAAATGAAAACAAAAACAACAACTTATTTTTATTGAAAGGGAAATAGATGTTACATAGCCATAATTCTTAATTTTCTAAATTAGAATACTCTTCCTACGAATGATCAATTAATGCATTTCGAAGTGTAAAATTTTGGAAATCACTTTCATGTATTGATTTGCCACTTTTCAACCACAAGCGTGCTGGATTCGCCACAATTGCAAATTTTGGAGGATCTGGATCTGGGGCTGGTTCGTCGGATTACTAAGTTATTTTGTTATTTTCAATATTTTCATGTATTTTAATTTCACCATTTTCATGTATTGTAATTTATTTTCAGTAATATGATAATGTATTTTCTTGTATTTAAATTTATTATTAGTAATTTTAATAATTGCTTCTCGATTATGTAATTTTCTCTATCCGTGTTGAGAAATGACCACTCATGATCTTTCAATTTTTAATTTATATTACCCCATATCGAAAAGTTATATTATCTCTAATTTTTATTACACCAAATTTAGTCATGATCTTTAAAATAAACAAAAATTAGTCCAAATAATTATATCTATATCATCATAATCCAAATATTTAAACTCAAAGAAAAAAAAAAGAAAAAAAAAAGTGGCGCTCAAACAGTGCAAAGCCAAATGTGGCTTTATACTGTTGAGAACTCCAAAGTGACGCCAAGAGTGGCGCCTTGGTGGGAGATGTAAATTGGCGCCCACCGCCGCTTCCACGCTATGCTGGAGTTGCTCTAAGAACATCAGCACTAGCACTACCTTAGTACAGATTTTGCATTAAAGTAGTGCAGAAACAGTGTTTTCATCTCCAGCACTCTGCACTACTTTTTGCACTAAAAAGGAATATTCCATTATATTTTTAATTATGAATTTATTTAATCATATTTTTCAAATATATTATAATTGATTAACATATTTACACTTACAAGTTCTTTAATACAATTTTATTATTTATATTCAAATTGTATAAATAAAAAGTTATATGAGTAATTGAATGAAACTTAAGGTAAAATGAAAACAAAAACAACAACTTATTTTTATTGAAAGGGAAATAGATTTTACATAGTCATAATTCTTAATTTTCTGAATTAGAATATTCTTCCCACAAATGATCAATTAATGCATTTCGAAGTGTAAAATGAGCATCTGCATCTCTAATTTGTCTAAATCGACCAAGAAAATCCTGAAAGCGAGTAAGTTCATTTTCAGCAAATTCGATGTCTAGAGGTGACACTTCCAAGTTTTCTTGAATTGGAGCATTAAGATCTCGTTCATCCTCTACTATCATATTATGCATTATTATGCAAGCAGTCATGATATCTTGCAAATCACTTTTCAACCACAAGCGTGTTGGATTCGCCACAATTGCAAATCTACTTTGAAGAACTCCAAATGCACGTTCCACATCTTTTCTACATGCTTCTTGTTTTTTCGCAAAATATTGTTTTTTCGGACCATTTGGTGAATTGATAGTTTGCACAAGAGTTGCCCATTTGGGATATATATTATCAGCTAAATAATATCCCATATTGTATTCTTTCCCTTGAATAACATAATGTGCTGGAGGAGCAACACCTGTAGCAAGGTTCGAGAAAAGATTAGATGTCTCCAAAACATTAATGTCATTGTTGGATCCTGGCATCCCAAAATAAGCATGTCATATCCATAGATCATAATCAGTCACAACTTCTAGAATAATTGTTGGAGATCCACTTCGCCCGGCATATTGTCCTGCCCAAGCTGTTGGACAATTTTTCCATTTCCAGTTCGACCATGTGTGGGATGTTTTGAAAGAATACGTGCAAATTGAAAATACCAGCAGAGTGTCACCATCATTTCCACAAGAAATTGTTAATGAGTCTCCCATTTCTCCTGACCCTTCTGCACTTTCATTTTCGATCGATTTAAGTGATGAAATCATAAGTGGTGGTTCTTCATCACAACGGCCACATGGGGTAAAAAAGTCCAAATCAAAAAGGAAGCAAAGTGAAGAGATGTCTGCATTTTTAAACACTATAAAGGAGGAGAATGAGAAATTACGAGAATTATTTTCAACTTCGACTGCA
Organism: Scutellaria baicalensis; assembly: GCA_005771605.1. Classification (NCBI taxonomy): domain Eukaryota; kingdom Viridiplantae; phylum Streptophyta; class Magnoliopsida; order Lamiales; family Lamiaceae; genus Scutellaria; species Scutellaria baicalensis. Next base: position 49,394,145 of record CM016722.1, read on the forward strand.
AATAAAGAGCGGGATATTGAGGTGCAAAGACAAAAAATTGAAGCACAAAAGCTAAAAATTGAAGCACAAAATCGACAAATTGCAACAAGCAAATACCAGTATGAAATAACTAGAGAAGATAACATACTACTTATTGATTTGGATATGATTGCTGATCCCGTCAAACGTGAGTACTTTCAAGAACAACAACAGATAATTATGCAGAAGAGGAGACAATCTCAAGTGCCATCAACTCCAAATATGTTTGATATGTATGGACAATTTCCAAATTTTGGAGGATCTGGATCTGGTGCTGGTCTATCGGATTACTAGGTTTTGTTTGTTATTTTCAATTTATGTTTTATTTTCATGTATTTTCTTCAATTTCAGTATTTTATTTTCATGTATTGTAATTTATTTTTTAGTAATGTGATGTTGTATTTTTTGCATTTTAATTTATTATTAGTAATTTTATGTAATTGCTTCTCGTTTCTCTAATTTTCACTATCCATGTTGAGAAACGATCACTCACGATCATTTCAATTTTTCAAATTACCATTCGTGTTGTTTAAATGGCCACCCGTGTTGTTCAAATTATCATTTCAATTATAATTTTATATCACAATTTGTGTTGACAAAAATACAATTATATTATCTCAAATATTATAAAATAACTCCACAATATATAATAAATAAATTTAAAAAAAAAAGATAACGCAAGCACAGTGTGGTGCTACTTGTGGCACCACACTGTGCATATATATAAACTAACGCTATGGATAGCGCCATGCTGGAGAGAAAAGTTTGGCGGCTCACGTTGCACCAGCGTGGTGCTGGGGCTGCTCTAAAGATGGAAATAAGCTGACTTAGTGAGGCCCATTTAGGTGGGCCAAATTATTTTTGTCACCAAACTCTCAATTAGCCACGTGCAAACTCTCATCTTGGTGGTCTACAGTCTACATGACTTGTAAGGGGCCGTTCGGTACGCTGGTATGGATTGATTGAGATTGATAAGTTGAATGGGATTGTACTGTTCACAGTTGAAAAAAAGTATGTTTGGTATATAAGTTTTGTGGTGGGTTTGATAAAATTTTATGTTTGGTATGAATGATATAAGGTTTGTTAAAGTTAGTTTGTATTTAAATTGTTGTTTGGTATGTTTGTTTGTATGGATAAAAAATGTGAAATTACATTCCTACCCTCAGATTCTTAAAGCTGTAAACACAAAGGAATGTGTTAAAGAAATCAAAAAAAAAAAAACATAAAGATGAGGGTTTGATGTTGGAAGAGAAGCAGCTTCGCACAAGTGACATTCCCAATTTCCTGCCTTCGATCTGGCTACGTTGAACTCCTCCGGCACCTCACCAAGCATGTATCCTTCGAACCTTCGGCTTTATAGAAAGGTTTTGTTGATTCTTCCACTTTAATCTTGTAGCAATTTTTCCAACCTCTCATCTTTTGAATGGATCTATCCTCGAATCTGAAACCACAAGAGGCATTCCTCAAATCTTGGTTCATGGTTCACAGATCTGCAGTTGAAAACCCCTGGGTGTCGTCCGAAAAGTGAGCGATTCAAAAAACTCGAAGGTTGGAGGCATCGATTTCTAATGTCTTATGACAGGTAAATACCCAAACTTTTTTCGACTTAGCCGTGGGTCTCAATTCGGACATGTAAATGAGTTAATGCGTGCATTTTCAGTTCACTTTTCTATGATTGCACTACAAGAAAAATGCCCTACGACAACGCACCTACGACAACGCATTTAATGAATTTGTGTTGTCTTTTAGAAATTTACAACGCTTTTAACGAAAAGCGTTGTCTTTATGTATAAGGAGGTGCTCAAAGACAACGCAATTAAGGTCTAAGACAACGCTTATGAGATAGGGTTGTCTTAGGGCGCATTTTTACGCTCTACGACAACCCTTTTGTGCAACGCTTTTACTAGCGTTGTCGTAGAGCGCATTTTTTTCTGTGCAAAGACAACCCTTTTATGCAACGCTTTAACTAGCGTTGTCGTAGAGCGCATTTTTTCATGCAAAGACAACCCTTTTGTGCAACGCTTTTTGTTGTGTTGTCATTATAACCTTTTTTTTAAAATTTGCATGTATATATGGTGTATTTTCTCTTTGGAACATTATTGTTATCAATATTATTTCATAATTAAAGTTATATTTCAAAATAAAAATAATTATTAAAAAATTAGTATTTTAAAGATATATTTAAAATATAAATTAGTTTATGGAAAAATTATATAATATTTTAAAATAAAATGAAATTTTAATAGGTATGTATTATTATTAATATCCACATTTCATTATTAGTAATTTTAAATACATATCTTAAAATACAAAAAAATTAATATATTCTTAAAAAAAATTGATGTTATGAACATATATATATGTGAACCTAATACAATCAAAAGTTAATACAAAAAATTAATATATTCTTAAAAAAATTGATGTTATGAATATATATGTATGTGAACCTAATACAATTAAAACTAAATAAAATGAAGTAACATGAGTGGAATTCGAACCCACAACCTAAGGGATTCTACAAGCATAACCACTAGACTACATATTACTTTGGTTGCTATTACACAAAATATATTTGATTTAAACTAAATGTGGGTTAAAAAAATTAACCTTAGTAAAATTGGGGGATTCTACTCAGTTACAATTACATCTACCCTAGCTAGGTCAAAAACGATAGTGGTGGCGACTGAACAGCAAGTGCGGCGGAAGGTGGTGAAGTGCGGCGGCGGCGGCGAAGGCGAAGGGTTCCTTCACTTGTTTTCTACCCTAAGTCAAATACGAGGAGGGCGGCGCGAACAAAGGTGCTGCGACGAACAGAGGAGCGGCGGCAGATTGGAAAGCGGCGGGCGACGGAAAGTGGTGAAGTGCGGCGGCGGCGCACTAGGTTCTGAGCCGATTGCAGGTTGAACTCCTCCCTTTCTGAGCTGGAAATCATTCCGGTGTCGTCTGAAGAACTGCCCAGGTTCGATCAATTCCTTTCCCCCTGTTGAAGTGTTCTCTTAATTCCAGCTTGATCTTCTCGAACAAGAATGTGGGTTCTTGCTCTTTCTCAACTTGTTCCACTATCCTCCGATGAAACTCTGGTGGTGGAATTGGTGGAAGAAGAGCAACATCCATCTTCCTCTTTTTCCCACTCTTACTCGCTGCTGCACCACTGAATGAATAAAGTTGGCAATGTTTTATACATACATGTTTTCAAACATAGGGTTTATAACTTTATACATACATGAAGTTGTTGTTGTTGGAATTGGAGAACACAACATTAATAATTAATCTCAAGTGTTGGGTTGGTTTCCAATTTCAATGCTTTTGTTGATGTGTGGCATTAAAAACAAAAGAAATAGGCGGGCCCAGGGGGTTGATGTGTAAGAAAAAAGTGAGGAATCGTGTGAGATGGGGATACTAAGTGGGAATGCATTAATAATATGTGACTGCTAAATCTATATATATATCAAAGCCTCTGGAAATGTCTTACTTGTTGGTCTCTCTGTGGTCCTAAGAAGAGAAGCGGTGGGAATTAGGCCCTTCATCACTTCATCAGATTGTGTGTTTTGACTATAGGACTTGACATGCACTAATATAATAATTTAGGTTGATATTATAATTTCATTATTAAGTAGTTAAGGTATGTAAATTTGAGATGTATGCCTACTATCCTTCGAACTACTATTTTCCTCACCATTTGTCTTTCATACGTACATTTGAGTGTGAGTACATATTGTTATGTGGATTGTTTTGTATGTATTATGTTGATTGTTGGCTTGGGCTCAATAAAATCATTTCTGGACAAGTGATTTCATTTCTGTACGTAGGCCCCATTGCAACCTGATAGTAAACAATGTGGTTTTTTCGTGTTGCGATACATGAAACAACTTGTTGATGAGGATGCAACTACGGACATGACTTCATTGCATTCAACTGTGAGTAAATTACTTATCATCTAATTAGTTTGCATACTTTCTACTTCACGATAATAAACTAAAGTTGAATTTTTTTACTTTTTTGATTACAAAGTTTGCACCTCTTAAGTGCACTAGAGCTGATATTGATGAAGTGCGTGTTGAGTGGGCTGAATGTGTTCAAGAATATATCAATGGGTAGAACGAGGATAGGTTAGTTTCTAAGTTGCAATGTTGTTTATTTTATTTTTTAATCTTTTTACAACTATAAAATGATATATAAGTATCCATTCTAACTTTTTTCATACGTTTGACAGATATATCAGGACATGATATGAGTGATTGTGAAGTTCATGATGGAGTTTTGGCGAAGATGTTTTTGTGAAGGTTGTGATGGTCTTAATTTGGACAAAGTTTTATTATTATTGAGACGATCGAAATTATCGATGTTATTGGTGGAGTTTTTAGATGTAAAATTGGATAATATATTTGTAGTATTATGGCTAGACGTATTGTGGGAGAATTTATGGTATACTTTGTGTTAAAATACGTTTTTAATTCATTTGTTGCTTATTAAAATTATTTATAAATATTATATAATTATTACAGGGTACAAAATATAATAAAAATAATATTTCAAGAAAGGCAACGCTTTTTCAAGAAAGACAACGCTTAAAAAAGCGTTGCAAAAAAACTGAGTAAAGAACAAGAAAGACAACGCTAATAAGGGTTGCAAAAAGTTGTGTTGTTGTTACGAAAATACAACACTCTTTATGTGTTGCACAATGCGTTGTGAATTAAAAAATTACAACACACATGTGCAACGCTTTATATGCGTTGTCGTAATGACCAAAGACAACGCACATTATGCGTTGTCGTAGAGCGCACATTTTTTACAACGGTAGATACTACAACCCCCTGTTCCAGGCAAAGACAACGCATATAGTGCGTTGTCGTAGGGCGTTTTTCTTGTAGTGTTGCCATAATGAGTGAAAAAAAATTGGTCGCAGCTCTATGACAAGAGAAGAGACATTTTGCATAAATTATATGACATGGATACAATTGCACATTTGTATGGTGAATATGTATTTAATGTTGTTGTTATTAGTAGGGATTATAATATATCCGTTGAGAGGTTGATCGATTATGGTGTTCCCTTTAAGTTGGAGTTGTTTTCATCCACGTAGGGGTGCTTTGTCGAAAGGTGTTGTTAAAATATATATGGTGTTTGGTCTATATAGCAAATCATTCAATAATGTATGGTGAAATTTTAATTGTGTGAAATTTGTGTAGTTCAAACGCATTTCCCTACGCCGGTTGGAGTGGCAATGCTCATTGTAATGAAGAGATAATGCGTTGTAAGCATGACATCCCCATGCAAATGCAAACTTCAATGACAAAAAAGAACCCCATGTGACGTTTCAAGAGTTGTCCTTTTCGAGGGGTATTTTTTAGTATCATTGTCTAAGTCTCATTTTGTCACCGTCTAACATCGGCCTTCATTCATTGATTTGAAATATGTGTTTGGCTTCTTGCATATATGACACTCGTAGAAAGATGCTTGTGGTACATTCATTTGGTGTGATCCCCAACTTGAAGGACGTGGTAGAGATGTGGCTATTGATTGCGTTGACAAGATTGCTCGGTTGAAGGCGGAGCTTTCTTCAATAAGGTGTAGTCAACAAAAGTATAAGAAGTGTACGATCTACTTATCTCTTTTGTCAACCTTTATGTTTGTACTCCTCTTGCATGCCTCCCGTATAAATGAATGATACACCGTGTGTATTGTTAGCAATATGGGGTTTTTTAGGTACTCCTTAACCACCTTGCAAGAAGGGGGAATGTGTTACTTGTTTAATGTTTGTGTAATTTGTTCTATTTACACTACCTCTTTAATATCTCTTTGTTCACTTGTTTGTCGATTACTTGTACGATGAATTCCATGCATCTCTTGTGTCTTTGTGACTACCTTCGACATCATGAAGACCAAATACCATAATGTGAACATATAGATTGACATAGTAGGAAAATGTGATGTTCAAAATGTTGTGGATGTTCCACAGGGTTTGGTAGAGACATTCCTCTATGCCAATCTAGCTTCCAATGTGTTAAACATTGAAGGTTGCTTCTTAAGCTAACTTAGATGAGAATCCAGTACACACATAGTTGCAGTCTTACAAAAGTTGGCCAAAGCTATTTACACATAGCACGCCTGCTTTCAAAAATAATTACAAGTCTTAGAACACATTCCAACTGACCCTTCGTGCATTAAAGGGTGAATAGCTTGTCCCGCCTAATCGGTTCCCGACGCATCACTGGAAACATGGCATCCACAGGGTCAGCGGCATCTGCATCGAAGGGCTCGTCCTTGATCAGGATTGGTACTGCAGCCGAAGTTCCAACAGGTATGAATATGACTTCACCCGGTTGATGCACGTACATGATTTTGGTCCACATCTCAAACTGTGGAAAACCGCATTCTCTAAATAACCTTTGGTACTCGTTCTCCTGTAGGAATTCAATCAAGGAAAGTGTCTAATTCACAGGTTTCGACCATTCTTGGAATAAACCACATTCGAATTATTTTCCTAGCTTGTTTGTATTACTTGATGCACAATAATAGCACAATCAAAAAATTTCTAAGGCATACATTTCTTACGAAATGCCAATACTCCGAAGACACAGCTACGCGATTTTTGTCCTTGTTAAACATCACACCATCAGTGGCGTTGACATACTCACAGAAGAGCCTGTACAACCTTATGTTATTTGCAACGAATGTCTTCACGTTGTCCTCATGCCAACGTGCGTCGATTGTCTCCTCGTGCAGTTGTCTTGCAAGGATGTCACAAACATTGCAAAGAACCAGAGGGTCCTTAACATTGCGCTGGAAGGCCATCTGGTAAAATCGATGTGCGAGTTCTTTCGCTTCATCCGCTGAGAAGACATGGTAGAATTGTGACAGCTTCGGGTTCCTTCTAGGCATCCTGCATACATCACAGAATACTTATAAATCCAGAGGGACTTTGACAATATACAGAATGACATCAATTTTGGCCGTAATACACGATGAAAATAAGTGTCAACTTTGCCATCCACACTTGCAGGAAATAGATGAAGTATTAATTAAATCCGGACTTTGCCATCCATACTTGCAGGAAATAGATGAAGTATTAATTAAATGGCATGAAAATTTCATGAAAATTAAATGGCATGAATTTGGCAGGTGAACCTATAAATAATGCATATCCACAGATGGGTTGAAGTATATAATAATCTCAATATTGCCAAATCTTACACTATTTCAGTCAAACCAATGTGGCCACAGAGGTAGTCTTTTTCCAAAGATATGCATGGTGAAGTCTATGTCATTGTAAGTATGTTGCATGGCAGAATCTTAAATAGTGTATTAGGTAAGATTTGTTCCAAAATATTTAAAGAGTGTTTGATGCATTACACTTATAAATACAAGTAGAAGATGCAAATTCAACGTGCACATAAGACCAACACCATCAAGCAGAACCAACAGACTTGTATTCAAATATCCCACTGTCTCATCAAAATGGTTCCCCATCCATCCGGATTGAAACAAGATGACTACATCTACGGGCTTGACTGGGACGTGAACGTTGTGACATTGTTCGCCGAAGTCCTTGCGGATCAAGCGCGGATGGGCAACTTCCACCCCGCATGCAACAACCGACATGCGATTCAAACAGCTTAGTACATGCTGTCTAAGTTTTTCAACAAGTATTTCGATCTCAAGGAATGTGTTAAACAAGTTCGTTTGTTGCGAAAGAGGCATACGACTTTCTCGACTATCTTAATGCGCGATGATGTGGCTTGGGCTATGGAGAACAATGAGATGGCTTATACAGATGAGTCTTGGGAGAATATTGTATCGGTACACCACAATAGAAAAAGATTGTATTCATTTCCACTTCCATTCGTTTCCATCCTTTTTAACAAATCTCATACTTGATGTTTTAATTAATTATGTGATTGGCAGCTCGATCCATTCGCCTGGGCGTAGGCCGAATTCGGAGACCCCCATTGGGATGATTTACAAGTCATATTTGGCCCTCCATCTGAAGTTCTTGCTTCCAATTCCAAGTCCGCGGTCAATGACCAAAAGGTGATTATCCTCGACGACAATGTCCGGCCATCGCGAGTCCCTACGTATACGCCATTGGATGAAGTCATTGTCATTTCGAGTGACAATTCGGGTAGTCTATCTTCTAGCTTCATGAAAGACATTAGTGTCTGTGGGAATGACTCCGACAATGAGGACTCAATTAGATCTCCCTCGTTGAAGACCGAGATGAGCTCTTCTAATCACGCGGTCACGTCTAAAGGCAAAGGAACCATGTTTGGTGAGAATGTGTGCATGAGCTTGTACGGTGCCTCTTACGTCTCAAACTCCGCTCACCCATCTCCCAATGGGAAAAAATGACAAACAAGGATCGAAAGGGCTTGGTGCTCGATGTTCACGTAAAGTTTGCAAGAATGTTGTATGAGCTTGACTTCTAGTAGTCTATGTAGTACATGTTGTCTGTTCCATATTTCCTTGTTCTACTATGGTTATCCTATGTTCTGTAACCTTGTAAATAGAAGTGTTATGGATTGTTGTCAACCTTTTGGGTCTTCTTTTCCACTAGAATGGACCTATTCGGCCATGTGTTGGTTTATCCATGTTCAATTAATTAATATCAAGTGTTGTTCGGCCATGTGTTGGTTTATCTAGCTTCAATTAATTAATATCAAGTGTTGTTCGGTATTACCCATAATTTACATAGATTACAAAAGCATGTCACACATACATATATATACATTAGCTTGTCCATGATGACAAACTGGATACAAAAGTCATTCTGGTTCTCTAACTTAATTAAACAAGTCCAAGCTAAGGCAGTAGTGTTCAAAAGAAATGAAATCCTGGATGGCCAAATATTACTTGAAGGATACATTACATTTTTTCAATTATGTCATTGATCATAATGATCCTAGCTTCGGTTGGCACGCTAAGGAAGTAGTCTAGGTCGCTTTCATTGTTTGCCAAGATGCGCCCAACATCCACTCTCGCTTTGTAATTTGGAAAGTCGAAAGAATCAAGGACGTCATACACTTTCGTGCGTTTCTCAGTTGGAGTCATCGTATCGACCTTGTTCTTAGCTAACACCCCGATGTTTTTGGCAATTTCGGTAAGGTTCTTGTCATTCCTCTCGCAATACTCTTGAAATGTCTCAAACACAAGATCGTTGGAGAGGGATTCATCAATTTTCCTAGCCTTCGGCTTTCCACTTCTTGCAGACATGCTGGAAGATTCAGCTGCACCCCTTGACATGAAATCGGTAGACGTCTCTTCATTGTTTGTTCGATTGGGCATGGATGGGGACATCCTCGCTTCGGTATTGCCGGTAGACAAGAAATCCTGCATTGCATCAGCAAATCCCTGAGCATGCTCACCCGTGGCCCTATCCTTCCCAAATATATCGACCCAATCATCGAAAAAAGGCCATGTCTTGAACCGCATTGTTCGTACGCTTGGTTCAATCTATACAAAACTCGAATTTAGAGATGACATAAATGATTAACCACATGATAAATGTAATGCAGATAATGGGGCCACTGTAATTAAGTGTCAATACCTTCACATGAGCTTCCCAAACATCATCAGCAACATCAATCATATGGTTACCACCCATGCCAAATCCACTTTTTCCAAACATTTGGCTTAGGGAGTGATAATTTTTCTTCCAAGTGTGGATTTTGCTAGCAATATGGGGCTCAGCCTTCAAATCAGTGCCCGGAAAGTGTTGAGCCAAAGCGTGCTCCAGCAAATTTAGGTACCCGGTTTGGAATCCATTATCGGTTTTATAACCCCTGGCCACCAAGTCTTTTAGTGCTACGATGAGTTGTTTTTCCTCGTAGAAACTCCAAACCCGTCTAGAATGGACGGCAGTTCGTTGTTTTGTGTTCATGCTGTGAAATTGTAATATATTCCGCTAATATCAGTTTATTAATGAACATAATTATTTATTTTGTCATACGTCCAAGTGTAAATCCCGTGGGCTTGCACACCACGTGCTCAATTAATTATGTGATTAACATCAATTACAATTTTAGTGAAGCATTAAAAGAAATTACTTGAAACACAGCAAATTGAACTATTTTAGATCTTGGACAGTGGCAACAATGAAGCATGTCACATGTGGTAAACTACTTCCATTTCTCATGCAAGTCAACAAATGGTGAATAGCCCAAAAAAAGACATTTCGAAAGTTGGAAAAAATAAGAATGAAGAATGAAAGGATGTCTTGGCAAAGTCGTTGGCAGGAGATCTAGTTATACAACAACAAGAAACAAATGGCATGAAAATGTTTCAATCTCATACTTAAACGGCCTTTGCATTCCACATCTCTTGCACTATGCTTTCCCTAAGTGCACTCCACTCTTGTGAAAACTCAACTTGCTCTACGTACGCGACCTCCGTCGGTGGTTCGAAATCCGGATTATGGAAAATTTCGGGAACCTCACTCTCAATAGGATCAATAGATGAATTCGTACGAATGAAGTTGTGAATCAAACAACATGCAAGAATAATGTGATTTTGGGTTCGGATAGGATAGTATGAGTTGCTTCGCAAAATACCCCAACGTGCTTTCAAAACGCCGAATGAACGCTCTATGACATTTCGTGCCCTAGCATGCATAAGATTGAAGTATTCTTGGGGTGTTTGAGGAGGTTGTGCTGCGTGATGCCATTCTTGGAGATGGTATCTAACACCTCGAAAGGGTGCTAAAAAGCCATTCCCATTTGTGTAACCACCGTCACACAAATAGTAATTTCCTGGCACGAAGATTTAAAGAGAATTTTAGACGTATTCATTTCTACTATAATGTAAAGAAAAGTATCAATTTAAAGGACAATGGGGAATAAAAAGTTGGATGAGAATGCTCCCAATGAATTACCAATTGGGACTTTCAATCCATTAGGCCGAGTTATGGCATCACGTAGCACACGACTATCGGCGGCAGAGCCCTCCCACCCGGTAAGCACGTAGGTGTAATTAAGATCTCGATCACAAACACCTAACACATTAACGGAAACAAATCCTTTTCGGTTTCTGTACTTAGGCTTCTCATGAAGAGGGACTTTGACAGGAATGTAGGTACCATCAAGGGCACCAAGACAACCCTACATTTTACGTGCCGCTTGTTTTAGTATTCATTTGTTCACATGAGCCAATTTGTAGTACTTGCGAAGTTAACAAAAATTAAATCCACATGTTTGGATACTCTACCTTAAAGAATCGCCAGCGTTCGGTGGATTCATCGGTCTCAATTGGTTTGGGATTAACAAGAAGGACCGTGTGCAGTTTTAAAGCTGTTTTAAGGACAGCATTGAAGTGCAAGCTAATTGTGTGTCCACTTCTAAGGAAATCATCCTTAACCACTCGATTTTTCTTGTGATGGGCTAGAATTGAAAGAAAAATGGCTACTTGCTCAGGAATTGAAAGGTGTTTGGTAGGCTGAAGACCCCCTAGGTCTCTAACAAATAACAAAGTCGGCTGAAACTGTCACGGCTCATACGCAGATGGTTAATACAGGTATCGTCACTTACGAGAGTCAAATTGCGAATATGTTCTAGTTGACGAGGAATTTTATTTGAAATGAGGTATTTTTTGGCTCTACGTGCGGGGGGTGTGTTTGAGAATGAAGTTTTCTTCTTAACTTGTATGCAAAGGCAAATAGGATCATCATAGAATTAAAAGAAGCACACATGGCTTGCACACCACGTAGAATGATCTCAAGGTCAGACACATCATCCATCACAACTATGTAAGACAAAATTCTACATGAGCAGAAGATCATGAAAAAAAAAAAATGCAGTCAAATGTGATTATGAAATCATCAAAAATTGAGTTCTCATAGTTTACAAGTATGGTGATCACAGAAGCACGTAGAGATACACAATTCAAATCTGAGAACACTCCACATAACAGTGTCATCATTACTCGTCAGCAACATGAAAGTACACACATCTTATGAACCATCCAGTGAGGATCTCCTAAATTCTAGCATATACTTGCAAGATCATGTCAATTAATTACATCACAGCTCAATACACACCGTCATAATTACACATCTCAAAACAACCTCAAATTATACCTAAGAACTACAGCAAGCAAATCCCAAGCCTAAGAACTAAATTATTCTTATCATAAGCTGAAAATTATTTAATGCATACCAAATGATAAAGCTTTCCATACCTGGGAGAGCAAGCAATGAAAGTGTTTGTCAATATCTTGGTATATCAATCCCAAGGGGATTCAGCTTGTCCTTTCCTTGCCTTTCCAAATGCACAAACCTTATATACTGTGGATCATCAATGTTCAAACAAATCAATTCAATACTTATGAATTTTAACCATAGTATCAATTTAAATCATAAAATGCAATTCACTTACCACAAATTTCAAGAGGAATAAGTCAGAGACAAATGTTTACATCAAAATTTAATGCATTTCGGCATTAAATGGTATCAAACATTCCAAATTTGATCAAATATAATTTCCACTGTCTCTTTACGATATGCCAATAGATAAATAGCAGATGCAACTCTGGATAATATTTTTCTAACAAATATAGCATTGCAAATAATGAACATTACAAAAATTAGTTTAGGTTTAGACACAAAAGTGTTTATGTTACATTCCACTGTAATGCATCTGTTAGCTACAAATTAGCAAAAATGAACCTTATGAAAACTCATAACTGAAATTTGTAAGTACAGCATTTTAAGTACAGAAATTATGAAATTATGGCATATGAGAAATTTGGCAGGAACCACGTGTTTTTAGGATTTTATTAGACAAGCTAAGTACATTCCAACTCCAACCAGATGGTCCCAGTGTCATTGACACTAAGAATCTTTCGATGGACATCAATCAGATTCGAACAAGAACCAAAAAAGTGTAGATATGGATTTCTTAAGAAAGTTCTGAAATAGTCGTCCTTGATAAACATCGAAGAAAGAAAATGGAAAAAGAAAATGGGTGACCCTTCGAAGAAACTCCACACTTCAATGACAGGAGCATTCCCAAATTCAAGGGTTTTTATTCTAAGATGTGAAGATGAGCAGGAAATAGGTTAAATCACTTACCTGTGTTCAAACTGACTTCAATGCCGTCTCGCCGCCGTGGATTGTTCGCCGCCGCCACCTGTGTTCGAAAGCTTGGACACAGGATCGCCTTCTTGCAAGGATTCTGGACTTACGGAGATGGAGAGGATGGAGAAAGCTTCAGGTGGCCGCCAGTGGGTCGCCGTGTGGTACGCTTACGGGTGGCCGCCGCTGATCGTCTCCATCGCCAGATGCAGATCGGGGAAGAAGGAAAGGTGGGCCAAGATTGCTAGGGTTTTCAGATATATATATTGTGGCACATATGTAATTATGTATTCAGTGGAGGTTAAAATGGACATTTTCCAACAAACAGTAAGGGTCGGGTGGTAATTTCGCTTAGTTACTGTAGGGACAAGACGAAACCCACCCTTCATGGTGGGACAAAAATTGTCCACCTCAATCCTGCACAAACCCATCCGTAAAACCGGGCTTTTTGTCAACCCGGGATTGCAAACCCATCTACCAAACATCAGTTTGGGTTAGTTACCAAACCTAATCTAACCTAAACCCATCTACCAAACATCCCCTAAGGGGTTTAGACAAGCAACGTGTATGTTGAGTTTTCTTGAAATTAAGGAAAATTGATTGTGGGCGTATTTCTTGGAAATTTAGTATAATTCATTCAATGAAGATCTAAAGTCTAAGGGTGTGATTGGTGTGATGGAATGGGGTGGGAATGGAATTATCATTCCTATCTTCATTCCATTCATTCGATTGATATGTTTTTAGGATTGAGAATCACCATTCTCGAAGGAATCACTATTATCATGAATATAGGAATGAACATTCCTTCCTATCCCCATGGTATTGTGTATTCCAACTTGTGAGAAATGACAATTTTTTTTATTAATTTTGATAATTATCATTTCATTTTATAATAAATTATAAAATTAAATTATTATTCTATAAATAATATTAGTTAATTATAACTAATATAAAATAATAATTAATAATATAAAATTAATATATAATAAAAGTATAGCAAGAGCAAAACAACAGAAAAATAATATTAATAAATACATAAATAATATAAAAATAATTAATAAATATAAAAATATTAAAAATAAAGATAATGAAAATATTTGTATTATATAATACATATAATTTTATTTTTCCTATAAAATTTATATCTAGATATGAATATATACAATATTTGTAAACATATACAAATAAGATAAATAGATACTAGAATAAATAATAGGAGTAATAAAAACATATAAATAAATTGTAACTAAAATATATTTTACACAACATAAAATAAGAAACTTAGTTAAATAATATAAATCATATAAAAATAATTAATAAAAATTAGGATAAATATTAAATAATATTTTTACGACTTTAAGAAAATTTAAATTAATAAAAAATAATAAAATTTAAAAATATATCAATATAATATACCTTAATATTGGTGTAATGATTAATTTTCTGCATTTTTAAAATTTAAAATACCCATTATCTAAATTTAAGTGATATATTGAACAAGAATATTAATATAAAATTATAGTGAAAAATAATTTGGTTAGATAAATATAGATTTAATAATTATACAATTAATTTATAATTATCAATTATGAAAAAAAGTCATATGAATTATTTCATTTATTTCTTATTCCTTTGTGATACCAATCATAAGAATCAATTGTTTTATACAATTCCTTTCCCATCACTATTCCATTCTTAGGTCCATTCAATTCCCGCCTAATTCCATTCCATCGTACCAATTATGCCATAAATGTTATTTAATGGACTACAAAAGTATAGTTACTTGTTTTATTTAGTACTTTTTGCTCCATGCATTTTCTTTCCCTTTTGATGTAAGATTTTTAATGCTACACGCTCCTTAATTTCTCCTATTATTTTCGTGAATAGTTACATTTATTCTGTATAATATTGTGAGAACATTAATTTGTCATTCTCAAACAACTAAATACCTCTTTAAAGTTTAATCTTAAAGAGAAAAAAGAAAACTCTTTTTTATATGTATTTGTCAAAGTATTAGCTATACTTAACCATAACTAATATTTGACGGGCTGTAATATTAGACGAATTTCACTATCTAGAAGACTAGAACTGAAATCCATGCATTCAATTTTAATAAGTTCAAAGTCTATTTTTTTATCTAAAAAACTTGCGTGACACGGTCTCAAGGAGTGTTTTCATGAGACGGATCCTTTTAACCTATGAATCAAACCCATTTCCACTGACTTATTTGTGAATTGTGAAATGTGGGTTGTGGGTTGACCCGTTTCACACAAGACCAACTCGATTATGGACCTATCAGATGGCTTCACTAGAATTCTATTCATTATCCGGTAAATATTTGTATATATTTTGTGTTATTAACACCATCTTTCTCCATATCAATTTAACATTAACAATAATTACATATGAGTCTCATTACTCATTAACTCATATATATTTATTATTTACATCAAATTAATTAAATACATTTATTTTCTATTTGAAATGTAAATAAGTTAATTATTTGATTATAACAACATGTGATTTTAATAATTTATTATAAGAAAAGTTTAAGATCGATTAAAAATACATACAGTTAAAAAATAAACATATATTTTTGATTAGATTTTTTATTTGAATGGTAAAAATTAAGATCATATTAACTATTGTTGTTTCAACAAAATTAAAATAAATCAATAAAACAAGAATAATATAGCGTAAATAACCAAATAATATATAATTACAGTGTAATAAAAATATAATAAACACATCAAAATTTATTTGTCTAATGGAAAACATGAATTACGAAAAAGAAATAAATAAAAAGAAACTAAAAATGAATATAATAGCTGGGCCCAGCGTTTAAGCACTGAGGTGTTGCTTTTTCTATTTTTTAATCTGCAAGTACGCATTCTTATTACACGCAAACACACGCACTTCACAGTTCACACTCTTAAAAGCTTAAGATATTACCACAATATTAATAAATATATATACTATTATTTTAATTATTAACATCTCTTTAAAACATAAATGTATATAGATGCTCCAAACTGCCTCAATGAAAAAATGGTGGGAATAGGATAGATATGTAGATTATAGCTAGTCTTCTAGATGAATGTTTAGGAGGCTTTAATGAAATTTATATCAATTCGAGGACTAAAATATTAATGTAATTCTCAATAATAAAAGAAGACAATATTCATTCTTTTTGAAATCTTACTTCCTAGAGTCCAAATATATATTTTTGCATGATCTCTCTCTCTCTCTCTCTCTCTCTCTAAACTATCAAGAAAAAAATGAAGAAAATTCAAATGGATCTCTCCAAAAACTCCATCAAAAACTTCGCAATCCTGTCTTCATTCTTAGCAATCAGTGCAGTTTTTCTCTGTTTCTGGGAGCCCTTAACCATCAGGCCCTTGTTTTTTTCGGACAAGGATTCATCTGATCATACTGTAATAAATCCCAAATCTTTTTGTTTTTATCTTTGTTTCCTCATTCATTTTCTTTCTAATTGTTTGTGTTAATTAATTCATATTTAGCAGACATATATTCAGAAAGATGAGCTGGAAGTAGCTTTGGAGAAGGCATCAATGGCGAACAAGACCGTAATAATCACCATTATCAACAAAGCTTACGTCGAACCAAACGACGTCGTCGAGTATCCATCGATGCTCGATCTTTTTCTCGAGGGTTTTTGGGTGGGAGAAGAAACGAGACAGCTCGTGGACCATTTACTGGTGGTGTCCATGGATGAAACTGCCCATGAGAGGTGCCGGTTCCGGCGGTTGAACTGCTACAGACTGGCTGCGGAAGGCGACGGCGGTGATCGGTTCGCCGGAGAGAAGGTTTACATGTCGGAGGAGTTTATAGAGATGATGTGGCGGCGGACGCATTTCTTACAGGATGTGTTAAGACGAGGATATAGCTTCGTATTCACGGTATGTTTTTATATTTCTTTTTAATTAATTGTTTTCTTGTTTTTTTTTTTTTGGTCAAAATTAAATGGTTTTTTATTCTTTAATATGTTGAAATCTGTTACTTTGTTTATAGATTTACGTAATGTGTAATAGGATATCCTATTTGGGATTTGGATTTTCTTTTTCCATGTGCATAATATTTGGTGAAGAATTAAAAGAAAGTATATACAAAGTAATTTAATTATAAATTAATCATAAGAAATTGCTATAGTTAAAATTGAGGACTACTTTTATACACTATCTAATTCTATATTATTATTCACCTTTTCAACTATAGTTCAATATTTCTTATTTATTTATTTATTTGTCATTTAGAAAATGAGTGAAGAAAGATAATTGATTAGATTTTTATTCAATTTTTACATTTATTAACATGTAACAAAAACTCTGAAATGTGATTTAATGACACTTTTATTTTTGAGAATACGTGCAATATTGTTTAAAATAAACATATGCTATATCACTTATACTATTTAGGATTAATTTCAATTTTGGTCCTGTATGAATGATTCATTCCATTTTTTAACAACTATACGTTTTCCAATTTTGGTCCTATATATTTATATTTTTTCAAATTTTGATCCTATGTTTAATTTTGGTCCTATATGTTTCAATTTTTTTCAATTTTAGTTCAATTTAAGTCGAAATTATCAAAATTACAGATACCACGTAAGATTTCCCAACGACCATCCGACCAAAATTGGAAAATTTGACTAAAATTTTTCGAGAACATACATGATCAATATTGGAAAAAGTAGAAATATACACGATCAAAATTTGGAAACGTATAATTGATTTTCCAAAAATAGAAAAAGTCATACATACATTACTAAAATTGATAACCATAATATTTAATTAATATATTCATTAAGCTAGCCATTCATTTAAAGTTTGAGTATTGTTCTTGTGCACCAGTTGCATGAATCTAGATCCATGCAACTGGGCGCTCACGGGTTGGGTCGGGCCGAATTTGACCCGGATCTGCGCCCATTTATTTATTAATTTATGCGGTAACATTTATATTATACGAGTATAACCTTTATATTATATGACTATAACTTTTTTGTACAAATATCATAACCTTTAAGTTAATATACTCAAACTTTTTTCAATATAAAATGTAAGATAATATAGTTGAAAACCTTTATGTTATGTTGATTTAACTTTTATATATAAATATCATAACTTTTATTTACTTAAAGAATAACATAAAAGTTGTGTTAATATAACATAAATGTTAATATTATTATGCGTAAATGTTGCATTATTACAATTTAAAGGTTTACAGTGTGTTAAAACCTTAAAATTATATACTTAGAATTATTTCAATCATGTAATGATGTAATATAATTGAATACTTTTATATTCTTATAACTTAACATTTATGTTATATTGATAACACCTTTACATACAACTACCATAACCTTTGAAAAATATAAAAGTTAAATTATTATAACGTTAAGGTTAAGTTATTATAATATAAAGGTTTAAAAGGTAATATATATTTATCCTACTCTGTAAAATATTAAATCATCAGGATAAAAAGGTTATGCAAATATATCATAAAGGTTATGTAAACATAATGAAAAGGTTAGACGGACATAACTAAAAGGTTAGGCGAAATAACTAAAAGGTCATGTAGTGAAATTAGGGTTTGAGCGCGATTTTGGGGTGCGTGTCAGCGCGTGGGGGCGCGTTCCAGCGCGTTTTGGGCGTGAAAATCACCTCCCGGGTCATATGACCTGGATTGCATAGGTCATGACTCATGCACTTGGTGTATAGAAATAATTGTGTTAAAGTTTTAAGTATAACTAAACAACTAATCGTAAGTTAGTTGTAAGGGTATTATAAAAATGCAATTAATAAATGTCTTTTAAAACATATCGGTTCTTATAATACAATGTGTTTTGAACTTTTAAAAAACATAATAGTAGTATATATTTCCACTTTCATTAATATCACTTGGGTCATCATTATTTAATAGCTGACTAAAGTTGATAAGAGATGTTTGCTTAGTTGATAATGATAGTTTTAAATGTATCTATTTGTCAACATCAATTTTATAGATATTTGTATCTAATTAATCTTAGACGCTGGCTCGTATGTAGCAAAAAATAAATATTTGTGGCTTATTTGACAATTTTCTTCTTTATCCAATAGGGAAGGGGACAAAGACATTGATCAAGGACATTATTTAATATATCTAATTTATGATAAAAACTCTGAGTTAGTAAAGTAAATTATATTTAAGAATAAGGCAATTTGTATGTGCATTTATATCACTTAATACTCACCTAATGCTGTAAAGTTGAATGCTACTCTTTGAACTTTGAATAGTAATAGTAGTTGTTTAAACTTTAAAGTACCTAATCTGCATTGGAAAAGTCTAATTAATTTATTTTATTGGTCAACTAAAGAATTTTCTAAATTCTAACTAATTTGGGTACGAAATAGTAGTGGTAATCAAAGGCTAGTAAAAGCTTAAGATATTACCACAATATGTTTTGCCCCACACAATTTCAATTTGAAAATATCTCTGAAAAGTCTAATTAAGAATTTTAACAAGTATGATTTTTCTTTAGATTTGAACGTTTGACAATTCTAACAAGCTGACTAAGACTTAATGCAACTCAGAGGCCCATGAACACCCATTATATATTACCAAAACATCAAGAGTTGGTCTCATGTGCATCAAATGCACGTACAAGATCGGGATTCGGGTAGATCCAGATCAACACATTTTTCTTTTTCCTTTTACTAAATTTTGTGTTTTTTTTTTTCACTTCAAACTGCTACTATTGTGTAAGACTTTATGTTATATAAATGTAACATTTATGTAAAAATATAGTGACCTTTATATACTCTAACTTAGAAAACAAAGGAAGAATTTTAACAAAATCTAGAGCCCGATGGACGCATTCCAGTCTTGTATCTTTACCTTTATAATATCAATTTGCACCTTTATGTCATATATAAAGGTGCAACTAATATCACATAAAAGTATGAGTAATGTCGCATAAAGGTATGTTCATCCAAAAAAATGTGCTCAAGATTTTTTTAAAGTCTTTATTTTTTCTAAGTTACTGAACATAAATGTCATCAGATTTGTGTATATATATATATATATAAATGTTACACTTAAATGACATAAAAATCACACCCATATAACATAAAGATAACAACTTGAAGCGAAAAAAAATCCAAATGGACACGGATTCAGGTCGGATCGCCCCAATTGTACAAATCTATATCCGTGCACTTGGTGCACAGGATAATTTCCAAAACATCAAATTTGTATAAAAAATAGTGGAATATATCCAAAAAATAATGGAAGATAAGATATTAACATCAAATTGTAATATAAGATCCAATTTGTAGAAATAGATTTATATAACTAGATTGAAGAAAATTACTTGCTGCTTGACCTGGAAGAAAACAAGAGTAAGATGATTTTTACTTCATGCATATTTACTGTTGAATAAATCACGCCAAGAATGAGATCAAATGAAGATACACAGCAAGAACTCTTAAGAACCCCTATTATGCGTTGCCTACTTTGATCGAATCAAACACAATCGATAAAGGATATCAACACGTAAATTTACGTGGTTTGGCTCTACCACTCGAGCCTACATCTACGGCAACAAGAATCAGAAGTTTTCATTAAGAAACGAAGAAGAAATCGAAGTTACAATATCACTCAAACACTCAGAATTTTCTAACTCCCTCACGCATATTCAGCTCTCTTGATCTCACTGATATTATGTATGGAAAGTTAATATTTCTTCTACCCAATATACATGCTTATATAGGCTACAAAACCCCTCAACTAATTCCCCAAGATAACCGCTAACGAATAACTAATTTCTGTTACAAATCTTGAAATCCCGCAAGAACCCTAATTTAGCCCTAATCCCTAAAATCCGGTCCATGCAGTAACAGTAACTAACTCGCGTCCGGTTCACATAGAATTCATCCGGTTCTGAGTAAACCGTTTCCGGTTCCTTGATCAGCATGGTCTGCACCTCGAATTAGCATATCCATATATCATAATTTCTGAGTTAACACTTCATAATTCTCCACATTCACTCTGAAATCTTCTTTCTTCTTGCTGTCCCTGATCCTCTTGTTTTACTTGTGCTCTACAACTCAAATTAGCCTCATGCAATAATGGAACTTTACACTTGGTATTACCTTAGTTAGCATATCGGCTGGATTCTCCTCGGTATGAATCTTCTTAGCCTCAATTATCCCTTTTCAATCTCTTCCCTCATAAAATGATACTTCACATCTATGTGTTTTGACCTCTCATGGAATACTTGATGCTTTGCTAAGTGCAAAGCACTCTGGCTATCACAATGTACTGAAACTCTTGCTTGGTTAACTCCTAATTCACTTAGCATGCCTTGTAACCAAATGGCTTCTTTGACTGCTTCTGTCATGGCTAAGTACTCATCTTCGGTTGTGGATAGAGCTACTACTTGTTGCTGCATAGACTTTCAACTGATAGTTGTTTCATAGAGTGTGAATACATATCCTGTGAGTGATCTCCTGTTGTCCAAGTTACCTGCAAAGTCAGAGTCTACATACCCTTCTAAAAGATCAGTACAATCTGCCTGTTTCAGGAAAGATAAGTCATGATTCTTAGTCCCATGCAAGTATATAAACATCCATTTAACCCCTTCCCAATAAGATTTACCAGGGTTGGCCATGAATCTACTCACACAACTCATGGAATAAGCTAAATCAGGCTTAGTACAGACCATTATATACATTATACTCCCTACACAGCTAGCATAAGGAACGCCATTCATATGCTTTACTTCATCTTCTATAACTAGCGATTGAATTTTGCTTAATTTCATGTGAGCAGGTAAGGGTGTCACAACAGTTTTAGCTAAGTTCATACAAAACCTTTTGAGCACTTTAACAATGTAATCAGTTTGATAAAGAAACAACCTATTCCTTGTCCTATCTCTTTGAATATCCATGCCCAAAATTCTTCTAGCTTCACCTAAATCTTTCATGTCAAATTAACTGGTCTTTAAGTTTAGCTTTTAAGGAATTTACCCTATCCATGCTTCTACTGGCAATTAACGTATCATCTACATATAGCAAAATGTATATAACTACAACATCTTTGCTCATTTTTAAATATACACAACTATCATGCTTGCATCTAATCATGTCAATACTAATCATGAACTTATCAAAACGTTTACACCACTGCCTAGGACTTTGTTTTAGACTATAAATGGATCTCTTAAGCAGACACATTTTTCCTTCATTTCCTGGTAATATGAATCCCTTAGGCTGGTCCATATATAAGGTTTCAACTAAATCTCCATGAAGAAAGACAGTCTTAACATCAAGTTGGTGTAAAACCATGTCAAATTAAGCCACTAGAGCAAGCAAAATTCTGATAGAAACATGCTTTACCACAGGAGAGAAAATTTCATTGAAATCTATACCTTCTCTCTGAGTAAATCCCTTGGCAACTAATCTTGCCTTGAAACTGATTGATTATTTACCTGTCACTTCAATTTTTCTTTTGAAGATCCACTTGCTTCCTATCACTTTGTGTGCAGGTGGTTTATTCACAAGCTGCCATGTCTGATTCTTTTCAAGAGAGAGCAGTTCTTCATGCATGGCTTGCATCCATTTGTCTCTGTCTTTAGATTGAATAGCAGCTTTGTAGTTCCTTGGCTCCTCATAGTCAATATCCTGTGCCACACTTAAAGCATAAGACACAAAATCAGCTTGACCATACCTGTTTGGAGGGTGGATTTCCATTTTATACCCCATTATATCTTCTTTAAAGGTAACATCTCTACTAACAAGACACCTTTGGTGATTTGGTTCTAAGAACCATAGTTTAAATCCTTTTATTCCTTTAGGATAGCCTATAAAGATACACTTCACAGCTCTAGGTTCTAACTTGTCTTGTCTTACATGAGCATATGCCAAACAACCAAAGACTTTAAGAGAAGAGTAGTTAGAGTGCTTACCATACCATACCTCATCTGGGGTTTTAAAGTTAATGGCAGAGGAGAGGGTCTTATTGAGAATTACAGCAACTGTTGATACTGCTTAACCCCAAAAGCTCCTTGGAAGTCCAGTATCATTCAGCATACATCTCACCTTCTCCAATAGTGTTCTGTTCAGCCTCTCTGCTATCCCATTTTGCTGTGGAGTTGCTGCCACTGTCATATGTCTCAGTATTCCTCTTTCCCTGCAAAAAACTTGGAATTCCTCTGACAAATACTCAAGGCCATTGTCAATTCTTAAGTGCTTAAGCTTCTTTCCTGTGTTAGTTTCTAGCATAATCACCCATTCTTTGAATTTTTCATAAGCTTCATTCTTGTGTTTCAGAATATAAATCCATACCTTTCGTGAGAAATCATCTATGAAGGTTAGGAAATACTTACCTCCACCATGAGTTTCAGTCCTTGAGGGATCCCATATGTCTGAGTGAGCATACTCAAATATCCCTTGGGTAGTATGATGTGCCACAGCAGGAAGAGAGCTTTTATTTGATTTTCCAAGTATACATTGCTCACAGTGATCTATTGTTGTGATCTTGGTTCCTCCTAAGAGGTTTAGTTATGCCAATACTTGTAGGGGTTTGGCTCCTGGATGTCCCAATCTCTTGTGCCATAGTTCTGATTAAGACACATCCTTGATTGCTGCAGATTCACCTGTTACTACAGAGCCTTCCAGGATATATAAATCATTGAATTTCTTTCCCTTTAGTACTAAGTCTACTCCTTTATTAATTAGGATCTGATCTCCTTGAGACTTGAATTGGTAACCTGTAGATGTTAGTAATCCAAGAGAAATAAGGTTTCTTTTAAGGGAAAGGATGTATCTTACTTCAGATAGGATTTTAATCCTTCCATCATGTAGCCTTAGCTTGATTTTTCCTATGCCAGCCACCCTGCAAGACTGATCATTGCCTAGTAGAACCAGGCCTCCATCTTCAGTTTGAAGTTCACAAAACCATGATCTGATAGGACACATGTGGAATGAATATCCTAAGTCCAAAACCCAATCATTTTCTAGTTGTGAGCTAACAATGCATAGCATATCTGCAGGTTCATAGGCTTGTTCTGCTACAGATGCCTGTTGAGGTTGAGATGCTGGCTGATTTTTCTTCCTTTCTGGACAATTCTTCTTCAAATGTCCAGGCTTATGACAAGCATATCACTTCATTGTCTATGTAGTTTCAGCATTAGCCTTTTGATCAGCTTGTGACTTTTGTTGATTCCTCCCTTTACCTTTCTTGTTCCCTTTGAATCTGATGTTGAGCCCTTCAGCCTGAGTTTGTGGCTTTGTATCAAAGCTCCCAGATATCATCTTTATCTTGATCGACATTTGAACTTCTTCCAAGGTTAGTGTAGTTGTCCTCCCGTAGATGAGAGTATCTCTAAAATGCTCTAGAGGTTTAGGAAGTGAGTTGAGAAATAATAGTGTCTTATCTTCATCATTTTGCCTCTCATCAATGTTCTCCAGATCGTCCACGATCTTATTGAACTCGTTCAGTTTCTCCAAGATCTTCTTTTTCTCAGTGATCTTGAATGAGATCAACTTCTGTTTGAGATAGAGACGATTAGCCAATGTTCTTGTCATGTAAAGGGTGTCAAGCTTCTTCCACATTGCTTGTGCAGTGGTTTCTTTGCACACTTCTCGCAATGTTGTGCCACTCAAGCATAGGATGGTAGCACTCCTGATTCTTCCACAAGTGCTTCCTCCCAGCCATTCTGCACTAAAAGGGCCTCCATCTTCACATTCCAGAGGTTATAGTCCTCAACTCCTGAGAACTTTTCAATGTCTAGCTTCATTCCGGTCATCCTCGACGTCGTCGCTTTCCATAGACGACGTCAATTGTTGAATAAATCACGCCAAGAATGAGATCAAATGAAGATACACACATCAAGAACTCTTAAGAAACCCTATTATGCACTGCCTACTTTGATCGAATCAAACACAATCGAAAAAGGATATCAACACGCAAATTTACGTGGTTCGGCTCTGCCACTCGAGCCTACATCCACGGCAACAAGAATCAGAAGTTTTCATTAAGAAACGAAGAAGAAATCGAAGTTACAATATCACTCAAACACTCAGAATTTTCTAACTCCCTCACGCACACTCAGCTCTCTTGATCTCACTGATATTACGTATGGAAAGTTAATATTTCTTCTGCCCAATATACATGCTTATATAGGCTACAAAACCCCTAAACTAATTCCCCAAGATAACCGCTAACGAATAACTAATATCTGTTACAAATCTTGAAATCCCGCAAGAACCCTAATGTAGCCCTAATCCCTAAAATCCGATCCATGCAGTAACAACAACTAACTCGCGTCCGGTTCTCATAGAATTCATCCGGTTCTGAGTAAACCGTTTCCGATTCCTTGATCAGCAGGGTCTACACCTTGAATTAGCATATCCATATATCATAATTTCTGAGTTAACACTTCACATTTATTGGAGCCCATCCACGTTTTTACCACCAATTTTTCGTAAAATAATCAAATTAATTGGACCATCCAACTATCACTTTAAATATTTTTTTCCATTTTTAGTTTGATTTTACATTTAACTTAAATTTCTGCTTATGTGGAAGCCAGAATTAAAGACCCTAGCCAATAATTAATTCTGATGTCCAAATAAGCAAAAATTGAAATTTCGAGTAAAATTAACGAATGAAAATGAAACAAAGCGACACTTATTAGAGAACCAAATATGAATATGCTAAATTGGTGATTATAAAGAAGTGCATGAATGATAAAAACCACAAAACCAAAAAATTGCATTTCCTCTCTCTCTCTCTCTCTCTCTCTCTCTCTCTCTCTCTCTCTCTCTCTCTCTCTCTCTCTCTATATATATATATATATATATATAAGTTTTATTATTATTTCACAATCAATGCATATATATATACACACATGTAATTTACGTTATATATGATGTGTTATGACAGGATAGTGATGTGCTATGGCTAAGGAATCCATTTAGAAGATTAATGATGATGAAGAACGAAGCAATAGACTTACAAATAAGCACAGATTTGTACAATGGCAGTCGATCCTATGACAAGAAATTCATCAACACCGGTTTTTACTTCATCAGATCGAACAACAAGACCGTGTCGTTGTTTCAGAAGTGGTACGAGGCGAGGAAGAATTCGAGCGGAATGAAAGAGCAAGATGTGTTGGTGAAGTTGATAAGACATGACCATGTTCTTGCAGAACTCCAGATCAATACAAGGTTTCTTAAAACCCAATATTTCAGTGGGTTTTGTAAGGATAGTGGTGATGTGAGATCTGTGATGACTGTACATGCAAACTGTTGTCGAAGCATCAAGGCTAAGGTTGCAGATTTGAAGGCTATTTTGAGGGATTGGAAGAGGTTTCAAGATCATGAGAAAATTGTTATTAATGGTGATCATAGTAATTCAAGAAGAAATGGTACTAGCAAGTTTAGATGGTCTAAACATGTGTTTTGTAGGAATTCTTGGCATCAAGATTAGGTTGATATAATATATGTCAACAAAGTTATAAAATATTTATCCCTAATTTTGCCATTTACTCATTTTTTTTTTTTCTTTTCGGAAATTGAGATTTTTGTTCTATTAAAATTTTCTTTTGTTCTATTAGGGTTTTTTGAGCTACGTACTCTTAAATTTTTTACCACGGTATTTCACATCTGGTCTTCTAGTTTTTTTTTTTTTTCAAGTTTTGGTCTAATTTTTTATTTTTGTCCATGTGAACGTCAAAATTATAAATAAGGACTCCTGATTCCAGCGTGCATGTATGATATTTTCGAGCAAAATCAATCTAAAATTGAAATGCATAAAATTGGTAATAAAAGAAAGTGGACAAGGCTAAAGTTAGGGAGTGAATTACGTGATATTTCCTAGACTTTTTATTGTTATACTTATTTCATATGTGATAAACAGTTTTCTAAAATTTAGTACAGACACTAGATCACATGCACATAATAAATAAAAGTACTTAAAAAGCATGAGAGATTATATATATTTGTCGACTTAGCTTTTCCAAAAGCAAATAGATTCTACAAATCACATTATACTATATATATATATCATAGCATATATACGTAATATTTGTCTTATATATGTATAATAAATTAAAATTTGTCCCTCATTTATTATTGTTTGAACATGATGACAAATTTTTCTCTAGCTTCAAAATATTATAGTATTTGCGGTGCTGCTACGGAAGAGAGTTTTATGTCACTATTTTCAATAATGACACATAATTAAATGTTACTAATATTAATAATAGATCATGCACAAAAATAATTGACATATTTAATCAAATAAGAAAAAGAGTCTTGCCTAACTATTTGCATGACTCTCCAACTCTAGCCCACCCTACCCCACTCCACCCCCACCCC
The DNA here is from genome assembly GCA_005771605.1 of Scutellaria baicalensis. Classification (NCBI taxonomy): domain Eukaryota; kingdom Viridiplantae; phylum Streptophyta; class Magnoliopsida; order Lamiales; family Lamiaceae; genus Scutellaria; species Scutellaria baicalensis. The sequence goes on from CM016722.1 coordinate 49,421,613, forward strand.
ACCTATAAATTGCCTGGATTGTTAAACATAATTCAGTATAAACATCAAAATGAAAATGAAGATTTTCTACCCTAAATTTTCCAAAACAAATCATGCATTAATCCTCTTTTCATTCCTTGCAACCATCACAATTTTCTGGTACTGGGAAGTTCTAAGTAACAATTTCTTGTATTATACAGAGAAATACTCTCCCAATTTTTCAAACTCAGTAAACTCTCTAAATCCCTTTAATAATTTTGATCCCAAAATCAATACAGTTAATTTTTTAATATTATTAATCTTGATCTCATTCTTGATTTTGGACGTGCAGTCAATATCGATATCTAGCCAGAAAGATGACCTGCAAGAGGCTTTGGAGAAGGCTTCAATGGGGAATAAAACATTGATCATCGCCTTCGTCAACAAGGCTTACGTCGAGCCACACGAAGACGAGTATCCATCGATGTTTGATCTGTTCCTCGAGGGTTTTTGGGTGGGAGAAGATACGAGGCAGCTGGTGGATCATTTGCTGGTGGTGTCCATGGATAAAGCTGCCTATGAAAGGTGCCGGTTCCGGCGGCTCAACTGTTACAGACTCGCGGCGGAGGACGGCGGCGGAGAGAAGGTGTACATGTCGGAGGAGTTCATACAGATGATGTGGAGACGCACGCTTTTTCTGCTGCATGTCTTGAGGAGAGGATACAACTTCGTCTTCACGGTACGTACGACGTCGTTTTTGGCTTCCATGCATGTAATCTTTGCACTCTAATTTTTTTTTTTTTCTTTCTCTATGCTTATAATCTTGATAATCTTATGCTTTTACGTTTGGATTTTTTTGATTTTACTTGATGTTTGATTTTCTACTTTAATTAGCTTTTACATTTTTATAATGTGATTATCTTGAATACAAGACATGTAAAAGTAGAATTTGGAAAAGATGGATTACATGTGATATTTTTGGTGGTGGCCTGTGATTTCATTTCATTCGATTCTTCTGCTTGAATTTTTTTTTTTTTTTTTTTTATCTTTGTGGATTTCGGAATTTGTGACATGAATTTTTGAGGTCTGAAATTCACATAGACAGAAGTTCACATTTTGAGCAAAATCGAATATTTTTTATTTTAAAAAATGATAGTTAAAAAACCGAAATGTATAAAGTTAATGGTTAAAAGGTAGTGAACATTGAGAAATTCTCTTTACTATGGATTATATAAATAATGATGTGGATTTTAGACTGGAATGTTAATTAGATAAAAGAAAGGGTGTTACCCTTAATTATTCTCTTACATAAATCTGATTGGTATAATTAATTTTTCTCCTATTTCAGTGCATCCCAATTCCCACCGAAAGCCTCATACTAACTTTATTCTAAAAGAGTAATGTTAAATGGATCAGTTTGATCCGGATCAATTGCATTTAATAGTTGTCTTTTTTTATTTGTGATATTTGTCTCAAAATATTAACATTTTCTTCAATTATTTTATTATTTTAAATTGGGTATTGAAAATTAAAAAAAGGAAGAACATAAGTCATTGATAGATCGATCATTTTGTAATTTGTAGATCTCGTTAGTTTATGTAAAAGATGCTAAATTTTGGTTCAATCTGCCACTAAATTGGATTGAACTGTTGAAATTTAATTAACGTTTAATATATAGATCTTGTTTAATTAAGTGGTTGACTTATCGCAATTAATTTAGATGAGAGATTTCGGGAGAATTATTACTGAAGTAATTAATTGCCTTGGAAAGAGAAGTTTTAGGACCAATTTTGTCAAGGTCTACACTCTGGGCTACAATATCTATCATCGATCATAGCTGTTTTTACTTATATTACCACAAAAATCCATGTTATACAATCTCATGTGTAGTATCACGTAGATTGTATGGTTTGGATTCTCGGAAATTGAATTGTGGATTGATTCGTCTCACGCAATATAATAAAGTTCATCATATTAACGTGCTCATGGCAGTAAGATAGTAGGACTAGTGAAATAGTAAGGAATTAAAATGCTAAAATGTTCATGGTGGACAACTCTTAATGTCTTAATATGCACAAGGAGGATGTATAATGATTTCATCCCCTTATTATATGGAAAGTAAAAGTAATATATATGTTAAATATCTGACACGTTAGTGGTTGACACGTATTAACTAGTTCACGATGAGTAAGGTAGCAGGATTGTACATTAGTATGTGCTTAATTTGTTATGTAAATATTTTTATGGTAAATAAATGAAAAAAAAAAGTAATTTTTTTATATACAATATTTGCAAAATTGTATTTACTAAACACACTAAAAAGGAGTTGATTTTAAATAAAGAGTTAATTACTTTTTTAACTCATTAACTTTTCGATTATAACATTTTTACCCATTATCTTTTCGAACTAACAATTTTACCCTTTATCTTTCGAAATTTGGAAATTTGACCCAAATTTAGCTTGAACAGTCGAATCAGACTAAATTCACACGTGCACCATAGTTTCACTCTATTTTTTACTCAGTAATATATTTGTTTTGACAATTTTACCCATTAACTTATTTGTTTTAACAATTTTGTCCATTAACTTTTCGAGTTTTCTGTCCTTATATGATGTCACGTGCTAATCACATGCGGGCTCCGATTTGACTGTATGGGTTGAATTGGGTCAAATTTCCGATTTTTTGAAAGATAAAAGTTAAAATCGCCAACCCCAAAAGATAATGGGTAGAATTGTCAGAACCAAAATAAATGGGTAAAAATAATAATTAATTCTTAAATAAATTCACAAATAATATATATTATATATATTTTTAAGAAAAACATGTTCTTCAGCAAGAAAAAAAAAACTGTTTTGGGCATAAATTAAAGCCACTCTCTCTCTCTCTCTCTCTCTCTCCCCCCTTATCTATTAAACTACTTCTATGATCAGTTCTATATATGGTTGTTCATGTATTTATTCTCAAGTCAGGTCATTTGCTAGTTATTTCACTACCACTTTTGATCTCCATATTTTTACTTGAAAAACATAATTCCATCCTATAAACTACTCATACATACATGTTTCCACAGGATACTGACGTAATGTGGCTAAGAAACCCATTAAGGAGATTGGTGGAGAACACAACATTGGACCTGCAAATAAGCACTGACAGTTTCAATGGTGATCCCTTTTCAGACAAACACCCAATCAACACAGGATTCTACTTCATCAGATCCAACAGCAAGACCTCATCCTTGTTTCGAAAATGGTACGATTCGAGCAAGAATTCAACAGGCATGAAGGAGCAAGATGTGTTGCAGAATCTTGTGACAGAGAAAGGTGTGCTTAAAGAACTCAACCTCAATGCAAGGTTTCTTGACACCCTTTATTTCAGTGGTTTTTGCAGTGACAGCCAAGATATTGGATCTGTGGCAACTGTTCATGCTAATTGCTGTCGAACCATCAAAGCTAAAGTCGTGGATTTGAAAAGAGTTTTAATGGATTGGAAGAGGTTTAAGGCCTTGAATGGGACCAACGGCGCCTTTCCTTGGTCTGAACATAAGTCTTGTCTAAATTCTTGGCATTCATAAGATTCGCTATTCCCGTCTCATGTTAGGTCCTGTGATTTAAGATATGACTAGTAGTGTATTTGTAGGATGCATGCATGGATTAAATGTAAATTTATTATATGATATTGTGATCCGTCAATGAAAAAGTATTAGATTTATATTCAAAATCGTACTATAGTCATTTGAAAGTTCGTCTCAAAATAAATGCCGTTTTAATAAGTAAAATTTATTCCAAAATAAGTGTCATTATCGTATTCCAAGACATATTTACATATAATATACCAAAAATGTCTCTATTTACTAATTTCAAATTAAATGTGATAAAGAGATAAAAACTTCTTATTAATTACACTTAAATAAGGATAGATTGAATTTTTTTATCACATTCCTTAATTTATGTGCAAAAGTCGATCTAAAACGACATTTATTTTGGGACGAATATAGTAATATGAGTTGGTTAGCAAATAAATGTAACCTGTTCGTTATAGGGGAAAAAAATTTAAACATGTTTTTGTATAATTTATAAGATGTAACGACGTGAATTATAATTGTATATTATATATCTTTAGAAATTGTTTGAGTACTTCAAATGAGATTCCCTTTTCCCACGTAACCATGTACCACATGACCCCAAACATATGCTAGATTGATTTTGAAAATGAAAACGGTTACACATTATCATTTTTTTAATATCAAAATTACATAGTTTTGATGTGATACAAGTGGGACGTGATTTTTTGATACAGAGGATCCGATCTATGAGTACTTGTGGTGAGAATGTTTTTTCATTGTCAACTTCTTCCAAGAAAATTGTATTAAAATGGGTTATATATTTAAATGTCTAATCAACACAAATCTCATTTAAAAAGTCTTTCATGAAATTTATGTGAAACCGTTTCATGAATTATTATACGAGACATGTTACATATAAATTTATGGCAATGAAATAAGTTAATGAGTAAAAATGGTTCATTTAGTGGAAACTATTTGTAAGACTGTGTCATATAAATTTCCGTCCTACCTTATATATATAATACACTTGAAATTAACCAGTACTAACATATCATGTAAGTTAAGTGTGGAATGATTTGTTTGTATTTTATTAAAATGAGAATTTTACCAATTTCTTAGTCTACAATTAAAAAAAAAATCATAATTTATGATCATAAATGAATCACTATTTGATTTTGAAATACAAAAGGCTATTATACCTCCCCAAAAAAAAAAAATCAATCATTTTAAAATATAAAATAAACCTATTTTTGATCTCAATTCAATTCTCCCCCTTTTCTTTCACCTTTTTTCTAGGGACCTAAACGAATCAAGCCGTTCGTGAACTATTCACGGTTCGTCTCGATAAATATTCGTTTGAGATCGTTTGTTAAGCTTAACAAGCCAAACTCGAGCTCAAATACTTAATGAGCTGAACTCGAGCCTAGACATATTTGGTTCGAAAGCTCGCGAACAGGTTCGTTAAGCAGACTCGTGAACATGTTCGTGAGCTTTTTTAACGAACATGTTCGCAAGCCCTTTTAACGAACATGTTCTCGAGTTTGGTTAATGAACCTGTTCGCCAACAGATATTCGTTCGCGAGCTTTCTTAACGAACATGTTCACGAGCCCTGTTAACGAACATGTTCTCGAGCCTGCTTAATGAACCTACTCGCGAACAGATGTTCGTTCGCGAGCTTTCTTAACGAACATGTTCGCGAGCCCTCTTTGCGAACATGTTCGTTAGGTTTGTGAAGAGTTCGTTAATATATTCGTTTAGTGTTCGTGGCAAGTTTATTTATATATTTTATAATATTATTAGATTTTAAAATTTAAATAAATATATAAATTAAAAATCCTTAGCACATATTACAAGATTAAATTAAACATATTCATTTTATAAATATATTAACAATTAAAATTCAATACAATTTACTTATTTCTAATAGAGTTTATTATTTTTTTTGCCCTGTAATATAGGGGGTCTGGCATTTTTACACAGGAATGTATCGGGCTGGCAATTTTGCCCCGTATTGATTCAAAAATGTGCAAATGTTGCCCAATTTCAGCCCGAACTGCTTAATTGGGCCCGAATTGCTGACATGGAATAAAATTGACTTTCAATTTGGGTCAATCCAATCAAAATCTGCCACGTGGAATTATTTATATTATGTGGCATTTTTAAGAATAAAAATTAAAAAGTTAATAGCAAAATAAAAATAAAAATTAATAAAAGATCATGCCTCCCACCACCGATGGATTCTCAGAAAACAGTCTTTCAATTAAGCTTTAGTATTTTATTTTTTAGCATATCACCACCAAATTAAGGTTAATTAGGGTTCTTAAAGCACAAATTCATGTCCCAAAGCTTCCATCAAGGTATCTACAACTTCTCAAATGCAAGCGAAAAACAAGCTGGATTTGAGACCTTAGCTCCGCCGCTGCCACCGCCGATATACGACCCCTCCTCCGGTGGTGGGATGTTGACGGAGATGATCCTTGCCGTGGTGGAAATCCGCCGCCGCCGATATACGACCCCTCCTCCGGTGGTGGGATGTTGATGGAGATGATCCTTGCCGTGGTGGAAATCCGCCGCCGCCGATGATCAGCTTTATTTCTGAGAATCCAGCTTAATTTGTCGGAATGATCGTTTTGGTTCTTGGAATTAAAGGACCACGATTTCTGAATACTAGTTTGGAGATGAAGAAGATGGCAGCGGTGGTGGTGGGATGATGGCGGCGGCGGTGGTGGGAGGATGAAGAAGATTATCTTTTTTTAATTTTGATCTTTATTTTTATTTTGCTTTTAATTTTTTAATTTTTATTTTTAAAAATGTCACATAATATAAATAATTCCACGTGGCAGATTTTGATTGGATTGACCCGAATTGAAAGTCAATTTTATTCCATGTCAGCAATTCAGGCCCAATTAAGCAGTTCGGGTTGAAATTAGGCAACATTTGCACATTTTTGAATCAATACGGGGCAAAATTGCCAGCCCGATACATTCCTGTGCAAAAATGTCAGACCCCTTATATTACAGGGCAAAAAAAATAATAAACTCTTTCTAATATATTAATTGTATTGTCATTTGAATATCTTTAAAGGGCAATTCTATACACACCCCAAGCAATACTAAACACACTTCATCTATACACATGAAAATTAAAAAAAAAAAAAAAGAGTATGTGTATAGATGAGATGTGTTTAGTATTGTTTGTGGTGTGTATAGAATTGCCCATCTTTAAAATTTTGATATTAATGATACAATCTAGTGATGATATATTATCTTTATATAAAAGATATAATGCTTTAAATATTTATATAAATTAAAGTTTGGTATCTTAATTTTGGATTTTCCATTTATGATATTTTAAATATTTATATTTGATATTTGGAGTACACATAACTATAACTTATAAATATGTATATAACTAAAAATAAAATATGTATTAATTATCAATATCTGCACATTTAGCATTTTTAAAATTTTAAAAAGTTAAGATTTTTAGATAATTAAAAATAGAAATATTAATTAGAGTTTAGATTCTTCAATATTATAAGATTTGAAATATACACACATATATACATGTACACACGCACGCGCACACACATGTGTGTGTATATATATATATATATATATATATTTGAACGTAACTCTCGAATGTTTGTGTTAGGTTTATTTAGTTTTCGAACAAACTAAGTAGATAATTGGTTATATATTGTTAACTTTAACAAATAAACATCAACGAACTTATTAATTATATTATTCAACTTATTAACAAAAATAAATTATATATTTATAAGTTAGAAATATAACATAATATCTAAAATTTATAACTTAAACATAAAACATATCAATAATTAGATATTTTACATTTCTGTATTTATCATCAGTAAGATTTTAGTGTTACAATTATACATTTTACATTCTTATATTAACATATCACGAGTGTTGTAATGATTTCGCGCATGAGATAAATTATATATTTCTTATATCAATATTATTCAACTTATTAACAAAAATAAATTATATATTTCTTAAAAAAGTATAACATATTATCTAAAATTTATAGTTAAATCATGAAACATATTTATAATTAGATATTTTACATTTTATATTATCATAAGTAAGAATTTTAGTGTTATAATTATACATTTTACATTCTTATATTAACATATCAACTTATTAACAAAAATAAATTATATATTTCTTACAAAATATAACATATTATCTAAAATTTGTAACTTAAACATAAAACATATTTATAATTAGATATTTTATATTTTTGTATTTATCATCCGTTAGAATTTTAGTGTTACAAACAATAATACATTTTATATTCTTATATTAATATATCATGAGTTTTATAATGATTTCGTGATAAAGTAAGATATATATTTCCCACAACTGTAAGTACTGCCCAAGTATGTAAAAACATAAGGATGAGACTATACACACCTCATAATTTACTTAACACACCCCATTTCTTAACAAATTAAAAACATAAATATACACTTTTGGGGTGTGTTAAGTAAGTTGTGGGGTGTGTATAGTCTCACTCAAAACATAATTATATAAATGAAAATCCTCAAATTCATAAGTAATGTCTAAATAAATATTAATATTATATAGGACATTACTATATAAAATAATGCCTAAAAATTGATTAAGAATGTAAAAAGTAATAATAATTTCTAAATTCAATCCAAATTGAAACCCTATCTCCTCATCTCTCATTCACCCGCCCCGTCCCCCCCCCCCCCCCCCTCAGCCGCCGCCCGCCGCCGTTCCCTCTCTCTCAGCCGCCGCCCGGCCCTGTCCCGCTCACCATTGTCGCAGCCGTCCCATCTCTCTCAAAAGTCGCCCTCCGCCGCACGCCCCCGCCCCTGCCTCGCCGTCGCTGCCGCCGCTCCGCTCACCACTGTCGCAGCCCGTCGCAGCCGTCCCCTCTCTCAGCAGTCGCCGGTAAGTGGACTTATGTATTCTCTCAGGAATATTGTCGATTGGTGCTTTTGGTCTCAGCTAGTGAATGAGAAGGAAACAGAAATTTCCTGAAATCCTGAGACCCTCCATTGTTGATTCTTTGTACATTGTACAGCTTAACGCCAGTTTTGCTTCAGAACATTCTTGATTGATAAAGCTGTTTAATTTCTCTGAGCCTCTTGAATTTCTTGATAAATTAGAAATACCTTTTTCTTAACTTCAATTCACAATATTTATTATTGATTAATTTTCAATGATGCGAATGATGATTCGTTGGATAGTAAATGAGGTATGTTGAAGCCAAGTCCCTAGGGTGAACCTCTTTGTGAATTGAATTCATATTACAGATGATCATAATCCATGTATCTGAGCCAAAAAAATATTCTCCTATGTTAAATGTTAAATTTTAAAAAAAAAAAAACAGACGGAGATGGGGTTCTTGGATCTTGTATATTAGTGTTAACGAGCTTTGGAGCTCGAATTCGAGCCCGAACTCGAGCTCGAACAATCAAGCTTGATTCGAGCTCATTTTGAACTTTTATCGAATATTTGTCGAGCCAAACTCAAGCCTGAACTATCGAGCTTGTATTTGAACTCATGTCGAGCTTTTATCGAGCCGAACTCGAATTGAGTTCTTTTATCCTGTTATCGAACCTTATCCGAGCCGAACTCGAATGAATACCGAGCTCAATATTTTTCAGCCGAGCCAAGCTCGAGCTCCATTTCTAAGGCTCGAACCGAACTCGAGCCTGAATATTATCAAACGAGCCGAACTCGAGCCCAGTGATGTTCGGCTTGATTCGGCTCGTTTACAACAACTTCAAGCTTTTCCTCCAAATCTTACATTTACGACTCAACAACTTCTGCTACATCAGAGCTTAGATCTCCTGCAGAAACTTAAGTGTACTCTCTCTGCCTCTCCTCTCTCTCTCTCTCTCTTGTATGCTCATAAAACCTCAGCCCCCAAAACCCTGTGCGAGGAACTCACCGTTTGCATGTTTGGGTTTGTCATTTAATCAAACAGTTGGCCTGCGATTCCCATCTTTCCTCGATTGATTGGTAATACGTCAATACAACGAATTGTATACATCTCTAAAACTGCTTATGCATATATTTGTGAGCCATCTGTTGCGTTAATCGTTCTGTAGTAGGTTTTATTTGAATTTGTTGTCAGCTGCCGGTTGAAAGTTTTTGTCTTTTAAGCCATATGTTTATGGGATTGTTTTTGTCTGTATTATTTTCTTGATTTCGAAAGTTCTAATATTATAATTTGTTGGCAATGTTCTTTCCAATCCTTTGTTATTTGTTATGCTATTGTATACGGGATTGAAGAGATTAACTCTCTCTCTCTCTCTCTCTCTCTCTCTCTCTCTCTCTCTCTCTCTCTCTCTCTCTCTCTCTCTCTCTCTCCCCTATGCAGGATTAGCGTGCTGAAACCCTAACAAGGAGTTGTGATTTTGATTGACAGAAGAACGACGAGGTCAGAAATGGCGACTTTGAGGAATTTGAAGATTAAAACATCAACTTGCAAGAGAATAGTGAAGGAGCTTCACTCCTACGAGAAAGAAGTTGAAAGAGAAGCTGCTAAAACCGCCGATATGAAGGCCAACGGGGCTGATCCCTACGACCTCAAACAGCAGGTCCCTTTGCCCTTATTTACTCGCAACAGTATTTCATTTATTGCCTATCATTTAACTTCAATTTTGTGTGATTTTGTGCGATCTTAAGAATTTTTTTGGAATGCAATGTGATGCTGGATTTTGTGTACTCTGATTGTGCTGAGTGAGAAATTTCTTTTGTAAAGATCATTTGAGTTGGTTGCTTTGGGATTCTAATTTGAAGGTTAAGTAGATTGATATTACTCTAGTCTATGTAGCTTATATTTCTAATTGTATTGTTTGTTGTTTTGATTTATACTTTCTTTTTGGTTGGCATCAAATGTTGTTAGAGGAGACTGGAACTGTTTGCAGAAGTGAGGTTCTGCAATTGGCATTTGAGATTTCTGGTGCTCCTTAAATAGGAAATGTTTGTGTTCATAGATTACAGTTCGTTATGTAGCATGTGAAGGTCTAAGGGTGTGGGGAATGAACCAAAGCTAAATGAAACAAGAAAAGGAAATTATTTGTTAATTAACAAAATAGGATTGTACCGCGGTCCTACTCCATTTTTCGTTATATAGTGCTATGATGTGATTTATGTATTGCAAACACTAATGATTGTTCCGAAAATAGAAATATAAAGAGGTTAAATTGAAAGACTTTCACTGTGGACAAGTTATTAGTCTGCCAAATTCCTGATATTGGTGGTTTGAAGAATTTTGATTGAATAAAATCTTTTCTTGCTTGCTTTCAGAACTTTTGTTTTGATGTATTTTCGTTCAGGAAAACGTGCTGGCTGAATCTAGGATGATGGTTCCTGACTGCCGCAAGCGCTTAGAGGCTGCTCTAACAGATCTTAAAGGCACTTTGGTGAGTGATGTTTTTGGATGGCTTTTTTTCTTGATGCTGATAAATCTTTGCCTAAGCTATAAAGGTTTATTTATGTAATTTAAAGAATAACAACTTGCAAGATGATGGGATTTAGTTATATTTTGAAACTACTGTTTCAACTTCAGTCGGTTTAGAATAGTTTACTGACTGACTTCAATGCCCAAGCTCTGTTATAAAAGGTTTTCATGGTCATTTGCGCTCCTAGCATATCTAAGCCACTTAGTTCAAGTTCACATTATCCTTCGGCTGTATGTTGTCTTAATCCCTGAATGCAATCAACTTGAGTATTTTGTCATGTTTGACAATGAAAAGAATGAGCATGTCCTGCCCTGCTATACATTTTGAACTGAAGTGTTTAAACATGTCAAATGCATGTCGATTTTGTGTTTACCATAAATTTGAACTGATTGGGTTAGTCGAGAGCATTCTCTGTTGTTTCGCTGTAGATGCTATTTGTCAAAGAGCATGTGGCTATGAGAATTCATAGCCAACTGAATACACAGCAGTTAGCTGAAGATTTTTTCCTGCATACCCCTTTTTGTTAGTAGTACATTTTGTTTCCTTGGGACAATCATCGTGGTGATTAGATTTCATCTATACTATTAGTCTTTTGAAATTGGAGTAAGGAATGTGTAATGGGACTGCACGAATACTACGAGATTCTCATTCTTGAAGTCGCTTATATAATACATAATAATAACATGCAATCTACCTGCTGCAGGCGGAGCTTGAGGAGTCTGGTGAAAAGGAAGGTTCAGAAATTGATGATGCTAGAAGCACCGTTACAGAGCTCGAACAGCTGTTTCAATCCTCTGAAGATTAGCGAGAAACCTGAGTTCATTTCTTTTTCAACTGTGATTTTCGTATTTGGGAGCTTCTTGTGGTGGATTTTGAGTGATCCAAAGTTGGAATTGGACCTTCTGTTTGATTATAAACTGTGGATATCAAGTTAGTTTTGATTTGAATCTAACAGGTGTATGATTGATAAAGATCGTTTATTTTCTTTCATATTTCAATCTCGTATTTCATGTACATCAACAGGTTGACATGTGTGACATTCCATTTCTCTTACCAATGCTCAGTTAAGTTCATTTATTGAAGTTCTTAATAAATAAAGAACTACAATATCACTCTTTTGGTCGTGAGCACATTTTTAAACGGGTATTGTAAGATAAAAAGTGAATATTTGATAATTAATCGACAATTTATATAATTTTACTATGATAAATTAATCCTTTGTTTTTAATGGAACTATAAATTTTGGTGCCTGAATTCTACTCTGTTCGAAGTTTGGTTTATTAAAGTAGGTACTTACTCGTCCTTGGTCAATGTGTAGATGGTTATAAGTTCGATTTTGTAGGAATTGAATTTTGTAGGATTAATACAAGCTTTTCTTTATTCTTCTTCTTTTTTATGCCAATTGTAAGTCATTGTTGTACAACACAATAATTAAATATTTGCACTTGTGTTTTTATAAATTAATGAATGATTATTTACTTGTGCTCAATATGTACAACTGATTATGTCTTTTATAAGCTGGTCAATTATAAATAAAAAATTGTTAAGATAAAGCTGGACAGTAAAAGTCAAAATAATAAATAATTGAAACCATTAATAATTGGACTTAAATCGATCCAATTTGGGACTCTTTGTGAGTTTTATTTTCTCAAGATAATAAGTACTCCCTCCGTCCCCACTTATTTTGCCTACTTTGACTGGCACGGATCTTAAGAAAAAACTGTTTGACTTTGATGTGATGTGTTATTTTAATATTTTTGAGTGACAATTTTGTAATTAATGTGTGTTTTTTGAGGGTAAAAGTTGAAAAATGAAAGAAATGAAAGGGTAAATTTTTTTTGCTATTTTTGGGTTGGCAAAATAAGTTGGGATAAGCAAAAGTGGAAAGTAGGCAAAATAAGGTGGGAAGGAGGAAGTATTTAATTATATTTAGTTAAAGCTCTACAACTTGTAATCTCAATGCCTATTGTGAAAGTCGAAATCATCTTCAACACTAAATAAATAGAACTGTAGTCGACCAAGTATAATTTCAAAAATTAAGACAGCAATTTAACAAATTAATTGGAATAACGTTTGTTGCGGCTTCAGTAATACTACCTCCGTCCCAAAATAAATGACGTTTTAGCCTTTTGCACATATATTAAAAAATGTGATAAAAAATCAAATTTACCCCTATTTATGTTTAATTAATGAGGTGATTTTATCTCTTTAACACATTTAATTTGAGGTGAGTAAATAGGGGTATATTTGGTATATTGCATGTAAATATGCTTTGGAATACGAAAACGAAAATTATTTTGGAACAAATTTTAATTGGTAAAGCGTCATTTATTTTGGCACGGAGGCCGTAGTTAACAACTAGCTTACTCGCCACTGCACGATCACTACTAGAGCGGTAGAGCCATGGTATAAATACATAGATAGATACAGGTTTGAATTTCATCTCTCTCTCTCTCTCCCCCACACTGGCAGTTAATCGCATGCATTCCACTTTCTCTCTCTAAAACCGCCAAGATGCCTTATGCAGAGGCTTATAGAATAGCCATAGGCCAAGCAGTAATCAAACTCTTGCTGAAATGCACTTCAGGCATCGCCGCCGCCGCCGGCGTCGTTGCACAATCCTTTTACACTGTTGATTCCGGCCAACGCGCTGTCATTTTCGATCCCTTCCGTGGCTTACTGCATAAGACCGTCGGCGAAGGTACTCACGTTTTGGTTCCGTTCATTCAGAAACCGTCCTATTTCGACCTCCGCCTCAGCAGATTTAGCCATTCCTCCGTCACAGGTTTGCCGCCATTATTTTATGCAGTTTTTTGTTGAAATCTCTTAGCGATAAATCGTAGGATCCTGATTCAGTGTTTTGTGGTGAAATCGTGATTGAATTAGTTGTAGTAACCGTCGATTTATTCTCTCGTTCTTTTATGGTGGACGATTGAGGGTGTTTGTTTTGTTTGTTTACTATATCGATTGGTTTACTTGTGAATTTTCTGCATTTTTGTTGAAATGTTTCGATGAGGTTTCTTCTGAAAGGATTGTAGTTTGAAATCTGTAAATCTATTAAAATCTCTGTGAGATCATTGAATCGGAATCCTGATTACATCTTTGTAGGTTTTGTGATGAAATCAAAATGAGTTAGTAGCCTTCACTCATCAATCTTTTTCTTGCCCCTGTTACATAAATTATGAAGTTGTGCTGGAAATTAATGTGCAGTTTAGTTACTCTTGTCTTGTGAATTAGTTTCCGATCAGATCAACTATGTGTTACCTTCTCGTAACTTTGGATTATACGAATTAAAGAGTTGAAATAATCAGATGAACAATTTTGCTTAAAACAGGCACCAAGGATCTTCAGATGGTGAACCTCACACTGCATGTCCTGTATCACCCCGAGGCTGATCACCTCATTGACATTTACCAGAAACTAGGGCTCGAATACGCGGAGAAAGTCCTTCCATCAATCAGCAGCGACGTTCTCAGATCTATCGTTGCACAATTCGATGCTGAGCAGTTGCTCACAGAGAGTCCCGACGTTTCTGAGCTCGTGCGCACGAGTGTAATCAGCAGGGCAAAGGATTTCAACATAGTGGTGGATCATGTTGCAATCACTAACTTGTCATTTGGTCCAAAGTTCTCAAAGGCTGTGGAGGCGAAGCAGGTTGCACAGCAGGAGGCAGAGCGGTCTAAATTCATGGTGGCGAAAGCCGAGCAGGAGCGGAAGGCGGCCATCATCAGGGCTGAGGGGGAGAGAGAGTCTGCTAAGCTGATTTCTGCAGCCACTTCTTCTGCAGGAATGGGGTTGATCGAGCTAAGGAAAATCGAGGCCGCCGTGGATAATGCCTCCATTGTTTGCAGGAGTGGGAATGTGGTGTATTTGCCCAACAATGCTGCCAATGCTAGTCCCTCATCATCACCTAAATTCTGAGTTGCTTCATTACCATTCTGTGCTTCAAACTTTTGGCTGATGACGATTTACATTTTACATGGGTCTTCTTGTAGTGAATTCTATTGCTGCCCCTTTTCATATTGCTTTATGAATAAAACTCCTTTCAAGCAAATATGAGTAAATCTCACTTTGCTACTTCTCATTTGCAAAAATGTCATCCATCATCGTGATCACTCCTAGTTGATGTAGGTAGCACAACTTTTTAAATTTTAACAAAAAGGATGTGATTGCACAACGTGAATTATTGTTAATTTTTTTATGTACACATTAAAAAATGAATGATATAAGAAAGTACTGCAATTTCCTTTTAATATTTGAAAATGGTAAAGCTTGGTTGGTTCTTAGAATTAATTTATCACTTCCTATCGATTTGGAAAACTTCTCAGTATTTAGTTTGTAGCTTGATTAGTTCTAAGTGTTATACCATAATATCAGTATTTACTTTCTTAAGATGATATTATAAAAATAATTAATGGTCTTTTAGATAAAGCCCATCTATTATACAAAGATCATTCTAATTTAGTTGTAGTCTCATGTCATAATCAATCATCCAAATAATACATATTTGTGGAATTTTTAATGAACATAAGTATATCGTGAGATGCTGGTTTTTTTTATTATGTGACAATGTTTTTTTTTTTTTTGGGAATAGAAAATTAATTAACTATCAACCAAATTACAACGAAACGTGACAACAAGTGTAGAGTAAAAGATGACACTTGATAAATTGTTAGGACTAGTATAGAAACGAGTCTTCCGTGCTGAATTACATGGTTGTTATATTAACAAGATTGACAATAAATATTTAAGGGAACAAGGTTGATTATAGTGGATCAAATAAGTTGAACAAATTAGACTTTTAACTATTTCATTTGGCTTAGACCACATGATACTCATATCTATATTTCTTATAATATAAGTTGGAGAGGAACAGAAGGGAGGGATAAAGAATATTGGAAAACATCTTAAAAATAAAGATGACAAAAAAAGGAAAAGTAAAATTTTGAAATCCAGATCAAATCAACTGTTCTACTGCGAACTAGCCGAAGAACCAACCGGACTACTCCAAAGACCAGAAAATTCAATTAATCGGTCAAAAACTGGGATTAATTTGGTTAACCAGTTTTAAAATTTTTATTTCTGAATTACGTATTGAAGGATTTTAGGGGAATATAGGCTCATTCCATCCTACCCTTAGGGCCTGTAATACCATAACCACACAAATGAGTTACATGTGGCATCATCTTTTGACATAAAAATTTGTCTTTTTCTTAACTATATTCTTATTAACCATAGTCAATTCCATCTTCCAATATATAATTATTATTTATTTTTAGTTTTATGTAATACATCTATCTATTTATTTATTTTAATACCATATGACATTTATTATTTATAATATATTAATTATATTTATATTAATTAATTAAATTGTGTACCATTAAGTAAAAGGACATTTTTACTCCTTAATTGGAATATATTAGATATATAGGCATACATGTGTATTGTGCATGTGTGCATGCATGGAAGTGAAAGCAGCTGATAATTTCCTCCTGCAAGTTTGTTATGCCATGTCATCTTCTAGAAGAAGGTTGTTGCTAGCTAGCTTAGTCCCCAAGCTTTTCTCTCTATATATACATGCTTGTACGTCTCTGTAAAATCAATGAAATGAGTGTACTTTCTTTTTACCAAATATGATTAGGGTTTGATAAATTTCAGCATGGTATCAATGAGCCTAAGCTGCTTTCTCGTTTAATTTTTTTTTCTCTCATGGCTGATCTGCCTCTTCCCCATTTTCCTACTCTCACTCTCCGATTGGATCGGTTGAATTTTTCCTTTTGGCGTTCTCAAATACTTGCCACAGTTACAGCTCATGGCTTTGATTCATTTTTGCATGGTGATGAGTCATGTATTCCACCTGAGTTTGTTGATGCTGGTGATGGTACTCAACGTCGGGGTGTTGAGTTTACCACCTGGATCAGAAAGGATCAGCTCCTTAAGAGTTGGATCTTATGCTCCATTTCTGATTCGATGCTTGGTTTCGTCAGTCGTTTCACTCATTCTTTTGAAATTTGGCGAGCTCTCGAGCAATTGTTTCGTTCTCAGTCGAAGGCGCGAGCTATGAACCTTCGTTTTCAGTTGCAAACGTTCAAGAAGGGTGACTTACCTGTTGCGGATTATGTTATGCAAATGCAATCCCTCGCTGATCAGCTTCGTGCAGCTGGTCAATCACTCTCAGATGATGATTTGGTTCTTTACATACTTGGTGGTTTGGGTACTGATTTTGAAAGCGTTGTTGTTAATCTCACTACGCGAAGTGATGAGCTCTCGTTGGCTAAAGTGCAGTTTGTGCTACAAACGCATGAAATGCGTCTTACTCAGCAAAACACTGTTGCCTCGCATTTGGTTGGTGCAGTTCCTTCTGCTCATTATGGTGCTATGCGTGGTGGTCGAGGTGGTTTTTCGAGCCGAGGTAGAGGTGGTCGAGTTGCTGGTGGTCGTTTCTCTCGGGGAAACCGTGTGGTTTGTCAAATATGTGGTAAATCTAATCATGTGGCTATCAAATGCTTCAAGAGGTTTGATGTTTCCTTCACTGGATTAGAAAATTCCTCTCAATCTGCTCAGGCAAATCTGCTTTGTGCTACTAATTCCACTCCTCAGGTTTTTGCTTCTGAATCTCCACTTGCCACTCACCATCATTCTCCAGCTTCTTCATCTAATTGGATTGTTGATAGTGGTGCTACTCACCATGTTACCTCAGCTTTGGAGACTCTCCATATCAGGGTAAGAAAAGGCTTATGGTTGGTAATGGTTCATCTATCCCTATTTCTCACACCGGTTCAACACGCATCTCTTCTCTTCTTCCTAATTCTCCTCTTTCTCTTAGCAATATTCTCTATGTTCCTGATATCACAAATAATTTACTAAGCATTTCTCAATTCTTGCATGATAATTCTGTTTACATTGAATTTCACTCCTCTTGTTGCTTTGTGAAGGATCTCCAAACACATCAAATCTTGTTGAGGGGAGCACTTAAGAATGGTCTTTACCAACTAAATATCTCTCATCTCTCACCAACACTCTCGGCCTCTCCTCCAATTGCTGTGCCATCATATCCTATTTCTTTTTCTACTTCTTGTAATGCCTCTAGTGTTCATACCTTGTGGCATCATCGTTTAGGTCATCCATGTAATAAGACACTTTCTAGTGTGTTGAAATCAATAAACGTATCATGTTCTTCTATTTCTGATTTTTGTGAAGATTGCAAGTTAGGCAAATTACACCAATCTCAATTTCCATCTATCACACACACTACTTCCACTCCTCTTGCACTTGTGCATTGTGATGTTTGGGGGCCTGCTTCTATTCCTACCAAGGAAGGATATAGATATTATGTTCTCTTTGTAGATGATTACACTAGGTACTCTTGGATTTATCCCATGCATGCCAAATCCGATGTTGCTACATTATTTAAAAAGTTTCTACCCTTGGTTGAAAGACTTTTTGGTACCAAACTTAAAGCTCTTCAGTGTGACATGGGGGGTGAGTTTAGAGTTTTATCTTCCTATCTTCAATCATTAGGAATCTCTCTTCGATACTCCTGTGCCTATACTCACCAACAAAACGGTCTAGTTGAACGAAAACACCAACATGTAGCTGAAATAAGTCTTTCTCTCCTAAGTAAAGCCTCAATTCCCCTTGCTTATTGGTGGGATGCCTTCCATACGGCTGTTTTCCTCATCAATAGACTTCCTACTCCTCTTCTCCAAGGTAAATGCCCTTACTCTCTTATATTCAATAAGCCTCCAGATTATGCTTTTCTCAAATCCTTTGGTTGTGCTTGCTTCACATACCTCCGGCCCTATAACACTCATAAGCTTCAATTTAGGAGTCACAAATGTGTTTTTCTAGGGTATAGTCCGGATCATAAGGGTTACAAATGTCTTCATCCAAGTGGCCGAATCTATATTGCTAAGTCCGTAGCCTTTCATGAGTCCGATTTTCCATTTCTTGATCTCTTTCCTTCGTCTTCATCCCCATCTTCCACCTCTCTTTCCTCTTCTACACTTCCTATCCTTCCAATTTCTTTACCTATCATTCCTCCTATAGCTTCTTCTTCCTCTTCACCCGACTCATCTAGTGGTGCTCCCTCATCAAGTTCCCCCTCTCTTCCCTCTTCTTCCCCTATTCTCTCACGCTCATCAACTCATCACATTACCACTCGATCCAAAAGTGGCATTTTCAAACCTCGAATATATTCTTCTTGCCTAACTACTACTGAACCCTCTTCTACTTCTCAAGCCTTGTCTTGCCCTCATTGGAAAGCTGCCATGGATGAAGAATTCAAAGCTTTGGAATCAAATAACACATGGTTACTAGTCCCTTGCAATCCAGATATCACTCCCATCACTAACAAGTGGGTTTTTAGAATCAAAAGAAATCCTGATGGTGGTATTAGCAAGTACAAGGCACGATTGGTGGCTCGAGGGTTTGAGCAGCATGCCGGTGTAAATTACTTTGACACTTACAGCCCTGTCATTAAGCCTCTTACGATCAGGCTTATCTTCTCCTTAGCCGTCACCAAGGGTTGGCCGATCCAGCAAGTCGACATTAATAATGCCTTTCTCAAAGGCGATCTTAAAGAGGTGATTTATATGCATCAGCCTGAAGGCTTTGTTAATCCAGCTTATCCCACACATGTTTGCAGGCTTGTCAAAGCTATATATGGTCTTAAGCAAGCCCCGAAAGCCTGGTATGAGAAGTTGAAAGCTTATCTTGTGTCTATTGGCTTCAAACGTTCGGCCTTTGATCACTCTCTTTTCTACTCTCATTCAAACGGCAAAACCATGTTTATTCTTGTCTATGTGGACGATATTCTACTTACTGGTGATGATCTTTCCATGGTTTCCAATATCATTCAAGCTCTACACTCTCAGTTCTCTCTCAAGCATCTTGGAGAGGTGAATTATTTTCTTGGCACTGAGGCACATCGAAGCTCTGCGGGTATCCATCTTTCTCAGGCCAAGTACATTAGGGATATCATCAATCAGGCTGGTCTATCTGAGTGCAAGCCGAGTCCAACACCGTATCTATCAGGGCAGAAGCTCACCCTCCATGATGGCCCTTTGTTCGATCAACCTTCCCTTTATCGTCGCATTGTTGGGTGCTTGCAGTACTTGACATTAACCCGGCCTGATATTGCCTTTATGGTTAATAAGCTCAGTCAATATGTCCATCAACCCACCATCAAACACTGGTCGGCATGCAAACGGGTGCTCAGATTTCTCCAAGGCACTCACACTACTGGCTTGATGTTCAAACCAATTTCTAGGATGACTCTTCGGGGTTTTACAGATGCGGACTTCGCAAGCAACGCTGATGATCGCCGGAGTACCAGCGGGTATTGTGTATTTCTTGGTCCTAATCCTATTACTTGGTGCAGCAAGAAGCAGCACGTCGTTGCTCGCAGCAGTACGGAGGCCGAGTATCGTGCTCTTGCGTTGGCAACCACTGATATCCTATGGCTCAAAAGCTTATTCGAGGAGTTAGGCATCTCTCTTGCCGATCCACCTATACTTTGGTGCGACAATGATGGGGCCATCAAGCTTGCGTTCAATCCGGCCTTCCATTCCCGCACCAAACACATCGAAGTCGACGTTCATTTTTTGCGCGAGAAGGTTCAACACAAAGATCTTGATATTCGTTTTGTTCCTTCTGAGAATCAAGTGGCCGATCTTCTCACCAAGGGACTCTCGGCTGGCCGGTTTTCCACGCTCAGTTCTCAGCTCGTTGCGTCTCGTGATCCTGGTTAGGAGCATATTAGATATATAGGCATACATGTGTATTGTGCATGTGTGCATGCATAGAAGTGAAAGCAGCTGATAATTTCCTCCTGCAAGTTTGTTATGCCATGTCATCTTCTAGAAGAAGGTTGTTGCTAGCTAGCTTAGTCCCCAAGCTTTTCTCTCTATATATACATGCTTGTACGTCTCTGTAAAATCAATGAAATGAGTATACTTTCTTTTTACCAAATATGATTAGGGTTTGATAAATTTCAGCAGAATACACCACAAGAATACCATATTAATTATTCTAGTTGTAGTTGGCAAAAAGTAAAAGAAAATAGACTGCTCGAAGCAACGATCATCTACACAAAATTCTTGACAAGATTTTAGAGTTGTTCTCTTGCGTTATCAAGCATTTTTATGTTAACTTACATCTTGACTCTTGATGTGATTTGCATAAATGAGCTAAATCATATGAAGTCTTGATTGTCTGATTAACAAATATCAAGTCAGATTCATAACCAGGTCCATTGTAACTACCATTGCCACTTTCTTCAATCTCATTATTGATTCTTGATCGAACATTTTTCAACCACCTTTGCTTAATACAAGACACAAGCAAAACAATGACATCTATATAATTAAAAACTCTCAAAGCATGTCTGCACAATATTCCCACCGTCTCGAAGTGATGACAAGTACACTTTACTTGATGATTGTGTTTATTAAACACAACTTTCCTAATTTTGGAGTGTTCACCATGAGATCTCACTTTGAACTCATTACCAAGATCTGATTGTTCTACAAAGACAATGTTCAAACTTTCATGAAACTTCAATTCAAACATTTTGTAGACAATTCAGCAGCATTGGACAACAATGGTTGTGCTTCAGAATTTGTCCAGTCATCCCTTGGCAACGAGTATTCTCATTTTTTTGACCTTCACACCATCTATTCTGAATTTTTTCATAACTCAGAACAAACTCAATCAATGTAAAAGTTCTTTTACATACATCTTTCAAAATTCGGTTGGTGGCCTCACTTCTTGATGTTGCTATTGTATTTACTTGGGGTAAAGAAATTTTATTGCATTGCACCTAACCAAATTATTTATTTTTTGATTACCATTTTGGTGGAGCAAATTTAATACATTACACCTACCATATGACATACTATCTGATTGAAAAAAATTATTACACTACACTTAATCTCAATTTCTATTTTCTTTTACTTTTTGCCAACTACAACTAGAATAATTAATATGGTATTCTTGTGGTTCATTCCAATTAAGGAGTAAAAATGTCCTTTTACTTAATGGTACGCAATTTAATTAATTAATATAAATATAATTAATATATTATAAATAATAAATGTCATATGGTATTATAATAAATAAATACATAAACGTATTACATAAAACTAAAAATAAATAATAATATATATTGAAAGATGGAATTGACTATAGTTAATAAGGATGTAGTTAAGAAAAAGACAAACTTTTATGTCAAAAGATGATGCCACTCATTTGTGTGGTTATGGTATTACCGCTAAGGGTAGGATGGAATGAGCCCGAATATATATAGACATAGTCCCATAGAATTTTATTTTTTTTCCCTTTCTTTTTCTGATGATGTTTTTTAGAATTATTAATATTCTATAATTGAAATGTAGAGTGCGAATTTTCCAACTCAAGTATGAATGTATGATCACTTGCGGCTTATATCCCCATATATATATAGTCTATTTGAATTTGATCCACCACTCGCTCTCTCACACACACATTGATAGTTAGTCACATTGCACTCCACTTTCTCTCTCTAAAACCGCCTGCAACACTCCAGAGATGCCTCCCAAAGTCGAAATAGCTAATCAGTTCATCCGCACCTCGCTGAAAGTTGCCGCCGTCGTCGCCGCCGGCTCCGCAGTCCTTTTCAACTCCTTGTACACCGTTGACGCCGGCCACCGCGCTGTCCTTCTCGACCGTTTCCGTGGTGTACTCGATGAGACCACCGGCGAAGGTACTCATTTCTTGGTTCCGTTCATTCAAAAACCATCCTTCTTCGACATTCGCACGCGCCACAACACCATCTCCTCTGTTTCAGGTTTGCCGCCAACAATTCCTTGTAGGTTTTGTGATCATATCGAATTTTAATCAGTTGTAAATGACCGCTGATTTACTTTTCAAGTTCGTGCGTTAATGAAATGCATTTGTTGCTCTATTAGATCGCGTTATACACTTATGAATTTTCTGCAAATAAATAGATTCTTTTGGTGAAATGTTTGATGAGCTAATAACTCTGGTCGATCAATGAGATTTTTGGATTATATATGTTCGATCATTGAGATTTTTCGATTGAGATATGTTCGATCAATGTTTGGATCAGTTGGATACTATGTACTCTGTGTTTTTGATTTAGTATTAAGCACATAGAAATACTGAATGTATTCTTTTAGAATTTGCAATCGGATCCATTGTAGCTCCAATTTGAGATAATTGAAAATGAGTCAGCATGATTATTTGCTTCAATGATATATCTGATGCTGAGTATTATTAGATGGATGATGAAGTTTTCCTGGCAAATCAATTGTAGTCTTGATTAGTGATTTTATTTCTGCATATCTACGATTTTTGAGAAATAAATAGATGTATTGATTCTATTGCCACAATTATGAGTTTAATGAGATTTTACTCAATCCTCAGCCACCGAGGATCTTCAGATGGTGAAACTCACTCTGCGTATTCTATCACACCCCGAGGTTGATCACCTCATAGAAATATACAAAACACTCGGGCTCAAATACTATGAAACTGTTCTTCCATCAATCGGCAATGAGGTTCTGAAAGGTGTCGTTGCACAATTCAATGCCGAGCAGCTGCTCACACAGCGTGGCCAAGTCTCTGAGCTCGTTCGTGCAAGCTTGATCCATAGAGCAAAGGATTTCAACATAGAGGTGGCTGATGTTGCCATAACTGACTTGTCATATGGTGCAGAGTTCTCAAAGGCTGTGGAGGAGAAGCAGGTCGCCCAGCAGGAGACGGAGCGCTCTAAATTCGTGGTGGCAAAAGCCGAGCAGGAACGCAAGGCGGCTATCATCAAGGCTGAGGGTGAGAGTGAATGTGCAAAGCTGATTTCTGATGCTACTTCTGCTGCAGGGCTGGGGCTGCTCGAGCTGAGGAAAATCGAGGCAACCAAGCACAATGCCACCACTTTGATCAAGAATGGGAACGTCACGTATTTGCCTTTTCGCAACAAGAATATAATGTTCGGTTTCAATCCTACTTCTTGATGATCGTTAGGTAAGATTGATTGTTCTGCCATTTTTGCACACTTTTTGAGTATGTGATCTCAAAACTTGTGTAGCTCCATCCATCCCAGTAGGGCTTCACTATGAATGGCTGATAGCAACACTAACAATTCTTTTTTTTTTTTTTTTTGAGATGGTAATAAACATGAATAAGGTGATGGGAGATTTGCTTTTTACGTGGGAAGTTTGTATTGTGAATTCTTTTTCTTGTTTCTTTTGGGTCTGATTTTAATTTATCTAACAATTTGTTCTCTTTTAAGTAATTTAACTAACCTTTAAATCCAATTCCATTTTTTAAAAGTAATCTCGAATCCAATTTCCATTTTTTAAAATGTCAATATAAATATTCTTAGTATGTATGTTTTGTGAGTTTTGGGGTAAATTTTTTTTTATCCTTTATAATTAAGTCTAGTCATTAGATTTTCATTCTTCATTTTTCACTTTTTGTTTTTAGATTTCAAAGTTAAAGAATATCCATTTTTTATCCACTAACTTGGTACAATAGATAAATGTTTTTTATTTTTATTTTTTAGACTACTTAAATGACTTTTTTTTTCTGTGAGTTTTACTTTGCTATCTGTCCAATAATTAAACTAATTTTTTCTCCAAAGTATTTTAAACTAGCTTTGTTGAGGGAAACATATAACTTTGGTGTCCGAATATTTAAATAAATTTTTATTAGTTATTGATGTTTTATTATAGTTTTGAAGCCATATTAATATAATTCTAAAAGGAATAACAAAGAAGAGGTACTCTTGTTTCAATTTTAATTTTCATCAGCTAATTAAAAAGCTTTATTTAAGATATTTAACCTACATATGTCCCTATGGACCCTATCCATCATTCGAAAAATTATAGAATTTTCATAATTTTATCATAAGGGTATTAAATAGAAATTTCAAATTAAAAACAACGTTCATTCCTCATACTCCACTATTTAATTTTTAACAATTAATTTATGAAATATTTCCATGTGTTATAGGTAACAGAAGGAGTTGTGGAACTTGTCTCTGCTATCATTTTCCTTTGAGGCCGGGTTGTCCATATCGACTGAGAAACCTAGCCGACTCGCGATGGTCTCAAGCAGCACAGTACCGTACGTGGAATTAGGTAGCTGTAATGGTTTGGTATGCATACTGCCTAATCACAACATGACCAAGTATGGATCGGAGGTGTTGTTTTGTAATGGAATCTAACTTTACATCAATTAAGCAGAATATATATATATATATCTATAAAAAGATAGAAATTCTATTACAAGCTAGCTCATTTTAGGCACTGCTTCTCATCATCATCTGCAGGCCGGTTATATCATTCAACAACAAAAAGTACTATATATATATTTCCATTATGATGTCGAGGGACCCTTGTCTGTCATATACTACTGCATATAATTAATTATAAGGATGATATATATGATGAGAGTAGATCGAATTATATCATATGGAGTTGGAAGGATATATAGCGACACCTTGTATTAATGTATTGGGACAAGTAGCTAGTTAGATATTGGATATGTCTAATTTCGACAATATATATATATATATATTGTTAGTATATGATTCCAAATTGCAGTAATTTGATCAATAAGTTTCAAGATTATTAAGGTTTTAAGATGAACCCTAACCCTAATCTTGAATGCAAGAAAGAATTCAATCAAGAAAGTAATTAACACACAATATTTACGTGGTTCGGCCAAAATAAATGACCTACGTCCACGGGAGGGAGAAGAACTCAATCACTATCAAGAATCAATCGAAAATTACAAGAATTCCCCAATGACGCATTTTAGGGTTTTATAGATAAGAACCCTAAAATCGTATCTAGTTCAATACTTATCCAAATTGCGTGAATCCAGGGGGTTTAGATTCGCAATACAATCAGAAACAAAAGCCCTATGATCTATCTGCATATCGTACAAGATTCATAGGTTGATTTGAAAGATTTAAACTTCTGAGCCCTAATTGCGCCCTATCCGGCCCATGCTGCCCAGTTTTGCAATCAGATCCGGTTCAGTTGTTCCTGGCCCGGTTCTTGTCAGAGTGAACCCGGTTCTGAACTCCTTTCATCTCAATGCTTTTAATTTCATCTTGCTTGAGTCATCCAACTCTCAAATCTCCACCTTGACTCATAGAAGATGTTGAATTCCCCTCTCTCCATTTTAGCAAGTTATGATCCTTGCTACTTCCAGCCACGAACCTGAATCAGGTTCATGCAATGCTGGAATTTTGAGCTGCACACTGATTTTGTGAGCATGTCGGCCGGATTGTCATCGGTGCTTATTTTCTTTACTCCGATAATTCCTTCTTCAATGATATTTCTCACAAAATGCATCTTCACATCTATGTGTTTAGATCGCTCGTGGAAGACTTGATGCTTTGACAGATGAATTGCACTTTGATTGTCACAGTGTACATTTATCATTTCTTGTTTCAGCCCTAATTCCTCCATGATTCCTTTGAGCCATATTGCTTCTTTGAATGCCTCGGTCATAGCTAAGAATTCGGCTTCTGTGGTTGACAAAGCGACTGTTGATTGCTGCAATGCTTTCCAACTAATTGCCGTTCCAAACAAGGTGAACACATACCCCGTAAGCGACTTTCGTGTGTCTTGGTTTCCTGCGAAGTCCGAATCCACATAACCTTCAATCGGTGCTGAATCTTGATTGCCTCCCTGTTGGAATAGCAGTCCTTTGTTATGTGATCCTCCTACATATCTCATGACTTGTTTCAATGTGTCCCAGTGTGCTCGACCTGGATTAGCCATGAATCGGCTGATTACACTCATGCTATATCCCAAGTCTGGTCTACTACAAACCATTGAGTACATTAAGCTCCCCACTCCACTTGCGTATGGTATTGATTGCATCTCTTTGATCTCAGCTTCAGTTTTGGGGCTTTGATCTGCCTTCAATTTTATTTGTTGTCCAATTGGGATGGATAGGGGTCTAGCTTGATGCATATGAAATCTCCTTAGGACCTTGTTTAGGTAATCAGTTTGGTGAAGAAACAATTTGCCCGATTTTCTATCCCTTTGAATATCCATTCCAAGAATCCTTCGAGCATTGCCCAGATCTTTCATCTCGAATTGAGCTTTCAGTTTTTCTTTTATGGCTTGTATTCTATCAATACTCTTACTGGCCAAAAGCATATCATCTACATAGAGTAAAAGATATGTGTGAACCCGTTTCTTCTCCACCTCCAAATAAACACACTGATCATAACTGCATCTCACAAGTCCTATGCTGCTCATCACTTCATTGAAACGTTTGTACCATTGTCTAGGGCTTTGCTTTAGTCCATAGAGGGATCTTTGCAACCTACACACTTTGTCCTCTTGTCCCGGCTGGATAAATCCTTCAGGTTGTCTCATTAAGATGACTTCATCTAGATTCCCATGCAAGAAGGCTGTTTTCACATCAAGTTGATGAAGCTCTAAATCCCACTGAGCCACCAATGCTAGAATTATTCTGATTGAACAATGCTTTACTACAGGAGAGAACACCTCATTGAAATCGATTCCCTCCCTTTGTGTGAAACCCTTTGCCACTAATCTTGCCTTGAATCTAATTTGTTCAGTGTTGGAGACTTCTATTTTCCTCTTGAATATCCATTTACATCCCACTATTTTCTGATTTTTTGGCTTCTCTACTAAGGTCCAAGTCTGATTCCTCTCCAATGACATGATCTCATCATTCATTGCTTGAATCCACTTCTCTTTGTCCTTAGAAGAAATAGCAGCCTTGTAGGAGCTTGGTTCCTCATAATCAATGTCCTCGGCCACAACAAATGCATAGTGTACCACATCTGCAAAACCAAATCTGTTTGGGGGTTGTATCTGCCTTCTTTGTCTATCTCTTGCAAGTCTGTAGTTTCCCAATTCATCTTCATCTGAATTACTATCTGAGCTTTGAGATCCACTTTCAGTTGCTCGATCTTGTTCACCCTCATGATCTTCTATTGGCAAAGGGTTAGTAATAGGCTCCACCTCAAGCTGTATCCCATCATTTGAAGTGATCTCAGGCTGAGTGTCACTGCTTGATGTAGCCCGTTTATACCCCATGACTTTCTCATTGAAAACTACATCTCTACTAATTATGCATCTATGTCCTCCTGGTTCTAGACACCATAATTTGTAGCCTTTAGTTCCTGGTGGATATCCAATGAGAATGCATCTTAGTGCCCTTGCTTCCAATTTATCTTGCCTGATGTGAGCAAATGCTTGGCATCCAAAAACCCTTAGGTGAGAGTAATTTGGAGGCTCTGAATACCACACCTCATCCGGTGACTTGAATTGCAATGCTGAAGATGGACTCTTGTTGATAAGATAGGCAGCTGTGACCACAGCTTCCCCCCAAAACGCCTTCGGCAATCCTGCATCTATAAGCATACATCTGACCCTCTCCAAGAGTGTTCTATTCATGCGCTCCGCAACTCCGTTTTGCTGTGGATTGAGAGCTACGGTTCTATGCCTTGTGATTCCCCTTTCTCTGCAAAAACACAAGAATTCATCAGAGAGAAATTCTAACCCGTTATCGGTTCTCAAGTGTTTGAGTTTCTTCCCTGTTTTGTTTTCTTGTTTGGTTAGCCAATCTTTGAAATAGGTGAATGCATCACTCTTGTTCTTCATGACATATACCCACACCTTCCTGGAATAGTCATCAATTATGGTTAAGAAAAACCTTCCTCCTCCATGTGTGGTGGATCGAGTTGGCCCCCATACATCCGAGTGTGCATAGTCTAGGATGGCTTTAGTGTTATGTACTCCAACTGGATATTGGAGTTTCTTGGCCTTCCCTAGGACACATAAATCACAGAATTCCATCTTTGGTAGAGTATTTTCTCCAAATGCCTTTTTCTTGGCCAATTCCTGTAATCCCTTTTCTCCTATATGTCCAAGTCGTTTGTGCCACAAGCTTGCTTCTTCAGTGCTTAGTACTGCCATATTATCTCCAATTACAGTTGATCCAATGAGAGTAAATAGACCATTACTCCTCCTTCCTTTCATCACAGTCTTCCCATCCTTAGTGATGCTAAGTGATCCTTCATTGGAGGTGCTAAAACCGTATCCCGCATTACAAAGAGATCCAAGTGAGATGAGGTTTCTCTTAAGTGCAGGGATATATCTTACTTTAGGTAACTTCTTGATCTTCCCATCATGTAGTTTCAGCCTTACTGTACCAATTCCTTGCACCCTACAACTCTGATCGTTTCCAAGTAGCACTACTCCTCCTTCTTCTCTTTTAAGATCTATGAAGGAGGTTTCATCTGGACACATATGGAATGAACAACCGGAATCCAGAACCCATTCTCCATTGCTGTGAGTCTCAGAAATACACAGCATCTCACCTTCCTCATACTTCTGTTCAGCTACATCGGCTTGAGGTTGTTTGGGTTTTCCAGCTTTCTTGTCAGGACAATTCTTTTGCAAATGCCCTATTTGTTGGCAATGGAAGCATTTCCTGGTTTCTTTATTCTCTTCTCCAGGTTTGCTTGAGTTAGATCCATCACCCTTGTTGTTCTTCTTGAAGTTTCCTTGCCCCTTCTTTTGATTTTTGAATTTAATGTTCAAACTTTCGGCTGATTGTTGAGACTTAGATTCAGTAGGAATTTGTAGGATCTTAGTTCTCAATGCAATCTGAACTTCTTCAAGAGATAACAACTTATCTTGCCTTCCATATACAAGAGAGTCCTTGAAGTTTTCCAGAGATCTTGGCAAGGAATGTAACAGCATGAAAGCCTTGTCCTCATCTTCCATCTTTACTCCTATATTGTCCAAATCATCTATGATTTTGTTGAACTCGTCCATCTTCTCTGAAAGTTTCCTCTCATCTTGCATCTTGAAGGCATATAATTTGTGCTTTAGGAACAGCCGATTTGCGAGAGTCTTTGTAAGATAGAGAGAATCCAGTTTTGCCATTAACTCCTTTGTTGTTGGTTCCTTACATACTTCCCTCAGCACCTTGTCGGCTAAGCACAAGATAATTCCCGTTCGAGCCCGCTTCTCCATCTCCTTTACCTTATCAACAGGACGGGCCGTTGATGGTCCGAAACCATCTTCAAGGACTTCATCAAGTCCATGCTGTGTGAGCATTGCCACCACCTTCACTTTCCATAGGCTATAGTCATTACTTCCATTGAATTTTTCCACATCCAACTTCATTGATCCCATCATATTATCACCAGGTTCCCACAGACGGCGCCAGTTGTTAGTATATGATTCCAAATTGCAGTAATTTGATCAATAAGTTTCAAGATTATTAAGGTTTTAAGATGAACCCTAACCCTAATCTTGAATGCAAGAAAGAATTCAATCAAGAAAGTAATTAACACACAATATTTACGTGGTTCGGCCAAAATAAATGACCTACGTCCACGGGAGGGAGAAGAACTCAATCACTATCAAGAATCAATCGAAAATTACAAGAATTCCCCAATGACGCATTTTAGGGTTTTATAGATAAGAACCCTAAAATCGTATCTAGTTCAATACTTATCCAAATTGCGTGAATCCAGGGGGTTTAGATTCGCAATACAATCAGAAACAAAAGCCCTATGATCTATCTGCATATCGTACAAGATTCATAGGTTGATTTGAAAGATTTAAACTTCTGAGCCCTAATTGCGCCCTATCCGGCCCATGCTGCCCAGTTTTGCAATCAGATCCGGTTCAGTTGTTCCTGGCCCGGTTCTTGTCAGAGTGAACCCGGTTCTGAACTCCTTTCATCTCAATGCTTTTAATTTCATCTTGCTTGAGTCATCCAACTCTCATATATATATATATATATATCCATCCCGGAGAGGAGGTATATATATATGATGGGTAATGAAAGAATGATGGACAAATTTTATGATTTTCGATGTCGAATTAGCTGAACTAGATCTGCTCTCCAATTTATGTTTACACTTCGATTTCCCCACAATCCATAAAATTCCATAAGACAGACATATGTAAAGCTTATTCTGCAGCATACATAAAAGTTTTTTTAGTTTTTTTCTCATTTTTTCTTTGGGAGGAAAAATTGTAAATTAAAATTTTTCTAACTTCTCTCATTTTATATATAATGTAGATATTGTTTAAAGTTTTAAAATGGTTTACAGGCCCAAATTTTTCTTTTTTTTAATTAATTGATATTTTTTAATCACATTAATCCTTAAAATTACTCATATTTTCTAAAAGTATTTTTATTTTAAAATAAACTTTGCACACAAAATATAATAAAGGTGCGCTGATTGTAACATATATGTTAGTCAAATTAATTTTGAAACTATTAATTGATAGCAATACAATAATCTTCACAATTAAAACATGAGTTATTATTAAGGATTAATTAGACTTGCACCTTTTAACATATAAATGATAAGAAAATGAAATAATACATGGATCAACATACAATTATCTCAACAGTTAAATAATATATTCACATAATTGCCATATTATAAGACAAAACACGTATATTACTCGGGCTGATCTTCTGATGATTAATTGACAAGTAAAAATTAAAATGAAAGAATGGTGAGAAAGAAAGCTCACAGTACTGTTCCATCTAATCCTCCAAACCATATATAACAAATGAATGAAAATAGTTAGAACCTCCAAAAACTCCATTCTATATATAGCAATGCTAATAAAAGGACATCATCATCTTCTTCTTCAATATCCATGCATCACATATAAAAACCATTTCTTATTACATAAAATTGTCATTACAAAAAAGCAAGAAGAATTAATGGGGGGTTCATATTATTATTATTCTTCTTATAATCTTCTTCTTATGATAATAATGGTGATGATAGTGGGGTGTAAAACGGAGCTCGAAGCGGATAGTCATACAATAGAATGCATGAAGCGTTGTTTGCCAGTTTGTTTGGAGTTAGAAGATTCAAAGGAATCCAACTGTGAGCCTGCCTGCAATGGATACTGCAAACAAATTCATGGCCAACTCCATCCTGGTTGGTTTACTTAGAGAGAGAGAGAGAGACCTAGAGAGAGATTGATCATTTCTTTCTTTTATTGATTTAATTACTGTGTTTATAACTATTTTGTGAAAATATTGGAAATTTAGTGTTTCCTTTTCTTCTTTTATATGCTTCTGTAAAAAAAAAAAAAAAATTGTAGATTGTGATATCTTCGATACAATTAATAGAGTTAAATTGATGTTGTTTCTCTTCAGAAATTATTTGGGACTTTCAAAGTGTTTATGCGAATATAGATGGATCATATAAATTGGAAGATTGCGTTAAATAAAGGGTTAAATAATATAATTGATATACAATATATATATATATAATGAATCAACCTGAAATATGGATCTAGGATCCATGTACTCGAGTTGATCCGGCTAACATGTTCCCACGTGCCTGGTGGGTGCACCAAAACCCACCTAAATCTGTTCCCAGGTGTTCTGGATTTTTGTTATGTTAATCGTACTTTTATGTTATGTTAGTTATACATTTAGAATATTTTAGTCATACCTTAGCATTTTTTTGGATGACAATTTTATACCGTTCATACATTTAAGTTATATTAGTTGTGCATTTATATATTACATAAATGTATGATTATGTTGATATAAAGATATAAGCAATATCACATAAAGGTATACATCTACAAATTGTGTCGAAATTAGAGTTTTTTTTTAAAGTTGAAGTATTACATAAAGTTATGATATTGATATATAAAGATATGACTAATATAATATAAATATATGATTAACATAATATAAAAGTCAGTAATTTTTTTAAAATTAAAAGTATTGAACTAAGGATATAACATGTGGACATAAATGTACTACTAATATAACATAAATGTATGACTAACATAAATTAAATGCATGACTAACATAACATAAAGAACATATTGACTAAGAAAACTAGTACATGCACGAGGAAAAAGAAAAAAAAAAGTACCGATTGAGGTGGCACTGGTCCGAAAATCCATGTACTTGATGCACAACAAATCTTTTCTTCAATTATATATTTATAAAACTCGTGTATTACACGAGTCCAATGCCGGTGTGTATGTATGTGTTAATCTCAAATTACCATTTTAAAATTTTATATAATAAAACAAAAATAGAAGTGAAAATGGACGTGAAATTTCTTTTTTTTGAACGTGATTATTATCATTATTATTATTTGGTGGAGATTGTTTGTTAACGGGCACATATATACTTTGCATGAACGCGGAAGTATGGGTAATAAATGAAAGAATATGGTGTTAAAGAGTCATATATGGACAAAGTTGATGCATGCATGATCTTGCCTACCTAGCTCATCACATTTTATCTACTCATGATGATCCTGCACAACTCTGTTCGATCGCCAGTTCTTGGTTATGTCGATCGAGAGTTTGATCAATCACACAAAGATGAGTTCGTTAGTTGGTTCCTCGGCTATAGTGCTTTCGATTTTGCATATGATTCAGACTGGAAGGAGATGAACTCATGAATTGTTGTTTCTTGGTAGTTATTTGGTGATAGGGAGCTTCTTTATTGTATTTGGGGCTTCAATGGTGAGATTGAGCTACAAATTGGTGTTAGAACTGACTTTCTTAAAGCTATTATGTGTTTGAACTGACTTTCTTAAACAAGGATTTCACTTTCTTTAAGGCTGTTGAGCCTCAAAAAATCATTTGGTTGCTTTAAGCTTTTATCTTGTCTGCCACTATTCTTTGAGGCCGTGGTCAGATCAACGATTTGAAATATATATGACTTGTTTATATTATGAGTTTCCAATTCAGATGGTGATTTTATTTTACGATTTGATTTTTTTTTTTTGGAATGAGTGACATGTGATGTAAAGGTCATGGTTTTTGTTTTCTATTATAATTATTGAAAAGTAAAGATAAATTTACAATTTTGTTTGAGTTCATATAACACAGTTTCTAACATTTGTTCCTGTGTATAATATGAGTTCATCATATCTTTTATGCATATAGAAAGATTTAACCTCTACTGAAAATGTAGACGGCTCAAACCAATGGATTAAATCCATAAATTTGGATTAAACATTACTGGTAGTAGTTTATTTATTTATTTAATATCAAACTATATGTAAAAGTTGAAAACACCCTTCAACATGACACGAGAAGTTTGGTGAAGAGACCCAAATTTAAGAAATAAAATAAAATTAAACCTAATACAAAAGTATAAGCTATGGACCACCTCTAAAAATTTCAAAATAAATAAAGTTAGGAAGACTGAAGTTCTTGATACTACAAATAAAATTTTAAATTCCAAGGTACAATGCAACAAATCTTCTTGTCCTGCAGTATAGCTTTAATGATCTTAGGACTATTTAGTAAGTAAATCTTGTGGACAAGTGTTTAAGATTTTGGTTGGGGGTTTGGACATGGATGCTACTGACAAGTTAAAGCATTATGGTAGGGAGAATATTGAGGATTTGACATTGGTTGATAAGACTGATGATATGGTTGATCTGATGCAACGGAGGGAGGCGAGCTTTTAAGCGTTTGGATGAAGACAAGACGAATGTAGCGTTTGCAGATATTCCTTATGGACAAGTTCTCTTCTTAGCTATGTGGATCATGGCCTAGTCCCATCCATCTCTTCATTGTTCATTCACATTCTAACTTGCTCACATGAGCTAAGAACACAATGAAATCAAGAATTTGAGCAAGTCTTCATTATTTTTAGCTAAGATTTTCCATTCAAGTCCAGTTTCCCAGCTTCTGAAAGATAAATGTACATCATTTAAACAATGAGCATCCAAAAAATGGCTCTAGCATTGCCTAAATCAACTCAATCTGTGTCATTGTATCATATGACTAATAACTCTTCATAAATGGCCATGAATTGAATAACATGTGATAAATAATAAGTAGATCAAAAGAACTATAACAAATAAGTAGATCAAAGAACTATAACCAGTTAAACACTCAAGAACCTAGTATGGATCCTCCAACTCTGAATAACCTAACAAATTGAAAGAAGGAATCTAGTGTACCACAGATCACAAATAGCTTTTTATAATACCATAGCTATTCCTCCAAGAAAATCTAACCTGGTTTAAGATTAAATTCTCACTGACCTTCATATATATTGCCATGAATCTTTAAACCTGCAACTTTCAACAACGATACTAATAAGATCAGATCCAAACCCG
Source organism: Scutellaria baicalensis (assembly GCA_005771605.1). NCBI lineage: Eukaryota > Viridiplantae > Streptophyta > Magnoliopsida > Lamiales > Lamiaceae > Scutellaria > Scutellaria baicalensis. Next base: position 49,456,767 of record CM016722.1, read on the forward strand.
ACACTAATGACAGAAGAATCAGATCCAAACCCGACACTAATGACAGAAGAATGTTGTATCATCAATGCACAAGAAATAAGCGACAGAAAACATAAAGTGCAAGCAAAATTTCAGTAAATTAAACAATGAGGAAACCTCTGATTTACATATTCCATTATAGATCGATCATAGCTTCTGAAAACAATTTGATCAAAATGCAAAGATCAAGCTACAACTAATCAACCTCAAATGCCCTAAAAGCTTTAAGAAGCAGATCATCTCCAAAAGAACCCAATTTGAGAAACGAAACAAATACGATTTCCCAGTTCCAATAACATACAATGAGGCAATAAGCATAATTCGACATCCCAACTTCGTCTCTTAATCAATCAGGCGTGGTTGAACTCCGTTTCGTCCTTTTTACACTTCTCTCAGATATTGCCTGAGCAAATGCATCTACGATCCTCTGTTCGGACTCGAGTATCATCTCTGTTCTCTTCAACTCCATCTCCATTCTCATCTCCTCAACTTGCTGAACCATATCCATCTTTACCTTCTCCATTCTCATAAACCCTTCTCCCAATGCATGAATTGCTGCTACCAATTCACTCAAACCATCATCTCTCCTGTTTTTCTTAGGAACCTCACTCTCTCTCTTTCTCAATTCCCCCCCTCCCAGAAACCCCTCTCTCAAAACCTTACTAGAAGCAGCACCATTGAAACCTGCAGTGGAATTTGGGAATCTAGGGTTAGGGTTAGTTGGGATTGGACCACCAATTTCATCAATTTTGGAATAAACCTTCGCCATGGGAGGCCCTGCAGGGGCCCGACCCGGGATCTTGATTCGGATCCCATTACTCTCAGGCAATTGACCGCCGCTGTAAATACCCTTCTGATTAAAACTATGCAAATCGTTGACGCGCTTGACGCCATTCTTGTAATCCCCTTCATCATCATCGTCATCGGAGGATGGCGGCGAAGGATTGGGCCCCTTCTCCATGGAGTGCATGTTCTGGAAGTGGACCCACGACGATGTGAATCGGCGGACGCCGCCGTGCGCGGAGGCGCGCTGGATCTCGGCGCGATACCTCTTCCGGAGCTTCTCCATCTTGTGGCGGCACTGAACGGCGGTCTTGGGGGGGCAGGCGGGGCATCGGGCGGAGACGTCGTCGGCGACCTCCTGCCAGTGATTCGCTCGGAGATTGCCGCGGCGGAGAGAGTACCACTTGCTCTTGTAGGCCTCGATGAGGGCGACAGTCTCCTCAGGGGACCAGCACGGCGGGGGGAGGCGGCGGGAGGCGGAGGCGGCAGAGGGGAGGGCGAGGGTGGCGGTGGGGATGGGGTCGTCGTCGTGGGAAGAAGGGGAGAGGATGGTAGACATGGGTGCGCAGGATAAGGGATAGAGGAGGAGGAGGAGCGGGGGTGGTGGAGGGTGGTTGTGGCATAATGAGAGAGGAGAGCGGTGGGGTAGGGTTGTTAAAGGGGCGGCAGGCGGCTGAGTTGGAGGATCTAGAAAGATGAGAGGCCACCGCTTAGGGAGGGGACGCTAACGTGCGCTCGGGGTGGAGATGGGTGGATGTTAACGTGCGCAGGCGTCGCCGCGTGGGCTCTCTCTCTCGGTTTTTCTTAAAACGTAAAATTGCCAATGCCTTTGTTTAATTCAATTTTAAAGAAAATTATATTTTGGTCATTTCACTTATATATTAACCAATATTCGTAATAAAGTTGTTACACTTAAAATTTGCAAATCTAATTTTCTATCTTTTTTTCAAGAAACTAAAACTAAATTAGTGTTAAGATCAGTTGTATCTTTCGATTTAAGTTTTATCTCACGATCGTATTACCTGAAAAATGGTGAATCCACATTTTAAAACTCATATATAAATAGTTCACACTTCATAATATATCATGTATAGATTAATGAAAATAAGTTTGATTCACATGTAAACAATTCAAATATAAAAAATTTATGTTGGTTTCATGTGCAACAGATGCACTTACAATTCGGATCGGGTTCAGGTCGACCCGAATCTGCACACTTTTTTTTAAATTTATTTTTTTCGTTTCAAGCTGTTACATTTATGTTGTATGTGTGTGATTTTTGTGTTATATAAATATGATTTTTATATACAGATGTAGTGACATTTATATACTCTAACTTAAATAAAAATAGAATTTTAACAAAATTTATACATATTTACATTTATGTGATATTAGGTGCACTTTATGTATTATTAGTTTGCACTTAAGGGTGCAACTAATATAACATAAAGCTATGAGTAATATCACATTTCATCCAAAAAGAAATGCCCTTAAAATCTTTTGAAAATCTTCATTTTTTCTAAGTTATTGAACATAGAGGTCACCAGATTTGTATATAAAGGTCACACTTATATAATATAAAGGTTACATCCATATAACATAAAACTAACAACCTAAAGTGAAATAAGAAAAAGAAAAAAAAACAAATGGGCGTGGATCCGGGTCGGATCGCCCAAATTGCATCAATCTAGATTCATGCATCTTGTGCACAGGAGAATTTGCGAATTTTTTTACATATAATTAGTGGAAATAAGTTTGAATTGGGGTAAAAAATCTCACGAAAACTATCACACAAGTTTTGTATAAAAATGACGATCATGAAAAATAATATACTTCATTAAATTTATTTCAATTTAATCTACTATCTATATAATTTACCGATGTAAATATTTTTTGTTTCCATTAAATTTTATGTCAATTTAATCTACTATCCACATAATTTATCAATTTAAATACTTTTTTTGTTTCCATTAAATTTATTTCAATTTAATCTACTAGTCCATATAATTTACCAATTAAATATTTTTTGTTTCCATCATACATAGTATATTTTTTTATATATAGTTTTGTAGGTTTTAAAATTATATATATATATATATATATATATATATACACACTTAGTTATATGTGTGTCAGGTACAATATTAAACATCATTTTTGATAATTTCTTTGTAAGTGGCACTTGTGTGGCCCAACTCGACTACCACATGGTATTAGATATATATATTTCAAATATCACGTGTATATTCTTAAAATATTACTTGCATGTAGAACAAAAAATCGATACTAAGCAAGAAATACCCTGAGGGTATACACATGATACCTGGAAAAAAATGCATCTAATACTTATTAATGAATAGAAAGTAATACCTTAAGAATATGAATATGATACCAAAAGAGTATATATATATATATATATATATATATATATATAATACCACACTTTATCATGAAAAAGTAATACCTTAAGATTATACACGCAATACCTGAAGAGTATATATCTAATACCTATAAATAAATAGAAAGTAGTACCTTAAGAGTATGTATATGATATTTAAAGAGTATATATCTAATATCACATTTTAACATGTAAAAGTGATACATTAAGAGTATACACGTGATATTTGAGGAATATATATCTAATATCACACTTTAACATAGAAAAGTAATAAGACTATACATGATATTAAAGAGTATATATCTAACTACCACGCGTTGCGAGCACAAATCTAAGGTCCTGTACCCGAGTATATAAGTTTTAGTGTTTCTTTGTACTTTGATGATATATAATTTTTCAGATTTAATCACATCTTTATTATAGTAATAATTAAACAATATTCTAGTAAATAGAACTATATTAACATACATATATCAAACAGATTTTAGAGATATATGAAATTAAACGACAGTTAACTACGAAATCATTTATAAAAAAGTGAAAAATTGTGAGATTGAAAATCATGATTTGTGATAGTTTTTGTAATCTTGTTCCTTATTATTGAAAATATTGATTTGTCCAAATGTTGTGGTGCCGCTACCTACTCCTAGAGGGAGGACTAGAACTAAATGTCCGAAATAATAAGGGCCTAACAGTGCTTGATATTTCGGACATTGTCATTCAAGAATATTATGATGGCAGGACAAGACAAGCATTGCAATACACGGGTGCACCGCTCAACTGATCAGACAATATCCCGACTATTTCTAATACTTCAAATTCAAGATGAGCCGAGATTCACCAAGTGATACGTGTAACGCCGTGTTAGTAGTGGGTGCACTGATAGCTGCAATCACGATCCAGGCCGCTATGAGCCCTTTGTCTGGCCTCTTCGATCAGTCGTCTCACGGACTCAACTCCAAAAAACGAACCACTACGGTTCTACAACGACCTCATGGTCCTGTTTCTCAACACGGTTGGATTCAGTGCGGCGATCCTCATAATATGCTATCTTACTATGGGGTTTCCACTATACAGGGAGCCCTATACATTCCTTGTTTTCGATGAGCTGGACTAATGGTTCTTCATTCGCTATTGTTCTTGGAGGGGCAAATGTGGAAGAAAAATTTAAGAATGTGGCATATACTATTCTCTCCATTACCTTCTTCTTGATATACTTCATGAGATGGCTCCCATCATGCTTCAAATCTGCTTGGAATCTTTGCAAAAGAAGGGCCACCAGAAACCATCGACTGCCTATCAACGGAATTCAAGTTCTTCATGTTTTAATTTCTTTTCCAAAATTTCAAATTTTGATCTAAATTTTCAGAATTGATGATGTGGTCGTTGGAATTGGCATGTCAGAATTTCTGATAGTCACATGAACGATTTTGAAGTTCCGACAAAATTTAAACAGAGATGAGAAAATTATAACATGGGGAGCTATAATTGGAAAGTAAATGTTCGGTTGTCAATATAAAAAGAAAAATGTTTTATATAGAAGACCAAAATTGAAATGATCTCTTATATTATATTAAATTATTTTGGGCAATTATATTATTGAAATAAGATAGGGTGGTACAATTTGAGTGTGAAAATTAATAGAACATGACATGAACTCCGATTTGATTGGTATGGAAAATGTATGGTAAAATATGAATTTAGATGGTACAGACTGATGTAAATGATACAATATAGTTATATTATACGATGTACAATATACGATCTAACTTTTGATATTACGAGCTAGACTGCACAATCAAAAATGGTAATGTCCTAAACTTATACAGAACTGGACAATATAACAGATTCCTCTGTTTTTCACTATATCATCATTGATATAAATTTGTATGAAACAACTCCATCCCAATGGAATCCTCTATTTTGTTATTTCTCAAGCACTGAAACGATTCTACAAACTCCATGAACGTCTCCATTTGCGATCTCTAACCAGGTTGGATAATACAGGCATCAAGATAACCATCAAAATCGACAAACCAATAGACAACAGGGATATGGGTTCAGTAGGTGAATTTGCTACCATGCAAGTATCATAAGTTGCTACGAGTGCGAAAAGGGCTGTTCTCAGCTCGAGCTGAAGAGGAAGCCCAACTGTCAGAAAATTCATCATGTGCAGAGACATGAAGAAACCAATTGAGTTGAATAGCTTGAATAGACCATACAACACCGGACTCTGAGGCTGCATCACTGGGCCTCCGGCTGTATGGGCCGGTGGCTTCCGAGGAGCTGTTTTTAGCAGAGTCGGGCCAATAGTCGTCCTGCCATACGCCCCCAGGTGGGCTGAGCACCGCCTGGTATGTGGCCGTGGCGATTAGTATGGCTATCACGAGTAATGTGTTTCTTGCTTTGTTTGGAGACTCTTTCAGTTTGTCGTACTTGTAATAGTCTTGCAATTTTTGCAAGGCGGATTTGGGACGAGCCCTTCTTCCTTCTTGCTCTTGTTCGTTGTTTGGTGGATTCTGTGTGACCACCAACATCTTTTCTGATCCTCTTTTAGCTCCGGATAGGGTGAAAATCTCCTCTATATCAGAATCACCACCTTCTGATATTAACACATCTAGTGGAGTTTGGCCTTTTTTGTTCAAAGAATTTAACTCCAATTTCTCCTTGTAATCAAAGCTCTGGTTCAGCAACAAATCAACAACCTGATGATGAATTGATGATCATAAGTTCTTCGAAAAGCAAATACGAAGATCAAATCATTAGTATGTATATCACTCACTTCATACTGCTTTGTGAAAGATGCAAGGTGTAAAATGGAGTTTCCTTGTTGGTCCTTCTTCGTCAATACATCCCATTTCCTAAACGACACGATATGCTCTAACAGGATCTTAAACGACTCGAACTGGTGAACTTTAACAGCTAGATGAAGGCAAGATTGTCCTCTAGCACTTACTTGTGTGATTGAATCTTCACAAGCTTTGAGCAATTCTTTGATAACTTGTGTTCTCCCTTTAACAACAGCATAGTGGAGAGCAATTTTCTCTTCTTTTCCTTTGAGAAAGCAAACATGGCTTCCCACTTTCAAAATCTCTTTCACAATCTCTATATCCCCTCTGCCTGAAGCAATGTGCAACGGGCTCAAACCATCTTCATTCACTTCTTCAACAAATTCCGGGCTTAGATTCAACACTTGTTTCACGAAACGGACATGGCCTCCCATGCAAGCCATATGCAACGGATTATATCCGTTGCATATGGCTACCGATGATAACACGAAAGGATCGTTGTTGATCAGATTATGCAGTTCAACAACGTCTCCTTTCTTAGCAGCCTCCATCACCTTTTTCCTCATCTTTCCTTGGATTTTTCGGGTCGTTGATTGATTTAAAACGTGTTAGAATTTATTAGAAGGGTAGCATTCTTGATTTGTTGATTAGTCAATGGATGTGTGAATGCTGATGTTACTCAGAACACTTTTTCTTTGATTTTTGGAGAAGATAATTCTGAATGAAAGTGATAGATGATACCTTTATCTTGCCTTTAACTATTTTAGAAGAACTATTAGCATGAAAGAAATAATAAAATCTTGTTTTGTAAAACAAAAATAATAATTATAATAGTACTAACTAGTATTTCATTCTTATACGGTTTAATGAATTACATAAGATATTTTAGTTAATTTAGTAATTATATGCATGTTGAGTGATACATTCTACAAACTACAATTAAGTGAAAAATTTACAACTACAATTAAATAAAATATTAAAAATAAGGAAAATTAAATTTGATTCATTGTATTTTTGGTAGGGATGACAATGGGGCAGATCGGGGCGGGTAGTTAACTACCCAGACCCGCCTCGCGCCTACCCCCGCCCCGCCTCTGCCCCGTGACCCGCTGCGGGGCAAAAACTTTTGCCCCGTGCCCGGCCCCGTATGGGGCTGGTCCGTCCCGCCCCGCCCCGTTTTAAAAAAATAAAAAAAATTGTAATTTTTAAATGAATAATTTGAAAAATACTTAATTATTAAATCATTAACTAAATAATTTGAATAATTATTTGATTGAATAATTGAATTGATGATTTAATTTTACTATTTTACACACCCAATAACAAATTAAAAGCATTATTTTACATGTAATATTACTACTTTAGTCCTTTTACTTAATTAATTAAAATATGATCATAAATTATTTTTATATATATGTGTATATATATGTATATATATACACCCATATACACTTAATTATAATAATATATACATTAATTGAGATAAATGTATATAAACTTAATTATCACAATATATATTATGTATATTAATATTAGAATTAGGATGGGCGGGGCGGGGCGGGGTGGGGCGCTGCGGGTACCCAGACCCGCCCTGCCCCGAGCACGGGTCGGATCCGCCCCGCCCAGTTTCAAGCACGGGGCGGGTTCGCCCCGCCCCAAACACTACGAGTCAGGTCGGGTCCCCACGGGTCGGGTTAATTTTGTCATCCCTAATTTTTGGTCATTTATCTTTCGTCTTTTAATTTTTAGTCCTGTATATTTGCAAATTACTATTTTTTTGGTCCGTTTTACCTGCTATAGTGGTAACATTTTATTTTAAATTAAATTTTAATTTTTAACATCATTTTTAAATTGAAGAACTCTCAAATTTTTAATTGAAAATTGTTTTTCATCTAACACACCTAAATCAGTATTATAATTTAAAAACCATTTTTCATCTTGATACATGGGTTAAAGTAACTTTTATTAATTAATAATATCAATAGTATAAATATCCTAAACTTATATAAAACAGAATTTTAATTATAAATATTATTTTTGACATGTTAGATAAAGAATATGAAAATTTGATTCAAAGATTTTATTGTGTTCTCAATTTAAAAATATACTTTTTGTAGTGTCAAAATTATTATTTTTAGTTAAAAGTTGGAATATAATTTACTACAGCAAGTCAGAGGACTAAGGACTAAAAAGTGACAATTTTTAAATATAGAAAACTAAAAATTAAGAGGTAAAAGATAAATAATAAATAAATTAATGAGCCAATCTTAAAGAATTAAAAAACATTTCCCCCTAAAATTTAAGGTTATTATAATAAAAAAATGCAAAGAAGTCATAGTAATCATAAAACACAATTAATATCAGGATAAGTACACAGTTACACGACGGCGATTTCTATAAATAATACTTCCTAGATACAATATTTCTTGTTGAATTAACATTTTCATTAGCCAACTAATGAGAAATTGCGTCATATGTTCTATAATAAATGTAGCACTAAAATAATTTCTTAACAGACGATATTTGTATGTAAAAAGATTTCTGTTTTCCATTTTAACCAATTGTTTAATTAAGTCTTACACCGAAAAAAGGTTCATGTAAAATAGGAAAAAACTTTTATAATCCATGCACCTGACCCGACCCGTTCACGCGCCCAAAACGTGCTCAAAACGTGCCTCCCACGCGCCTGCACGCGCTCCCACGCGCTGAAGACTTGTGCTGAAACTCATCCAAAATTCGCTCAAATAGACCAACCTTTGTGTATAGTTAAACCAACATTTGTGTATAGTTAGACCAACCATGTGTAGGTAGGTCTAACTATATACAAATGTATGTCTAACATATATAAAGGTATGTTTAACTGTATGTAAAAGTATGTCTAACATATACAAATGTATGTTTAAGTATACATAAAGGTATGTCTAACACAACGTAAAGGTATGTCTAACATAACGTAGTGGTATGTGCCAAAATTCAAAAATCAAGCCAAAAAAAGACAAGACATGGAATCTGAGCAGAACTGGTATGTTTAACATAGCTTAAAGGTATGTCTAACATAACGTAAATGTATGTCTAACGTATACTATTGGTATGTGATTTTTTTAAAAAATTATGAGCGAAAAAAAAAAAAAAAAGAGGGTGCGGTCCCCCTTGACCCGGATCCGACCCGGGTGCATGGATCTAAGATCCATGCAACTGATTCACAACAGACTTACTCTGTAAAATAAGTTGGATTTGTAATCTATATCTATACTGAGGCAAAAACTTATATACCCCTGGGGTATATAGGGGCACAGATCTAGGTGTTATATATATGGTCTTCAGGTGTTATATATATACTCTATAGGTGTTATGTTTCTTGATGTTATAAATATACTCTACATGTATCATATGTATATAAGAGTATACATGTGATACCTGAAGAGTATATACATGATATCTGTAGAGAGTATATATTTAACACCATATGATGATTAATTTGGGGGCACCATGCCCCTGGGGCGCACAAGTGTCACTCCTATACTGAAGGTATAACTAAGAGTGACACATGTCACTCTCTAGTTAATCCTATTTAATTATAATTTAATTTTTCAATTAATTCATTTACTATTTATAATCTATTATAATAGAATATTTAATGAGATAATAAATAATTGAATAACAAAGTGTTAATTACTATGATTTATAATAAAATTATGAAATTTTGGACAAACATTTTAATTAACTTGATGTTTGCAATTATAATAATTGAAAATTAAAAATTTTCACACAATTAAAATTTAAATTCATACTAATTAAATTAAAAATTAATGATAAATAATAATAATAATTAAATTTATCTATAAATAACAATTTTTAAGTTTCTTAATTAATATTAAAATACATGTGTGATACACGGCTTATGCTTGTAATTTAATATTAATGATACTATACAGAAATAAACTACATGTTATACCTTATATATGAATTTATTTTAAATTGGGGGATAATTTATCAAAATTTATATAAAAAAAATAAAAAACGTGTTTGAGTTGGTATATTAATTCCATAACCTTGTTTTTTGGCCATTATGTGATCTGCGATCTTTCCATCACTTTAGTAACAGTGTTTTATGCCTTCTTCTCCGACTTGAACTCCATTCCACCATCTACATTGTCGGTGGTTTGCTCCGTCGCCGGTATACCTACCATACCCAGGTTCTCTTTTTCATGGGTTAACCGCCATTAACCTAATCTAACCCATGAAGCAAGCGTGGCCAAAGTGTTTGATAAATTGCCTGAACCAATGTTATTTCTTCATTCTGACTGTTTATGATTGTTAGTCGAGTTGATTTGCTCAAACATGGAAGTGTCAGAAAATTTGATCCATAGAGTCCACAATTCCTTCACTGAGGGCGGGATACATTTTGCTACTCCAGTTTCATCTTTGAGGACCAATGAAATCGATCTGGTACTGATTGCATTGTTTGTTATTGTCATAGTGTGTACTTATGTTGTGTGACTGTAACTTTCTTTTGGAATTTTGATTGAATGATTTCTGTTCTTTCTTCTTTTCCTTTGTTTTAGGTCCGAGGAGTGTTGCAGATGCTTCAAGGTTTGTCGAGTTCCAATTTCTTTTGGGATGATACGGGGCAGTGTTTTCACTTCAAAAGTGGGGTTTATGTGACTCATCTTTCCCAGACAAGTTTGTATCGCATTCTTGATCAGTTTACATATGCTGGAACATGTCTACAATTGGTTTATATTGTGGTGAACAAAATTGAGAAAGCTAGGAGCTTGCCTCCACCGACTTTAAGAGCATTTGGTTGCTCGGTTAATACATGGCTTAGAGTATGTCTCTTGACGTTACACGAACATTTCAGTTTGATTCAACCTCTGCTTTTGATTTCTACATTGTTCCAGTTTGATTTGTTTTTTTACAGAGGATACGTGATGTTGCTTTGAAAGAAGAGGTGAAAGTAAATAGCAAAAATGTTAGTACTGCTGTGACCATCTTGGGGTTGTCCAGTTCTTTATCAAGGTTCGCCTGCATATTACTTGGTTTTTGGAATTATGTACTTTTTTAGTTTTTATCCTCAAACAGATAAAACATACAGAGCTTAAACTGAAGTTAAAAAGCTAATATAACGAAAGCCTGGGCATGGTAGCTCAGAGCATGATAAGAATAAAAGTGAGTGAAGGAGTGAGACCATCCCGTTTAGTTAAAAAGAGACACCATCCTGTTTAAGATTGCTAGGCTTATTAAAACAATAATCCAGGAATTGTAAAAGCATGAGAGCAGAACATATACAAGATGTTTTATGGTTGCATCTTCATGTGTGTGTGTGTGCGCGCGCATTCTCTTTTTTCCTTTCTTCTTTTTTGATTTCTACAGATTAGATAAAATTATAATTTAAACATCCCACTAATGACAATCCTGTACCCAAAACGAGAAATACATCATCAGCAATCAGTTTATTAATCCTAGGAGGATAACTAAATAGATTAGAAAGATATGAAGTATGAGTATCTACTGTTGTTTTTTCCAAGGTCTTGATTAGTAGCCTGAATTCTTTCATGACTTCCTAATTGTTTCATTTGTATAGTCTTTGCTCAGGAGCTGAATATTTGTTTCAAATAGTGGAGGGAGCCATTCCGCAGTCCTTTTTAAAACTTGACCAATATGTTCCAGCTGCGGATATTGTTGTACACATTCTGGATTATCTTTATTTGAAGCTCAATGAAGTTTGTCTTGTGCAAGGGGGAGAGGTTGTCTAATATCTTTGCTAATCAGATTTTGTACTCATTAGATACACATCCTAAATCTTGGAAATATGCTGGTTGCAGGATGATGCATACAGGATGCTACTTTATATACTTGTGGGAAGTTTGTTGCCATATGTTGAGAGCCTTGATTCTTGGCTTTTCCAAGGAACTCTTGATGATCCTTTTGATGAGGTATTTTCTTTTGTCTTCATTGATGTTTATTTGTATTATGTTTTATGGAACATTTGATGTTGATGATCTATTTCGTAATAAACATCTACTTTTCTGTTTTTAATGAGATTTATTTGCACCCTCTTGTATGGCTCATTTGTGAACTTGAAAATTGGACGTAAGCATTCTTTTATGAATCTAATCAAGGTAATTGTATCTCCTTTTCTTGTACTTCCAAAACATGTAGGTGCAAAAATTCTGTAAATTGTCTTGCATAAAAGATTAATAGGTTTCTAAGATTCCTACCAAAAATTTCTGCAACAATTAATTATTTATTTATTCCAATGGACAGAATTTAAAGGGTTTAGAGGGTGCCTAGTAGAGAGAACTGAGAAGTGGGGAATGTGGAATAACAAATGAGTAAAAGTTAGTGTCTGATGTTGGTGAATGAGTCATTCCCCTTTCAATAGGAGGTATGAAACCTATTCCACTATACCACTTTCCAGACGGCAATTCCCCTTGAGCTTACCAATTACCCTCTTTGTAATCAATTCATCTGCTTTTGTTCTCTCCATTTGATCAGAAATATTGCTTGTGTTTGCTGCCTGGACTTCAAAATTACACCATATCTAGCCACCAATTACCATCAAGATTTATTCTACACATTTAAATATCTTTCGCCTGGAAAAATCTTGAAAATTTGAATTCGCATTAGGCATAATGGGTGCAGCTGCATCTTCAGTTTTGTTCATACAGCAGCATAACCCGTTCCAGCTCCTATCTGTAATATCAATATGTTCATTATCTTTTGACTTTTTAAACTTTTCTTCCTCTGCTATTTTCTTACTTCCACTCTGATGGGACGTGTCTCTGGTTTTCTGAGTCTTAGAGATTCTATATGTGTTTTACTTTCTTATAGGATTCACATCACTATCAATTGTACCCCACTTAGAGCCTGAGAATATTCTCATTGTATAACTTTTGTAATGAATATAAACAACCTATACTTATAATATAAGATTATCTGAAGAAAGATATTATCTTGCTTGAAGAAAGACAAGAAAAGGTAGGTTGTCAAGTCAGTTATTATTAGTGACTATTATGAGGCCTGCTTTATATAGAAGTAGTTTGGACTCAAATCGATGAAGTGAGAGGCCTGTTTCCCGTTTGCTTTAACTAATAAAAATAGGCGTAGATGAAGTCCTTGTGCATATATATAGTTGTGTTCAAATAAAACTATTGGATGTTTGTTCTTCATGAACATTTTCAAGTTTATACTAGTATTTTAATCTCCAGTTCAAGTTTTGGGTAGATTGTTAAACTTACCAGCTTTATCTTAACCTTGTAAGCCTATAATGTCTCCGCCCAAGTCCCACCCCTCGTTATTCAATTTCTTTCTCTTTATGTATACACATTTATCTGTAAATCTCCATATCCCTATAGATCCTAGATCCTACTTCATAGTTTTCTTGTTTTCCTGGTCTGCCTCTTATTTTCTGCTCTTGGACATCCTATATGCCTTACTTTCCTATATGAATTTATCTCTTTGGTTTGTTGCTAATGATAAATATGTCTTAGCTTATGTGCTTGAGTAGTGTCTTTTATACATCTATTGTTTATGGTGGTCGAAATCTCCCCAAACTCATTTATTTGTTTTTAGGTAATAAGAAGTCTGATGTTATACTCTAGTTTTTTTAGCATGAATTGCTAACTATAGGGTATTGTTCACAGCTCGTTTATCTCTATCATTGTTCTATATGATTGTGTTTCCTTTGTCGATTTTGCCTTCTGCAGATGTTTTTTGTGGCAAACAAAAATATTGCAATAGAGGAGGCTGAATTTTGGGAGAAAAGCTATCTGCCGAGATCAGCTATGTCAGGAAAATCAAATTTGGCAGGTTTTGCCTCAGATTTGCCATCTTTAGTTAAAGTGAAAAAAGAAATGACTGGTAAAGCATCTGTATCTTTGTCTGTGTCCATTGGAAAAGACAATGACAAAAATGACTTTCAAGCTTGTCCATTCTTTTTCAAGGACATTGCACAGGCAATCATTTCTGCTGGAAAATCATTGCAGCTTATCCGGCATGCTCCTATTCCATCTCTTCTAGCAGTATCTGCAGATGATCTTAAGAGTGGGTATAGCATTTCTGGGTTGACCTTGTCTGAGGTCTTTTGCTTGTCACTAACAGCCCTTGTTGGTTGTGGTGACAACATCACTAAATGCTTATGGAAAGATGACAAAGATTTGCTTAGATCCCCCGAAAACAGTCTGGAGTTAGAGGAGATTGATAGGATGTCAATGGCAAAAACACAGTCTACAGAATTCTGGCAGAAGTTATTAGCTGATACATTAGCCCATAAAAGATTTGGTGGTTTGGTTTCTTCTTCACAGCAAGGTGCAATTAGTTGCAACAATCTGAAAAGAATTGAAATTTATTCAAAGGAAAGCGGTGTACTCCCTTACACATATTATCCACAAAACCCAGCTATTACTGTTTGTCATGGGATTCTTCAAGAGAATAAGGATGCTTGGAGCTCATTGAATATTTCTCAAGCATTTCACCTTCCCCCTTTAAATGATCAGTCACTAAGGCAGGCTGTATTTAATGATGATCCTGAAAATGTTTTGACAGTCAAGAACATGGACTATACTTTTGGTTTTCAGTTTGGTGAATCAGAACGTTTGAGGTTCCTGGAAGATGCAAAAATGCTTGAAGTTTTGCTTCCCTTTCCAACACTTCTTCCATCTTTCCAGGCATTCTATTCTCTATTTTATTTTAATGAAGAACGAGTGTACCATATATTTCTTTCTGCTGGGATTCACAACTTCTTTCCATTCTGCAACAGGAGGACCTCAATATGTCTGAGCTCCTACCCTTTCAGAACAATTGCACTCTTCCTTTAAGAATCCTCAGCTGGATTCAGAATGTTGAGCCTAAAAGTACTCCACTTCCTGCTGTGGTTCTTCAAGAATGCCTTATCTTCTATGTTAAGAAGCAGGTACATGATGATCAATTACTTAAATTATTGGGTTAAAATATTATTGATGTATGATGTTGCTAATTTTAGATTCCATGCAGGCTGATTATATTGGCAGGACTATATTGTCAAAGTTACTGAATGACTGGAGATTACTAGATGAGCTGGGTGTGTTGCGTGCCATATATTTATTAGGATCAGGTATCGGTGCTTGATTATTCGAATTTTTCTAGCATTCCAACATATTTATTATCTCTTATTGGACTGTAATCTTGCTATACGTAGGTGATTTACTGCAGCACTTCCTGTCATTTATCTTCAATAAGCTGGACAAAGGAGAATCATTAGATGATGATTTTGAGTTGAACACAATATTACAGGTGCAGTTCCTAGACTCACACTGCTACTGAGGATAGTAATTTTACTATCATTAAATGCAGGTCCCTCTGCGATTGTCAAATGGATCTTTATGCTGATAACCGAGAGTAGTCTATGACTTAATTCCATGTTGTTATGTCAAATCAGTTATGGAAACCTCAGTTATTTCAGTTGTTAGAACCCCATGGAATTCTAATGTATTGTCTCCTGTAAGCCATATTGCCTTTTCCCGCACATGGCAGAGGAATCTCCCTTTCTGATAGTTGCTTTGATATTGGGTAGAGCGTTGACTTTAATGATCTAGTATTGGATGGCTTTGGTATCAACTGAAAGTAGCACAGTAGCACCATGGTTTGTTCTGCATAGTAAACGAGCTACTGGCATCCGGTAGTAACTTAAATAATCAATTGAACTCTTAAACTGCCTAACTCTTTTGCTGTGCCTTTTCATTTATTTTTACTTGTACTATTGTCCTTAACGGCCAGGAAATTATAAAGACCTCTGCATAGTGAATTTAACAGATTGTGGCGATCCTATTTGTGCATAAATTCTGAAAGCAAATGGCATTTGATACCGAATATCATCACAATGTGTATTAATGCGAGAATTTAATTTACTTCAGGAGTCAATTAGGAATTCTGCTGATAATGTGCTGCTAACTACACCTGATTCGCTGGTTGTATCAGTAGCCAAAACTTTGGGTGAAGATGAACAAAACAACCCACCTGTTTTTCTTTCATCTCCTCGTAAAGGTGGAGGACAGAGCTCTGGAATGGATGCCCTTGACTCTCTCAAGTTCACATATAAGGCATGCAATTTGAACTGTGTCGCTCTATTCTTCTGTTTCTTTTCATTTGTTGAAACTACAGTTTGAAATGAACTTAATTTTGAATCCAACACAATAGGTCTCTTGGCCACTTGAACTTATTGCCAACCTGGAAGCTATGAAAAAGTATAATCAGGTAGCATTTTAACATCTTCATATGAATAGGTGTTTGTGTTATACTTGATGATTCCATCTATGAAAAAGTATAATCAGGTAGCATTTTAACATCTTCATATGAATAGGTGTTTGTGTTATACTTGATGATTCCATCTCTATATTATCTGCAGGTCATGATTTTCTTATTGAAAGTCAAACGTGCAAAATTTATGCTTGATAAGGCTCGGAAGTGGATGTGGAAGGTACTTATTGCTTCAGGAGCCTATATTTTGTTTCAAATAGCTATCAGACCTGCTTTTCAGAAACTATTTCTGCAAATAAAGTTGATCCATTGTGTCAACTGTGATTTTTATCCTCCTGTAATATTATTTGCACCCTTGATATTGTAACTATGTATATTTCAGGACCGAGGTTCTGCAACCACAAAACACAAGCGCCTCTGGTTGTTAGAGCAAAAATTGCTCCATTTTGTTGATGCCTTTCACCAATATGTTATGGACAGGGTAATATAACTTACAATTCCTTTGCTTGAAAGATTTTTGGTGACTTTGTTGTACTTTATTTGTACTCTGTCTGGCATAAATGTTTAGGATAGTTGAGACTGTGCTTCCTAGATTTGAATGAAATTGGTCTTTTGCTGCGTGAAGTTATGAAAAAATAATAGAAACCTAAGTCGAGACTATAGAAGATAATGATACTTGTGTGTTTTGATGTATCTTTTTTGTCTGTACTTGTTCTATTTGCTCTTGTAATTAGGGATCAATTTAATCATGAATGCTTTTATAAAGTAGAAGAGAAATGAATTGTTATTTGGTTTAATAATGTTAATTATCCTAATTTCATGCATTGATTTATTTCTTTTGTTATGTTATTAAGCTCTTGAGTTAGCTGCTCTATGAAGCAGAGAGGCACAAACTGTTATTCAGAATAAGCTTTTCCATCTTTTGTCCATCACTTCCCCAATTAGTTCCAGTTTCTTCCAATGGTACGTCTGGCCTGCTTATGATCATTAAGTGGTGAGGGTGATAGGCCAACAGAACAGATCATGTTTATACTGATATATGGATTTTTTAGTTGATGTTTGATATTCCATGTTCCTTCACAGGTCATGGTTGTGTGATCTTGTATATAGTGAAACATTGTGATAAGATGTGTCCTGTGGATATGCGTCCTCATACCCTAACCTGAATAAAACGAGCAGGTATATCATAATGCATGGCGTGACCTTTGCGAAGGTGTGGCAGCAGCTGGAACTCTGGATGAAGCCATTGAAGTACATGAAGCTTATTTGTTGTCTATCCAGCGACAGTGTTTTGTTGTGCCTGACAAGCTGGTCTCTTCCCTGTTCTTAGCTCGTTTATTACTAGCTATTAGACATTTAGGCTTCATAGCACGAATCTGAAAGCTGCAAGTGCCTAATGATAGTGCTTTTTAAATGCAGTGGGGATTAATTGCTAGCCGAATAAACAGCATCCTTGGGCTAACTCTGGACTTCTATTCTGTAAGGCAAGCTATAAACAGCATTGGAGCAGTTTCTCCCATCAAAGCAAGATGTGAAAAGGAAGTCGAGCGAATAGAGAAACAGTTTGATGACTGCATGGCGTTTCTTCTCAGGGTATTCCTTTCTCAATATCTGTTTTCACACATATGTTGCCAAAATATTCATTATTGAATCCTCCAACCCTTTTGGTTTGATCATCTAAAGTTTTCTCCAATAATGAAAACTTAACTCAATATGGTTTTTTCTTGTTTTTGTTATATTCGACGTTTCAGATTCTGTCTGTGAAGCTGAACGTGGGGCAGTTCCCTCATTTAGCAGCTCTAGTGACGCGGATTAACTATAACTGTTTCTATATGTCCGATGGTGGCATCTTGACAAAGGCTCCTGGTTCTGCCACTCAGCGTCCGCCATAATCATCTCTTCGATCTCAAGTGAGTAAATATCTTCATTTCATTTGTTAATGGTGCTCGACGATGTTTGTGTGTATACAATTCCTTGTTTGCTTTAGGAAACTGTACAAGTTGTTTTATATATTGGAACTGTGAAGAGTTCATCGATCAATGTATATTCATTGCAGCATGAAACTCAGTGTTTGATGATATGCTTAGCAATAAGCATATGATGGAAGTTCTATATATTGAGTTCCATTCTACTATGTATCATTATGATGGAGCTGTGCATGAATGGAATTTTTTCTATGATCTCTTAATAATAATTATTTCCAACGGTGATGATGAAGGTGACTTAATGACATTGAAATTCTTTTTTAGTGTCTTTTACAAAGAATGTCATTTTGTCTTTCCTCTTTTTAACTAGTTCTATATAAGTAAATTCTCTTTCATCGAACCAACAAAATAAATTAATCCAAAATTAGACGCGGGTTCATGGGGCGAGCCGATCCATGACCCATCAATTACGACCCACCAATTAGAGAGACGATCGGCTTTTTGGTGGGCTGGAAAAACTATTGCTCAGTCCAAGTTATCCAACCCACCGGCTGGCTGTGGGCTAGGTGGGCTTACTTGTTGGAATTTCTTAATTTTTTCAATTTTATTTTATTTTTTGGAAAGGAACAAGCAAAAAATGTACAATTCTTTACTCTTTAATAAACTTTATAGATTTAATAATATATATTGGGCATAGATTCACAATGATTTACAAAATAATTACTATAATCAAAATAACATAACCTTATTTTTATAGTATTATGTATAATTATGCATATCCTAATTTACACCAAAAAAGTCATATAACAAAATGCCAACATTTTGTTTATACTATCTTTTAATCCCTTTTTAAGAACTTATTTTCCATTTTGACTTGTATAATTACCTTTTAAGTATTACTACGTTGTTATAAATTCTGAAAGCAAAATAGGAAAAAGTGTTGCAGCTTACGCGTAGAGTTGACTTCGTTGACTCAGTACAACTAAGTCTTGAAACAATAGAATAGGGTCTAGAAAAGATTTAAAAACAAAGAGAGAGAGAGATCTTTCTGTTATGGCAAAAACTTGTGTACCCCGGGGGTACGGATCTTAGATCCGTGCCTCCAGATCCGACCCGGCTGCGTGGGCAGCCTCCACGCGCGCCCATGCCGCCCGCGCCCATAGCAAGTCTGGTGTGCGCCCCACACACACCTGATTACCTAGTTGATGATTCAGTGATGGGTATTACACCTATACTCTATTGGTATTACACATATACCCTATAGGTATTACAGAAATATCTTTTTATGGTATTACACTGATACCTTAATGGTATTACAGAAATGTCTTTATGGTATTACACTGATACCTTAATGGTATTACAGAAATGTCTTTTATGGTATTACACTGATACCTTAATGGTATTACAGAAATGTCTTTATGGTATTACATTAATACCTTAATGGTATTACAGAAATGTCTTTTATGGTATTACACTGATACCTTAATGGTATTACATTAATACCTTAATGGTATTACATTAATTCATCTTTCAACTTCAAATTTGAGTCATGCATACACCACGGAGAAGGAGAAGGAAGAGGCCGAGGCTCTCAACTTCTTCAGTCTGCCTCAGCAGGAGAAGGAGAAGTCGGGCCCTCCCTGCCCGTTTGGGTATGGCAGCAAGAACATCGGCCCGAACGGGGACGTGGGCTGGATCGAGTATCTTCTCTTCTGCACCAACTATCAAGTCGACTCCGACAACTTAAACACTGCAATTCCAGGGATCCCAGAAGTCTTGAGGTAATCAATTAACCATTCACATGTATGTATATATTGATGATGATGATTTGGGAATGGATGGTGATTGAGTATGAGTGTGTGTAGGGATATGGTGAAGGAATATGTTGGAGGAGTGAGAAAGATGACATGCGATGTTCTCGGAATGATGGCGGATGAGCTGGCGATCAAAGATAGGAAGGTGCTGAGTCGACTCATAAGAGATGAGAAGAGCGACTCGTGCTTCAGGCTGAACCACTATCCGCCATGCCCAGAGCTCCAAGCATTGAGTGGTCGAAGCTTGGTTGGGTTTGGGGAACACACAGACCCACAGAAGAAGAAGATCAGAGGAGGTGAATTGGGAAGAAGAAGATGGAAAAAAAAAAAGAAAAAAAAATATATATAATTCGGGTCGGGTTGGGGGTACGGATCCTGGATCCGTACCCCGGGGGCACACAAGTCCTACTCTTCTGTTATTTGGGTTAAACGAACTATTGAAATTTACGTTGGAATGGAATGTTCAAATATATAGCCGAATGGTAATTTTCTGATGGAATTAAATAAAAAAAATAGTTGACGAAATAGTTTATTATTATATTTATTCAGTAAATAAGGATATGTCAGATTGTTTATTACTTTGCCCAATAAGTCGGGGGTTTGACAATTTGTTTATTATTATTTCTAGTAAAATTACACGGGATTTTTCAAATAAATATTTTAACAAACACTTACAAAAATGTAATGTATTTTGAATAAAAAAATATAATAATTTGGAGGATATGATACTTAAAAATGCTTTTTTATCGAAAAATAAAACTTTTGCATTTGATAATGATTTTATAATATTTTTTAGCAAAGTTTGTTATATATATATATATATATATATATACAAACACATATATATACATATATATCTTGAACTGTATGTTATATTTAAATTAGATCAAAATTCATAATTGCTATAATATAAGACATAAAATACACTATATTTAGAGTTTTTTTTTTAAATATATATGAACTATAGTTAGGGGTGTAATCGAACAGAGCGTTCGACAAACTACTAGTGATCGAACTCGATTAATGTTTGTTTTTGTTTATTAGTCTTAACAAACATGAACGAATAAGAAAACTTGTTTGATTATGTCATGAACATGTTCATTTAATGTTTGTTTAATGTTCGTTTAATATTCATTCATTATTTATTAGTTAGACACATTTTACTTATTAATTAATATGATTTAAGGTTACTTTGATTTTAACTTATTTTGATATAACTTATTTATATTTAATTGTATTATAATATTCATTTACTTAATTTTTACAAAAACATTTTCAATTTTTTCATTGTAAAAAAATATTAATAAACATGTTCATGAACCGCTCGACTATTAAATAAACGAATATGAACACTCTCGTAAAATAAACAAATGAATATGAACAACCCTATGCTCGTTCGAACTCAGCTGGTTTACACCCCTAATTATAGTAAATAACATTATATCTTTTATTAGTATTTTATTTTATATTTTAATATTACCACACAAATAATTCTTTCTTGAATTTACTCAGGTTAACTTTTCTTTAAAGTTATATTTCATGATTACTTGACCTAAAACTATTTATACTGTCAATATATATACATAATTTTATTATTTTTGATATGTATAAAATATTTATTTTCCAATCTTTAATAAGATTATACATATAATTTGATGTATGCAAATAAGACACGACTTAGCAGCTCTTAGTATACAATATAATAGAACACTTGTAAATATCCCGTTGGATGAATTTTGTTGTAGTGACAGATTTTGTCCGTTGAATAAATTATTCATAGACGATAACATGGATGGATCATCGTTGATCAGATTATAATGCAGTTCATCAACGTCTCTTGTTTTTCCTGTTTACATCAGGTGTTTGATTGGTTTAAAACGTTTTACAAGTTATAGCTATGCCATTTCTTCTTGTTTAATTTGTTGATTAGTCAATGTACTACTTGTTCTATGATTTTTGCACAAGATTTTTTTCAATATAAAATTGATATTGATAGAGATATGATAGGTTTATGATCTTGACATTAAATTGCAAAATAAACTCGTCATCTGTTCAAAATTGCATTTTAATCCAATATTTATATAAATTGACAAAATAATTGAGCCACAACTTTCATTCAATTGTAGCAAATCAGATTTATTATTTGGTTCTCTATATATTTGCAAAATAATACAACTGTATTAGTTTTTTTTTTTTAATGAAAAAGTTTAAATACTCAAATTACAAAAAAAAAAGAACATGACACGATCTTTATAAAATCAAGGTTGTAACTGAAGGTGATTTAATTATTCTCAAATTAAAGAATTATGTTTATATTAAGATATACTTGAAGCATAACGTCGTTTTGATGTTAGATAAATTATTGTTTAAGATTGTTTTGTTAATGTTAATGTGACATTTCACGTGGAAATTGATTCGGCCACGTGAAGCTTCTACCAAAAACTATATTATTTATTAGGGAAAACCTCATTTTTCGTCCGTTAAATAAGGTCATTTCCAATTTTCGTCCGCTATGTATCGTGTTTCCAATTTTAGTGCCGTAACTTCATTTTTTTTCCAATTTCAGTCCGATTTTCGCCGGAGGCTGACGTGGCAGTCGGAATTTGCCTACGTGGCCGCCACGTCATTAATAATAATTAATCAAAAATCAAAAATAAAAAATAATTAAAAAATAAAAAAAATCAGAATTAAAGAAAATTTTAAAAAAATCAAAATTAAAGAAAATTAAAAAAAATCAAAATTAAATAAAAAATAAAAAAATCAAAATTAAAGGAAAAAAAAAGGGTCTTCTTCTCCAACCCCACCCCTTCCCCAGCCCCCCGTCCCTGCACTACACACGACGGTGCCCTCACAGCGGCAACGTATCAGAGAGAGAGAGAGATAGAGAGAGATAGAGGGAGAGAGAGACGAGCAGAGGGAGAGAGAGATAAAGAAATGAATTTGTGAAACAATTTACGTACGATTTTGGCTTAATTGAGGATTGATTTGAATCAAAAACATGAAATTGATATGAGATTATGTTTGGGCTTGATGAGAGGAGCATTTTGATATAT
The DNA here is from genome assembly GCA_005771605.1 of Scutellaria baicalensis. NCBI lineage: Eukaryota > Viridiplantae > Streptophyta > Magnoliopsida > Lamiales > Lamiaceae > Scutellaria > Scutellaria baicalensis. Next base: position 49,479,783 of record CM016722.1, read on the forward strand.
TGTTTGGTCATTTTGGTTGAGAAACGAAGAGAACCCCAATTTTGAGCTTGAGTGGTGGTTATGGCCGTTTTCCGGTGAAGCTTGGGCGGCGGTTGAAGGCTGAAATTACAGAATATTTGTGCGATTCTGGTCAAATTCTTGGGGAAAGAAGATGGGGAAAACATTGTGATGAAGAATGGAAGCATTTGAAGCAATTTGAGTGGTGTTTAACATTTTCCGGCGACATTTTCCAGCTCCGGCGGCGGCGGGGTGCTGGTGTCCCTAATTGCAGATTGGGTGGGGTGGGGTGGGGTGGGGGGCAGGGGCTTGGGGAAAGGGGATTGGGGTGGGGGGCGTTGGGGAAGAAACCCACGTTTCTTTTTTTTTTTTTTTAATTTTTTTGAATTTTTAATTAATTTTATTAATGATGTGGCGGTCACGTGGCTCGTCCACGTCACTCCAAAAAATTGGGGATTAGGGTTCCGTTCCACGTAGGCAGATTCCGGTTGCCACGTCAGCCTCAGGCGAAAATCGGACTGAAATTGGAAAAAAAGTGAAGTTACAATACTAAAATTGGAAACACGATACCTAGAGGACGAAAATTGGAAAGTGTCTTACTTAGCGGACGAAAAATGATATTTTCCCTATTTATTAGGACAAAACTTATATACCCCTGGGCACATAGAGGCACATGTCTAGGTGTTATACACATGCTCTTTAAGTGTTATATATATACTCTATATGTGTTATACATATATTCAAATATCATATATATATATATATATATATATATATAAGAGTATATATATGATACATGTAGAGTATTAGAGTTGTTATGAAAGCCATGCATGCTATTAGGGTTTTCATGATTTTGTTTTGCATGTATGATTATACTACAGTTTTCTTAAGTGTTGTTAGTTTACTGTTGTGTATTACTGTTTTGGATCTTTTTGTTAGTTATCCACGTCAGCAAAAGTTGTTAGGTGGTTAGCTTTCTTCTACTGCATACCATCACCTATATATACACTTGTATCTCTCTTTTTACATATGAATGAAAATATCTTCTTTTGTATCTTCTGAAATTCAATATGGTATCAGAAGAAAAATCCTGATGGTAGCATTCAAAAGTACAAAGCTCGATTAGTTGCACGAGGTTTTCAACAGCATGCAGGGGTTGATTTCTTTGATACCTTTAGCCCTGTTATTAAACCACTTACCATTCGCATCATCTTCACATTGGTTGTTACCAAAGGTTGGCAAATCCAACAAGTAGATATGAATAATGCGTTTTTGAAGGGTGATCTCAGGGAGACTGTTTACATGTTTCAACCCGAAGGTTTTATTGATGCTTCTTCTCCCTCTCATGTGTGTAAGCTTGACAGGTCTTTATATGGTCTGAGGCAAGCACCAAAGGCTTGGTATGACAAGCTTACATCCTTCTTATTATCTCAAGGTCTTTGCAAGTCTATGGCTGATAGCTCTCTATTCCATGCTTCAAAAGGAGGAAAAATGCTTATTGTTCTTATGTATGTTGATGACATCCTAGTTACTGGGATGATTCTTGCATGATACAAGATCTTATTCAGAAGCTGGATACTACTTTTTCTCTAAAACATCTAGGTGAGGTTAGTTATTTTTTGGGCACTGAAGCGCATCGATCTTCCCAGGGTATTCATCTATCACAGTCGAAGTACATTACGGATATTCTTCATAGTGCTGGTCTCTCACATTCGAAGCCTAGTACTACACCATATCTCTCTGGTTTGAAGCTTGCCTTGCATGATAGTGACTCCTTCGATCAACCATCTTTGTACAGGAGTATTGTTGGAAGTTTGCAATACTTGACTTTGACCAGACTTGAAATTGCATTCATGGTGAACAGGCTAAGTCAATATTTACATGCTCCATCTCTAAATCATTGGAAGGCTTGCAAAGGGGTTCTCAGGTATCTACAAGGTACTCAACATCATGGTGTTCTTTTCCAGCCGGTTTCCAGGTTTGTGTTAGAAGGTTTTGCGGATGCGGACTTTGCCAGTAATCTCGATGATCGTCGAAGCACAAGTGGATATTGTATATTTCTGGGTCCAAATCTTCTTACATGGAGTAGCAAGAAGCAGCATGTTGTGGCTCGAAGTAGTACTGAAGCTGAATACAAGTACTTAGCACTTGCCACTACGGATTTGATTTGGTTGAAGAGCTTATTTGCTGAATTACAGGTTCCCTTATCACATCCCACATTGCTATGGTGTGATAATGTTGGAGCTATCAAGTTAGCCTTCAACCCTGCTTTCCATGCTCGAATCAAACACATAGAGATTGATATCCATTTCCTCTGGGAGAAAGTCAAGAATCGCGAGATCGATGTTCGTTATGTTCCATCCGAGCTCCAAGTGGCTGATCTATTCACTAAGGCTTTATCATCTACACGCTTTGCTGCGCTCTGCTCAAAACTCTCTCTTGTTGATCAGCCGGGATAGAAGTGCTTTGGAGCATATTAGAGTTGTTATGAAAGCCATGCATGATATTAGGGTTTTCATGATTTTTGTTTTGCATGTATGATTAGACTACATTTTTCTCTTGTGTTGTTAGTTTACTGTTGTGTATTACTGCTTTGGATCTTTTTGTTAGTTATCCACGTTAGCAAAAGTTGTTAGGTGGTTAGCTTTCTTCTACTGCATACCATCACCTATATATATACACTTGTATCTCTCTTTTTACATATGAATGAAAATATCTTCTTTTGTATCTTCTAAAATTCAATATAGAGTATATAATACCATATAACAGGTTAAATTGGGGGCACCGTACTCCCGGGACACACAAGTGTAACTCTATTTATTATCTGCTTTTATTTTGTTGCCAAGACCAAATGACAAAGGGGATCAACCAAATTTGTATTTACTCTTTTCTACAAAATCTCAAACACACACTCTCTCTCTACACGCTTTTGTTGACCAATGTGGGCAGGTCTTCGGCCAACCAACCAGGTCGTTTTAGAGCTTTAACTGTCGCAAAACGACGTGCCCGCTGCCCGTCCATCACACTGGCCCGGCATTGGGGTCTGGTTTGAAAGAAAGTGTTAGAGAATTACACCAAATTGCTCCAACTCTTAAGAACACACACCACTACTTAGAACTTGCAAAGTAAAACTCAAAGAAATCAACACACAAGCAATCTTACGTGGTTCGGCTTTGAGGCCTACGTCCACGGGAACAATGGGGAGGGATTATTTCATTCAATCGAAAAGAAAACACAGTACAACAATCTGCAATTTGCAGATCAAACTCTAAAAAAACAGATGAACAAGCTCACTTTACACACACTTATCTCTCAAGAATCTAAATGTCAATCTAATCTGAAAACTACCCTATACAGCCCTATATATAGGCTTTACAACGCACTTTGAATTAGATCGAACGGATCAGAAATGAGATATGTGGATGATCTTGAACATAGCAGCTTTGACACTCTGTTTTTCGACTTTGCTGCAACTCCAACAACTTTAACTAACTCTCAAGCCACGTGGCATCGCATGATTGGCTCCAAGATTTGATCTTAAACTTCAAAACTTCATTCACGTTTTTATAAGTGATAATGCGACTAAGCTGAGGAGAGAGAATGACGTCTTTGGTTCAAATCCAAAAGCACGCCTTTTTAAGTGAAAGTGCGCTTCTACTGTTCACGCTTCTTTTAAATGAAATACTATTCCACAACACTTTTGTTCCAATTAGACAACGCTTATAAAAGCGTTGTCTTTCAACTTCGAATAAAACACTTATGATTTTATGTGAACCTTTCTTCAGCTTATCTTCTTCTTTGATTCAGCCATACATTTACAGAAAGCAACACACACCAACTGGTGTTCCTTTTTTGATTTTTCTCCTTTTAATTAATATGAACCTCACATTATATATCAACTAGAAAAAAAAATGCACATGACACGTAGAATAAATTTAACTATATTAAGTCAAAATCTAGTTTTATATTTTAAAATTTGAAGATAATAATTTTGTGGGTGTTAATTAATCACTATCAATTTCATGTTATTATTTTTGTGGGTTTATTTTGGATGTTTAGGTTTTTGTCAGGTTTCTCAGATAAATTAACCGTGTTAAAAACTTAATTAAATCAGTGGATGCTGAGATTTCATTTTAAGTTTGATTTTTTAGTTTTTTTCTTTCTATTTATTTTTGTATACTTTATTATTTCCAAAACCACAAAACCTTTTCAATTTTCAGATGCAACTTTTTTTTTTAATTGTAAATATAGAACATTATAATTTTATAATTCGCCAATTATAAATTGGATACTAGTTTTATAATTTTGGCAATTTTGGGATTAAAAAAAACCCAAAATCACAAATTTCGGTCAAATCACACGATCGAGAAATAGCCAAAACTCATAAGATTGGATACAAAATTCTGTTAATTGAGTTTGTTATCCTAAAATTGTTCAAATTGTAAATTAATATTGGAGCCCAAAAAATAATCAATGTTTTCTATTGATGACTGTTCAAAAGATAGCACCCCAAATTTACAATTTTTCCGAAGAAATATCTTCCTGGAATGTGATAAACAATATCAAAGAACTTTCATTAATTTCTATCATAAAATGAAAGCAACATGAATGTATACTAATCAAAGAAGTAGAAGTAAAATCAAACAAGCAGTATTTTTTCAGTACTCTATATAACTCTTGATTTGGAATCAATTTTCATATCAAACTAACAAACCTTTTCAGTACTTCATATCAATATATTCGATCTTCAACTGATTTCCTGCCTAAACTTAATATCCATGGATAACAATATTATGCTGTTCGAAGCTGCTCGTGAGGGAAACCTGGAGGTTCTTTATAGGGTTTTCCAAGAAAACCCATCAATTCTTGCTGATATCAAACTAATTTCCCTTTCTGAATCGATTCTGCACGTTGCAGCGAAGTCGGGGCAGCTGAGTTTCGTGCACGAGCTGATGAAACTAGATCCAGAAATGGGTCGTGAGCTGAACAAAGACGGGTTTCGTGCTTTGGACATAGCGGTGATCATGGGAAAGGTGGAGATTGTGAAGACGATGTTAAGCTTAGATCATGATCTGGGCCGACTACGGGGCAGAGACAACAGAAGCTGTCTTCATTATGCAGCGGTTAAGGGGAGAGTTGAGATCATACATGAGTTGATGTCTCAATGTCCAGATGGCATTGAAGATGTGACTGTTCATGGAGACACAGCTCTTCATCTTGCTGTCAAGTATTACCAGTTTGATGCTTTTTCTGAGTTGATAGAATGGGTGAAGAGATTGAAGAAGATGGAATCAATCATCAATGTTCAGGATGGAGATGGGAACACTGTCTTGCACCTTGCTGTTTCCACAAAACAGTATATGGTAATTAACTAACTCCCTTTTTCGATCAAAATCATCATTTTTCTACTCATATATGGTGTCCTCTTGCATTGGTCCTTCAGCTATAATGATTTTCAATTTAGTCTCATAACTTAAATAATCTTTTCGATGGTCAGTCCAATTTTATCCAGAAATTTTAAGTTTCACTAGAGAATGGTTTTTCGACAATGACCTAAAAGTGACGTATTCACACGTGTCAGTCAATCCTAAAAAGATGGGTTGAAATCATTTGCAGTACCATGACTTTTCAATTTTTGGTAAATGGTTTTATAATTATTTATTTTTACCAATTCCGAAAATTGAAAAATTAGTTGGAATCTTGATACATAAAGTGGCACGTATAATAATATCGAAATTGGACGTCTATAAAGTTCAAATTCTAGTTTTCTTCAAACATCACCCGAAATATTCTATATGTCAATAAAGCGTTCCCTTTCCCATGTCATTTCGAGTCCAAATCAATTCAAAGAATTAATTAATTCGAATCCATCTCAGTTTCACTCAAAAAAAAAGTGAAATGGAGTTTGATTTGAACTTGATTATATTTTTTAATTGTTGTCGGGTTTTTGGAATGAGCTTTGGAAAAGTGAGAAGAATACTTTAAGATATGAAACATGTATGTTTGTTGTAGTAGTTTGAAGAGAATTGAAATTTAATCTTTGGAGGGACGATTATAGCAAATTTCCACGGGAGAGATATATAGTTGTTTCGGATTTATCGAAATAGTTAATACCTGTGAAATTATTTATGAAAAAGGTGAAAAGTTATGGGATAGAAAATGATTTGACAGTAAATTTTCTAATCTTTATTATTTAAACTTACAATAATTTCCACAGTGCATAAACCTACTCCTCCTCGAACAAGGAAGAGTAGAAGTAAATCTTCGAAACAAGAAGGGCTTAACAGCACTGGATGTTTCGGACATTGTCATTCAAGAATGTGACGATGGCAAGATAAGACAAGCGTTGCAAGACATGGGTGCAACGCGTTCAAGTGACGGGTCAATATCCCAACAGCCAATAATCCAGAATGATGAAGAAAACAATAACGATGGTGTTGATCATGAATCGAAACCAAAAGACTATTCCGGTTACTTCAGATTCAAGATGAACAGAGACTCACCAAACGACACACGTAACGCCATGTTAGTGGTAACTGCACTGGTAGCTACAATCACCTTCCAGGCTGCTGTGAATCCTCCGTCAGGCCTCTATAATGTACCGTCTCACGGATCCAATTCCACAACTCAGCAGCCGTTGGGAAGCACTTCATTTACCACCGACCACATTTTCGTGTTTTTCAACACTACAGGATTCATGGGGGCGATCTACATAATCTATTATCTTACATCAGGGTTTCCATTATACAGGGAACTCTATATATCATTGATTTCGATGGGCTGCACTTATGCTTCTTCATTAAGGCTTGTTCTCGGAGGGGTAAATGTGGAACAAAATGTGAAGAATGTGGCATATGTTCTTGTCTTCATTGCCATGTGCTTGATATACTTCATAAGATTGGTCCCAATATGGTTGCAACGTGCTTGGAATCTCTGCACTGGAAAGACCACCACAAGAAACCATGGATTGCCTATTCATGGAAATTGATATATTATTGATAATGTATCTATATGTGTATAAATTTATGGTTGATGTAAGAAAATTTAGAAGTTCCAGTTTCTTTTGCAGTTGTGTTCTATTCCTGTCTCAACACTTTTCACCTACGTGCGAATTTCCACTAGATTTATCACATAAGTTTTTTCTATGGACTTTTTGAATTTTATTTCACTAATTTGCAATTATTTTGGTCAACTGTATTATTGATACGAGGTAGGGTGACACTTGTGTTCCCAAGGGCATAATGTCTCCTAATTAATCATCATATGGTGTCAAATATATACTCTACAGGTATCATGCATGTATATACTCTTCAGGTATCACATGAATACTCTTATATACATATGATACCTGTAGGGTATATTTATAACACCAAGAAACATAACACCTATAAAGTATATATATAACACCTAAAGAACATGTATATAACACCTAGATACGTGCCCCTATGTGCCCCATGGGCATATAAGTTTTTGCCTACGAGGTATGATTATGACATGCAGTGACGGACCCAGGATTTCGATCGAGGGGCCCAAGTCAACTAATAAAACCTTTAATTCTAAATTAATAGTATAAATTTATTATGTTGTCGATAAAGTTAATATAGTATAGTATATTTCATTTGTTTGAAAATAAATAGTGTTGTTTGAAAATTTGTTTATAAATAAAGGAACAAAAAAATTGGACAAATACGACATTTACTAATCAATCTCTAAATTTTAACTAAAAAAATAAATAAAATAATTTGAGAACATAAAAGTTTAAAAGATCACACTTAGGTTGAAACAAAATTTAGACACAACAATCATTTTAAAATGGAGGGAGTATTACATTATAATATTACATATTTAAGTTTGGCACAATATATCAACAAAAATGGTGAAGAAAAAAAAAAGAAACCAAGAAAATGATATAAAAATAACACATGTTGCCTTAAAATTAAAGGAAAAACGATCCATAAAAAAATAAGGTTTATGTTTGTGTGCAAAGAAAAAGGGTAAAAATTGTAATTTATAAACAAAGCAAAAGAAAGCTCCCTCTCAAGACTCCACTTTACTTGATATTATTTTATCAATTATTTTTAATTACAACAACAAAATTATTATACTACCCCTACTGTTTTGGCAAAATTTTAGGGGGCCCCAGTGCCCCCTCGGCTCTAGAGTGTGTCCGTCCCTGGACTGACCTGTATGGTCTGTGCGAACAACACCAATTTTAATTATTGGTATAAGATATGGTACAACCTGAGGTATATATGCTACAAGTGACAAAATCAGAATTTCGATTTAGAGGGACTAACCATCAATGAAGTGTAATGATTTCATCTAATTATATATAGAGAGAGAGAGAGAGAAATTAATACGTACTCTAGAGGACACATTAGTAGTAGAGATATAATATGTTCATCATAGATAGGTAACATAATTGTATACCATATAAAAATTAGATACTGACAGTATACTAATTTGGTATCATAATTCTAGCTTTTTAGACAAATAGTCCCACAATTATATATTTTTTCAATTTAGTCCCACAATTTAAAAGATTACTCGATTTTTATCATTTCACATCATAAATTTATTTTTCATGAAAAATGTCATGGGAATTGCACATGACTTTGAATTTGGGCGTTTTTGAGACATTTAATGGTATGACGTAAGGTGTAATTTTCTAAATCTAAAACTAAAACGATAAATTGGCTAAGAAATTTACACGAACCAACTTGATATAAAGATACCCAAATCAACTTGGAAACGAGCTTGCTAATCTCGTCAGAAGAGAAACCCAACTTTGAAAAATCTTGATTTTGAGCTTGATAGTATCTCAATATACTGGCCACAAGAAATAATGGCTTATATTTCATGATTTTTTTCCACTAATTTGGGAATTAAGAAAATGGATTTTAAAATTGAGATACGGAATCTATTTTTGTGAAATTTAGTCTGATTCGAAAGTTTTTCCATATATTGGATTGGGTCTTTGAAAGAATATTGAAAGAAAAGTGTTTTGAGACAAATTTCGTTGTTGTAAAAATCATATTCGTTGGAAAAGTTGCCAGGAAAAAGAGAAAAGTGTAGATTAGTATTGAAAAACAGTAATACTTTAAGTTGAATTTTACATTTAAACCCAAATTTTAAAATATCTATATTTTGTTTATGCTACTTCTTTAATCCCTTTTCTTGGACTTGCATGCTTCTCATTATTTTTAATTGTTTTTTATATATTCCATGTAATTATACACACCCTATTTATAATTCCTGAAACTGTCACTGTGAGACAACATGACCAAGCAAAAAATAGGAAAAAGCCTTGCAACTTCTTTCATGACCTTTTAAGTCTTTGTAGAGAAGAGTTGACTTGACTTGACTTGCCTTGATGGACAACCAATTCTTCAAATAATTGAGTATAGAAAAGACACCAAAAGAGGGTGGTAATGGAGCCTCAATAGATCAGTTAGAAAAAAATGGATAGAAGGCTAATAGAGATTGCCAACACAGGTGATGTTGTAGAACTACAGAATCTGATCAAAGAAAATCCTCTTCTATTGAGGACTCTGAACTTAGGCACTAATGGAGACAATCCATTGCATGTTGCTTGCATTGGAGGCCATGTTAGTATTGTGAAAGAGGTGCTGAATCTACGGCCCGAATTCGCCAACGGGCTGAATGGAGATGGGTTGAGCCCTCTACACATTGCTTCAGCAAATGGAGATGCAGAGATTGTGGAAGAGCTGGTGAAAGTAGGGGGCCATCTTTGCTTAGTGAAGGGAAGAGAGAAGAGGGTCCCACTTCACTATGCAGTGGCTAAAGGCAGAATAGATGTCATTACAAAACTGCTTTCAGCCTGTCAGGAATCCATTACAAAAGTGAGTGGTAGAGGACAAACTTGCTTTCATCTGGCTCTCAAACATAACCAGTTTAAGGCTTTTAAGGTTTTGTGTAAGCATGCTGTTAGGTTTGAGAAAGAGGATGTTTTGAAGAACAAGGATGAACAAGGGAACACCATCTTGCACCTTGCAGCTTCCATGAAACAATATGAGGTGCTTTCATCTTCTCCTTGACCACAACAAATATGTCTTTCTTACCAATAGCCATGTGAAAACAAGTTTTCTTTACCCAATACTCAAACCTTTTCCAAATATCGTTGAGGAGAATATCAATATTAGTCTGATTACTAAGGCTATTTCCAATTCTGGTGCACGAATTTTATCCTTTCCAATTTTGATCCATTAACTATTGATTTTTTTTCTTCAATTTTAGTCCTTTTTGGTCGGAACAACCGAAATTGCTGTCGGGAAATCTGGCGTCCGAACTAAAATTGAAAAAATCGATAGTTACTGATTGAAATTGAAAAGGGTAAAGTTAGTGCACCAAAATTGAAAATGATGTAAATCGTAAATATTCCTTGGCCATGTGATCTAACTTATTTATTTCACCTTTGTGGTCTAACTGGGGTTATTTATTTTATCTTTGTGGTCTAACCATCATTATCTATTTGAGCAGTTTAGTGATCGAATCATGGTGATCTATGTCTTGGTATAAACAAAATGACTAATTTAAGTTTAAAGACAAAATTATGTAATTTGACATTAAATTTTGGGTAGATGCCATAGTTTTTACTAAGTGGGTATTGTTTCATTTTCTGTACTGTATACAGTATACTGAGTAGAAACATCACCCATCCCATGTCTGTTTTGGGTCATATAATAAGTCTACAGAGTTAATTTCAATATTTGTCCCATATATAAGACATTTTTAATTTTTGACAAACAAATATCTCTTTTCCTAATTTTGGTCATTTATATTTTAATTTATTTTTTAATTTTAGACCTTTTTTTTTTGTCAAAATTTTCAAAATCGCTGATGTGGCAGTCGAAATTTATCTGTCATAACAAAATTTTGCTGTTACCACGTTTGAATTTCAAGCTGCCACATCAATATTATTCTAAAAGTGGAAAGTTTATTACAAAAAGACCAAAAATTGAAATCATCCCAACTCCAAATTTTAGACTTTATATTACAACTCATGTGTGACATTACATGCCAACTAATCCTTACATATTTGGATGTGAAACTTGTGCTCAGGTTGTTGATTTGCTGCTGAACAAGAATGTTGGTTTGAAGGGGAAATTAGAGGTGAATGCTGTGAACAAAAAGGGCCTCACTCCACTTGATGCATTGTTACTAGAAGGAGGTGATTGTGAGATAGAAGAAATGATCACTCTAGCTGGGGCTACACCATTGCTAGTGCCTTCTTCCCACAACCAAACACAATTACAAGAACCTCAGCAAGGCCGTCCCAAATCCACATTCCGAAAATTGCAAGACTTATTCAAGTATGATCGAATCAAAGAATGTTCGAGTGAGGCTCGTAGCACGTTGCTTGTGATGGCCGTGTTGATTGCAACCGTTACATATTCAGCAGTGCTTAACCCACCGGGAGGTCTAAATCAGGACGACTCGTGGATGCGCATGCATAGAATGGAAAGGCGGTGATGGCTTATAACAATCCGGTTTTATACTGTATGTTCTTGCTATTCAACTCGATTGGTCTCTTCATATCGCTGCAAATGATGCTTGTTCTCAGCAGCCTTGGACTTCCTCTGGGGTTTGAGCTTAGGATAGCAGTGTATGCATTTGGTGCAGCATATACTGCTACTTTGATAGCAATTACACCATTTGGCATAATATTTGTGTTAGTGATGGTGTTGACATTGATACCAATGACAATACCTGCTGTAACCATTGTGGTTAGACATTTTAAGAAAGGGCAATGCTCTGCATCATTACCAAGTACAAGGGTGGGTGTTTGAATATATACAAGGAAAATATCAATTTTAGTCCGATAATTTAGGCCTTGTCCAATTATATATGGTGCACTGACTGTCTTTTAATTCTTTAATTTTCGATTTTTTCCAATTTTAGTCTCTCTTTTTTTTTTTTTTTTTGCAACAACCAGAATTGCTGACTTAGCCGTCAGAAATTCTGACGTGGCAGTCAATTTCCGACAACCACGTCAGCCATTTTATTCATTCCGACTAAAATGTACTGAAATTGAAAAAAATCGATAGTTAAGAGACCAAAATTGAAAAAAAGACAAAGTTAGTTCCCAAAATTGAACAACACCTAAGTTCCCGGACTAAATGGATATTTTCCAATTTTCTATTGTTATTCAGGGTAGTGGGAGTATGTCTTGATTAGAATTTGAACAACCAGTTTTCAACCATTATATATGGCTGACCTAGAGAATGAGTCTTTGGTGAGATATGTGTTTTGTTGAAAAAATGTTTTTACCCTTATTGCTTATATCATGTAATGACTAACACAAATATTTAATTAACAGAGCAATAAGATATTATATCCTTAATTTGCTAGCTGAAAGTTCTAACCTGTAATTAACAACTTCTATAAATTTTAATTCTTTATTGAGTTGAATTCTGGCCCTCTGTAGAACTATATCTTCAAGTCATTACACAGAAAATAAGAATTAGTCGTTAACTCGATCAAAGACTCAAAAGATTTCACAAAACATGAACCGAAAGGTGATAGAGGCTGCTAAGAAAGGGGACGTTGATGAGCTGCATAATCTGATCAACGATGATCCTTTCGTGTTGTCATCCGTAGCTCTGTCCAATGGACAGAATCCGTTGCATATGGCTTGCATGGGAGGGCATGTTCGTTTCGTGAAAGAAGTGTTGAATCTAAGCCCGGAATTTGTGGAAGAAGTGAATGAAGATGGTTTGAGCCCATTGCACATTGCTTCAGGCAGAGGGGACGTAGAGATTGTGAAAGAGATATTGAAAGTGGGAAGCCATGATTGCTTTGTCAAAGGAAAAGAAGAGAGAATTGCTCTTCACTATGCTGTTGTTAAAGGGAGAATTGAAGTTATCAAAGAATTGCTCCAAGTTTGTGAAGATTCAATCACACAAGTCACTGCTAGAGGACAATCTTGCCTTCATCTAGCTGCTAAAAATCATCAGTTTGAGTCCTTCAAGATCCTCTTAGAGCATGTCGTGTCGTTTAGGAAATGGGATGTTTTGAAGAAGAAGGACCAACAGGGAAACTCCCTTTTGCATCTTGCATCTTTCACAAAGCAGTATGAAGTGAGTATTATATATATGTACTAAGGATTTGATCTTCTTATTTGCTTGTAAATGAAATGTAGAAGAACTTATGATCATCAATTCATTATCAGGTTGTTGATTTGTTGCTGAACAAGAGCTTTGATTATAAGGACAAATTGGAGTTAAATTCTTTGAATAGAAAAGACCAAACTCCACTAGATGTGTTAATATCAGAAGGTGGTGATTCTGAAATGGAGGAAATTTTCTCTCTATCCGGAGCTAAACGAGGATCAGAAAACATGTTCATCGTCACACAAAATCCACCAAACAACGAACAAGGACAAGAACAAGAACAAACAAGGGCTCGTCCCAAATCCGCCTCCCAAAAATTGCAGGACTATTTGAAGTACGACAAACTCAAAGAGTCTCCAAGCCAAGCAAGAAACACATTACTCGTGATAGCCATACTAATCGCCACCGCCACATATCAAGCAGTGCTCAGCCCACCTGGGGGCGTATGGCAAGACGACTATTGGCCCGATTCTACTAAAAACAATTCTTCAGACAAACAGCCACGGAGTCACACAGCCGGACAATCAGTAATGCAGACTCACAATCAGGTGTCATATGGTCTATTCTTGCTATTCAACTCCATTGGCTTCTTCATGTCTCTACACATGATGAATTTTCTTACAACTGGACTTCCTCTACAGTTTGAGCTGAGAATAGCACTTTCTGCACTCATAGCAACTTATGATACATGCATGATTGCAATTTCACCATATGGATTAATATCAGTGTTGTTTATAGTGTCGTCTGTTGTGATGCCAGCAGTGATGCCTGTATTAACCAGGATTGTCAGAGATTTTAAAAAGGAATGTCTGATGAAATTTGCTGTAAGGATATAGACTTTGTATTGTACACATGAATACATGATGTAGAAGAGCATTTGTGGAAATGTTTTAAGAGAATTTTTAATGGTGTATGAATACATGCTTTTAACAACGGTTTTAACATGACCATACCGTTGTCTATTATCATAAAAGGACAACAGAGGATTCGAATGGGATGATAAAACCAACATCGTTAAAAATATCAAAATTAAATAAGACAATATAGAATAAATTATCTCCTACAAGTTGACTAAATATATATAAAAGTAATACAATAGTGGGTATCATTATATCAACCAATTCTTGTTCAAACTTTGAACACTATTAATTTATTGTGAGAGTAGCCAGTTCAAATATACAATCAAGTAATAAATGATGTCACATATTTTTATTTTAAAACTGACTACTCATGTCGTGGCAACTATATGGATCAACCAATAATGATATTGGCCAAAATACAATTTGTACTCTCTATTAATTGAAAATGTGTTAGAAGTTAAGTTATGGGGGAAGATATTGGTTAGAATTTTTGTTAATCTATAAAGCCATGAAAATTGTAGAAATTAGAGATATTTTTCCCTTAGATTTTTAGTACTTTATAATCCACTTTTTTTAATGTGATAATACCCAAAATAACCCTTTTGTTAAATTATGGGTAAAAAATGACCTCAATTATATCTAAAGGACAAATCTAACCCTTTTGTTATAATATGTTTCAAAAATACTCATTCATTAATATTCTTACACATGATTTGATGGTTTTGGCCCACGTGTTCCTGCACTTTAGCAAACTTCCATGTGAGTGTGAGTTCTTATTGATGTGATGTATTAAAATCCTTTTTTAGTGAAGGTAGACTTGCTGGATTTCGTGTAACCCTAGTATTAGAACTTACACGAAAAATAAAAGGCATCAACTATGATTTTCTTTAAAAACAAAAAAAATCATTTTGAGAGTTACACGTTCATGTTGTTTTCGTGTAACCCTCAAAATGTTTTTTTTTTTTTACAAAAATCATAGTTGATGCCTTACATTTTTGTGTAACCCTGTAACCCCTAAAACTAGGGCGGGTTACACGAAAATGCCTAAAGTTTAGGGTTTTCGTATAACCTTAGAAACCTAAAGTTCTAGTGAAAAGACTTGTCATTTGCTGTCAAGATTCCCTGTCATTTTACTGCATTTGACTACCATTTACTTTAGGGAAAAAAAAATTTTAGTCATCTATGTTTACCTCATTGGATTTTTAGTCCCCCAACTTTAAACTTTCGATTTTTAGTCATTTATGTTTACATTTATTAGTTTTAATCCACTGTCTTTCAACATTTGATTTTTAGTCCTATATATTTACCTAATTTGATTTTTAGTCTCCTATCTTTACACTTTTAATTTTTAGTCATTTTACTTGCAATAACATTTTTTTTCTTTTTAGTTACAATTTATTTTTTCCCTATTGGAGAATTTAACTGACTAAAATTCATAAATCATTTGGTATAATTTGAGAACTAGTCGAATATTATCAAATTTCTGTTATTCGTTTAGGACGCGAAATGTATATAATTTATGAAAAATTTTTATTAATTGCTTAATATCAACTTTAAGTTGAATTTTTTATTTCTAATATTTACAAAACTCTAAGTCGCTCGTAATGGGATGAAAATATGATTTTTAATTATTACATTAATTTAAACTTGACGAAGAAACTTATTTTGTTGAGAAAATTTAGTGTAACTAATGAAAAAAAAAAAAGTAATATGCTATTGCATGTAAAATAACTAAAAAATATGTTATTTTTTTAATTATAAGGTATTAAAAATTAAAAGTCGAAAGATAGAGGACCAAAAATCTAATGAGGTAAACGTAGATAACTAAAAATCAAAAGTTAAATTATAAAGGACTAAAAATCTAATAAGGGTAAATATAGAGGACTAAAAATCAAAAGTTGAAAATTGAAGGATTAAAAATCTAATAAGGTAAACATTGAGACTAAAAAACTTTTTTCTGCTTTACTTTATGTCTACTCAATGATTATATTTGGATTTCCAATTAAGCTGTGGGTATTTTTGTCCGACATTATAACAATTGGGTTATAAATGGCCCTTCACCCTTTTTTTTTAATTCAATTCGCAATGTATTCATACAAACTCCAAAACATTATTATCTGAAATTAAAAACATTGCTTGCTTGTTTTGGATTTTAATGGATCAAATTTCACTTCCTTAAAATGGTACAAGATATGATCACTGAAGGTCGATTCAATTATCATTTTAGTGCTTCATCTTATTTTTGAGAGACGAAAATTAAGGAGAACCTTTTTTTAATCCTATTCTTGAGGTGAAAAACTATTTCTCCTTTTAGACAAATCCTTCCAAATGATTTAAACTAGAATGCCAAAAATCAAGATTAAATTCAGTAGAAAAAATAATAGAAAATAAAAAAAGAAAAAAGAATGTCAAAATTCGATCCGTACGATCATCTGAACGTGTCCCTGAACGCAGACGGGTCACTGACCCGGTACATGAAGCTGCCGACCTCCGCCGCCAACCCCAGCGATTCCGGCCAGGCCGTTCTCAGCAAGGACGTCACTCTCAACGCCGACAAGAAGACATGGATGCGAATCTACCGCCCCTCCAAGCTCCCCTCCGCCACCCGCCTCCCCGTCATCCTCTACTTCCACCCCGGCGGATGGATCCAGATGAGCATCGCCGAGACCATCCTCCACGAGCAGAACAACCGCATCTCCGCCGAGGTCCCCTCCATATTAGTTGCCGTCGAGTTCCGCCTCGCCCCCGAGCACCGCCTCCCCGCCCAGTACGAGGACGCCATGGACGCCGTCGCCTGGGTCCAGAACCAGGCCTTCGATCGCGGCGGCGATCAGTGGATCCGAGACTACGCCGATCTCAACAGGTAATTCAAGCAACAATCAATTCAATTCAAATCGAATCCCTAATTTTTTAGCACTGAAACGGCGCCGCTGAAATCAACAGGTGCTACCTCTACGGCGTTAGCTGCGGGTCGAACATAGTGTACAACACGGCGTTGAAGCTGCCGGAGATGAAGCCGCAGCCGCTGAAGATCGCGGGGACGATACTAAACCAGCCGTTCTTCGGGGGGAAGAAGCGGACGAAGAGCGAGCTGAAGCTGGCGACGGATCCGTACTTCCCGCTGCCGGTCCATGATCTGCTGTGGGAGCTGGCGCTGCCGGTCGGGACGGACCGGGACCACCGGTTCTGCAACCCGCTGGTGGATCCGGCATTGAAGGAGAAGGTGAGGAATCTGGGGAAATGCCTGGTGATCGGGTTCGGGGGGGACCCACTGGTGGACCGGCAGCAGGAGCTGGTGAAGATGCTGGTGGAGAGAGGGGTGCAGTGGAGGCGCGCTTCGACGACGTCGGATTTCACAACATTGATCTCATTGACAACAGAAGGGCCACTGCCATTCTTAATTTTATCAAAGAATTTGTTTAATTTCTTTTCATTCAGTTTTAGATTTAGGTTTTTTTTTTTCCTTTTTTTTTGCTAATTCAATGATGTTTGTTAGAATTTAGAAGGTACAAGTACAACTCACAGAGTTAATTTTGTGTGAGTGAGTTCTGTAATATTTAGGTTTCAATAAATCTACCAAAAATGAAAAATTAATTTGCGTACGAGTTTAAGTCATGAATTGATTCGTCTCATATAACAAAATCCACAAGACGTACTCATATATGACTTGCACCTATTTTAAAATATATTTGATCAATGGACAATTGATATTGGACATTGAAACATCAAATTGTTCTTTTTAGGTGCTCAAATAAATAAAGATCTACTAGATTATTGATTTGTGGGATCTAAAATATATAAACATCATGTATATCCTAGATCTAAACCTAGTAGAAACAATGAAATGGAATTGTTATTGAATCATATTTAACCTTTTCTTAAAGTTATTCTAATCTTGTATCATACATTATATCTTGAGTGATTATTTTAAGTGATCAAATTAAACCAGAAGAAATAGAGAGGAAATGAATATATACCCAAATTTGGTTATTCCTGAATCTATACAAACTGGGCCCATAGTTCTCTTTCTGCCGATTTGGGCCTTTTTTTGGGCCTTTTTTAAAAATCTCTTTCAATAAATAGCTGGCACAACCCACCTCTCATCACAACCACAGATATTAATTAGTCTCATTTATTGAATTAAAAAAATACTACCTCCGTCCCCACTTATTTTGCCTACTTTGACCGGCACGGATCCTAAGAAAAAACTGTTTGACTTTGATGTGATGTGTTATTTTAATATTTTTGAGTGGCAATTTTGTAATTAATGTGTGCTTTTTGAGTGCAAAAGTTGTAAAATGAAAGAAATGGAGGGGTAAGGAAGTAAATTTTTCTTTGCCATTTTTGGGCTGACAAAATAAGTTGGGACAAGCAAAAGTGGAAAGTAGGCAAAATAAGGTGGGACGGAGGGAGTAGCATTTTTATGATATCATCTCACAGTTTATGGGTGGGACCAAGGGTATTACGCTCATTGAGCACCACATTCATAAATAAAATTTATTATGAGTTAGTGAAATGAGTGTGGTGTCTTTAGTTCCATCCCAAATTTAATTACATGATACAGGTCGTTCATAATTCATAACATAGAGTCAAGTTATAGATGATGACTTTGTGAGTTTCATCAAACTATGTTTGTGAGATGGACTCATGACTTTTTACACGGATTCAAATCATAGAAAATATAGGAATGGAAAAAAGAATTTCCAATGCAAATCTCATTGCAAATTTTCTTTTTTTTTTAATCAATAATTTTAAGAGGGAGAAGCAACATTTTCTTGTTTTTTAGATTCTTAAAAAATACACCAATATTCCTCCAAAAGAAATTATGTATAACCGACATTCATGTCAAAATCAACCGAAAAAATGTTTGCCGACTATTATTCAACTATAGCCTGTCAACGACAATCATTTTGTGTTTTGATTTCATTAAAAAATAATAATAATAATAAGACAGTGGGTTTATTTACAACTATTTGCACATTTTCAACACTTTAAAAATTTTTATTGTAAATGTAAAATCTATTATTCTCAATTTATTATATATTTTTCTTTAAAAAAATATTCACAATATTTTATTGTTATTGTAAAATAAAAAGGCCTAATGAAAATAAAAGAAAAAAATAATTATTTTAAAAAATAGAGTATTGCAATCTGCAAGTTTAAGCTTGTGTTACAGTTAACCTAATGTAGAAATGACAGTTTAAAATTGTCAGCACAACCTTTTACAACAATACTTAATAACACATATGTTAAATTCGGACTTTTTATAATTATGTTGGAGATGCTGTAACAGAAGATAAATCAGACAAAAATTGTTGGAAATCGGCTTACACAACAAGAGGCAGAGCCTGTAGAACACGAGAAACGAAACCAAAAAACCAACAAAAACAGAAAGGTGACCTATAGAAACATTTTATATTACAAAGAATATGCAACAAGTCGAGTCGAGTAAAAGCCTTCTCTCCTTAAGATGAGTTACACCCAGGGTAGCGTTCATGGATCGTGTGTATTGCCTCCCAAGGATAAAATGACTTCGTCTCTAAAGAAGTAACACCACAATCTCGAAAGCTCCAATGAACTTTAGTGTTTGAGAACTGAGCTTTTGATACAAAGAGGACTGTGTATGTATGCTCTATGATGCTATGTGTTTGAATTGTATATTTTGAAATGATGCGAGACGTCCTATATATAGGTCTTTAACATAGGGGTTATATTTGAGAATTGATGGGAATTTATCCACCCAATAATGGAAATTCAATACCTGGTGACAACCCTTTCAAAAAAGTAACTACAACTTGTTATTAATAAACCCGCAGGTTCCTTAAAGCAACCTCTGCAGGAGCTTGCTTAGTGACCTTGCAGGTTGCTTGGAGCAACCTTTGCAGGAGCTTTCTCTAGCATCCTTGCAAGTTACTCAGCATGCTTGAAGCATCCTTGCAGCATGTTTTGACCCATACTTGCTTCAAAAAATTTAAGCTGGTCATACCACCCTTCAACCCCGTCCAGCCCACAGTCCAATTGTCAAGGACCAAGCCCACAGCCGAGGTCGAGTCGGGTCAGGCCGATTCGAGTCGAGCCCCGTGCCCTCGTGTGTGTTTTGCTCAAGCATGCTACTTCAAGAGTGTAGCAATTACTGGACCACCTCATAAGGCTTACTTTATGCTAGCATTTCTAAGGTCCACTTCCAATGTAGGATAGTTAAGCATATTTCCCTACACCCAAGACCTTTCATGAATTCTCATCTCTAAATGACTATATCTTTAGAGATTAATTTCTCACACACCAAAATTTGGTTTTTGACTGATTCAACATGTCTCGATTATCTACTACAAACGTAGATTAACCTTATGCCATCTAATCCATTAAAGGATTTAATCTTAGCAACTTAACCATTGGTTCAAATGGTTCAAACTACCATTTTCCTAAACCAATTTTCCAATAAAAACTTGTGTGAGTCAAGTGCATGGATCTGGAATCCATGCACCCGAGTCGACCCACCACACTCCCAGAAAATGCGCTCCCATGCGGCGAGTGGGCCCCCTCACGTCTGGGTGGGTGCACTCAAACCCACTCAAATTCGCTTCAGGTAACATACATTTACGTTATGTTAGACCTACATTTATGTTATGTAGATCTACCTTAGGTCTAACATAATATAAAGGTATGTCTAACATAATATAAATGTATGTGTAACGTAAAGGTACATGTACAAAATGTGTCCAAACTAGGGTTTTTTTAAGTTAAAAGTATGAAGTATAAAGATATGTTTAACATAACGTAAAGCTCATGACCAATATTCAAAAACCAGGCACAAAAAATATAAAAAGAGAAAAGCAGGTCGGGGGACCCAAATTCAACCCGAATACATGGATATGAGATCCATACACTTGTTCCGCAGGAGAGTTACTCGACAAATCATATGATCATATTAAAACATCTTAATATGTCTGAAACAATTTGTGTAGTAAATTAATATCATATACTTCTTTAGTGGATTTTTATGTAGAATCCTACAAACATGAATCTTCATACTCTTTTTTTTTTTTTTTTTCTTTTAAGTGGAAACTTTTAATTTGAGGAAACACTTTATTTTCTCTCTCTCACTATATTTGGTGGATTAGAGTAGTTACTAAAATGATAAAATGATGTTACATCAAGAAGGGAGAAGACTTTGTTCCCTCTTGTCTTAATCTCTCTTTTCTTTCCTCTTTAAAGTTGTCACATGCACAAGAATATAATACATACACTCACTATAGATATATATAATACACACACTCAATTTATATATATTTTTATATAATATTTTGAGTATATTTGTATGTGTTTTGTACATGATTGCACATGTACCATGTTCCCTTCCTAGAATCACATACAACTGTCAAGCTGCATAAATTGTCTTCTCTAATAAAAAAAAACCGCACCACTTCTCTTTTGATTGTTCAAGCTCAATCTTTTATACTAAAATTGTTGTACAAATTTAGAATCGTGTACAATTATGTCACCAATGAGGTATGATTATGAAAAAAAAAAAAAAAGACGAGATGAAATACTATTTTATAATATGACATGGGGAATTGATTGCTACCTAAATTGTGGATCACTATCTACTTGGCCTCGCTCTGAAATTTTAAAGATTCTCCTCACAAATCAAGCACTTAAACAGCTTGCATTTTTGTACATAAATTTAACACTTATAGTACAATGTGAAAGAATAATCCTAAGATACCTATATTACTACAAGAATTTAGGAAAAAGTACTATTATAGGTAGCAAATATTAAATAAATTCGTCACCTAAATACTTTAGCGATGAAATAAGTTTCATCGTTGATTCTTATGGATCGTTGAAGTGAATTAACAGCAAGAAATCAAATCGACCTCCCAAAAATATTACTTGATTTCACACCCAATATGTATGCCACAAACCACCAACTTTACATGCCAATGAACTAAATTCAAACATATAAAATTCCTGGTCAACGAAAATCAATTACATTTAAAAAAACTATCTCTAAGCTAAGCAGACGAGTGAAAAAGAATTTCACCGACTTAAACAGCAAGTTGTTGATGTTGTTGTTGTTGTTGTTGATGTGACGAATCTTCTTCACTGAAATATAAATAAAGTTTAGAAGAGGTATGGAGAGAGGGTTCTTCAGAAATGGTGAGGTAAGAATGTTGCATCATCATTTCTCTTTGAAGATAGGAACAATATGTCTGAAAAGTTGAAGGAGTCACATTCAAATGGAATCCCAATCCAAATAGAAAATCCACTTCAAGAAAGTTCATCTCTCTTGTGCTGATTCCTCCAACTTTAGCATAATATGCATTATTGTAGTACCTGCATATATAAATATCATTTGGTTATTACAAATAATAATTAGGAGATAATTAGTGTTACTTAGTTTTGCATGAAGTTTATGCAAGTGTTTTGTTGAAATGTAGCTGTCAATTATGAATGCCAGATTGAGACTCTCAATGCCTCAATGTACAGCTTTCTCCAGGCTATATCAGTGGGTATCTACTAATGGAAACCACACATTTTTTTGTCTATGGAAAGCTAGATTTGTAGCTGGACCTTACTTTGTTCATACACAAATGATTCGAACTCTATGAGACAGTCTCACAGATATAATTCTATAAGACGGATTCCATTATCCATAAATAAATTTTCGCTAACTCATACGTGAATTGTGGATTGATTCGGGGTGAAAGTAGACAACTAATATTGAACTTTGGAGGACTAATAAATTACTACGAAAACATTAAAATTATAAAAACATTATGATAGAACACATATATGATAGAAGAATGCCTCTGAATTGATCAATCTTCTAAAATTAGATTCATAGAAAGGTTTTACAAGAATTGTACTATGTAAATAATAATAGATGAGATGTGATCACCATTTAGACCTAAATTCAAGAAAACATAGCTAAGACAATTAACCTAAGTCCAAAGCTCAAGATTCAAGCTTAGTATTAAAAAGAAAAAGGGGAATGTTTCATGAATCTTGAATTTCCAAAAACGTTAAAAAATACCACCAACTCAAAAAATATCGAAACTATATATGTTGAATTTTTGTATTATAACGACGCGAACTAATTTTCACATATTAATATTTTTTTTTTAAATTATGAGTTATGAGTCAACTTATCTTAATAAATCAGATCCTTGAAACAATCTCACAAAATACGAACTGATAACAAAATCAAATAAGATTGATTCTTGAGACCAAAAAAAGAAAACTCACATGTCATCCATGAATTTAGCAGAAAGCATGACACTAGTGATGAGAAGCCTGTGAAGGTTGAAAGAATTGATGGGAAAAGATGGGTGTTGTTGAGTGAAGCGATCAAGATAGACATATGCAACAATGTAGCATGATTGGCTACAATTTGCATACTTGAAGATTCTTTCAAGATATGTCTGAATTGAGATGGTTGGCCTGCTCAGCCCATGGAACACTGACATTTTCTGGGCTTCCATGCCGACGCTGAGATCGTTCGTCTCCGCAACCCGTTGGAGGAGTGAAGAGAGGAAGCTGATGAACTTTGGCATCATCTTTGAGCTCTCATCTTCTCCCATTTTTTCTCTGCCCTGTTTCTCTATCTATTTTGCAGTTGAAATGTGTGTGTATAAAGGGTGCTCTGTTTTGGTCTCTCTATTCACTTTGTGATTGTAATCTAATGATTATGTAGGCTGGTTTTGGTTTGCCATGTAGGGTTGTTTTACTAAAATGCCCTTGGGATTTTAATTGGTATGGCCAATATATGTGTTTTTATTTGTTTCATTTTATATTTTATTATTTACGTAAATTAGTGATGTTATCCTTGTATTTGGCGTAAACAAATTATTTTGAAACTTCAGATGATATAGTGATATGTTTGGATTTATACATGTTTTTCATATTTGGGTTTGGAATTTTTTTTTTTTTTTTTGAGATCGTTTTCCAAATATAATTTCATATAGTGTAATAAATTTTAATTTATATAACAAAGATTGATTTATAAAAATGGATTTGGATCGTGGTAAGCAGTGTTTTGTGTCACGAAATTATTTTGTATGTTTTAGTTATTGTGTTTTTAGGAGTATTGATATTGCCACAATTAAAAAGGAGATGTAGTCATATTATTTTTCAAGATTTAAAAAGATTAGAGAAACTTTTTCAGAATTTAATAATGCATGATTTTTTAGAATAGATCGATCTAAGAAAATGTGTCCCATGTATAGTGAGAGTTGGGGTCTAGATTCATTAATCAGCCTCAAAATCCGACCAATTATCATCCATAATTATAATCACACATGGAATCTCTCTCTCTCTCTCTCTCTCTCTCTCTCTCTCTCTCTCTCTCTCTCTCTCTCTTAATTATTGATGTTGATGATACCTTTTCATACTTAGTGGCTCAAATGTTTTTGCCCACTAATCCGTTGGATTCTTTAATTCAAATTTAATTTGTGTACGAGGGAAAGGTTGACTATATTATGAACTAACTAAACACTATTTATTATAAGTTATTAATCCTAAGCAAATTGATTAAGAGAAAAACATATTTATTAGACTTCTTCCCACATCTTCATTATTTACATAAGATTCTTTAATTTTTTTGGTCATACAGTTAATATTTGTTATATATCATCTTTATCAGCAATTCTACTTATGTATAACAATGATATTATACTTCATTTAGATAGAGTGATTTGAAATTTAGGATTTAAAATAAGGGGATTTCAAATCCTCTCAAGTTGGAGTGGATTTGAAATTCACCAAAATGACTCCGAAGTTAGCTCAAAATAAAAATCATGGATTTCAAATCCACATCCATCCAAACACTACCGATGGATTTGCTACCATGGATTTCAAATATCTCCTCAAATCCACCTATCCAAATGGGTCATTAGGTTATTTTTACCTGCAGATGTATATTGATAAAATGAAATACGAGATTAAAACCTAATACTATAAAATAGAGAGCCAAGATTAATTGTCAATGACCACAAATTAGTGACTATATTGAATATAAAGAATGCAGTAATGATCATGTGATTGCATGTTGGAGTTAATGGTGAATGTGAGTAGTAGAGTAATATTCTCTCATGTGTCATGATTCTATAAACACAATTAATTTGTTGCCATTTTTTAATTAGGATTAGTTTTCCACCAACATAGCATGATACATGATATGTACCTTTTTGCTATTTTTCTTGTCCATAATAATATTCTTATTCATTAATTTGTGTATTAATGATGTTTCTTGGATCAGTGAGTTTGAGATCTTCTGCTGATCATTAATTAATCGCAAATGGTAGACATTGATTTTGGCTTTATTTCTTTATATATATATATATTTCAAAATACATATATCATTTTTAATTTAGGAATGAAATGGTTGGGAATGGAACCGTCTCGATACTATATGACAGATTCTCTCGTTTAATTTTCAAGATGAGGTCGAGATTCAGGTTCTTTTTTCTTAAAAACCTCAAATTTCCTAGCTAAGAGCATCAACACCAATTCATTTTAGTTTACTATTATTATTGTATTAAAATAATGAATTAAAAAGTATAGAAAATGAAGGAAGTAAAGTAAATGATAAAATATATTGTATGGGAGACCACTTATTCAACCTCAAATTTTCAAGGAAACGCTGCAAAAATGCTGGAAAGAAAATATATTAACAAAATAAAATCTTATCAAGTAAAAATGGGATGGCTGATAAATGAATTGGTGCATGTGGCTGCCCTAATACTTCTTGGAGGAAATAATGGAAGTTTGACTTCCATTTGGACGAGTGGATTTGAGGATGAATTTGAAATTTATGGTAACAAATTCACCGCTAGTGTTTGGATGGATGTGGATTTGAAATCCATGATTTTCATTTTGAGCTAATTTTGGAGTCATTTTGGTGGATTTCAAATCCACTCCAACTTGAGAGGATTTGAAATCCACTCATTTCAAATTCTGGATTTCAAATCACTCTATCCAAATGGAGCCTCAAGTTATTTATAACGAGTATACGAATATATTAAAGTAGTAAATACCAGTAAAATTATTTTTTAATTTCAAGTTGGAACATAATAAATGCATCATAAACTAATAAATACACAAATTATATACTACTAAATCAGGTCAGTTTTCTATTTTTTATTGTTAATATATATATATATTGAGAAAATTACGTACTTCTTAGGAAAAATATTTTAATTGAATTTATGAAAATAGTTTTAATAAATGTAACAGCGAGATTTGGATTCGGTACAAATATGAATATATTGAATGGATTTCAAATTCATAACATCTGCAATCAAACTCATCTAATTTAAACACATTGGAGTCAATTATTGTAACAATTGATTTAAGCCTCTGAAGGGGCATAAAGGTAAAATGCAACTAGTAGTTCAAAAATATATTCTTTTTTAAAGGATATTTTAGGCCGTAGTCAATTTACTTAAATATATGATTTCTATAATATAAAAAAAAATTGAAATTAGTTGATAATTATGACCAATAACATGCATGCTGGCAAAACACTGTTTGTTTTGCAGCAGCATGTCTTTTGTACTACTTATACCATTAATTAGTGGAACTAATGATCATCAAATTTCAAGTAATATAGGTTCAGTTTTCTTTTGCTTTTTTCCCCATTAATTGTACATTGTATTACTTTACTTTTGCAGCTAACACAAAAAGGTAGGCACCATGAGTATTGTGAGTTTGATTTGTACCATGATCTAATCTTTTATATATATATATATATATATATATATGTATGTATGACTATTTTACAAATATAATTTCGAGATATAAAAGGGTATAGAGCAGTATTATCCATTATTTAAAGTCATTTTCACATGTTAATATATGTTTTATGAGGTATGAATTAGGAATTAACTTGTTGATGATAAGATGTGATTTTAGAAAAGTTTCTTTTTTTGTTTCTTCGTATTTTTTTAATAAAATTCTAGTTGAGTTCAATTGCATCCATCACATGGATTATAAATTTATATATGACAATTTAATTACCAAATTAATAAAATATATAAATAGTTAAGAGAATTGAATATCACATGTCTTGTTATAGGATTTATTTATGCCCCACAAATTCCTATATTCAAATCACAAAATTAGTAGTGGGCGCGCGAAAATTGTAGGTATGTGAGATAAAAAAAACATATAAACTACAATTTAACAGTAGAGATATGCATTTCATCAAAATATATTGTTCTTTATTTTAAATAATGAAATCTTATTGATCATTAAATAAATCATTCAAAATTTGCTCTAACTAATCACGAGTTAGTATTAATAAAGCCATCTTAGATTTTATTTACAACTAAAAACTAACAGAAATTTGAGACATTAATTATATCTTTTTTCGGGACTTATTTTATTTTATTGAAATATAACTCTTTTTATGGAGGACATATAAATAAAAACGAATAGTAGCTAAAACTCTTGGTATAAAAAACGTATTTCTTACATATCAAGCAAGAAGATGAATATAATTTTTTAGGGTTAATTAGTTAAAACTGAGAGATTTGAAATGAACAAATTTAATTTCAAATTCATTTATATTGGACTCGATTCAAAATCACTCACATTACTGATTAAAAATAGCTTAAAATGACTGATGTATTTCAAATATATACCTATTTCAAATACCACTAGTGGATACACCACTAGCAATTTCAACTCTCTCATTTTTATCAAAATGGAGTCTAAAAACTAGTTATATGTACATATTTATGAATTTCAACCTTTTTTATGCATCTAGGTATTACTATGACTAGTTATTTATATTTCTCATTTGTGGAATAACATTCACAACAAACTCTCTATCTCCATATGCATGTATGGTAAGTCTTCTGTGAGACTATCTCATAGATTAGGTTACGTGAAACATGTCAACTCATAACTCATTTTTCACATATATATTAGTGGAAACGGGTTTGAATGTCCATGGATAAAAAGATTCAATCTCAAGAAAATTATACGTGAAATCGCCACAGGCAAATTTTTATGATACAATAATTTCTTTGTGGTGAGCATAACCACATCCAAATCTAAATCAAGATTTGTTGGCCTTATTCATTGTTCTTGTATGAGAGAGAGGGACAAGATACAAGAGGGTGCAAGCATGTTTTAGTTGGACTTTTGAGACAAGAACAAAGCATATCTACTAAGTGGTACTTATATTTCATGTTGGGGAAATATTCCAAAAATAGGGAATCATATATTCTTATGTGAATGGTAAATTATTAAAGAGCTGGACTCCTGTGAGACCGTCTCATGTGCGACGGCACTCGCGCACGGTCGTGCGCTGTCCCAGGACACGGTTAACCGTGCGCTGGAACACATACTTATAGCACAAAAAGACATACTTATAGACAAAAATCACATACTTATCTCGATCGTGCCCCAGGACACGACCGTGCGCCACAGATTGGCTCTAAGTTTTCAGCGAGGCACGGTCGTGTTCCAGGGCACGGTCGTGGGCGAGGAAAAAAAATCACATACTTATAGTGAAAAATCACATAATTATTGTTGAAAAAGACATACTTATACACAGCACTCGCGCACGGTCGTGTCCTGGGCACGGTCGACCGTGCGCGAGTGCCGTCACATGTGAGACGGTTGCATATGAGTTTTTGCGATTATTAAATGATCAATTCAAAGGAAGCATAACATTTTAAGTTCTAGTAAATGAACAAATCTTATTTTATTATTCTATGGAGTATGGATTCCTCTATTACAAATTGTATCAATCTCCTATTTTCAGTAATATATGAATCCATATAAATTTAGAACCAATTTTAAATGTGTATCAATTATTGTAAATTTCCAATATTGGGCCCACACACCTCCAAAAGCAAAGGGAGGAAATTCACCAAGCTTTGATATTGAAGCATTCAATCCTCAGCCCAATTTCATGTGGTGTCCATGTGAGCCTCTTTTCATGTCCCACCATCTCCCCATCACTTTTTTTTTTTTAAACCATAATAATATATAGGTTATTAATTTGCATGCCCTAACATGTTTCGAGTGTAGTAAAAGTATTTGGAATGTGTTAATACATCAATGGTGTGACATGTATCGATCTGGAAAAAAAAATTAAAAGTTTTTCCAATTTAATTATGAGAAAATTACAATTTTTGTTTTGTAATTTAAGATTTTAATTATTTTACACTTTTTTAATTACTACCAATACTATGTATTCTAATATGAGTTATCTAACTTTTTTTTTTTCAAGTTTCATCTGGTTTTATTTGGAATATCATATTTTTTTATGTGGACACTAGAATCGATGACATGGAGATTTCAATTTCAGCGTCACCATAGACAGAAATTGACAATCCGAATAAAAAATAACTAAAATTGAAATTAATAATTTAAATGATAAAAAAAAATTGAATAATTTAAGGATAAAAATTAGAATTTTCATTAAATTATCTTAGATTGATACATGCTACATATTCACTCATATTTATAAAGGGTTAAATTTAGTTTTAGTCCATTTAAAAAGTCACTGTCCAATTTCCGTCCACATTGGAAGCGGTTTTCAATTTTAGTCCAATTAAGCCAAAAATCGTCACTATTTGGTCCATTTTAGTCACTATTTAGTCCACCACGGAAGCGGTTTTCAATTTTCAGTTTTCAATTTTAGTTAAATTAAACCAAAAATGGACCAAATAGTGATGATTTTTGGTTTAATTGGACTAAAATTTAAAACCACTTTCATGGTGGACAAAAATTGGACAATGGCTTTTTAAATGTACTAAAATTGAATTTTTCTCTATTTATAAATGAGTGAAGAGATAATTAACATGGAATCATCCAACAAGAAGATGTGGGTAGATGCAAGAATAAGATAGAGAAGAGGCATTTTTAGGCAAGATCTTCAAAATCTCTCACACATGCATATATTCTAATTCAACACATGATGCTTTACTTCCCTTATGAGTCGGTGGAGTTTGTGTTTCAAACATCCAACATTACTTCAGTATCCCTTTCATTTCTTGCTCACATGATACTATGCTCACCACTAAGTTAATTTATGTCACGTCAGCATTGTGCATATATAATCGACGACCATCTTCTTATGACATGTATGTGGCTACCAACACGACATGTATCCGGTTATTGATCATATATTGCTGGAATCAATGAGAATCGTTTATTCTACTAATATGAGCATCCAATCATCGAAGAGCTCGTCATCAACATTACCAAGCGGGTGGCTATTGGAGAAATGCAATGAAACAATGAAAAAATTAATGATAATAGAGAATTATAAAGATACTTTGTGTTGATCAGTTTTGATGTGTTTTTTACATTTTCTGATCACATCATATGGAACACTTGCATACAAATTAATATAACATTCAAACTTATCTTTAAATTTGGTCAATTCCGACAATAATCGCTTGGTCCACAACCTTTCCTTATAAGAGTCAAATTGGCAATTTACCAGTTTCAAAAGTTTGAAAATAATAATAATATTTATGAAAATAATAATAATAATAATATTTATGAAAATAATAGATGAAATTTGTTATTACAAATTAATCTTCATTTAAAATACACACATGTTTAATTTTATCTTACTTATTGTTTTATGTCATACACACTATGGTTGTTGTTTTTTTTAATTGGCGTATTTATATTTTTAATGAAGGTCGCTTAATGGTTTGGATTTGGATAAGGGTGATTTTTAGTTTTTTTTACAAATTAATGATACATGATATAATAATTTATCAATCTTATCATTATTATTTATAATAATTTTATTGAAAATGTTAGATCAGGTTCAATTTTGGATTATTTTATTTAAATAAATAGCAAGAGAGATTTTTGTGATGATAAGCTGATATAAAGTTTTATTCGATTTAGAATATATGAGTTATATGTGTCATTGAACGAATATTTCATTATTGAAAGTATATATGTGTGTGTTATAATTTTTGAATATATACGTACATAGTATACCTTTTTTTTTTCTTTTGTGCTACTAAATTTAATTTATTGAAAATTTTAAGTACTTAATGGATCCACAAGTTTGGCCAAATTGATCATTTTTATTTATCTTATATTTTAAATATGGACTTTTCAATTTGTTTTTAATCCATACATGATTAGTCTATTACTTTATTTATTTCAAATATTTAATATTTTCGAATATAATTATTTATAATGACATATATTTAAGTTTAAAATACTTTCTTTGTACTATTATAAATATTAAAAGCATTCATATATTTATATTAAAATAAAACAATTCACATTATATCTAGGAAAATATTAAATAACTTTTGCGGATAATTTATTATTAAAAAAGTTATGTAAAATATTTCAAACATTATCGTACAGAGTTCGATTATAAGGTGTAACCAATCTAGTTTCTATACTTATTTTTATTATTTTTTAATAAAATAGTGTATTCTTATAAAAACATTATTATTTAAGGTAAAGTTTATATCTTTTTTACCCCAAAAATTTCTCTTCCACTGCGGCTGTGCTGATACTCGTATATATATATATATATATATATATAGAAAGTTATAATTTTATCAACTACTTTCCTTCTGTACCAAAAATACATCTATCACTTGTATAGCACATCAAAATTACGTAGTTTTGACATTAAAAACATATTATAATTTGTAGTTGTTTTTACTTTCAAAACTTGTCTTACATGTTTTGAGATATGGTACACGCATGATACATGGTTGTTCGGTACAGGGGATCTGATTTGCTTTCTCCAAACCCTCTTCTTTTTTTTTCTAATTTATTTCCTCCACCCTCCCTTTTTAATATAATTCAAAAAAAGTTAATATACTCCAATGATAAGAAGAAATCGACTGAGTGTTTTATATACGCTATTGCTATAAAATCTTGTATGTGATACATTTAAAAAAAAAAAAAAACTCAAATAGAAAATTATCAAATATTTTTTCAGAGATCCACGGTGTCACAATAAACATATAAGATTATGATATCCCATACTCCTACCAGTAATATCAAAATCGTGTTCATTGTCCAAACATTATTATCATTCAACCCAAACAAAATATTTGAAATATCCCTAAATTAAGTTCACGATACATAACTACAGACAAAGTAGCTAAAAAATCGCAAGATGAACAAAATCTCTATCCATAAATTAAGAAACAATCACATATATTATATGTATAGAACATATATATACACACATATATATGTTGTATATAAGAGGTAGATTATCATAATAATAATTGTAGGTAGGTAGGGTTCAAAAAGAGGCAAAATCTTGCTGGGGTGAGTTGGAATGATCATCTGAATTAGGAGAATGGTTGTGTCGACCTTCATAGGTTGTTATTACCATCCTGCAGTCTTCAGACAACCTCTCTACCCTTTTCTTCACTCTACAATTATTATGTGTACATTTATAGTAACTTCTGCACACAAATATATAGTTTTCACCAATTTAATCATTATAAGAATTTATATGACATCGTTTCACATCCACTTTGAAATGTAATAAAAGTCATAAATTGGGGAGACTCTATCATATGCATATATGATAATAAAGCTCAACAGAAACGTACGATAAGAAGAGATCAATATTAATTTAGCTCACTATATATATGAAGTCTTGTTTGAATGTGAAGTTTGTGTGATGTATGCAATATATATATATATATATATATTATAGGTATTCATGTATTAATAATTGATTGAATATTATACGAGATTAATATGGTTGATTCGAACTTGAATAAGGTTTTTTATAGGTATTATAAGTTTTAGAGACATATTAGTAGATGATTTACGAATTGATGAAATGGATATTTTATTTATATAGCATCTATAAAGTTAACAAAGGCAGCAACTTAGCCAAATTTAAAAATAAAAATAAAAACAATTTTAAGTTTACTGGCATATTTTTAAAGTCTAAAAACGTAAAAAGTTGATTCATTTGTTACAAAATAGTCAAAAGTAACCCAATAAAACCATAGTTTAGTGGATAACCTTAACCTCCTCGAAAGCAAGTCTAAAGTCGAATTATCCTGAGGAAAAAGGCACTTCTGAAAGGAAAAAGTTTTAAAAAAAAAACACAAAATATAAATATGTTAAAAAAGGTGATGGATAGAAATTACTGGTGCTTAAAACAAGTATAATTATTATTAGTTCCTCCGTTTCAAAGAACACAAAAAATTAAGTAAGTCGGATCTTATGAATTGCTAAGTGTATAGTATATGTTATGAGTTGTTAACCCATCTTGCATAACAAGATCCATTAAAGTGTCTCACATAAACTCTACTTATACAAAATAAGTTTCACTAGCTCAGTGGTCTAAATTTTATTTCAAATTAAAAGTCGTTTTAGATTTTTATGCAATTTTATTCTCAAATATCCCTATTAATGTATTTATTTTAACTAAAATTTACGATGGTTTCGGAAACGAAATGAAAGGAATAATTAGGATGGGTACTGACCTTGGATGAAGGCTATTCTTGACAACTTTCTGTCCATATTTCCTCCATTTGTAACCATCATCAAGAACATCAACATCACTCCTTGTCTGAAAACAAAATCTTGGTTCCCTCACCTTTCTCCTTATTACTTTATTCACCTTGTTTTTATCCAATCTACTATTCCTCCACCTTCAAATTCACATTCATTAATTAACCTTAATTAATTACAGCCCAACATTGATTTATCAGAATTAAGAGAAATGAGACAATTAAACATGTTTGAATTTGAATAGTAGTATATATGTAGATAGTGGAAGTAGATATATATATATATATATGTATACATATATATATAGTGATAGTGGAAACAGCACTAGCTAGGTAGCCCTTATCAGAATTCAGTAGCTCATCAGACTAGCAAGCATGGGCATGAACCAACATCAATTTTAACAACAAACAAGAAACATTTCTCTTCAATTCTGTTCCATTTATGATCATAATATCTATATATCACCTTATTCTTCTAATTACCAATTATTTCTATCATATATTCTAATTTATTATTGAATATTCATCTATTCTCATCTTCTTTTGTGTTTCACTTTTTCAGTTCTACCTATATTTACAGCTACATCATCATTATACTCATGTTATGTATTGTCATGAAGTAAAACCTGGGAATTGAGATTCAATCTAATTCTCATGTACGTAGTAGCCAAATGCAATATAAAAATAGGGGTAATATCAATTTTAGCACGCCCGTAAGGTATGTCATTTCCAGTTTCGGTGCATCAAGTTTAAACTTTCCAATTTTAGTCGTTTGACTATCGATTTTTTTCCAATTTTAGCCCTTCCGACTGCCACATCAAATTCTCAGACTGCAACGTAATATTTTCCAATGGCCACGTCAGCAATTTTAGTTGTTCCGACCAAGAAGGACTAAAATTGAAAAAAAAAAAAATTGATAGTTACAGAACTAAAATTAGAAAGTCTAAACTTGATGCACTAAAAACTTAAAATGGCTGACTTAGAGAACTAAAATTGATATTTCCCTATAAAAATATATTCACTAACTATTTATATGAGACAAGTCTTATATAGTTATGAACATATTTCAATGAGATGGAGCATCGTTACTTACCAATTGAACCAATTTTTACGGACTCATCATATATATGAACTATGGATTATGCGGGATATATATCACATCTCACGTTAGAAAATTCGTGAGATAGACTAACAAGAGTCCTATTAATTTTATATTAGCACTTTTTATTTGTTTCAATTTAACAAAATATTCCAAAACGAATGTGTGTCAAGTGTCAACATTATATATAGATAATATACTAGCTTAAAATCACGCGGTACGTTGTAGTGGAAATCAATTAATTTTTGGGGATAGTTAGATTATTAAATTGAAGTCCTAATTGCATTTGGAAAAACTAAATAATTTTAATTAATTTAACTTATATGAGGGAGAGTTATATTTATATATAAATTAATTACAAACACACATTATTCTATATATGAAACATGAGATTAGATAAATAATGAATAAAAAGAATTGCATTCCCATTTAAATTTCTTGGAATTCTTCCCGATATGAAGAGATCCCATTTGAGTTCTGAGAGAAAAGTGAAGAAAGATCTCTTAGGGTTTAATAAGTAGTCATCATTTTGTTCAAAAATCTAGGAAATATTTGATTCTCAAAGCAAAATATACTCCAAAATATATAGACTCAAAAGAAAAGAACGATTATATATACATACCATGAATATTCTCCCTCGTTAGTACCACCCCCATTTTCACCATTAACACTAATCTTCGGATCCACTGGCTTTGTAACCTGAAAACACACATATAATTTCTCCATTTATTGATCAATAAATAAACAGTAGATCTTAAACATAATAGTAAGAATAAGGAATTCAAGAAAATAATAATTAAAAAGCACTCATCAACTACCTGGTCGTTATTCCACGAGGTTCTATTCACAAGTTGTTCATTATGACTAACCCATAAGGAACCATTACTAGCCTCGGTGGCGGCGGCGCCGTCGAGTGGCTGCGACGGAGACTGGCCGGGCGGTGGCGGCGCGGTGGCTAAGAAGCTTAAAACGTGATCATTATGATCGTGGAAGTGGAGAAACCCCATTTCATTGTGGGGAGCAGAAAAGGAGTGTTGAAGATGATCGCAAATGGGTGGCACCTCACCTCTTTCACCTTCCATTAATATTTTGAATTTAATGTTTTTTGGAAAAAGATGACGATGATGATGAATATGAAGAAATTTTCTGCAATTCTTCTCCTTTTCTGATCTTCCAAAGTGGATGTGGGATATTATTGCATGTTCAGGACAACGATGTGGGGCTATTCGACACTATATATAGATATAGATATAGATATAGATCGATATAAATATATATTTTTTAAATTAATGTATGGTTTATGATAAGTACACTTGGTAACTGTTACAATTACAAACCCTAGGTGTGGAAAAAACAAAATAAAAAGGGTAATTCTATACACACCCCATTAAATACTAAACACACCCCATCTATACACACATTCTTTTTTTTTTATTATTTTAAGAATGTGTGTATAGATGGGGTGTGTTTAGTATTGATGGGGTGTGTATAGAATTACCCAAAAAAAATGGTTGTGACATGAAATATCTTTTTGTTGAATTTCATTTGGTGAAAAATTCATGCGGTTATAAATTGATGATTTTGATTGTATGAGAAAATTGATATATGTGGTTATAAGAGGTAAAATACATAAACCTCCTAGTACACTAATTTTGTCATTAGTTATTGATAATGGTGACTTAATTAATTAATATTCCAAACACGGAATCATATCATTTTTGTACTAATTATAAATTACTGTACTGAAATGACCTTAATTAATTTTATTCATAACACAACACACTTATTGGAACAGAGCTAGGCACAACATGATCATATCTGTTGAAACCAATTAATGATAATTTTGATAGTATTATAGTTTCAAAAGATGGTAAATGTCATGTTAGCTATCGAAGAAATCACAAATTTCACTTGAATTTTCATTATTATCAAACTTTTCAAATACATATGTAGTATGTATTGTTTTTTTTTTTACTAATATTAGTTTAGGAAAAGTTGTATAGTGATAGATAATAATTCTCTTTTTATCTTAATTAGTTAAAAAAAAAAACATACTATATATATATATATAATAAATATATATAAGTTGACCAGTACTTAAAAACATGGTTAAAATTGTGATCATCATTTTTGGACTATGAACCCTAAATTTTACATTATGAAATGGATGCATGCTATTTTTTTTTAAAGCTATTTTAAAATATAAAAATATTATATAATTTGTTAGGTCTAATAAAGTAGAAATTTATAAAAACAAAAATCTAATTAAGATAAAATATCATGTGAAGGCTTGTTGTTTCAAAGGAGTGGTGGTCTTGTATGGTCAACAGATGAACTCTGAAAATTGGGAATATTTGTACACTGATTTTGCAGACCATCTTTGTCTCTAATGTTTGAAACTTTGCAACCAATGTTTGAAACTTTGCAACCAATGTTTGACTCCACATAAATATATATATGAGATTTCTATTTCAAATTGTATTTTATCTTATTTGACAACACCAAACTATATTTGTTTTGGGATATATTTATCATGAAATAGTGGTATATAATGTGTATTATATTTAATATATATATACACACGTAACAAAAGTGATGTCATTAAAATTGGATATATAACATCATCTCATCATTTAAGTGTAACAAGAATTCAAATTGCAACATCGTATATACGATGATCAAGAATGGAAAGATAATAACGCTCTATCACTCGACAATTTGAAAATTGGGTTTCACGTTTGAGGTGTTTGAGAAGGTCAACTTGATATAAATACTAACCTCTATATATATATATATATTTACGCCCCACATTTATATTATAAATTGTGTAGGATAAAATTATAGTTAAGATGTAATTTTTATATTTATGAATTTTTGGGGGGGAGAAAGATGTTATTTGTTGGGAATTTTAGAAAGGCAGAAAATTCGATTATTTTGCTGTTATCTGATTTAAGAAATTTGGGGACTTAATTGGATTAAAAAATAATATTGTAAATGTTTCGCAGATAGAACGTGATTGCTTGGTGGAGGCAGGCTTTTTATCTTGCATCCCACATATGGGACATTCTGGAAATCTATGACATTTTTTAAATATTTTAATATTGTACTTCTTCCGTTCCGCCCGAACTTGCCTACTTAACATTTTTGTTTATCTCAATACAACTTATCAGCTTATAAATGGTAAAAAAAAAAAAAATTATCTCCTTAAGCAAAAAGTAAGCAAAAAACAAAAGGTATAAAGTATAAAAGGCAAAAAGTAAGAGTCAACTGCATTTTCTTAAGCTCTGTGCCCAGTCAAAGTAGGCAACTTCGACCGGGCGGAGGGAGTATATCACAGTTGTAAGATGAGAATCTATATTTTTGGATTATAAATTTATTAGTTTCATGAAATTAGATTTTTCCATAATTTCATAAAAGCTCTACTTTGTATCATAAAGTTAAACTTTTTAATTGTTTCAAGTCTAAACTTGATTTTCTAGCTAATTAAGCTGAAAGAAGATTGCTAATGTGTGTATTTCATCTTTTTATACTCAATACTGTTGTAAAAATATTTGATTTCGATATTTTTCGTCTCTAACAATGTTGTAAAAGATTATATCAATAATTCTCAATTGTGATCTTTGCATCAAGGGTATACAGACTTAAAATCTGTGGTATCATTTTTTGTCTTTCTTTCTCTTTATTCTTTTTTTTTTTTCATTCTTTGTTTGATTACATTAAGTAATATCATGAAATATTCATTTTAAATGTAAAAAATTAATGAATATTATGAAATATTCAATTAATGTAAAAAATAGTATAAATTGCTGGAGATGAATACGAATTTTTACATTAGAATATTATTAAAATTTAAAACAAAATTATGTGCAATGTTGGAGTTGTGCTCGGTAAATAAGAGGGCTAAAATTGAAAAGATATACTATTGACTTCTTTTTTTCAGGTTATCATCCAAACTCAACTTTCTGAAAAAGAAAAAGAAAAACTCATGAAACGAATTTTATAGTATTAATTAAATTAAGGGTGTGTTTGGTGTGTGGGTTTTGGCTGGATTAAGTTTATAACCCAGCTCAAACAGATGTTTGGGCACAGTTGTTGGGGCCGGGTTTCATAAGGCCCAGATGAGTTTATGCTCTCTTATTAGGGTGAATACAAACCCACCATTTTTTGTGGGTTTCAATTATCCCAACAGTACCTCATAATGAATTAACCAAAACACCCTTACTGTATATGTTGAAATGACCCATATGTCCTCCAATATCCAATAAACTACAAGAGTGCCCTTGTATATATTGCAAAATTCCACCGACAAAACATTCACCCCATCTCGATTGGAAATCTGCGTCGACTACACCACCACCGTCGCCGGCACCGGCACCAGCTGTAGGAGAGCGGCGCACCCTGGGGGTCTTCTCCGCTAGGTAAGCCATGATAGAGTACTTCGCTCAAATCCAATTCCATTTCCTCTTTGTAATAAATATCCTTGCACCTCAATTCGTGTAGATAGCCAAACGAAGAATTTCACGCCAGTTGCCCATGGCCTTTGAGAAGATCAAAGTCCACAACCCCATCGTAGAGATGGACGGTCTCTCTCTCTCTCTCTCATTTTTTGTTTTTCTTGTTTGAAACATGGCTTTGCTTGTTGCTATTTCAGTTTTATTAGATAGGATTGGGTGAACATAGCCTAATTATTTGGGAGGTGTTACTGCTTTTAAAAGCGGGATTATGAATGTCATTTTGATTAAATCCAGTAGAAAGAGTTACATGTAATTGTTTTCTCACAATCTGACATTTTGTAGTGATAATGCCTTTTCCTTCTTTTTATTAGCAATAAAAACCAAGTTTTCTTTTGTAAAGTGGGTTTGGGAAGATATGCCTATAGGTTCTGGGGATATCAGGTGAGCTGATGAGGCATTGATAAATTGGGATTGGGATTGTGATTGATATCCTCTACCGTGCACAAAACAATGAACCAACCATGTGAAACAAGCACGTTTTACAACGAAAAATGAGTTAGATTGTAAGCTCACTGAACTCCCCAAAATTAGCTAACGCTATGTCTCAGTTAGCTATGTCAACTGACACAACTGGTGGTGTTGTGTTGCTTGCACAGGAGAGGATACAAATATGTTAAATTGTTAACTGTGGAGAAATTTTGATGATGGAGATGATCGGAACAGTTGCTTCCTTGGCAATATCAGTTAGGAGGGTGATTAAAAATTGAAGTTCTACAATCTAATAGTTAAAACCATCTGAATAATATGTGTTCATGTTAATGACTGAATATAAGTATCTTTCTCTCTCTCTGTTTTTTTTTAAAATCTATTTTTAAAGACTGAAGTAATGCTCGATGATAGCTCTTGAGGTCAATTTCAGTACTATTATGTTGGGTTCATATGGAGTTGTTGAGGAATTATCATAACACACTTGATGCAGAATGTTAGGAAAAAAATCTTTGTAGAGACATCAAAATGCTATATATCTAAAAATTCCCACTTTACAGTATCTGTAAATGGAGGACATGATCACTATGATTAAATTTTAGAGTTTGGTGCAGGTGATGAAATGACTCGAGTAATCTGGAAGTCTATCAAAGAAAAGGTATGATTGCTGATTTTGTATCCCTCGCAAGGACCAGTATCATAATGAGTTTGCAACATTTGCAGCTTATACTTCCTTTCTTGGAGCTACATAAAGTATTTTGACCTTGGTCTTCCTCATCGTGATGCCACCAATGACAAGGTTACAATTGAAAGTGCAGAAGCTACCCTTAGGTATGTAATTTGTTTTCATTTCTTTCATTTCCTCTGTTTGCTTTTGAACGTTCATTTGGAGCAAAAATTAGTTCCTTGCTTGGAGGATGAAATTTCCAGATTTCCATTCATCTTGTAGGAGAATAATTGGCTTTGACCTATTGATGAATGAGCAGAACTGAAAGTCAAGATTTCTCAATTTGTCTTCTCTTTCTTGCATGATGGTTCAAGTATTAAATATATGCAATTTGGTTTCAGTAGAATGAAATTGGTATACTATAAAAAGTTATAACTCGTTAATTCCTAAACTTCGGAAAAAAACTTCCAGCAGATTTATGTAGCCATTTCCGTTTTTCCTTCTTTCTCATCAAGATGTAATTGTTTGAGTAAACTGAGTATTCTGGTTTGCTTAATTATTCTCCCTTCCCCCATCGTACTAATGTGGCAATTAAATGTGCAACCATTACTCCAGGTACGTGGTTTAGTAACAAGACGACCAATTTAACATTTTACTCCAGCCAACAGTTGCAGAAACCATTGTTTCTTGAATCATAGTTCATGCTTGTTTGGCCAAAGATACTATTGAAGTATTCTACACCACTGCTGCACTTGTTTCAGTTCTTACTAATTTGCTTGACTTGTTTATATTCTACATTGATGTTTTTGTATCATTTGGCTTATTGAATAGATGAGGCCCATGTTAAAGAGTTCAACTTGAAAAATATGTGGAGAAGTCCAAATGGAACCATTCGAAATATCTTAAGTGGTTGACAAATTTCCTTCCAAGTTTCTTGATTTGAATCTTCTACCCGGTTACAGATTTTCACTGGAAATGTGAATTTCATTTGCTGCAGGGACAGTATTTAGAGAACCAATTATATGCAAGAATGTTCCTCGGCTTGTCCCAGGTGCTTATGAGTTACTTGGAACTGTAATTGAGGCTTACTTCCCATGATATCAGGCTTCGACGAAGTACAAATGTAGCTGGGGAAATACTCAAAATCGAGCTGAGAACCTCCGCGACGGACTTCCACAGGAATGAGGGAACAAGCTCGATTAAGAAATTGTGACATTAGCCGTGGTTAAGAGACGAGAATAGACACTCCAAGCTCTCTAATTTGGCTTTGGAAGTTCTATCCATACTTGTTAGAGGCGCGCCTCGGGCGAGAGGCGCAAGGGGCGCAGAGGGTAGCGCCTCTCAAGGGCTGAGGCGGGCGCTGTTTAAGAGGTGAGCGCCTCTGTGCGCCTCGTGCGCCTCCTCTTGTGCGCGAAGCGCGCCTCTCTCACATTCACTTTTTTTAAATTTAATATTTAGTACATATATTTTTTTAGTACGAGTATCAGCACATGTGTCGCATGTAGATGATGAATTATTTCAATAAAAAATATTATAATACTATTAACGTTAAATAATAATTTTTTAATAAGGATATACAATCTATATTAAATTAAATTAAATTCAAAAAAAATGTATAGTAAATTAGAGTTCTATTAAAAAAGATGTAGTAAATTAGAGTCTTACTCATAATAGAACTCTATATGATTTTGGTTTACAATTCTTTTGTAGAATTATTTAAATATGAAAATCATAAATTATTATTATAACCTTAAATAAAATATTTATTAAGGATATATTAGGCAATCCATATTTTGTAAGAAATATTCATACTTTTATATAGGTAATAGATATATATAGGATGGGTTTTGGAGACAAGTGAATTAGGGTTCAAAAATATAGTTTTACACTTCTACTCTACCACCCTTAAACGTCCAACCTTAACCACCCAATTGCTACTGCCGGCGCCGGTAGCAAATTGCCACCGTCGATCACCATCGACGCCGCTGCTACCGCCGGCCGCCAGAGCCGCCTGCCGGATTTCATGTGTTTGAGACTTAGCTTGAACTATGAAATCTATTTTATGTGTTTTATTATTTATTTGAAGTTTGAACTTTATGTTATGGATTTATTAGACTTAAATTAAGAGATTTATATTTTTCTTATTAATTTTATTAATTCAGCACCTCTGTTCAAGAGGCGCGCGCCTCGGGCGCGGCTCTCGCCTCGGGCGCCAGGGCGACCCTTGCGCCTCTTAGCGCCTCTGTGCGCCTCTCGCCTCTAAAATCTATGGTTCTATCATCTAACCTTTGCAAAAATGTGTTCAAGAGAATGAAGAAAAAGAAATTTACTATTTTCCTTTTCAATTTTTTTAATTAAGGGGTATTTTGGTCATTTAACCTAATATATCAAACTCAACCTAT
Source organism: Scutellaria baicalensis (assembly GCA_005771605.1). Classification (NCBI taxonomy): domain Eukaryota; kingdom Viridiplantae; phylum Streptophyta; class Magnoliopsida; order Lamiales; family Lamiaceae; genus Scutellaria; species Scutellaria baicalensis. The sequence continues at coordinate 49,522,380 of CM016722.1, forward strand.
ATACCAAACATAAATTTATAAACATTACACTTTTTAAACACACATATCAAACACATAACATAACTAAACCCATCCCAAAAACCTTCACACCAAACATCCAATTATACTGCATGAACAGTAAAAAGTCTGAAATTATTACAATCCAATCCAAACCCAACCTTCGAACCAAACGGGTCCTAAGATTATATTCTTAACTGAGCTGAGCTTGATCTGTTTATTAATTTATTTTTGCGATTTTGAAAATTGAAGAAGTAAATATTAAGTGAGCAGAGCGTTTATCTCATGGGCCATTTTTCATTTAAGTATGGGCTTAGCCCAAATAGTAAAGCCCATTGGCTCATTGTTTTTGTTCTTCTTTCTATGTCTCTGTTTCTCGTTTCAATTTCCAATGTGTTTCTTCAATGGTGTAGTGGTTCTTAAATCTTTGATTGAGTTTGCTTAACTATACAAACAAATTAGGCTTCAAATTTTCCCGGCAAAAAAATGGATGCGGCAATGGGGTTGATGCGAAGAATCCCACCGAAGCATAGCGAAGCAGCTTTATCTGCACTCTTGAGCCTTTTACCGCACCATTCCTCTGATCTTCTCTCTCAAGTTGATCAGCCTCTTCAGGTCAAGTTATTGCACTATTGTCTGATTCGTTTATGTTTGTGTTGTATGTGTATGTTGGGAATAGTTATAATGGGAATTGATTGGGTTTGGAAGTTATAGTATTTGGGGCTGAGATTTTTTAGGTTTACTTTTTTGCCGTGAATGTTTATAGAAATGATGATGGTGTTGGAAGAAATGAGTGTTCTGTAATGTGGGAGGATTTGCAGTTTATCAGGGCTTTTGAATTGTTAATTACTCGAGTTTTGGTTTAGATATGTTTCAGTTCTGATCTGGGGTTTGGTTTTCTGTTTGTGTTAGTGATTTGCTTTCCACTTTTCTTGTAGGATTTTTGTGGTGTTTGTGTTGGTATCTGTTATATATAGCTTGAATTTGTGATCATGTGTGTGTCTGTCTTTCATGCTAATGTTGATATATTTGAAACGCTCGATTTTACATAACATTGTCGTAATATGGGGGTATTTAGCTGACATCTAATGTGGAGATGGTTATTAGCTGTTTGATTGAGAAGGGTGTTGACACACTTGAGATGGAAGGGAATGCTTGTGTTGGCTAGATACTGAACTGGTAGCTCTTGTAGGCGTTTTGGATCACAATATTTGATCTTTCTTGACTTACTATGTGATCTCCTGTTCTCTTGTGTTTTAATATATCAAAGTTTCGAGTCTTTAGCTTAGTGGAGTTGGTGATTAGTTAACGAGGAAGGTGTAGAAATTTATGATTTCTGTATTTATGTCTATTTCACTCACAATCTTAATAATGTCCTCATAACATGGGACTTATTGTCCCATGGCACTTATAGTTTCCATCTTTAGCTGATCAACTCGGTTGTGCTGAATATAATGTCCTTCCTCAGGTTTTATGTGATGTTGATAGTGGAAAGGAGTTCTTATTATGTGAGTATAACAGAGATGCAGATTCTTATAGGTATGTGTTATAATGTTCATCTTTATAGATCCTTGTCAAAGGACATCATGAATGACAAACGAATTCTTTTCATGATCTGAATGGACTCTTTCCACTGAAATAAAAATATCATCAAAGTTGTGCTGAATTTGTAAGGATTCACATTGGTACCATTGATCAGATTCCTTGGAGGATTTATGTGTGCACTTTATGTGCTCACTTGGTCCATTGTTGCAAGATTTAAACATAGAAGTTTCCTTTTTTTATTTTTTTTCTGTATAACTGATGTCTGTTTCTTGTTTTCCACCCGAAGGTCTCCGTGGTCAAATAAATACCATCCCCCATTGGATGACGGACTTTATCCATCTATGGAGTTGAGGAAGCTTGAGATTGAAGCAAATGATGTCTTTGCTATCTATCGTGACCAGTGAGGTCCTTTACTTACCTCATATTTTCTGTAACCATATTTGAGCTTTATGCTCATGTGAATTCATATACTGCATTTCAATACATTGTATTTAGTGCTGTCACTTATAATTTTCTAATATCTTGTTTCCTAAGAGCTTCTTCCAGCTTAATATAACCAATCAATTGGTAGGTACTATGAAGGTGGCATTTCCTCTGTTTATATGTGGGAGACTGAAGATGAAGGATTTATAGGTTGTTTCTTAATCAAGAAAGGTGATAACTTTTCCCCTAATTATGGTTGATATTGTTTTTCTTCATTTAATCATGCTATCGTATTCCCCATTGAAGATGGCTCGAGGACTGCGGATGGTAAAAGAGGCTATCTACAAGAAGGGTCTTGGGAAGCGATACATGTGATTGAGGTATTTTATCCGACTCGCCAAATGAACCTTTCCTCTTACCATCCTCCATAGTGGTAACCATTTCTTTTCCTACTTATAGGTTGGACCTGACATGGAAGAAACTGCTCGTTACTGTTTGACTAGCTCTGTGATGCTTTCTTTGACCACGAACGAGGAGTCCTCAGGCTCCTTCAATTTGTCAGGATCAATTAGAAGACAGGTATTTACCTTCCATAAAATATATTTACGGATGAGCAAATATCCCACTTCACTGATCTTATTTTGTACAGATGAATATGGAGCTTTCAGTTGCAGATGGTCATTTATGTAATATGGGGAAGATGATAGAAGAAATGGAGAGCAAGCTGAGAAACTCATTGGATCAGGTATGTATTGTCATCACACTTGTGATGTTCGTGCGTTACTTTTATGAGGATCAGAAACTAAGAGAACTATGTGTCGTTTCCAGGTCTATTTTGGGAAGACAAAAGAGATGGTTTGTACGTTACGACCACCCACAGAAATCGTTGAAATGAGACTTCCAGACAACTGAATACGTGATGTTCTTGCAGTAATTTTTGGACTGGTTTTTATCACGCAAAATATCCTTGGGTGAAATCATTCCCTTAGGAAAAATCATCAGCTTTGTCCAGGATTCTTCAACATCATATTCTTTCATTACCCATCTGGCAGTCCCTACGAAAGACAACCATCTACTTCTCCCTCAAGACTCAGGTATTCCATTAGGTCTCCCAATCCTTCCAACCGTCTCATTCCTTATACCACTAAGATATGCACGATTCATTGACATTTGGAGATTTGTTTTACCCTTTAAATTATCGTGGAATGAAGATAGTAAACCCTGAAGAAAACAATGGGATAGATAAATTCTGTGGATTGGGGAAATATGTTAATTAATTAAATTGTAATTTTGCGAGTACTTAAACTCATGGATATAATACTGCTTCTAGCCTTGTGGCTTGTACATTGCTACTTTCATTTGTGTTCTCCAACTTAGATTTCACTGCTTGCTTGTACCCTCCTACATTCCAACTTAAATTTCAGTGGAGGAGGAGAGATCTTTCTGTTAAAAACGGGTGATCGAGTATGGAAAGAAAGCCCGGATGGAGCAGCTCAGGAACGAGCTGCTCCAAACGAGGCAAATCGATGTTCTCACAGGAAACAAAGAAACTCCAATTATCACACATCTAATGAGATGGCAGAAATCAAAGTGAATATCACCACCCAATAATACATTGGTTATAATAATCCTGCAACACAACATAACACAACACAACACCGACCATCCCTTCATCGAAATGGATGAGGAGGAGCATCGGGATCCTAAAGAATAAAACAGAAATGCACTGCATGACAGTAAACAAAACACATTACAATTCAGGATTTATCCAAAGATAGATAGATGCTAAACAGAGGAGCCTATCTGCAATAAACTGTGATGCTAATCATTTGAGAATATGCTGCCTCTCTTTTTATTTATCTAACTCAACTAGAATGCGAAACGAAAAATCCATCGACCATCATCAATCACATTGAAGAAACGAACCCTAGCAAAAGCAAGCCTCCAATTAGCCCCTTCGTTTCTTTGTTCTTCAACAACATTTTCCACGAATTCATTCCTCATATTTCCAAAATCTACCAATCGAAGATTGATCAAATGCTCGAGTCCTTGAGGAAGCTGCATCAGCATAGGGCAATCCCGCGCATTCAACTCCTCAAGAATCGGCATACAACCTTTCTCCATTGTTATCCACTTCATGAACTTCAACTCTCCTAACCACAATTCTTTGAGCTTCGGAAATCCTTCATCTTTGAAACTCAATCTTTCAACGTAGGCGCCGTGAATGCTGAGGTATGACAGATTCGGCAAATTCTGAAGAGAGTCCAGTGGATCCTCCCTCAATCTGCTCCAATATAGATTCAGAGTCGTAAGGCCTTCCAGAGACGGAATCCACTGAGGAACTCTCTCTAACCACCCCATCAGATCTAGTCGTCTTAAGAGTGGCAACGTCACTGGATAGTCTATCTCTAATTTTTCACCTTCTTGGATGGAATCAATTCTCAATGAGCGAAGATCGGATAACTTAGCAATGGAAGAGCAAAGCTCCATTCCATCTTCACTTCTCAACTTTATGATCACTAATCTCCGAAGACGTGTTAGCTTCCTTATCTCTCTCACCATTTTGACGCCATCACTTTCATTTGCATCTATACAACAAAGTTTCACTAGGAACGGCAAACAACTTCCAATGTTGCATGGAGCCTTACAGCTTTGTGTAGTGTAAAACGACACGCCCAACTTATGCACATATTTGTACACTAACAGATGCCGGAGTTTTTTTAGCTTTAGGATTTCCCTAGGCAGTTCAGTAACGTTGCAATTCTTGAGATCTAGTGTCTCTAAATTCTGAAGAGATCCGATGGACTTTGGGATGAATGTCACCATTGTGCTCCTCAAGCATAGATACTTGAGACGATATAATTTGAAAACTCCATCTGGGATTGTTTCTAGTCGAGCCCCTCTCAAGTCCAACACTTTCAGAAGCCTACATTTGCTCACCAACTCATTGATTATCCCCAGGTCTATATTTTCAGAGCACATCAATATTAAAGAACGAAGACACTCAAAGTTGTGCGTTTCTCGAGAGAAGCTGAAAGATTCCTGAATTGCAAAGCGCCGAATTCTGCCAGGCCATTGAATCTCTCCTCCATTGCATATAGTCACAATGTTATGTTCTCTCGACTTTGAAATGATATAATCCCTTAACAAGTCATGGATACGAAATGCTCTTACCCTTCCATCCGTATTTCTCTCTGCCACTTGAATCAGACTTCTGTTAAAAAGCTCATTCAGATAGTCAACCGCTACTTCTTCCATGGTCTTCTGTTGTTTCGACTGAACAAATCCTTCGGCTATCCATAATCGAATGATCTTCTCCTTTTCCAACAGGTCATCTTCTGGAAAGATGCTCAAGTACAAATAGCAATACTTGAGATAGTAAGGCAAATCATTGTAACTTAACGCCAGTATTTTCCCTAATACTGGTAGGCTCCCATCTTCCAACTCATGACCAAGACTCCGATTAAACACTTCCCATTCTTCGACATTATAGTCCTTTGTGGCTAAGAGGCCACCAATTACGACAACTGCTAGTGGCAAACCTTGGCATCTCCTTAAAATACTCTCCGCGAATATTCTTAGATAAGGAGGGCATGGTTTCTTAGGGAATGCCTTTCTGTAGAACAACGCCTCCGATTCTTGTAAAGGTAAAGGCTGCAGATTGTAGACATGGTTCGTCTCACTGCAGACAGCATTGCCTATGTGGTTAAAGCGTGTGGTGACAATGACGCAACCATGGAAACCTCGATTTGGAAGTGCAAATCTGATAGCTTCCCATATAGATATATTCCAAACATCATCAAGAACAATTATGTACTTCTTTTCCTTAAGAAACTCATAAATGAAACTTCTCATTTCATCAACACTCATTTCTTCAAGCCCTTGAGGTGATGGCTTCTTTATTTCTTCGAGAAGTTTCTTAATAAGGTTTGCAACGAGATGTTTGACATCCGAGTAGTCCGAAGCAACGACCCAAACATGTTGATCAAAACGCCTCTTAACCAATTCATCGTCGTACACTTTTTTAACAAGAGTAGTTTTACCCAAACCTCCCATTCCCACCACTGAAATCGCTTCGACTCCATCATCCATTGATCCAATCCACTCAATAAGCTGTTCCTTTGGCTCTTCAATCCCCACAACATCAGCTTCTTCCAGAAACAGGGCATTGCCTCTACCATCAAACAATTCGTTTTTCAACCTAGAACCACAACCCACGACATCAAACATTTCTCTATATCTCTGTTGACTTTTGGAAACATTTTCTAATCTATACTTAATAGCTTGGATTTCAGATGCAATATGATGTCTCGCTTTCAAATTCCTAATTGAATCATAGAAACTTTCCATGTACCCACAGAATCCACTCGTACCCCGATGCCTTCCAAATCGAAGCACATACTTGTCCATAACATCTTCAACATCGTACGAGATTTCTCGGAGTTGTCTAATCCATTCTCTGAGGTTGCCATTGCTTTCTTGGTTAGCATCAGCAACTCTGAGAAACTCCCTCATTTGCACCATTTCATTTTGGATGTACACAATTTCTCGTTCGAGTCCTCCGAGTAGGACTCGTTCCTCGTCGAGCAACACAGAGAGATGGTTCAGAAGGAATGATACAGCACCTTCTGCCATCTTGGATTGCTGTTAAACTTAAACCAGCAAAAGAACTCTTGTTTAATCATGATACACAACACTAATCACAAGTATAACTAAGATAACATGTAAAATAATTCAAGAATACTATCAAGAAACTACAAGATGCTCAAAGAGTGAATCAATCTTCTGAATATTAATTCTACACAATATCTATCGTACATGATAAATAAAAATTGGATGCAACAAGAATTCACAATAGAGAAGCAAAAACAACAAGATCAATAACTGATTTAAAAACTACCCCTTTTTACATCTACCAAACAAGTTAGCTTAATTACCTAAATCTTCACAGAACTTCATTTTTTACAATTTGTATCTTCTTTATTTTGTTTTTGTTTCTCAAACCGAATATTGCTGCAAGCAAAATTTTTCGCTACAAGATATAAATGATAAACATATTGAACAAAAAAACAAGAAAAATAATATGAAAAAACTGAAGAAAAACAAGAGTAAGGATTACCCAGAGACAAGCTATTCTTTGGAAGCAATTCTTCAAAAATATTTTCTCTAAAATTTGGGTTCGTAAAGTCTTAGTGTGATTTGTTGTCTTTCTTTAATTTTTCCCTTTTGTTCTTTAAGACGTAACTGCAGTCCACTCTTTTTTATCCTTTTTTTTTTTTTTTGTCTTTTCTTATTGTTCTTTGTATTTTAATCTGTGATTGTGTCTTAAAGTGTTATGATTTCCATCTAAGTTTGTAATTCAAATAAATTTCCAGATGCTATAAACCTTGAACGACGAAAACCGGTTTATCACCTCTAGACAAGATTCATATTATTCATAAATATAAGTAGATAAAAAAAATTATACAATAACAAAAGGTGAAGTTTCATGATTATTTTAAATAATAAAAAAATAACTATACACAAGTTAATTTTAAGAAGAATAAAGCATTACATAAGAGTTTAATTAATAAAGTTGATTTACGAATTCCTTGAATAAATCTATTACATGATATTGATAAATACATCTAGAGATTTTGATTTTCAAATTATTATTATTATTATTAACTGGTAAAAAATGAGGGAGTTTTTGATATAGAATTGTATCTTAATTAAGAGCTAAATTAGTGTAATTAAGAATTGATATATGTATGGTTGGGATCAATTTATTTTTAAGAGGGAAATGATTACACCATAAATTGACACTCATCATTCTTGGTTACTCTAATATATATTAAAGATTTAGGTAAAATTAGAGAGTAATGAAGTGTAATAACACAATCTTTATATTTACATATAAAATGTTTTTAACTTCATCCTGCTGAGATGGTGAAGTATAACATATGTATATTTCAAATAGCTAAGTGCATTTTGAAGTTTTCAAAAGCAACATATAGCAGGATTGCAAATAAACCAAAAGTATGGAAGCAAAAAAAGGGGTAAGAAAAATCATATAGAGAGAGCACAAGCTTTACAATATACAAATGTAGAATACAATACTAGACGTTGATGAGTGAGGATGAAAACACAAAACGAGGAAGATGATTAGAGAGAGTTGGCAGTGAAGCAATGGATGTCTTGTCTAACCCTACCTATCCGTTCGACTAATGAGTGAGAAGCTTATACGAGGGCATGTCTTCGAGGCATGTGAGGTCGTCTTGGAGAAGCTCGTTCTCTAGCTCACGACGAGTAGCTTTCATCACACTCTACATGTACATACATAACCAAATTTTGTAAAGCTTAAAGAAAACCCTGTTTGTGTAGACACTATTTCGAAGAAAACTTACATTGAAATCCATGTACGAAGCACGCATTGCAAGCCATTGATGGTCCATCAGCTTGAACGCGATGCAGTATAGAAGGTCAAATGCCGATTCATTTTCTGTCCATCGAGACAATAAATATACCATGCCGATAAGCAGACCAAACACTAATGACAGAACTAATGTATAAAAAACAGATAGATGAGAGTGGAGGATAAAGCATTACCTGCAAGAAATTTCAAGAAGGATGCTCCTACAAGCGTTCGAGGCTTCACTGCAAAAGATGGAACCAAAAAAAAATTGAGTATACAACAGAAAACATTTATTCCACAGCATAAGCAATAGCTGTTTATTTTTTTATTTTATTTTTTTGCACTATAACAACGCTAATTGCTTCCGTGTGGACGACTGAGCCAAAACAAGAATTCTAGTGCCTGTATTCTAGCATTTACTCATGTCAGATGAAAAGGTTTGGCTGGCATACTCAACCAATATTTGGAGCAAGGAAAGATCGTCATATTACTGCAATATGTTGCTGAGTGATCACAGTCAGTGAATGAAAAGACTTCCTTCAAACTGTACAACCATCGAGACTGAACACACGAAAAAGCATTTCCTAACTTAACCTGATTTGACTCAATAACTGGCAATTAAACACATAAATTCGTTTTCAACTTAACCTGATTAATGTTGTTGATTTGATAATGATTTTGGCTCTTAAAGAAATAGAAAAACATCGGATGTAACTGCAGAATGGAGATTGCTGCTAGTTCTGCTTGTACAGATTATTTCTAAGAACTAATTGGAGGGCTCGGATCTATTTTAGAAAGAAACAGCGAATTTATTAACTTTGAATGTTGACACTTTCATCTCATAACATTCAACAAGTCACCTGCTTCAAGATCAAGCATCTGAATGAGCATAAATGTGATGTTTACTCCAGCTACAGCAAATGGGTACTCCCACAACGCTCGATCACCTTCCTGCTTGCGGAGAAGACCCTGGAAAGATTTCTACAGAATAGCACTTGGTAAGTTCTAGGGTCATATTTCTCTTTGTATATCCTTTATATGGATAACAAAGATTAACGTTGAAAGAGCAAGCATACTACAAAACTCTAGACAGAAATCAGATGCCAATAAATCAACAAGTAAATGTCAAGTGAATCCAATAAAGGACAACCATACTTTGGAGATGATGCACTGCACAATACAACTAAAAGCACCAAAGACATACGTCTTAAGAGATGAGATTGAAAATAATTCACCAATTAGTACAGAGAACAGAATAAGACATAAATTGATATTTTCGTTCATCATAAAAGACTTCCTTCATTGATAAATCCATAATTAAAACCAGAGACCAATTTCAGTTAGAAACAATCCAACAGAGAAAGAAAAATCATATCCAAGCAAGTTCAAGTGCACTTTGAATTTTTCAATTTTATGAATTTCCCCAGTCTGTAATTGAATATTGAGGGCACTGTAAACAGGGTCACATGAAACCAAAAGAATAAGAAAGATTAGTTTCAAAATAAGATAGACGAGATGAACCACAAATGTACATAAAGAGATGATGAGTCAAGTTAAAATAACAGATTCTGTCACAAGGATTGTTCAAAAGCAAGAACCAGAAGATAATAACAAGCAATACTGGTGAACATATACCGATTTGGCACTGACAGATTGTGATTGTACCTCAAACACAAAAATGTGTGTGTGCACCATATACATTACAAAAACATGCATCTAAGTGCACAAGCACAGAGAGGAAAAAGAGAGATGGAGGCTAGAGAGTGATCATACCGGAAAGTTCCTTGCAAAGTACAACAAGTTTTCCAGTGATATAAAACCTCCACCCCTGTGACAATATGCCGTATGTTAATTATATCTGACAAAAGTCAAGTCAATATCCCAAAATATTGAGATAAGTTCAAAGATAAGAATGCTATACCGAAAATCAGTTGATGGATCTTTTCCCTGCCAACCCATTTCCTTCCACTGCTCGGATATTAAACTATCAAGTTTCTTCCCAGGAAAGGCAGCATGCCACAATGCCCACAAAGCTTCCTATTGAATGCGGAGCAAACAAACCGAGATTTTAGAGTGCACTTTAGTCTTAATCAAAGAAAGCTTGCAGTAAGACCTCAGGTATATACTAGTGATATATGCTGAGAAGCTTCATGAATTATACCTGATGTTCGGGAATAGAGCTATTGTAGGCAACATCTAACCGAATTTGTAGCTTCTCTAAACATTCTTCCTGACACAATAAGTATTTTAAACATCAGGTATGCATGTAGAAAACAACAGGCAAACTGTAAAGGAGATTTGGACTTTGGGGAGCTGAAACTACATCATACAAGGAAAAATCAGCTTAATTGCCAGACAAGTTTCGACATCATAAGCATGGAGATCCTGTTTGAATTAAAATCACATTTGAATTTTCTTTATTTAAAACAGAATTTACAATTACCAAAGTCTTGTCAATATTTTTTAGTTAATTACCTGAATATTTATCTCACCCAGGGAAAATGCAACAAAAATGTGCTGTCACATGTTAATGTCCATATAATTATAGCATATAAATCAAACTTAAGAGTTCATTTTCAGTTAAACTTGAAACAGAGTACAGAAATATAATTGAAATTTTTACAAGGCATAGAAGAAAACTTCTCTCTACTTCATGTTCATACAAGTAGTTCGGTCTTATTCATTACTCAACTTGAATAATTTTATTGCAGTGCCTTGAACAAAATGCTTCTTTCGCATTTGTATTAGGCTTCAATTTGAGAATAATTTATTAAAAAGTGAAGGTCAAGAAATGGAACTAAATGTGGTTTAGGCAGGAAAGAGGGTAAACAATGTCAGTCGAAGAGATGAGTGCTGCAATTAACTAGCCAACGAGAACAAAAAATTCAAAAAATTACCCAGCATAATATTACCTGTGCAGTTGTCAAATCAAATGATGGTCGAGCATCACTATCTCTTCTGCCATGTGCACAAACACATGAGAGACCTTTTCCAAGCCATGCCGCTGATCCCGCGACAACCTCCACTGTAACGAGAATAAATTATTCGTAAGAACAGATAAAGCTGTACTATTTTGAGAGTACTAAACAGCCACACTATCTTGTCTACGCTTTTCCATATCTTTACTCAAAATATTTCAGGTGATTGCAAGCATCAAACCATGTGCAGTCCCTTTTTCCTTTAAAACTTATGGGAATGACAACCATGGTTATGCACGATTCATCGGATATTGTATACCTGCTTACCACTGTTAAAATAACTAGATAGATTCAAATTTCAAACAGCAAAAAATATAACTCTCAAACACAAAATATGAACATGTACCAAAACAAATTTTGGAAGTCTATTGATATCAGTAATTCAAACACAGTTGTGTAACATAGAAGTTCCAAAGATGAACATTCTAAAGTGAAGCATACAGTTTACCTTTTAGCTAATAGCCACATAAGGAAATGCCAGTCTAGAACAAAGATTTATGTATGAATTCTATTATGTTCGTGTACAGAAAAATACATAATAGTTTTAAATAATAATATTATTAATAATATCTCACCTCAAAGCTCATTAATCAGAAACAAAAGATAACTTCACTTAACTGCAATACAGTTAGATTGTAAAACATACATGATATGAGTCAACCCAAAACTTCCCAAAACATGACTAGAGTACATCACCATAAAGAGAAAATGGAAAAATAATTATTTTAAGAAAATAGTGCTCATTATGTTGATTGCGCACAATGAAACATCACTACTGCACTCAATACTCATCAGAATGTTATTTTTTTCTTTTTGTTAAGCAATACTCATGACAATTCTAGAGTAATACTTAACCAAATAAAAGAAAGTTCCGTATGATGCATTTGACAATAAAATCATGATACTGACTGACAACTACATAGTTAAAATCCACAAGCTTATAAAAATCAAAGTAAGCCTTCATCTAAGAAATAAATACCCATACATGATTACTACTTTTATTTTTCTCCTCTTCATCCCCACCCAACCACACCCCCACTACTACCCCCCCTCGTCCACCCAACCCAAAGGGCTCCCCAGTCCAGTTCCCACCAAAAAAATGGCAAGTTTTTTTATTCCTTATAATAATTGTGAAGGTATTAAAGTCACTAAAATTGAGTAAATTGCAAACATAGTTTATATGATTTCACTGACACAGAGACATGATAGGAGCATAGTCATCTTTATAGACAATGCCCAAAATTGATTGAATAACTTGCACAAGTAAAACTGCAAATTTTCCATATGCAATAGTGAATATGAATTTGGTAATAGCAAATAGAAAGCCAATCAAAACAGGAAAACCGAAAACTAACCAAAAACCTCAACACAAGTAACCATCATTTGACGTAATTGTTTTCAATTCACAGATCCGGAATCTTCATAACAATCACCGCATACTTGCCTATAGAACTATAGACATCCAGGGATAAGCAGACTCGCACAAAGAGGAGGAAGGCAGATGAAAACGACGCTGATAAAAGTTAGGTGACCACTGAATACATGTATAAACACACACATACATATATATATATATATATATAGAGAGAGAGAGAGAGAGAGAGAGAGTCAAAAATGCGGATAAAAAAAAGGAAAAAAAGAAAAGGAATATACCAGAGCTAGAATGGTAAGCACTTCCACGATCGAGGCCGTGCGACATTCGCTTCACCGCCACAAAAGATTCTCCGGCGCCTCCGCCTCCTCCTCTATCATCCATACCCTAATTGTAACTATTCCGTACACAACCGATAAAATTTCTTCTCTGCTTAATTTCGAAAATCCAAACCGAGCGGAAAAACGCGCTTAATCGTATTCCGAATCGAATTCCGCCGCCGAAGTCGGGAATCAAATTCTCATCTCGACAAAAGGAAGCGAAATGTGGAATCAATCGGAGGAACGCCGCCGTTTCTGGTCAAGAAACGGTAGATTTCTTCGTCATGGTTTCAAGATCCGCCACATATTAGTGCGAAAACATGATTCTCTCTCTTCTAGCGGCTCATGTGCGCGTGTTCATTATTGTATCTCAAGGGATTACAAGTGTATATATGAACGTGAATATTGGTTTTCATCTTTCTCACCTTATATGTATATATGTATATATAATTAGTAGTGGGAGAGTAGTAGCCTCTCTCTCTCCTCTCTCTCTCTCTCTCAAAATGGATGTTCAGTTTCTGCTGATGCACTTCTGTTGAGTTTGGGTGGCCTGCTCGTCTATTTCTAGAGAGAGAAAGAGACAGACAGACAGTTGCGCCTTCTTTTTGATAAATGTCCACCTGGATTTTATTTTCTATTCATTTAATATGTGTGTGTATATATATATATCTTGATTTAGAGTAGTTCTTGTGTGAGACCGTATCACGGATATTTTTTCGTGAGACGGGTCAACCCATAACCTACACATATCAATTTATATAGAAATCTATGGATATGGATTCAATTCATGGGTTTTAAGGATCCGTCTCACGAAAACTATCCGTGAGACCGTCTCACATGAGTTTTTGTGCTTGATTTAATAAGTTTTGAATATTGTTTTGTTTATCAAACAACCTTAATCAGATCAACTGTTTATTAAACTTTTAAGTATTTTCTATAAAAAGTGGCATAAATATATAAAATTGAATGTTGAAAAGATACTAACTAACAGTATGATTGATTTGTTATTTAGTAATAAAAATATTATAATCCAACCATATATTATTTTAATATGCATTAGATTAAATATATAATAATACTGCTAATAATATCATTTACACGATACAATTAATATAAACTATAATTCAATAAATCGTTTCACGATCTAATCTTATAAGGTTTTATTTCATATACTAAATTGATTTATGAAAATGATTTTTTGAATTGTGAATAATAATCTTTTTGATAATATAGTTCTGTGAGACATTTCATATAAAAAGAATTAATTAATATATGATATCAAAAACTCTCACCAAGGAAAAAAAAAAAAAGGCCATTTTGTTACATGGGATGTTGGTTGGTGTGGACCATTTTGTCATGTGCTACTCACAAAAACAAGTCTTATTCATATTTTAAATATATAAAAAGCAATTTTTTCTTTAAAAAATAACAAATATATATCGGTTATGAACTACAAAAACACTTCACTTAAATAAATCAAGTGCGTCAAACTTTAAAATAAAAATCATGTATCACACGGATTTATTTATACTCACGTTAAAATATTTTTAGGTTATGTTGTATTTCATACTACATATAATATATTAAATGTAATATTTATTGTTGATTTTACACACTCATATAAACATATGTTGATTGCACATAATAAACAATAATTATTATATTTGATTTGATGTTAATAGCATACACAAGTACTAAAAAGATTTTTTTACTCAAAAGAAAGTCAACTCGTCTCAGATAATAAAATCTGTGAGACCGTCTCACACAAGACTCAATCAAAAGAAAATAGTTAGAAAATCCCAAAAGCAAACTCACCAAAAAGGTAAAAATAAATAATTTTAGGTAAAGATGATGCATGTGTAGTCTAGGCCTTTCATGTGCCACCCCATTATATTGCCCATTAATAACTACTTTTAGAGTAACTAGATTTTTTATTATTTTTTTTAGGTCTTGCCTAATTTTATAAGAGAATAGTAATTATATGTTCAACATTGATGATATCTTTTTGGAGTTCTATTGATTAAAGGCATAAAAGATTGAGAAATTATTAATTCCATATTCAGAAAAATAAAGTCATGTTAGACAAGAAATAGTCGAGTGAAGGTGCATGGGCCGGGACCGGCCAAACTTTATATGGGCCGAGTGCTTTTAATTACTTAGGTATTGTGGTGGTGGGCCCGCCCAGGTCCTTTCTTTTTCCAGCCCAAGCCCACTACCAGTCCAAATTTTCTCTCTTTTCCCTTTCAATTCATAAGTGTTATATTCTTTTAAGAAAATTTGACAAAGAATGTTAAAACAAATTATATTAAAAATTAAATTTTAATCTTCCATCAAATTTAGTAAAATGGTAATTGATTTATGAGTAATTCTTACATGAGACGATCTCATAAGTCATTTTACATGAGACGGGTCAATCTATAACCCACAATTTACAATTTACATAATATTTGTAAAAATGGGTAAAAAATGATCCGTTTAATGAGAACTATCTGAAAGACCGTCTCACACAAGTTTTCATGTTGACCTATTATTTTAAGTAACATTACACACCAAGTAACAATACCCTAGATATTCACTAGAAATATAATCCACCATTTATTAACACACTAACACACATCTATGTCGATACGAGTAAAATAACGATAGATATTATACCTGATGTAATTGATGAGATGTGGGAAAGAATACTCCCATCCTCGTTTAGGATAAAGCAAGCAACCAAACACAAGGTTATTGATTCCATCATTAAACTAACAGATTCTCAAACGACTTCTGAGTTGATGTCATAATCTTGACAAAAATCAGATTTGAATTGAGCAAGAACGTAATTAGCTCATACGATGAAATTGGAAATAGGCGACATTTAATGGTTCCGAATAATGATTCCATATCAACAATTAAAACCAGCACATTTACCCCCAAGAGAGCAAAATAATTCAGGGTTGTCCAATTCAAGCACAAGAGTTATACAGGCACAGCATTTTACATGGTTGAGGACCTGTTAGTTGATAAAACTAACCCATGGCGTACTTCTGGGTCCAGCTCCTTGCAGTCTGCTCGTATTTGGCCTTGTCCGTCTTGTACATGTGAGCAATTTCAGGCACCAGTGGGTCGTCAGGGTTTGGATCCGTTAAAAGAGAACAGATTGAGAGCAACACCTGAAGAATATTCAAGTACCAAGATTATGCAAAATGTATGTTTTGCAGAGAACTATTTCCCAGGACGACTTGTCATAGAGATTCAAGCTCTAAGCTTTGTTATTAACATCTTTGAGAGAGATTCAAGGTTAGTTCTTTTGGATGGAGGGATTTGAAATTCATAGAAGTAAACTCATTGGTAGTGTATGGATTGATATGAATTTGAAATCTATCACTTACATTTTAAACTAGTCTTTTTGCAATATGGATGGATTTTGATTCCTCCCTGTTTTGAGTGGATTTCAAATGAAATCCATTCATTTCAAATCCTCAATCCAAACACAACCTTGTATTTTGCAAAGCCTATGTAAACCTAAACCGAAACCTGAGTGAATATCATCATGCACATGTGGTCTATCATTATCAAGAGATTTAGTTTGTACTTAATTCCAAGTCAAAAATTGTTGAGTGGGCTACACTGTGCGGTTAGACTAATTTCCACAAATATCGCAAATCCTAAGTCCAGTTCAGGGTCTAACAATACTAGTCAATCTAAAAATATGCAAACCCGATAGAGAAACATGTATGTTGGAGGCAGAAATATTATCAAGCACATGGTTTTTGGTGATTTGTATGAGATTTAATCAGTATTCACCCAGATAAGAAGAAAGCTTCAGAGGCAAAAAAGAACTAACCTTTGAAATAGTCAAGGCAGGGCTCCACTGTTCCTTCAAGATATCAAGGCAAATACTACCATTGCTGTTTATGTTTGGATGAAAAACCTTAGTCCTGAATGCAACCTGCAAGAATCAACCACAGATTAAAAGGTGGCCCTATTAGCAAACCTGAAAAGAAATGGTCATCGTACTATTGGCTTGTTGATCTAACAATTTTTAACCAACTATCGACCATCTCACAAGTTTAAGGTATTAAATTTTGATCGCTGATCACACCCAATTTTACTTTCAAAACGTACACTATATCTGGACAGAAATTGCTGGCCAAGAGTATCAGAATCGAAATAGCTCTATACACATGTCAAACCGCTGACACTGTAAACTGTAGAGCTTTCTTGTTCAAGTAATAAACTTATCAAATACTGAATGTAAAGACATGATGCACAATAAACCTTAGAAAACTAGAAGACAAACATCATCAAGTAAGATCTACTCCGTCAATAAAATAGAGATCAACCAGCTAAGATGTCTATAGCAATCTCTGATATAAAATCCACTCAATACAATAAAATAAATGATGTGTATCGATTCAACAGAATGCTTAAAGACAAACATCTAAAGAAAGAAAATGAAACTAAGACAGAACCACAACAAAACCATCTAGACGGGACATGGTTAATAATCTGGAAAAAATTATCTATATGTCGTGTACCTTTGGAGGTTTAAATGGATAATCAGGGGGAAAATGAATAGTGACTAGAAAAACTCCCCCAGCATATGGACTATCTTGAGGTCCCATTATAGTTGCCTGCCAATGAAACATATCCTCACCAACAGGTCCTGTGTCAACAACATTGAAAATCGTTCATATCTCCATCTAGTACTCACACTTGTGGCTATCCATCAACAATTGAAAATAGAATCAAACAAGAGAAATTAAGTCTGTGTAGTAACTGAATGAGGAACTTGCAGATTACACCTTCGATTTGTGAAATACCTTAACATATAACGAAGGCAATGCCTTAGAGGGAAAAAAAAAAAACTAATTTTTGTAAGTTCACTAAGGGTTATGGATTTAATCAAGAATGGACAAATTCAGATTAGAACCATCTTTTTCATGGATGTTAGTTCAGAGCCCATCCCATACAACAATTTTAAGAACATATAAAAGAAACACCTGAAAAACATTCAACAACTTTGTAAGACTTATAATCACACACTTCAGAAAAATTGTTTCACCTTCTCCGAATTTCTTGAGCTTAACATTTCTCTAAACACTTCATAAAATAAACACATTTCTGGTCTCTAGATGACAGAAACAACCAGCAATCCAGTGATAAAAACACAGATAGAAAACCCCCTTTCAAATAAAAGAAGACACAAAACCCAAAAACATCACAGAACCCAATAATATACAACTCAAAAATCAAAATTAACTTCTCTAACATGCAAGAAATGGCAAAAACAACAAATATCCACAAACCCACATGCTATAAAAAAACGAAACATCGAACAGATGAAATAGAAGAAAACAAAAGATAAAATAAAGGACAAGAGTACCGGCGCTGCAAGAAGTAGGGGGGTCTTTCTGCAAATCCTTCAACTCCTTCAAGATTCTTTTGGAAGCCATCGAAGAAATCAATGAAGTGAAACTCCGATCTGTTGAAGAAGAAGAGCAAGAGAAATATGCAAAACAATAATAAATTAACAAGTGCGTTTTCCACAAGGAATAGCTGTAATTGTGCGTGATAAAATGCGCACGTACTGTGTGAGAGAGAATTGGGGCAAACCTGTGAGAATTGATTAGGGCAAAATTGACTCTTTTTTACCCTTTATTTTATCTTGTGGTTGAAGTGCTGCTCGACAACTTTGCCCTGAATTACATTCACTTTCCACTTCAGGCTTTACTCCAATTATAGAATGATTTTTCAAATTTGTGAAAACCACTTTCAAATCCTTCAAATCAAATTTTCAACATACATACAAAGTTGTAAAAAAATTATTTGATGATGAAGTAAAAAATGATGTATTAAGTAGGTACTCTAGCAATCTAAAAAGGTGATTCAAATCGAGTCGAACAATAAAAAGTTTGGACTTGAATTGTTTACTTTCCCATGGTTTTAAACTCAATTCGAACTGAACTCGAATCGTTTATTTTTTCATGGTTTCAAACTCAATTCAAACTATTATTAAAAAAATTAAACGACTCTAATGTGATCATAAATGACTCATCTTATAATAATATTTAGGTCTAGTTCCATAAAATTCTCAAACTTGAAATTGATAGCACTTGATTTATTTTCAAACACTCTTTTATCAAATAGAAATTCAAATAAGTTGAGAGCTAGTACATATTTTCAAAATATTTGTATTTGTATTAAGTTAGGGGTATGAATAACCATCCAATGATTTTAGTTGATATATTACAAATCAAAATACCCGTTTTTGTTAACTATTTTAAGTTCTGAAGCATTATTTTGTCATAACATTACCTTTTTCTTTTTTCCACAATTTTTAATTATTGACTTGTTCATTAGTTGGGTCAAAGAAATTTCAGTTAAATTCTGAAAACAAATTATGAATTTTTTAAAACCTCTCATATATCTGATCCTCTAAAATAGATTAATCAATAACCAATATATGAGTTTCTAAAATTATTTTGATTTATAAATTGAACTTCATTTCATGAGTTTTGGTCATAAAGCTGATGCAATATTGTTGGAAATATATCAACTGAACTAAATATCTTCCATATTCAGAACAAAACTGAGTAACAAATATGGAGTCACAAATGGTCCGAAGTAGCACTAACTATTAAAATAAGAGAGAGAAGGAAAAACACAGCATTGTAATAGAGAAGACAATACATGAGAATCAAGTAAACGACATAGTAATATACATTTAAAGCATAAAATTTATGAACTCTTTTGGTACAGAGAACATTATTCCAGTTGTCAAACTCCTGCATAACATAGGAAAGATCTCAACGTAAATCGAAGGAGAGACACATCTCACTTGCCACCTAGGGTAGGGAACTGGCCCGGATCCTCGATAGCAGGTGCTGCTTTGGCATTGCTTGTTTCGCTGCCTCCACTGTAACCACCTCGAGAACCACGGCCACGACCACGGCCTCGACCGCCCGAGTTGTAGTGTCTCTCGCCATCAGCAGGCTTCAAGAACTCGTTGATGCTCACAGACTATAGCATTCAAAAGAAAATTCTACTCTTAAATGATGGGTTCATGCATGATTTCAATTCATTTGACTGTATAACCCAAATTGTACCTTTTTGGCCTTTTCATCTCTTTCGGCTAACTCTTTCTTTTTATCCTTCTCAGAACCCTAAACAAATGGACCATTAAATGGTTTGCTACAATAGCTTACAACATTTATAAGCACATTAACTAAAAATAAAGGTTAAGAAGAGAAATAACTATGATTAATGTAGGAAGTTTTATCAAGTGCAGTTACCAGTTTGATGAATATATCATCATTAGCTTTCTTGTTTGAGAGTTGTTGCATGGACTCGAACTCTTTCACATCAACCTTCCTGCTGCTCTCAGTTTTGAGGGCCTGCAAAGCCTTCCTTTTCTCTTCCAGAATCTTCTCATACTCTTCCAATGTCATCTCCTAAAGATGGATAACAAGAAGTCAAGTCAAGGCTAAGGAAGCAATTCTAAGATTTAGTAATTATGAAAGAAATGTAATCCCACAAAACGGCTCCATAGATGGGGTATTAACAATTACACAGATTCCTATCAAAACGCAAAAAAGTTCGATCTAGGTGAAAAAATGACACTGCCGGTCACAGTAAGAAAAGATAAGGCAGGTTCAAGCTCTACAAATCAGTCTACTGATCAGATAAGGCATGAAATTATGCTGTAAAGAGTGAAGACAGACTCTAAGGTTAACACCAAAGCACTATAACCCCCAGGCTAGTTGAGCTTCGTAATCTCACATCAGCAATGGCAACAAGGCATCCAAAATTGTCTCCAAATTAAAGCAAAGGGTTTTAGGATGAGTAATTGAATGCAGTAGACTAGTAGAAAAACAACATGCTACGACCCTTGATCACAAATTTAAAACATATCACATGAACTCGTTAATTTCTTTATAATAGGAAAAAAAAACAGATAGCATAACTCATGGTCCATATAAGAATTATATCATCATTCAATTAAGGACTGCATAATTCATCAAAGTCCTAAACTGAACAATCAATATACAAAAGAGAAAGGGATTCACTAACTTCAAAAGTGACAGTCGTATCATTTTGAGGGATCATCTCAACCAAGATATCCTATATCGAGTCCTAATTACTTATAAAGCATGAATGTTATGTACAGTCTGTGACTATATTAGTGGACGAAGGCATCAAGTTGTTTTAATCAAAATTATCTGACAGTTGAGTTATAACTAGAGTAAGAAAGAATGTGCAGAAAACTCAAAGCTTTAAAATACCAAAAGAAATAACACACCTCAAATAAATGAATAGTTATTTCTAAGAGGTTTGTGTTTAACTAACACATACCATGTACAAATGCACTTTAAATTTATAACAAAATATTTAAAACATATGTTAATTATATACTTATTTATTAACCATGCATATATTTAATATATAAGAATATATTGTATATTCACGTAAAATATGACATACAGCACTAGCTTAAAATAGAATAATCAAAACATTCAAAGATATAGACCAAATTGCTACCTCAGCAAAATTTATCTTAAATTGGTTAAATTTCCAAATTCAAATTTATTCATGTTGCGTTTAGATTGATGAATTTGAAATGAAACAGTTTCAAGAATTCATATGACAAATTAAAGCACACCACACAAGTAATCATCAATTTGCTAGTTACCTTATCCTCAAGTTCCTTCTCTTCAGCTTCATTAATTGCAGCTTCCTTGCCTCCATCTGCTGCAGCATCCTCCTCGCCAGAGGACCTTTCGGCATCCAGAAGTTTCTCACCTTCACCAACAACTCCCTCAGCCACTCTATAGAAAGAAGGTAATAAGAAAACAGTAGCCTAGCAGAAAAGATGAATGTAATGCAGACAGATACATATGAGGGGACACTGCCACTGTATAGTAATTGAGTCTAATGCAAGACAACAAGGAAATACTCACTGAACCAACTCATCAGCTTGAGTTCCCCAGTTCCCTTGGCCAGCTCCCTCTCGTTTTATCTCATGTCTGCACAGAATATAATTTATCTCAGAACAATGCCACAATTATACAAATAACAAAATGGAAACCAAACCAAGAGAAACAAATATGTACCCTTGAACACTTCCACTGCGGCGATCATATTGCCTACGAGGATGGTCACGGTCACCTTCTCTTACTTCTCCATTGTTGAAACCACCTCGGCGACCACCATGGGGAGCCCCACGAGGTCCACCATAGCCACGCCTTTCATAAGGTTTTCCAGCATCAGTCTCATCTGATACGCCTTGACCAGCAGATATTTCCTTGTTTCCATGAGAAAATTCATTGTTGTTTGAGTCTCTGTAGGACCCACTACCAGCACCACGACCGCGACCGTAACTGCGTCCACCACGGCCACCTCGTGCAGACTCAGATTTTGACTCTCTGACTACTCAAATGTACAAGCAAAAGTGTTGGTGAATTTATGAATAGTAAAACATGCAAAACATCGTTAAGAATCAAATCAAATTGATTATAAATTGATAAACGGATTTATAGAATCATAAAAGCAAATAAATCCTCCATCAAATCAGACACCAAATGTGAAAAGATTATACATGCTCTAAATGAAATCAAGAAAATCAGAAATATGGATTCTGACACTTCTGTGCAAAGGCACGTAGCACCCATCTAAAACTATAACAGCATTCTGTTAGAATGATAAACAATGGGAGCAAAGACATGTGTTAAAGACATAATCGATGAACCTATTATTTTACAATAGATACAAAAGTTAAAAACAAAATAATAAAGCAAATCCAGAAGTGACCAAAAGCTAAATTTGTAGGCATCAATTACATGTGACATTTCTTGAAAGGACAAATCTATGCTCAGTGCAACTACGCTGACCTCCTTAAAATTTAAGACTCATCCAATGATATTTTATTTTTATCTTCCTGCCAAACATAGACACAAAGTCAATATAACTCCACAAAATTATAGTGAAATGAGATTTCAACAAAAACCATCACTTCCAAATAACTAATCCAAAACCAAACCAGTTCAATAGACATATTATGTTGATTAATGGTAAATAAAACAAACAAATACACACTTTTAAATAACACAAATTCGATAGTATGTGATCCACATGTTATTAATAAGAGACAAAAACTTCCCCAACAGATGGTATAGTAAAATGGCAACACATACACCAAATTTTAAGTATAACCTTCACAGCGTTTGCTAAAATATGAGTTCACTGTCCATATAAGTAGAGGGAACACTGCAAATTAACAAGAGTTTAAACAAAAATGTATAATTATATAATTACGCATCTCCCTATTTTAATACATAGACAACACCCAGCAAGGTAATGGCTGAGACTTAGATTCAACAACACCAACCACAAAAGCCATCAAACATTATAAACAAAAACCAATTTTTCCTGTTTCAGCTCTGTATCCATACAGGCACACTAGGAAATTCCTGCTTCACAAAAATGATTCAAACAACACCAATAACACTCACCCCACGATTAAAATATCAAGAAAGAAAAGGACATTATCTCAATGCAATAACCATTATTTAAACAAAGACATCATTTCTTCATCATGGTTTCACAAAAGAAGATAAGAGCTCTCACCAGCTTGAGCCGGGGGGAGAGGCTTGGTAGGGAGCTTAGACTGAGCCACGGTCTTATTAATGCGGCTTATCTCCCGCCGCCGCCGGCTTCGCCGACGGTTTCTTCGGCTCAACCTTCTGCTGCTGGGCAGCAATCAGCAGCGACGGATCCTCCGTGTCATAGTCCCCCAGCAAATCAAATGGATTCGCTGTCGCCATTTCTCCCCCCACAGCACCAACAGAAAACCCCTAGCTTTCAGATTACTCACAAGTAAAACCGTCAATCAAGCTCTTCACTCATTGTCGCCGTAAACGAGACATACAGATCTAGAAACGGTGGAGAATATGGAAAGAGGAGAGAAAGTAGGGTTTCGTGGAACCCTAGCCGCAATGCTGAGTTTAAAGAGAGAGAAAGTGAGGAGTGAGAAAGGGGGGGAGAGAGAGAGAGTAGTATGTGTGTAATGTTAATCTGAAATTTGGAAATTTATTGTCGTTTGTCCATGGAGCTCGTGTGCGTGCACTGTTAGATTTTCCTATTAATTAATTTATAATTAATTGGATACTATAAATTAGATTAAATTTGCACATTATATAGCAGGCACGGGCCTCAATAGGCTTTTATGGGCCTTATATTGGAATAATGGTAATAAGCCCATGCTTGTTGGGCCTTTATAATGTATTAAGTAAACTTTGTAATTTCATATATTATATTGGGTTAATTACGTTGCACGAATTTAGGGTATATGCACCAAAACCACTTAACTTAACAGTTAAGACTCATTTAAATTCAGGACATGTTTGGATTTTCTGGAATCCAATCGCTGACATGGAGCTCAAATCATATAAGTTAATTATTGACATATATATTTACGTGTGGATGATGATTGACTCAACATGTTCTGATTTTTCATGCTCCAATTGCTGATATGGAGTTCAAATTATATAAGTTAATTATAAACGTATAAATTTACATTTGGATGATGATTGTATTTGAAATTGCATGTTGGCAATTAACATGTATAATTTGGACTCCACGTAAGCAATAAGAGTTTGAAAAATCCAAACATATCATGAATTGAAAAAAGTGTAAGTTAAATGTTTTTATGTTATAAAGTTAAATGTTTTTATATTATAGTCAAAAGTTCATATTGTAATTGAAATTAAACTCTAAATTCATACATTTTTACATAATTAACCATACATTATATTAGAAGGTTTGTCCATAAGTGAAAATATAACCTTCATTTTTTGTGTAAAAATCACCAAAAAAATTCTTTTGTTCAATTTTCTGACCCTAGAATAATTGAACAATTTTACTTGGTTTGTTTTCACTAATTAGTTTTCATCAAATTTTTCAATGAATTTCAGCTCCCAATTCACATCAATGTATTGTGCAGAACATGTCTCAAACATTAGAGGTCACCAACACAAAAACCAAAAAAAAAAAAAAAAAACATATATTCTATAACTAAATTTTAATTATAGAAACATGGTTTTTCATAGAACGAATGGCATTATGTTTTAAAACAACAACAATATCATCTCTTCTTACAAAAGTAAATACATTCTCAATTTTTCTAAATTTGTAGATAGATCTAGCTAGTTCAGAACATTGAATACAAATGTGGGATGAATTTGGGCTTTTAAAGTCCAAAATTTCCAGACAAAAGATTGTTCTTAACAAGTCGACCAACTGTCAACTATGTAAAATTATAAATTAAACACAGTCCACAAGCAAAATCTACAGAGAAGAAAAACTTATTCAGTTTAATCTTCCACAACCACAAATGGAAACGCCAAGGCTTTATTCACTTCAGGGGCCATTCTTGTCATCCTTGACACTCTTGTCATCTTTGCCGTTCATTTGGGTCGAGTATTGGCTGTTTGACGATGGAGAGTACCCTGGCGCGCTAGGTGAGTATCCAGCACTCGGGCTGTAGACAATCAAAACAAGAAAAGAAGTTTAGAGTGAAATGAATGAAACTAGGGGAATCCTTGGTATTCTGCAGTATGTATGTGCTCACCTGTACTGTGGAGAGCTTGGACTATATCCCGGGCTTACTCCAGAATTATTATACGGGCTGAAAAATTGGATTTCACGAGTTACAAAGCTAATAGTCTGAAAAAACAAATAAGCTTTTAACTGAAGCAATGCCATACTGAATTTACCTGCTAGGACTGTAACTTGGACTCGAAGGAGAATAAGATGGAGATGTTGGTGAATAAGAAGGTGATGTTGGGCTGCAAACAACAGAAACAGTAATATATCAATCCCATGTTGAGTTGCAGGAGAAAAGTAAAATAAAGTGTTAAAAGAAAAACATGTCAATATAACCTTTTCAAGAAATCCTAATTTATCAATTAAATAGAATTAAAAAAGATGGAATCAAAAGCAGGGGTGAACTTGATCACTTGAACATTAAAATGAACCTTGAGCTATCCTTATGTTATCCAGCGTAAGCAACATTCATGCACTAGAACAAGTCTATATTTTTTGACACGTTAGTTTACAATCGTATATACGACAATGTACCACCACCTTTTGACAAATTACCTGTAACTTGGAGATGAAGGACTGTACGGACTTGAAGGTGAGATCTTCAGACTTGTAGGTGAATATGCCAGAGAAGGACTGTACCTAGCTGAAGGGTTGTAACTGGGTGATGTGGGACTGTAGCTGGGTGATGTGGGACTGTAACTTGGTGATGTGGGACTGTAACCAGGTGAAGTAGGGCTATAGGCAGGTGAAGTTGGGCTATAGGAAGGTGATGTCGGGCTGTATGATGGAGAGGTTGGGCTGTATGACGGAGAAGTAGGACTGTAAGAGGGAGAAGTGGGACTGTATGACGGAGAAGTAGGGCTGTAAGAGGGAGAAGTAGGGCTGTAAGCAGGGGATGTGGGGCTATATGCAGGGGAGGTAGGACTATATGCTGGAGAAGTTGGGCTATAGCTAGGAGATGTAGGACTGTAACTTGGAGATGTTGGGCTATAGCTAGGAGATGTTGGGCTGTATGTAGGGGAAGTAGGTGAATAAGACGGGCTGGTGGGAGAATATGCAGGGCTTGTAGGGCTATACCCAGGAGAACTAGGACTGTATGTTGGAGAAGTCGGGCTGTAACCAGGGGAAGTCGGGCTGTAACCGGGGGATGTAGGACTATATCCAGGAGATGATGGGCTGTATCCCGGGGATGATGGGCTGTAGCCCGGAGATAATGTAGGCGAAAAGGCCATCCCATGAACATAAGGAGAAAATTGAGCATCTGAAACAGGTGATAACCGAACATTTGGGCTCAATAAATAACTTGGCGACATCATGCCGTCATGGTATGGGGTTCCCATGTGTGGCGAACGGGCAGGAGTCATGCCAAAATCCAGTGAACCTTCCATATAACTGGGCAAAGGGATCTCAATTGCTTGTTTTAGCATCTCTTCATTCAGATACAATGCACAATCTCCTGTACCAATGGGTGCAAGTTGACCCAACATGATATTCTCAGTGACGCCCCTTAGGTAATCTGTTTCTGCAAAGACAGCAGCATCAAGTAGAATGTCTACTGTTTCTTCAAACGAGCATCTCATCATGGGGCCAGTATCATTACGATTAATGCCATGACGAGTGATGGCCATCAAGTGACCACGATATGTCATGGTATCACACAATATTGCCAAATGTCGATAGTTCACATAAGACCCATCGAAGGATATGACAACGCGCAACTCATCAAGCAAAGATCTTCGAACTGCCTCAATTCCAAGAACTTCAATAACTTCAATCAAGTGATTGCTTGTAGTCCTCTTCTCATCCACATCTTCATGACATATAACAGCTAAAAGATTAACACCTTCTGTGTCCAGCATCCACTCGTTCTCTGCCTTGAATCCATCATCCTCGTCAAACTTATTCAGCTTGCTGTTCTTTATGAACACCTTGTTGATATCTGGTATTCCTCGAAGAGCCATTTCTGTAAGCATGTTGCTCTCGATCTTTTTTAGGAACACATCATCCTCAGCCGATTCATCATTCAATTCACCCTTGGGGGCTTCATCATTCATGATACGAATACGAAGGATAAGCTTTTCAGCATTATCATCATTGAATATGCACGTCAGATCATCATCAAATTCAAGATTTATCTTCTCTGCGATATCTGCCATGCTGAGTTTCTTATCCACCATCATTTCTCTGTTCAACTCTATGCGGAGCAACCAAGGAGAGATCTTGTCAGGATCAATCTCTTCGTCTGGCATCTCATAGTAGGATTTAACAAATTCAACATCTTCCTCAATGATAGTGCTCATAGGATCTGGATCATACCATACCTCTGTGGCTTGTGTCACACTACGTAGAGTAGTATATTCTAGAGCACACTGGACATTTTTGGCCCTCTCCTTAGTTTTACTCACATCAGGCTTCAAGTACACAGAGAGAGAGGGTGTTTTAATTTTCTTAGCAACATTTATAATCTCCCTCAACCTCGGTACACCTAAGGTAACATTCTTGGCACTCACACCAGCATAATGGAACGTGTTAAGAGTCATCTGAGTAGCAGGTTCACCAATTGATTGTGCAGCAACGCATCCTATCATTTCTCCAGCTGCAACAAGTGACTGCAGAAAACGAGATTCTATCTCACCAATAACCCATTCAAAAGCTTCGCGGGTAAGTCTGTACTCCTTCAAAACCCTTTTACTTGCTAAAGCACTGCGAAGCAATATATTGAAGAAAAGAGTAGCATTCTTCTGGGCTTCCATACTCAGATAATCATCACCAACAACCACCTTAAGTCTTTCTTGTAACTTATCAACAGCTTCCACAATCTCCATTGGGTGCATATCTGAAGGCCTTCGGAAATCAACTTTAAAGGTCTTTTGTGCATTTAAGACAAGCCTCTTGATATTAACAGGCAGGGGCCAAGAGTTGTCACCCGTGGTTGCAATCTCTGTCCCAAGTTGATACCTGTCAGCTTCAAGTTTCTGAACCTCTGCATCAAACACACTGCGAATTTCACGAATAGTTTTTAGATCTTCAACAGCCTCAGGCAACATGTAGTTAGGATTCCAATTTGGATTATCAATCTCATATTTATATATGTCATTGAAATTTGCTTTCTTCAGCTTCAGTGACTCCAGTGGCTGTGATTCAATCCAAACTGCATCCATACCATCTTCCCCATAGAGAAATTGAATCACATCGCCTAAGGAATTCCTAACAGTCCCATCATACTTAACCATGATATCTTCCATAGCCTTCACCAATCGCCTCTGGATATATCCAGTCTCAGAAGTTTTCACTGCAGTATCAATAAGACCTTCCCTACCACCCATGGCATGGAAGAAAAACTCTTGAGGACTCAATCCCCGAAGGTATGAGTTCTCCACAAACCCACGACTTTCTGGACCATAATCATCTTTGGTGAAGTGTGGTAAAGTACGATCTACAAATCCGAAAGGAATTCGTTTGCCTTCAACATTCTGCTGCCCCACACATGCAGTCATCTGAGAAATGTTAATAAAACTTCCCTTAGATCCTGCAGTAACCATAGCCTTGAGGTTATTACTTTCTGACAAGCTCTTCTGGGCACTACTTCCAGCATCATCACGGGCCTTATTCAACACCTAAAGGCACAAAACACATATCAGCCACCAGGGATTATCAAGCTGTTGGAAGTTGGAACAAGCAAACAAAAATGTTCAATCAAACCTGATTCACTCTGTTTTCAAAGGACTCCATCATTGTTCGACCAGGTTCAGCCTCCAACTGCTTTTCTTGAGCAGCCCTAATAAGGTCATTCACCTGGTTCTTTGCATTAGAAATGGTTTCAGTGATCTTCTTCATTGTGGAATCATCAGCAATGGTATCACCAATTCCTATGCTAAACGCATTCTGTAAAAGCCAATAATTGACGAGCCATTGTGTATGTCCCAAAAATTTGCGAGCTGCATCTGGGCCCACCTCTTCCCTGGAGCCATTAAATAAACACAAAACAACAATGAAGGATCTTTAGTTGGTTAACATCCAAAAGAACCATTATCATGGTCAATTTATTTCAAGTTTAGTCAAACAGCTACTAGATGCTACATTACCACATCAAGCTATGTACCAATACCAAAGTGGAACAAGAACCTGAATTAACTTTAAACTAAATTTCATAAAATGCTCAAGTGTCCAACAATCTAAAGTGGAACAAGAACCTGAATTAACTTTAGCAGGTTTCATACAATATGAAGCAGGATTCCAAAATGGCAGACATTTTCATGCACCACAAATCTTGGTTCTACCAATCAAGAATTTATGGTTTTGTATAACAGGGAAGCATCACATTTAATTTAACATTGTGTAATGTACAACCAACTAACATTTTCTAAATCTATGTATAGTGAACACACTAAATGTTTCTGTAAAGATGCCAGGAATTCAACATTCAAAACCATTCTTCACATAAGATCTCATGCAGTTTAGCACTTTTGATAAACAAGATTTAATACGTCTTTACTTGTGGGCTAAAGGAGCACTTTCTTAATATATTTCCAGGAAGACATGCAGAAAACTTTTCCCACAAAAATTATGCAATCAGAGAACACATTGCAAGATCAATATTATGAATTCCATCAACGATTGTTTTGCGTCTTATTACTCAAAGAATATTACTCCCTCCACCCCACATAATGGCTCAATTTTACTCCACAAGGAGTTTAAGGCAATAGTGTAATAGTAAAAACTACGGTCTTTAATGTAGAGGATACTGATAACCAATACTAACTGAAGTGGGAGTGCATTGATGGTAAAAGAATCAATTTTACAACTTAAGGCTTTGTTTAGGGACATCACAAGAATAAGAGCAATAAAAAATTGGTATATAAGGGGGTACAAAGGACTTTCAACCTTTAAATCTATGTAATTTCCGTTAGTTGTTACACTTTCTAAACAAATAAGTTGCAGCTAATGATTTAGATAAAAGAACTAGAAAAGAACAAACCATATAACGTGTATCAGACTTCCAGTGGATGTCCCAAGTGTTTTCTTGCATAGAGTGCCAGAAAGTAACTCTCCTTTCTCTATTCGTACTTGAGTATCCCCGGGAGTAATAAATCCCTTTTCAGTTTCCTGATGCCATGCTGAATACCTTAGCAGATTTATCTGTCTTGGTATAATTAAATTAAACACTTGCTTTCCCGTCCAAAGAGGCCTAGGTTTCAGAATTGCTGGAGCAGGTACTTTGCCATCAAAATCCTCCCACCACATCAGGGTGTTCATAAAAACATCCTGCATATGACAAAGACAGCAATTTCATAAACAGCTGGATACTTTACTGGTATACTACTTAAACAAGAGAAGACCAGAAGTTACTTTTTCAATAAATGTATCTCTCTTTGTAATTTTGCGACATCCTAAAAGTGTATCCTGCACAATTCCCATCACAGGCCGATTTGCTTGGGGTGAGACAATGCATTTTGGGACCATCATCAGTTCCAACACTTCAGCTCTAGTTTCAAATGACTGGGGGACATGCATGTTCATTTCATCCCCATCAAAATCAGCATTGTAGGGTGACGTAACAGACAGGTTCAAGCGGAAGGTTGAGTAAGGCATGATCTTGATTCTATGGCCCATTATGGACATCTTATGAAGACTCGGTTGCCTATTGAACAAGACAAAATCTCCATCATTTAAGTGTCGCTCCACCTGCACAATTAACGACAGAAATGAGGCACATAATAAGCACTCAATTGCTGGAACATTCTTATGCATAGAGCATAGATTCTCACTTTGTATCCAAGTTCTAGATGTTGATCACTGCTTTTCTTCAAGTACCGGAGATCAAGCCTCTGTCCGTCATCCCTAATAATATACTTTGCACCAGTTTTTCCAGGAGGAGGATGAGGTCCATTTTCCACAAGCTCCTTCAACCTTTTTTTATAAATAAAATTCTGCTTTAGAAAATTTTAATTGGAACAGAAGGGTAAAAATCAAAGAACATAGCAAAAAGTCAAACCTTTCAATGTTATATGGAGTCACAGTTTCTGGATATGTGAGATTTAGGGCAATACTCCAAGGTACACCCAGTTGATCTATATTGATGGTTGGGTCCGGTGTGATAACAGTCCGAGCTGAAAAATCTACTCTCTTGCCCATCAGGTTACCCCTGATCCTACCTTCTTTTGCCTTCAGCCTGCTACATATTGATTTGATTGGCCTCCCAGATCTTTGTGTAGCCTAGAGTACACAAAGGTGATCCGTTGGCTAGATGGTACTCAAGAATATAATACATAGAATCAATAAGTAGAAGACATACCCTTGGTTGTCCAGGTAAATCATTGTCAAAATATGTGGCAACATGGAACTGCAGAAGCTGTGCAAACTCTGAGATGATGTGCGCAGGAGCCCCATTTCGCTCCTGTCTCTTCAAGTTTTCATTGTGCCTTATGATCATTGCCAGTTGATGAGTTAAATCATCCTGCATTAAGAGTACAAAATTCAGATTCTTCACAACTTAAAAGCCAGAACCTAGAAAGTGGCACTGCAACTTCATCAATTTTTGAATGAACAGACCTGACATACTTATTTGACCCACAGAAATATCAAACGTAGTCTAATAATTCAGGGTAGTACAAGCCAGTGAAAAATGTAGAGATCAAGTGGAAAAAGCATGCCTCACTCCTGGATGAAGTATCCATCATTACAGAAGGTCTGACTGGAGGAGGAGGAATTGGAAGAACTTGAAGAATCATCCAGTCTGGGCGTGCATATTTTGGATTCAAACCCAATAATTGACAATCTTCATCGGTTATTCTTTTCAGAATGCTAAGAACCTGAAATGAATAGCAATAAAAAGATACTAGGATTAGCAACACGCATCAACCTATGTAAATGTCCCCTTTTTTTCCTTGTGATTGTGGTATATGATACCTTCTCTGCAGAGAGAAGTTGTTTCCTTTCTACAGGTTCAGGCATCTGCTCAGGGTCATCATTTTTCTTCTTTTGAATCTTGTATTCCGCAACCATCTTCATCCCATCAATAGAAATTTTCGGCTGCTGAGCACCACACCCACCCCTACTTTTCTTTACAGGTTCTTCAGTATCATGTCCGTGCCCATCAATGTCATCGCCTCCCTCACATTTGGATTTGTTTTTGCATGCATCTAATATCTTCTTTAGTCGATTTTTAGGGTTCCTTATTCTCATGGCTTGCTTGAACTTTGGCTCATCCTATGAAAGATAAAACGCCTAATGAATAATAGTAGTAGAAAATGAACTATTGCTGGTGGAGTGCCTCAAACATGTACCTTATTTCAGGAAGAATTCATGCGTTTAGAGCACTCCAAAAAAATAAAAAAGTAATGGCTTTTATAGGAAAGACATTCTGACATAGCAACAGATGCATACAGATTACAAAACACATCAAGCAGTGTCTAATACATCATTATGCATTTTCATATAAGCAAATCCAACTTATGTAGGTATCACACCAAACTTCAATCATAAGTTAGGTAAGCTGCAAGTGTCTTGGTTTCACAATATTCACAGCATTATGGAAACAAGTCACAGCCCAAGTGGACGCTCTAAAACTCTGAATTTAAAGGTTAATCGTTTAAACATATTTATAGCAGTTTTTCATCAGATATACTTTGATTTGTACACGACATCTTCATGTACCATACCACGAAAAACTCAGAAAATATTAGATTTTTCCAATACTGAATTGATGTTTGGACTACAAAAGGTTAAAAAGTTTTATAAACAGCAAGATTTTTAAAAACAGTAACAATACTTCTTAATGTTAAACTAAGCATCATATTTCTCCGCAATTGTGTATTATTTTTAAAGGCCATCATTTAGAAAATCTTAGTCTCTTGGTATGCAGAATGGGAAGGTTTTTTAAATTGAAAACTCCACAATATGTCGCCAAACAATGCAATCAACGTGATCACATCATGAGTTATACCTCAAGATAGAAGCTAAGAAGTGCATATTAAAGTTGAGGTTTGTGAAACTAAAATTGCTTCCAACTATAATAAAAAAGGGTGACCACATGAAAGATATGTATACATTTACATCAAAACCGGCATTTGACCATTTTCTTACACTCCATAAATCACAACATAAAACTTAGATCAAATATACAATTGATTGCCATTATTTGTTTCAAATCAATAATAGGCATAGGCATTTGAATTTCATTTATAAAATCCTAAGTCAAATCAATCAAAATTAATGTTCATACATGAGTACACTTCTCCTGGCAATTAAGATTCAAAAAGACCAAACTTCTCCTTTCCTTGTCTACATAAATACAAGTCATTAAGCTGCACAAAAAATGTTCTCATCAAACAAAACACTGATGAAGAACCATGTTTTTTAAAGAAACTCAACCTTTAGTGGAGCTCGATTTGAAAAATTAAGCAATGATCATTCAATAATGTTCAATCAACTAACTCGGACATGAGACAAACCTCATCAGCCAAAATCTTGGAGCAATTGAAGCAAACACTACGGAGAATACTAAGCACGGTCTTCATAAATCCAATGTGAAACATCGGTTTCGCGAGCTCAAGGTGACCAAAGTGACCGGGGCAATCAGCCATATTAGCCATACAGGTCTCGCACTTCATCTTCCGGTCAATTGTTCCGAGCCGCGGGTCGCTCAAACCGCCAATCTTCGGCTTCCCTCTCTCCGTCGTCTCGCTGTGCTCTATATGCACAACCGACATTTGTCTCTACAGAAACAAATCCACAGAGACAGCATTATTGACTGAGTCAAAGAAAAACCACTGCCAACTCAATCATTACTAAACTGAACAAGAAATATAGCAAGAATTACAATTTCATCGGGGCTGAGTATGCCGAATTGGACAACGCGGACTTTAGCGACCTCCGCCGGAGAAAAGGGGAACCGCAGATCCATTGTGGCGGGGCGACTGGAATCTAGGGTTTCTGGATACTTGTGAGACTTTGGATTCAAGAAAAAAAGGATTTCTCACTAAGAATTCTCTTCAATTTTCAGTTTTATTGGGTAATTTGAATGGTTTTCAGTTGTGTTAAAGTTAATTTTGTTGAAATAATTTTGATTTGGGGGATTTGTGTTTTGGCTGCGCTCCTTCAGAAAGAGGAGGCTGTGAACGAAACTGAAAAATGAGGGCATAGAGTGGTATTTATAGAAGGAATGCACCCTTGATATTATGCGGTGTTTGGTTATGGGTATATGTCCATCTCTATTGGATGTGGAATAAGTATTTCGTTTTCTTTTTCTTTTTTTTTTCCTCTCTTTCGGAAAAATATTTACATTTTTTATTTGATAAACATTAAAAGGATGAACAATAAAAAGAATTAACAACTAATGTTACATTGGAGATAAAATATGTGATTACCATTTTTTCGTAGAAAAACCAAAATACTTATTGAATGTGACTAAAAAGGATATGTTTTCTTATAGGCTTTTAAGTCAAATTAAATGGTATTGTTTTTCTAAGGATGTAGGATACACATTTTCTTTCTTACTCCTTTTTTTTTAATATGATAAATTATATTTATACCAAAAAATAATTATAGTTTATGTTATTTGGGGACGA
This sequence comes from Scutellaria baicalensis, assembly GCA_005771605.1. Taxonomy (NCBI): domain Eukaryota; kingdom Viridiplantae; phylum Streptophyta; class Magnoliopsida; order Lamiales; family Lamiaceae; genus Scutellaria; species Scutellaria baicalensis. The sequence goes on from CM016722.1 coordinate 49,557,569, forward strand.
TTTAAATTTGCCACCTGTACTATTCCAGTTTTATATCAGTGAATGTCTAAACTCAAAAAATAATTCAAATACTTTGGTTGCTACCTAAACTCAATTTTTGACACATTTTCCGATCAAACATAGCCACCGAAAAACTTGAAAACACAATATATCTTCAAACATTGATTAAAATGCATTAGTCATACACAAAAAAATGGTCTCCTTTTGAAGTCAAATAATATTTTCCAAGTTAATTAAAGGATTCTAGTTTGATTTAAATTTGAATAGTACAAAATTCATTTAATATTGTAAAACGGGTATTGTTCGATTCATGATCAGATCAAATGAGAATCAAGAAATCAACTTGTGTTATGATTTGACTTCCAATATGAGTTATTTTGGCATAAAAAGCATGCAATTTCTAACCGATGTTTAGAGATGAATTGCATGATTGAATTTACGACAAATTTTGGTAAGAAAATATTTAAAGAATTTAGTTTGGGGTAGCACCCGAAAAATTTTGAAAATAATAGCTAGTGATTTTGAGAAAAATTTAAGTTAAGATACTTCCTAGAAAAACACAGAGACTCATGTAAATAGATATCACATATAATTTCGTAAGACGGATTATTTTTACCAATAAATTAAAAAAAAAATTATATGTCAATTTTAAAGCTTAAGAAAGTGAAAAATATATACGGGATCATTCTATGGCAGGCCCAATAACAAATTTAAGTTGGGCTATTATCACCCAAAGCCCAGTAAAACATTCCCAAGTACAACGCATTTGGATCTTACCACGACTAATTTGCTCGGTTTGTTTCTTAGTCTCTTCTTCTTAACTAGGAGTACTATTTAACCCGTGCGCGTGCGATAAATTTTAAAATAAATATTTTTATATAAATACAATGTAAATAGAATTATATATATAATAATATGTTTAAATACATATAAAATATAGGAATTGAATGAAATTGAGTAATATATCTTATTCAATATTGATATTGGTAATGTAATTTAATAAAATCTAAAAATTTTGTATAGAATAAATCTTGTTACATATTTTTTATTAGTTTTTATTGTTATAAAATGTTGAAAGTGATTGAAAATGTCTATATTAAAACTATTAATATAAATTTATAAGGACAAAAATAACTAAAAAAAAATCTTACAAATTACAAATTTGGAACCTTTTTATTATTTACAAATTATGGTGTTCTTATCTCACTGTCACACCGTATTTTTTATACATCAAAATTTTTACTTCTAAAACAAAAACATATAATTGACCACGACTACAATTGTTTTACTTCAAGAAAAGTCCGACATAAGATTTTAAATTATAATATTTTAATATTCATTATTAAAATAATACATATTGTAATATATATATATATATTTATATTTATATTTATTAAAAATGATTATAAGGTGATCAAATTGAATTACATCAATATAAATTGCTAATTTTTGAAATATATTATGTGATATTTAAGTTTAATAGTTGACTTATATTGCAATATATGGTATCAACATGTGTAATATTACATTGAGGTAATATTTTTGATTTATTAATATTTTTCCAAATATAACTTGAGAAATCAACCTTACCATATATATTTTACAACAATATACACTATATATTTTAAGAAATAAATAAATAAACTAAAAAACTCATATTACGTGCATATACCAATTATTATTATTTCAACTTTTTTTATTAATATAAGTTAGATGAAAAAAGTGGATACTACTGATAAATTTGAGTTTTATTAATATTTAAATTCATCATTATTTATGCGATTAATAATATTGAATTTATCATTATTAGATACTTACAAATAATATTAACATGTATATATAAACAAAAAAAGATCAATGATGTCTATATTTCAAGAAATTTGAAAAGTATATAATTTTTTTTATTTTATATTTGACAAAAGAATAATTAACAATTAAAATTCAGAATTTACATATAATTCAAAGTACAAAAAAAACTGAAAACGCTAATACAACTCTAATTTCATTCATTATATTTACACATCTATAAATCAAAATAAATCAGTACATATTTAATCTTAACAACATGGATGGTGCATCATTTGAGAGCCAAATCCAAAATCGGATTTATTTTACCTAACATATTACCTTTCAAGTCTTCACTATCTTGAATGCTAAGTCAAAATCAATTAATATTTTTAAAAAATTGGTGAATATGTACTCTCAAGTCGCAAGCCTAAGATTTCTTCAGTTACTACTGGCCTGCATATAAAAAGTGATAAATGCTTTTATAAAATTAAATTATATTGAAGTAAGAATAATCCATATATAATACTACGATGATAAAAAAAAAAGTAAAATAAAGATCATATAAAAAATCAAAAATAGATTAAATTTATTTTATCATATAGATTCATCATTCTATTTTTATTTATAGTATGTGGCTTTTGGATGGAAAATTATTGTCATATTGTATTAGACAATATTTTTATTTTATATAAATAAAGATAAAAATGTATTCATCCTTAACATCAAATGTTTATATATATGCATAACAAATTATTTAAAATTTTAATAAACACAAATCACATAAAAATTATATTTCTCAATTATGAATATATATGAATTTTATTAATATATATATATATACACACACATATATTCCATAAATCATACAAATGTCATCTTACATTTCTATGTGATATGTTATTCTAATTAGATATTATTTACGAAAAAAATAATCAATATAAATATTTCCTTTAATAAATAGCGTTTTTTAAGTCATAAATAATTAAGTAGACATATGTAAAAGTGAAGAAAGATGTGTCATCTTGAAACAAAATTTGTGGAGTGATCAATTATAATATATATATATACACATATTATTCATTTGAATATTAAAGCATATCTATATTTATATTATTGTAAATGATCAATGTTTATATTATTGATGATATGATGTAAATAATATTTATATACATTATTTAAATCATATCATAAATATATCAATTGAAATTGAGCTTGACTCCTGTGAGACCGTCTCATGTGTGACGGCACTGGCGCACGGTCGTGTGATGGGATACGGTCGACCGTGCGCCGAAACACATACTTATAGCACTAAAAAACATATTTATAGACAAAAATCACATACTTATCTCGATCATGCCATGAGACTTGACCGTGCGCCACAGATTGCTCACGCGAGGCACGGTCTGTCCCAAGGCAAGGTCGTGAGCGAGAAAAAAAAATCACATACTTATTATTGAAAAAGACATACTTATACACTGCACTCACGCACGGTCGTGTCCTGGGACACGGTCGACCGTGCGCGAGTGTCGTCGCATGTGAGACGATTGCATATAAGTATTTGTGATTGAAATTTGATAATCAAAGTTGACTTACCATTTAGAAAAATATGTGGATTTTTTTTTTTTTGTCATATCACTTCCATAGATATATACATCATCATATTAAAATCATATGATAGATAATATTTCATTTGCATTTAAATTCAGTTATATATTGTATCTTTTTATATGTTAGTAGAAATTAAATACCATTTATCATTTTCATTTATTTAAATAATGTAATTATTTATTTAAATTGAAAGGTGTATCCATACATAACATCACTAAATTTTTTTCTTGCCTAAATAATTAAGTTTAACTTTCCTTATAAAATAGAATGCAATTAATATACTTAATATAAGTATATAAAATAAATATATAATTTTTTTACATAAATAAAAGGTGGTTTTAGGCGAGAAAATTATTACTTTCTTTTTTTGGAAATGTTTGTGTTTTTATATATATATATAAAGATAGAACAATTACTACAATAGATAAATTGAATTAAACTAAAACCATTATATATACCGTGTATTATACGATATGTTTTTAAAATTAATATTATTAAAAAATTAACATATAAATGTAATATATTTGAGTAAGATATAACAATACATCGAAGACACATGCTACATAAAAAACACTACTTAATGAAAGAGAAGGACTTGGGTGCCCCCGGGGCACGGATCCTAGATCCGTGCCCCCAACCCGCTCCAAGATCCATATGTTTACATATATATTTGTGTGCCCTAATTTTTCTTCTCTTATTCTTCTTCTCCTCCATTTTCTTCTGCTGCTTTCATTTCCTAGCCTCCTTCTTCATCTTCTTCTTCTTCTTCTTCATCTTCATCATCTTCTTCTTCTTCTTCTTCTCTCCATCTTCCAAATTTCCTAGCTTTCCTAGCGCTCTTCTTCTTCTTCTTCCAAATTTCCTAGCGGTCTTCTTCTTCTTCTTCTTCTTCTTCTTCTTCTTCTTCTTCTTCTTCTTCTTCTTCTTCTTCTTCTTTAATTTTCACATATTTCCTAGCGGTGGATTACGATTGGCTCGTGAAATTTGCATGATTTGGTAGATTTGAAAGATATTAAAATTGTGAAAAAACTTGGGTATTGTTGACGATATTGAACAAAATCGGCATATATTTGTGTTGATTTGTAGAATATTAATGTAGAAAGTGGCTGGAATCCATGCAAGATAAACATGCAGTAGAATTGCATGTCCAAAAGTTAAGTTTTTGAATAAAGAGAAACAACAACAGTTTTGGAAAGCGTTGTTAAAGACCCGCTGTTGTGTATCATAAAAGGCGCGTTTCTTACTTAAAGAAACGCATTTTCAGGATGAACGGAAGTCGGGTTTTCTCACTCCAGGAAAAGTCGCACTTTCACTAATAGAAGCGCGTTTTCCTCTCAGCTCATTAGTGTTATTTCAGGCGGCCAATCGGAGCTCGACGCGTGGCAAGAAAAACGGGTAATTCGGTTGGAGTTGCAGGCGATCAAGAAACAGAGCCTCAATCAGCAGTTTTCAAGATCTTCTCCTGGATTCGATAGAGATCCGTTTTACTTGATTCTTGTTGCGTTTTGTAGCTTATATATAGGGCTTGAAAGGGTTGTTTTCATTACGAATTGACATTTAGTTTTGAGAGAGAAATTGTGCGAGGAAGAGTGCTAGTTGATCACATATTAAGTGATTGTAATCTGCAGATTTGCAGAACTTTTGTGTTCTTGATTTCTTTGGTTAATGAGATTATCCCCTCCCCGTTTATCCCGTGGATGTAGGCATTGAAAGCCGAACCATGTAACCCTTGGTGTGCTCTTGAATTTCAGTTTTTACTTTGAATTCTTTACTTGAGTTTTCTTTGTTGTTTGTGGTGTTCTTCAAAGGTTAGGTGATTTGGTGTAATTTCCTAACAATTAACAAAATCATCATATATTTGAGTTGATTTGCAGAATATTAACAAAATCATCATACCATAAATACTTGAAAGGTTGTGTAATACCACATAAGCATACGTGTAATACCTTAAAGATATTCAGGTATTACCTTAAAGATATTTATGTAATACCTGAAAATTGAGTATCAAATACCTTAAATGTGAGTATGAATGTGTAATACCATATAGATAAAAATGTAATACCTTAAACATATTTATGTAATACCTGAAATATATTTTATGTAATACTTTAAGGATAAATATGTAATACCTTAAAGTTTAAACAGTAATACCTTGAAGCTGAATATGTAATACCTTATACTCAAAAGCAGTAATACCTTAAAGGTGAGTATGCAATACCTTATACTCAAATATGTAATACCTCAAAGGTGCATATGTAATACCTTATGTTTTAAACTCAATACCTTAAAGATAAATGTGTCATACCTTAAAAATGTGTCATACCTTAAGAGTATACACGTAATACCTTAAGAGTATACACGTAATACCTTAAGAGTATGTGTATAATACCTATCACTGAATGGAATCTGGTGTGCGCAGCATAGCTGCAGACGCGCGTGGGGGCGCGTGGGCGCGCATGGAGATGGCCCACGCGCCGGGTCAGGTTGGGGGCACGGATCTAAGATCCGTACCCCGGGTGCACCCAAGTTTTAAATTATTATCATATTCATATGACTTAAAAATATTTGTATTGTCAATTTGTAGGTAATACATACACTTTAGCCATATTTTTAAATTAAAATACATTATATTTAGTATTTTTTATTAATATTTATTAACATAAATTAACATCTCATTTTCTATTAATATTTAATATAATGTATATTGATATATTCGTATTAACATATATTAATTAGCAATCAATAATTTTGTTGAATTTCATTGATTTATTTATATACTCACGTGACCTAAAAAATATATGGACGTAATATTTTTATTCATGATATGCTTGATTTATTTAAATTTATAATGATTATATTTATTAGCAATTAGTTTATACATATTAAAATGTATTGCCTTATTAAAATAACAATCAATTCCTATATTAAAATATCTTGACTAAAATTTAATAGGTTACAAATTGTTATTAATTATCATTAAAATTTCATAGGCTACTAATTATTAGAAATTATAAATTTTATATATATATATATATATATATATATTAAAAATTTGTGTGAAAATTTGGAATAACCATAGAGTTAGAGTGACATGTATCCTCTAGTGGTTATTCATTCAGTATATACTAGTATTATCATTAAAATTTCATAGGTTACTAATTATTAGAAATTATCACTAAATGAATTAAATTATAAATTATATATATATATATTAAAAATTGTGTGAAAATTTGGAATAATCATAGACCAGAGTGACATGTGTCCTTTAGTGGTTATTCCTTTAGTATATACTAGTATATATCCCGTGTATCACATATGATTTGTTAAAATTAATATTATTAAAAGCTAATATAAAAATGTAATATATTTTGAAAAAATAATAATAAGACATTGAATACACATGTTAGATCAAAAATGTTAATTATCGAAAATTATTTTCATATTCACATGGCTTAAAAAATATATGTATCAACAATTTGTACGTAATACATATACATTAGCAATAATTTTAAATTAAAATTAAAGTAGAATTAAAATATATAAAATACAATATATATATATAGTATTTTTTTATTAATTTTGATGAACATAAATTAACATCTTATATTCTATTAATATTCAATATATGTATATTTACATTATCATATGTTATCATTGTTGAGAAATGAAGAAAGAGAGAGAAAAGATATTTTCATTCCACTTTGCAAAACTGAAGTACACGCATATATATAGATACAAGAAGAACTAGAAGCTTCCTTGCTGAGCAACTAACCTAACAACTATAACTACCAAGATGACATGGCATAACTGCCAAGATGACATGGCAGCAGCATACAATCAAAAATGAAACAAAGAGCAAACCCTAGCAACTATGCATGTGAGTGCATGTGTGCGTGTTAAGTGTAAACACTAATATGCTCCATCGCGTTGTTAGCCAGGATCAAGATGAACCGATAATTTGCGTTGAAGAGAGGAAAACCGAGACGCTGAAAGAGGCTTAGTAAGTATGTCTGCAACCTGGAACTCAGAAGGCACAAACCGAACATCAAGAGCTCGATCTTGAACCTTTTCCCGAAGAAAGTGTACATCCATCTCGATGTGCTTGGTACGAGAGTGAAAGGTAGGATTGAAAGCAAGCTTAATGGCTCCCATGTTATCACACCATAACACCACCGGTTTCTCAATAGGAATCTTTAACTCAGCAAATAATGATTGAAGCCATAGAAGATCCGTGGTGGCTAAGGCAAGAGATCGATACTCCGCTTCAGTACTACTTCGAGCAACAACACTTTGCTTCTTGCTGCACCATGTAAGCGGATTCGAGCCAAGGAAAATGCAGTAGCCGCTGGTACTCCGGTGATCATCAATCGAGCTCGCAAAATCCGCATCCGCATATCCTTCCAACACCATTCTAGGCACAGGTTTGAACATGATGCCAGCATGTTGAGTACCCTGTAAATAGCGAAGAACCCGTTTGCAGGCAAGCCAATGTTTGGTAGATGGTTGATGCATGAATTGGCTAAGCTTATTCACCATATAAGCAATATCAGGACGCGTTAGGGTTAGATATTGAAGGCTGCCTACAATGCTTCGATATAGGGATGGTTGATCAAACGAAGGTCCATCAAGAAGAGATAGCTTGAGACCCGTGAGATAAGGTGTAGGACTCGGTTTGCAGGAAGATAAACCTGCCTGATGAAGAATGTCCCGTATATACTTGGATTGAGACAAATGAATTCCAAGAGAACTTCTATGTGCTTCGGTCCCCAAAAAATAACTCACCTCTCCAAGGTGTTTGAGAGAAAACTTGTCATTGAGCTGAGTTATAAGAGCATTAATCATAATAGAATCATCCCCAGTCACTAATATATCATCTACATACACAATAACAATAAGCATTTTACCATCCTTATGCATGTGAAATAGAGATGAGTCAGTCATGGATCTTTGAAGACCAAGAGATAAAAGATAGGCTTTGAGTGTATCATACCACGCCTTCGGAGCTTGTTTGAGACCATATAAAGCCTTAGATAATCTGCAAACATGCGTAGGAAATGTAGAGTCAACAAAGCCCTCGGGCTGAGACATGTGAACCACTTCCTTAAGATGACCATTAAGAAATGCATTGTTGATGTCCACCTGTTGTATAGACCACCCTTTTGTAACTGCAAGAGTGAATATTAATCTGATCGTCAAAGGTTTAACCACGGGGCTAAAAGTATCAAAGTAATCCACACCGGCATGTTGTTCAAAACCCCGAGCAACCAATCTAGCCTTGTACTTACTTACACTGCCATCCGGATTCCTCTTAACCCTGAAAATCCATTTATTGGTAATAGGAGTGATGGACGGATGAGCAGGAACCAATTCCCATGTCTTATTAGACTGCAAGGCTTTGAATTCCTCTTGCATTGCAAGATTCCAATGAGGAGAGGACAATGCTTGAGCAACTGTAACAGGTTCATGATCAAGCAAGCTAGTATGAAAAAGCTTAGGTTTGAAAATTCCATTTCTGGATCGAGTAAGCATCGGATGAGTTGAAATAGGATGAGTTGAAATAGGATGTGATGAAATAGAACGACTAGAATTAGAAGGAGGAGAAGGAGAATCTGTTGAGGGAGAGCTAGAAGAGGAATTGGAAGAACTAGACTCTGAAATTAAGTAAGGAGGTGAAGGAGTAGTGTTAAGGATAGGAAGAGAAGAAGTGATGTTAGAAGAAGAATGAGTATCAGATGTGAATGGAAATAAAGTGGCGTATGGAAAGTCTTGCTCATTAAATGCCACAGTCCTTGCAATGTACAATCTACCACTTGGATGTAAACACCTATATCCCTTGTGAGTAACACTATAACCTACAAACAAACACTTTTGACTCCTAAATTGAAGTTTGTTAGAGTTGTAAGGCCGCAGGTAAGGGAAACAAGCACATCCAAAAGCTTTGAAAAAATGATAATCAGGATCCTTATGATAGAGCTTAAAATATGGAAATTGACCATTAAGAAGAGGAGTAGGAATCCTATTTACTAAGAAAACGGCTGTTTGGAAAGCATCCCACCAAAATTTTAATGGAAGAGAAGAATGGCTAAGTAAAGACAATCCCATTTCTGTAATGTGTTGATGCTTTCTCTCTACCAATCCATTTTGAGAATGAGTATATGGACATGAATATCTAAACCCAATGCCAAGACTCTGAAGGTAAGATTTAAGAGTTATGAACTCACCTCCCATATCACTTTGTAAGACCTTAAGCTTAGTACCAAAAAGCCTCTCAACTAAGGGATGAAATTGTTTAAAGATGGAGGCAACTTCAGATTTAGCATGCAGTGGGTAAATCCATGAAAACCTAGTGAAGTCATCTACAAATAGAACATAATACCTATAACCATCCCTACTACACTCAGCTGCAGGACCCCAAACGTCGGTATGAACTATTTCTAAGGGCTTAGAAGTGGTATGAGCAACAGATTTAAAGGGCATTTGATGTAGCTTCCCTTGTTTGCATGCTTCACAAAAATTGACAAGAGAAGAAGGAACAACTTTTACTGATTTAAGAACATAAGAAAGTGTTTTATTACATGGATGACCTAAACGATGATGCCACAATCCAACAACATCAGAATTTATGCTAGACTTAAAAGCAGAAACATGAATTACAAGAAATGGTAGCTTGATCAGATTTGGAATGGAGATGAGACAAGTCAAGTTGATACAATCCATCTTTAAGAGCTCCCCTCAACAGAATGTGGTGTGACTTGAGATCCTTAATAAGACAAAAAGAATGATGGAATTCAATAATAGCATTATTGTCTTTAAGGAATTGAGAAATACTGAAGAGGTTTTTAGTAATGGCAGGAACACAAAGTATGTTATTCATGCGAATGGAGGAGGAATTAAGAGATGGAAATGAAGTAGAGCCAGTATGGGATATAGTAAGAGAGTTACCATTGCCTACAACAAGCTTGTCCTTACCCTGATATGGCACTTGCAAATGCAGATTCTCCAAAGCCAAGGAGACATGATGAGTGGCACCGCTATCCACTATCCAATCAGAGGAGAATGATGGAGATGTATGATCAAATGTATGTGGAAGACCAGGATTAGAAGACGAGACAGCAGTGGAGGAAGTACTCAGAAGATTAGCTTGAGGAGATGAAGAACTCGCAGCTTCAAGTCCAGTGAAAGACACATCAAATCTCTTGAAGCATTTGATGGCAACATGGTTTGGTTTGCCACAAATCTGGCATACAACCTTGCTACGGCCAGGAAACCTGCCTCGACCACGGCCTCGAGAGACAAATCCTCCTCTACCACGATCAGAAGAACCACCACGAGCAGCACCATAATGAACACTAGGAGAAGAAACACCAAGATGAGCAGAAACCGTAGCTTGCTGATTTAAGCGCATCTCATGAGTGTGAAGGATAAACTGAACTTCAGCAAGGTTAAGAGAGTCACTGCGTGTGGTTAGATTAACTACCACACTCTCATATTCAGCGCCCAATCCTCCAAGAACATACAACACAAGATCACTCTCATCAATTCCTTGACCAGCAGCTCTCAGTTGATCAGCCAAATGCTGCATATTCATCACATAATCAGCAATAACCAGGTCACCTTTCTTCATCGTCTGCAACTGAAATCGAAGATTCATTGCTCGAGCTTTAGACTGAGATTGAAACAACTGATCTAGTGCGCGCCAGATCTCAAATGCATGGGTGAACCGACTAACAAACCCGAGCATACACTCTGAAATGGAACAAAGCAACCAACTCTTTAAGAATTGATCCTTTCGAATCCAATCGATGAACTCAGTACTTCGAATGCGAGTACCATTGACGCCATCAACAAACTCCTGAGGAATTGAATCCTCATCACCATGTAGGAAAACATCAAATCCATGGGCAGTAACAGTAGCAACGATTTGCGATCGCCAATAATAGAAATTCGATCTATCCAATCGGAGAGAAAGCGTAGGAAACGTTGGCAAACTGATATTCGCCATTAAAGACAGCAACAAGAGCTCAGCAAGGAGAGATGGCTCGTGATACCATGTTGAGAAATGAAGAAAGAGAGAGAAAAGATATTTTCATTCCACTTTGCAAAACTGAAGTACACGCATATATATAGATACAAGAAGAACTAGAAGCTTCCTTGCTGAGCAACTAACCTAACAACTATAACTACCAAGATGACATGGCATAACTGCCAAGATGACATGGCAGCAGCATACAATCAAAAATGAAACAAAGAGCAAACCCTAGCAACTATGCATGTGAGTGCATGTGTGCGTGTTAAGTGTAAACACTAATAATCATCCTATTTAACATCTTATACACATGTCACTCTATGGTTAATCATATTTAATTACAATTTAAATCATTTAATATTTATAATTTATTGTAATAGAACATTTAATGAGATAATAATAATTGAATAAAAAAAAGCTAATAATTATGATTGTTACTAAAATTTTAAATTATGATAATTAAAAAAAATTCACAAAATTAAATTTATTTATAAATAAAAATTTAAAATTCCTTAATTAATATTAAAATATCGTCTATCACTTACGCTAGTCTTCTACTTAAGTGAGATGACATGCAAGTACTTGCATTTAAACAAATCGACAACATGCACATTATCAAATTGTTCGATTTTTTAACTAGTACATTAGAATTAACACCAAGAATGTATATAAGATTGTTTCGCGCAAAATCATGAAGATTGTTTCATAAAGAATATTGTTTCATAGAGATTTAAAAAAAAAAAAAAACTATTAGGTGTTGTATGTGTGTACATAAAATGATTAATGCTAGTAATAAAAAAATCAGTTCGTGTTAGCAGTAGAAACATATTGATAAATTAAAATAAATTTTATTTTCTAGAATGATGATTATTACAAAAAAAAAAAAAAAGATAATCACTAAAAACAACAACACCAACCTCATAGTACCAAATTGATCAAGATATTTAACTGATATGTAATCACCTTTGGTTAGGTCGAAACATTTTTCTTATCCCTAACATCCCACTAATATGTGGGCCAAGCCACCAAAAAACCTCATGCGGAAAAAGTCCACTAATATGTGGGCCGACCCAAATGGCCCAAATAGCCCAATCCCTAAGATCCCACTAATATGTGGGCCAAGCCACCAAAAAACCTCATGCGGAAAAAGTCCACTAATATGTGGGCCAACCCAAATGGCCCAATCCATCATTACGACTATATTGTTGGTGCCTCTAATGCGAGATTAATGGAGAAAACAAAAGAAATCACTTTGTTTTTATTCATTTTAAGGACATCCAAAGCAATTGAATTTAAAAATTTAATAAGAATGTAAGAATGGTTAAAATATAATCTTTATTATATACTAAAGTAGTAATCATAGAAAACACGTGTCACTCTCACATTAATTTGATTTTCTTCCCAAATTATAATTAAAAATATATTATATTTAAATTTATTTTATATAATTAATGCTAAATTAAATAAATTATTAACTATCTTTATTAATTGTCAATCTATATCAACTCACTTTAGAAAAAGAAATATTATTCATTATTCTATTCATCATTATTATTTCATTAATTATTACATATAAGATATAACTAACATAATACAACAAATAAAATCAAAGAAAATCAATTTTTAGGTGCATTCAAGATGTTACCTCAAGTGCAAAAAACAATATCAATTATTTTTTGTGCGTACAGTAAATTTTTTATGTACTATAATCATTAAATATTGAAAAAATATATTTCATGTAAAAAAGTTTTTTGCTACTATATTCAAAAATATTAAACAAAGTATAACACTCACCATGTTATTATAGAATAATGAATTTACACAAAATCTGCGTGAAAATATCACTTTACTCAATTTAAAGTTCCACATCATCACTCATAACACTCTCGAAAACACAATCAAGTATGCTCTAAATAATTCCACCAAATCAAAACTGAAAAAGTATTACAACTTGGAAATAATGATGAGGAGAAAAAGAAGGCCCAAAAGGCAAATAATGATTTTTGTACCAAGGACTTGGGAGATATTAGGGCCTACCCATTGTCCTCTAAATGTCAAATAATGATTTTTTGTATCAAGGACATAGGGCTTACCCATGAGAAGGGTTTTGTGTGCACTTATGTATGGTGTGACTCAAAACTCCAACTCTAATACTCATATTAATACATCTTAACATGCAATAAATAATGTATTAAGTAATATTTTCACTAAAAATATATATTTGAATAATACATATAAAATGTCTTATAAGTAAGTAATTAGCACCTTATGAGTATACAACCGATACCTCCAAGGGTAGTCGGTAGATCACAATTCCTTATTAATATATAACTAATGCCAAATTAATAATACTTTGGGAGTATAGTATTTAAATTTTGGCCAAAATAAATCTCACTATCGAATAAGTGTTCCCAAATAGCCTAAATTTCACTATTAAAGTACTAATCATCTTTTCTCCCATGATTTATATGATTATAAATAAATCAAATATGCATTTGTCAAATTTCGTAGGAGTTATACTTGCTCAACTAATCACTAATGAAAGTAAATCAGAATTATACAATAGAACAATTAAGTTGGTGTTTTGGTCTCCTTGATCTTAGATCTGTCCCCACAGCGCGTGGTGTTACATATGTATTCTTCAAGTACAACGTGTGTACTCTTTAAGGTATCCATTTTCCACGTGATATTCTTCAGGTATCAACTACTTCAGGTTCAACGTGTATACTCTTAACGTTAAAACGTGGTATTGTTTAGGTATCATGTGCAATTCTTAAGGTATTAATTTCTATTTAGTGATAAGTATTAGATATATATACTCATCAGGTATCACGTGTATACCCTCAATGTATTACTTGCTTATTCACTAAAGGTATCGATTTTTTGTTCTGTATATAAATAACACCTTAAGAGTATACATGTGATAGCTGAAGAATATATATATTTAACACCATGTGATGGTTAAGTTAGGAGTATCGTGTCCCAAGGGCACATATCTGTCACTCTTAGATTATATGAGAAAATTGTTATATAAGGCAAAAATTAAACCTTTCATCTTTTCTATTCTATTCTTTCTTTCTTTTTATCAAAATAAATTTCATAAAATAAAAGATGAATTTATGGATCGTGTTTCTAGTATATATCCACTGTACTCATGGGATGTATAATGCACCAGTTAAGAATATTGTGCATGCATCTAATTAAGTGTATGATTCATGTGTGTCAATTATACACGTGATAATGAGTCATATTTCTGAATGACTTTAATATTAATGAACAAATTTTTTATTCAAATATTACTAGCTATATCAAAGTTGTATTTTTTACAATTTTGTCTTTCTTAATTAAGCATTCCAATGTTTTAATTTTATTATAGTTTCAAATCTAGCTCTTCAAAACAAACTCAACCACTCGTTGCATATTCTTTTCCAAAGACACTTTTCTAAAATGTTTCAGATAAACTTGTTTGATTTACATTTTCGTAAAATGAAAACAAATTTGAAAATAATATGCAAAGTTTATATTGATCATAGTCAAGTCATCTTATCAACAAAATATGTTAATTTATTATAACATTAGTCTAAAAGATATAAATAATGAAATGATGATAGAATAATAAGTTGATTCCTTAAAAACTGGAACAAAAAACACAATTCTTTTATAAATATACAATATATATACATATATATTTTGATAAAAAATAATAAACTGAAATGAATTGAATATATAGCCTAAGTCATAGACGTGAAATAATTCTCATACGAAAAAGTTTAGGGGTGTTTAGATTAGGATGTGTTGAGTTTGGGATGGTCAAAATTTTACCTGATTCTCAATATTATCAAATAAAAACATTTGTTTTTTCTTTTCTTTTCAAAACATAATAATATAACATCAACTAGCTAGGTTTTCATTATTTCAAATAGGGTTAATTATGTAAAAATTAAGCATCAACGAGTTTAGTTTCAATTTCAACATAAACTTTTAATTATAATACAAAAACCACTCAACTTAACACTTATTTCAATTTACGACATGTTTAGATTTTTTCAAACTCTAATTGCTGACGTGGAGCCCAAATTATATCTGTTAATTGTCAACATGTGATTTTAAATACAATCATCATCCAAACGTAAATTTATACACAAATAATGAGTTTATACAATTTGAACTCCACGTAAGCAATTGGAGCCGGGAAAACCATAACATGTCACGAATCAGTCATCATCAACATGTAAATATATATATATCAATAATTAACTTATAAAATTTGAATCCCTTGTTGGCAATTGAAGCCCAAAAAATTAAAAAATGCTCCAAATTGAACAAATGTTAAGTTGAGTGTTTCTGATGTTATAGTTAAAAGTTCATATTGCAATTGAAACTAGACCCTGAATTCTATTTTGTATGTAATTAACCTTTTCAAATATGATGTAACATCTTAAATAAAATCTCAAAACAATACAAAATTATTAAAATCCATTTAAACCCCGTGTCAAGATTTCCAAAAAAAGGCTTAAAAAAACTTCGTCCTTTTGTTTGTTTGACTAAGAAAGCAAATAAGCAAGAAAAATATGGAATTCGTTATTGTATAGGAAGAAGAAGAAACGTAGTTAATATAAATTCTCTTACAATGAACTTCGAAAAATAAAACAGATTTCTTGCACGCGCCCTCGTGACTGGCACGTGCTGTACTTTGTCTGGTCGGTTCACTCTTCACTTGCTGCGCCGACACGTGTCACACCCTACCACCCCCTAACATATTGACTTTCTAACTTAACTTCACTTTGACCAAATACATTCCTCAATCAATATTATTATTTTCATATCATATTAACCTGAATATTTATGTGTTTATCGATTGAATTATGTATGTTACATCTCGTGTTTTATAATATTTAATTAATATTATTAATTTATTAAATAACAATGTTATCAAATATACATAGAAGTATGAGGAACATTTTAAAATAGAAAATGCAACACAAAATGTAATAGAATATATTGTATGATCTTGATTGATCATGAATTTAATAAATAATTAATGAGTAAGTCTTATTTAGGAAAGTTTATGTGAAACAAGTCAACTCACATCCACACTTTATAATTCACTTATAAATTTATCGAAATGAGTTTGATTAATTAGTAGGAAAATTGTATCTAATAAAAAATGTCCATGAAACAGTCTCTTCCAATTTTTTAAGTATACGATAATAGATCGTTGAATTGCATAGTCAGCCACTAAATTTGAGAAAACTATTAAAATTATTCAGTGGTTTAATAAAGTGTGGAGTATTAGAATAATATATATTTCTATCAGCTTAAAATCCGTTAATATACTGTGTTCGAAGAATTTAAATACATATATAATTTGATTAAATAGAAAATTTAAATATTCAATAGAAGATGATTACAATTATCAATTTCTTGATTAAGTAAGTCTTGTGTGAAACCGTCTCACGGATCCCAATCTGACGGGTCAACCCGACCTGGTCAACGGTTGGTCAACGCCGGTCAATGATCGGTCAACGTCGTTGACCAAAAATTATTACATGTTATGCATAAAAGTATTACATGTCATATATAAAAGTATTACATTCATAATGTAATACTGTTATTATACTCACATAATACTTTTATGTGTATCATGCACTACAAGAAATATGCAGAAAGACAACACAGGAAAGACAACGCTTTCTGTTGTCTTTATGAAATTTACAACCCTTTTTACAAAAAGCGTTGTCTTTTTGTGTTGGATTGTGCTAAAAGACAACACAAGTTCGCAGAAAGACAACGCTTTTTATAAGGGGTTGTCTTTCAGCGCACTTTTGCGCTGATAGACAACGCTTTTCTGCAACGCTTTCGAGGGGCGTTGTCTTTCAGCGCATTTTTGCTCTGATAGACAACGCTTTTTGCAACGCTTTCGGGAGCGTTGTCTTTCAACGCTTTTTATAAATTTTACCCTTAGTAAATTTGGGAGAATCTAACTAAGTCACAAATTACATCTACATAGTGTGGAAATTAAATCCCAATTCAAAGCCCTAGATATCTCTTCTCCTCACCCAACCCACGCTGCCTCCGCCCCTCCGCCGCTGCCGTCGCCGCTGCTGGCTGGCCGCCGCCGCCAGGCCACCGATTCCCTCGAGTTGTCTCATCCCCGCCTCCTCTCATTCGCGGCTGTACTCTAGGATTCTCCCATCCCCGCCTCCGTCGCTGACCCACGCCGCCGCTGCCTCGCTGCTGCTGTTCGGCCACCGCTTCGCTCAACTTCTCTAATCCCCACCTTCTTTCATCCACCGCTGGCTTCTCTTCCCCGCCTCCATCGCCGACCGACGTTAATCTCCACTCTCTTTCTTCTTCTTCTCTCATCTTTTCCATTCTCTCTCTTCTGCTCCATCCAAACCTTAATAATGCTCATTAATGTCTATGTAATCTGATTATGATTTTTCTGCATCGCCAATTTTGGTTTTATTACTGAATATTTGGTAGGTGAAGGAAGAAATGCGGGTGAATTAGGGTGACTATCAGGATGAAGTTTGGGGAAAACCTTTTCGGAGTATCTGCAGACTAATCTAGAGAGGTTTTTGGAGAAGTGTTGTCACGTTGAGTACAAGTGCCTCAAAAAGGTGCTCAAAAGTTGCAAGAGATGTAGGGATATCGATTCGTCTTTGGATAATAATGGAGATGATGCTGCATTGTCTCAGTTTTACCAATATGAGACCTGCCCCTGTGAGTATTCATTCGATGCTCCTCATTTTCTGTTGTTTATATCTTTTACTTATGTGCTCATTTGTTAGATTTTAGTAGCTTCATTTGATTGTTGATGTTTAATGCTTTTTGTGTGATATTTATCTGCTTGATGCTGATAATTGCTCTGTTTGGTGTATTGAGAGTTGAACTTATGAGGAAAAATTGCAACTTGGCAGTGCCATCTTGGCTTACTGTTGAGTATTCATTTTCTGTTTCCCTGGTTAGTCACAGAAATTTATGATGGACATGAAGGTGCAACACATCTTCATGCCAAATTGTAAGAATGTGTGCAAAAGAGTGAGATTATAGCCTCTAGAGGGACTATCAGTGGTCTCAACTGTTTGCATAAATTGGTCCAGAATAAATGAGAATTTTTTTTTGGACAAAGTAAATAAATAGCTTTTAATCTTGCTGACCAGCAGTTTTCTATCTGTGTGAATTGCTCAGCTGTGTTCGAGGCAGCTACTTAATGCTTATCATTGTGCTTCAGGTGCTGTTGGGACAGATTCTCATCTCAAGTCTCTGCTGCAAAGACCTGGCACGATTAACATGAATAGCAAAGCCTTCTGCAACCTAAGTAAATTGCCTATTTGTGGTGGAAAAACTCTTTCATCTACAACAAGGCATGGGGCACTGCTTGTTTCATGTGTGAAGACCTCTGAAGCTACTGTTACAGCCAAATCCAAAGGTGCATTATTGCTTTCCTGTATTGATGGTCAAGAACAGAGAGAGAGAGAGAGAGAGAGAGAGAGAGTCTTGAGTCCTTCATTTTCTTTTGTCCTTCTGTCACTGCAAACTTAAAATCATATAATGTCTACTTCCAATCCAGGTGAGCCAAATGGAGCTGTTTTATCAGATAGCCAACAAAATGGAGTTCTAGAGAAGAAATCTCCAAGCAATGCTACTTTTCCCAACGGTTTTGAGGTGTTATTTTGAATTTCATTTGGTTCTTTATATGCTTCACCTAAATTTTTTCTATTTACTCTGACTCAAGCATATACTATAGCTTTAGTGACTTTTCCTACAATCCTCAACTATTCTCCAAGATTGTAATTGATTTAGAATAGATTATTTTCTTCTACAGCAAAAGTGTTGAGAAAAATACTTTATTCTACAATTTAAAAATTAACTTCAAGAGTGATAATCATGAACATCATGAGTTATTAAAAAATAAAGCTGTGTTTGATCTTTAGGGGTTGAAGATTGGAGATCAGATTTGGAGATTGAAAACTATGTGTAAGGTTTTATATATGCTCATGTGTGGCAATCAAACTTGAGCCTTTCTTAGTTAGTGAATATCACAATGAAGTATTTGTACTATGGGATATCTAACAATTGAATCTATTGTTATGTGAAAAGCATGTGTTAAATTAACTATTTTGCTGCAATTTTTAGCATTTGGCATGGGACATTTCAATTTTTGCTGCTGCTGTAAAGATTTCTATTACTATTATTATTTAATTTCCTTCTAAGTTTATTGCAAGACTAAGTTTCTAAGTTTGATGCAAAAATTCTTGCATTTATAATTCTACATAGCAAAAATGTTTCTTGACTATTTCATTCCATAATAATAATTTGTAGATTGCCTTTTATGTGTATTTGCGCATCTTAAGTGTACTAGAGCTGATGTTGATGAAGTGCGTGTTTAATGGGCTGAATGCATTCAAGATCACATGAAAGGGTAGAAGAAGATGAGGGTTAGCTTCTACATTGCTAGATTTTTTTTTTTTTTTGGTTGTTTAATCTATGTACAAATTTAAAACGATATGTGAGTTTTCGTGCTAACTTTTTTTCATACATTTGACAGATTCTAGGAAAACAAGGAGTATTATGTGAAGGTCATGATGCTGTTTTCCTGTGAAGGTTGTGATGTTTTTGTAAAGGTTTTATTGTTATTGAAATGATTGAATCTAGTTAACATTTGTTAATATGTTTTTATTGATGTTTTTTGAAAAGTACAATTTTTTAAGTTTAGATAAATGTATTGTTGGGAGGATTTGTAAATATATGTTTGACATTGATTTAAGTTGGAATACGTTATTTTAATTCATATTTTGTTTATACAATTATTGATTATTTATTATTATATAAATTATTATAGGATATAGAATATATAAAATAAAAAGAAAACAAAATTATAGAGAAAGACAACGCTTAAAAGCGTTGCAAAAGGGTTGTGTAATTCGAAGAAGACAACAAAGAAAAAAAGCGTTGCACAAATGTTGTAATTTAAGGACGACAACGCTACAAAAGACAACGCTAAAAAAGCGTTGCATAATATGTTATAGAAACCTTAAAGACAACGCTCAGTGCAACGCTTAAAAAGTGTAGTCGTATCCTAGAAAGACAACGCACTTTGTGCGTTGTCTTTCAGCGCCTGTCTTTTACAACGCTGGATACGACAACGCTTTTTTTCTGGGAAAGACAACGCACTATGTGCGTTGTCTTTCAGCGTTTTTTTTGTAGTGATGTGATACTTTAAATTAGTATTACGTACTACATATAAAAGTATTACATGATATATATATATAAGTATTACTTGTTTATTTCAATCGTATTACATGTTGCACACAAAAGTATTACATTATGAGAGTATTACTTGTTGATTTCAATAGTATTACATGTTGTACATAAAAGTATTACATTTGAATATTTGAGTATATATATAATACTTCATAGTATTACATGATATACATAAAAGTATTACTTGTTGATTTCAATAGTATTACATGTTACACATAAAAGTATCACATGATGTACATAAAAATATTACTCGTTGATTTCAATAGTATTACATGTTACACATATAAGTATTACATGTTGCACATAAAAATATTGCATGATGTTATGTTCTTATAATGTAATAATACTTTTGTGTGTATTAGATAATATATTTTTATATATCATTTAATACTTCATAATGTAATACTTTAATGTATATTAGGTGATACTTCTCTATAGATCGGATAATACTTTTGTAATATATTATACATTATATGTATATATATAATACAAAAGTATT
This sequence comes from Scutellaria baicalensis, assembly GCA_005771605.1. NCBI lineage: Eukaryota > Viridiplantae > Streptophyta > Magnoliopsida > Lamiales > Lamiaceae > Scutellaria > Scutellaria baicalensis. The sequence continues at coordinate 49,578,760 of CM016722.1, forward strand.
AGATGATATATATAAAAATATTACCTACTACACATAAAAGTAGTACATATTTTCATACACTCTAATCAAACCCAAAATAATACTATTTTACAAAAGTATTACATAGTATATTGAAAAGTAATACCTAAAATACACAAAAGTATTACATAATTTCTCAAAACTTTGTCACACATGATACACATAAAAATATTACCTTATAAAAGTAAAAGTATTACATTTACTACATTTATAATGTAATACTTTCATGTATGTTGTGTACTACTTTTACATATAACATGTAATACTTTTGGCCGACCGTTGACCGGCGTTAACCAACCGCTGACTGGCGTTGACTTTTGATCGTTGACCGTTGACTTTGACTTTGACCGAATCGGGTTAACCCATCTCACGGAATGGGATCCGTGAGATGGTCTCATACAAGAATTTGCCTTCTTGATTTCTTGGATAATCTAAACCAAATCAACCTACAACCCACATTTCAAAATTAACATATTAATTAATGGATATGAGTTTGGATCATGGATAAAATGATCTGTCACACAAAAATTATCTATAACACAATCTCATACAAGTTTTTGGGTTAAAAATATTACTAACGATATATCATTCTAGTGATCCAAATAGTGGAAAACATACACAATCTATCACAATATTTTATCTAATCACTTAAGTTCGTTTCACATATATTAAAATAATAATATGCATGGATGCACTATTCAACTAAAAACACTAATTAAAGACACCCCAAAAAAAAAAAAAAAACGGAAGTGAATTTTAGGATATACTCATTAGATTGTGGTATGTATAGCCTCGTTCTAATAATAATACCTGTTTTTGGATTACTAAAATAAAAATGGCTTTCAACAAAACTTATGAGCGAACTTAATATGGTAAACAAGATAATGAAAAAATTAAATTAAAAAAAATTCATTGTAGTATTTATGATATAAAAAGATAAAATTACATACTATATTCTATAAAATAATTAGGGATAATATTAGCCAATTAAAAAAATAAACATTCTTTTTTAGTCAAGAATTTTTTTTTTTGGACCATTCATTAATGAAATTGACTAGTCAGTATCACCATATTTGTACCAACTTATTTTACTTTGTAAGAGTCCGTTCCAATATAGTACATTATCATACCATAACAAATATGGTATATATACCATCATATTGCACATTCCGCACGAGCATTAATATAGCTCGTATCATTATATTACACCCAAAATGTTAAAAGTGTATAATTCAACAAAATCATTTTCTTAGCGGAAGAAAACAAACTTTAACAACTTGACAGAAAAGAATGTTCTATAAATAGAGATGGTTAAGAATGGATCTTGAAAAATAAGGAGAAATATCAATTTTAGTCCTTTTTGGTCGGAACAACAAATATTGCTAATGTGGTAGTCGGAAAATCTGACGTGGCTATCGAAAAATCTTACTTGACTATCAGAAAATTTGACGTGACACTCGAAAAATCTGATGTGGTAGTTAAAATGACTAAAATTGGAAAAGACGATAGTTAAAGGACAAATTAAAAACTCAATTTTGATACACTAAAACTGGAAATTATAGGTTTAAAATTGATATTACTCGGAAAAATAATTATCATCTTTGGAAAGGAAGAAATTAGAGTTTTTAGTTACTAGTTTAAAAAAAAAGAAAAGTATTCATACCACAGTCCACACATGTCGAACATGAACTCCATGCAAATTAGCCAACTATCATTGTCACCGTCCGAAACCCCCCCACCCCAACCCACCCCTCCTATTTGTTCATTTCTATAAATTCATTATAAGACAACAATATCAACAGTTGTGATAACTAACATTATATTGTAAAATACTATATATCGTGTCTTAATCAAGCAACGTAACGATGAAGCTCGCCGCCGGAATATTGAGGCCTTCCAATGTGATGTCAAAAAATTCCAACCAATACGCCACCACGTTGCGGCGTCCGGAGAAAGCCTCCACCAGCATGAAGATAGTAAAGAAGCAGTGGGATAGATTTCCGGCGTCCAATTCCGGTCAATGCCCAACTTCCAACGCCGTCAAACTCCGGGATATGTGGATGGAGTTTCAGGGGATCAAGAATTGGGAAGGCCTGCTCGACCCGCTCGACGAGGGGCTCCGCAACGAGATACTCCGGTACGGAGAATTCGTCGAAGCAGCCTACCGCTGCTTCGACTTCGACACGACGTCTCCCACGTACGCAAAATGTCTGTACGCCAAGAAAGCACTGCTAACCCAATGTGGGGTCCACAGGAAAGGGTACAGGGTGGTTAGAAACCTGTACTCAACCTGTGGGGTCCAGCTTCCGGACTGGGCGGACAGGCTGCCAGGTTGGGTGTCCACCCAGTCCAGCTGGATCGGCTACGTGGCCGTGTGTGACGACAAGGATGAGATCGCAAGATTGGGACGACGGGACGTGGTGATCGCCTATCGTGGCACCGCCACGTGTCTAGAGTGGCTAGAAAACCTACGCGCCACGCTAACATGCCTCCCTGAAGACATGTCACCCGACAACTGTAAGTCGATGGTACAGAGTGGACTTCTAAGCTTGTACACATCGACCAACGACAAATGTTCGAGCCTACAACATTCCATCCGAAAAGAAATCCATAAAATCCTGCGAAAATACGTCAACGAGCCATTGAGCATAACCGTGACGGGGCACAGCTTGGGGGCGGCGCTGGCGACATTGACGGCCCACGACATCACGACTAGGTTCGAGGAGGCGCCGCTAGTGACGGTGGTGTCGTTTGGAGGTCCAAGAGTTGGGAACAAGAGCTTTAGATCACAACTAGAAAAGAGTGGGACAAAAGTGCTAAGAATAGTGAACTCAGATGATCCTATAACTAAGGTACCTGGTTTTGTAATAGAGGATGAAGGGTTGTCCAAATGGCTCCAAAAACGAGTAGAAGAGACGCAATGGGTTTATGCAGAGATTGGGAAAGAGCTTAAGCTTAGTAGTAGAGATTGTCCACATCTAAGCAATGGGAATGTCGCCACGTGTCATGATCTCAAGACATATCTACACTTGGTAGACAATTTTGTGAGCTCAAATTGCCCTCTTACTGCAACAGCCAAAAGATTTTTCAATATATACAGAGCTTTTGGCTTGTAAATATGTAGAAAATTAATTCCTTCAAGATTAAATTAAGTAGTACTGTATCATTGCACTAAAAGTCCCTTATTTTTATTGATGAGGGCCTTCTTCTTCTTTTTTTTGTGTTGAATTAATGATATTAGTATTGTTTGTGCATGAGAAGTGAGACAATAACTTGCTAATTAGTTCATATATATTTTTTAAATAAAAATCATTAACTTTATTATCTATTTTTGTGAATCTCAGTTCAAAATCACAAGTTTGCTCACTTCATCTAAGACAGTGAATCTTCATGTTTTTAGAACAAAAGAAGGGCTAATTCCATACATGCATTACCTCATTATTCAAGATGATGGCAAGTGTGCATTTCTGATGTCATATGCGTATTTTTTGCTATCATTTTTAATGTGCATTTATGATGTCATGTTTGTACTTTTTGCTATCATTTTTAATAAAAATTGCACACTTATCATCATACTAGATGATGAGGATAATACTCTTACATGTAGGGTGGAATCAGTCCGAAAGAAGATATTTGATAAATAAATTAATAGGTCGAGCATATATAATTAAAAATATGACATTTGGATATATTGATAAGGAAAAGATGAATATTAGCTAACAAAACGTGGTCCGCATCAATAAATTTGTGACTTCTCACATCACTTTCAAGGAGTTGAAGGAGTAGTTGATCCATCCAAATTGAAATCAAATTTTAATTGTATAATAATGCTCCATTTTCACTCATTTCCCCTTTCTTCTCCTACTTAAATTCCCCTTTTTTTTTTATGTGAATTTTTCTCTCTCTCAATTAACGACTCTTCAATCCATTAATTTGCTATACAACCAAAATCCCATTTAGGACATAGATTCCAATATTTTGCTATATAACCAAATTTCTAGTTTAGGAGATCAGGTTCAGTGATCTAAATGACATGTATTTATGTCTGCAATAAGCATTGAAAACTGAAGCTTCCACTGAAATTGGAATAGGAAGTTAAAAATCAAAGAATCATTTTAGAAATTAGTTGGTAATGGTAGAAAATGAAGCGAGACATATTTATTACATGACAAAAATTAAACATGTGTATGAAGATGAACAACAATCAAATAATTCCAAAAGAAATTAATGAGAAATGTAACGTTCCTCATCAGATATGTACAATGTAATCCGAAATTAAATATCCTACGTCATCACATGCGCATTTTGTATACATTCTTGATACTAGGTGGTTAGAATTAATAAATATGTCTTTTGTCGGTTCCCTCCGTCCTAGTGGGTCCCATATACAAATCTTACGATATAGTATAGTCAGATACTCAGATTATTAATACAAATGATCACGTGTCTATTTCTATTTTTATTTTTAGTCCCTCCAAGTTCCAACAAATCCCAAAAAAGACCAATGATATATTTATAATTACTAGTAATTTACCCATGCGATGCACGGTTTGTAATATATGATCTATTAGTTTTGAACTTTCTAATAATATAATGTGATAATATTATATTAACCTAAAATTATATATTAATAAGAATTTAGACATATTATCTTTAATTTGTTATATCTTAAATAATATTATAATTTTGAAATGCAAACTATAATATATAAATGTATGTTTATGTTAAACAATGAATTATAAAATATATATTTGAAATATGAGGTTGTTAAATAAACATCAATTTTATACAACCATTAATACTATAAATTAAAATTAATTAAATTAAATTTGGTATTAATAACCATTTATTGTGTTATGGATGTTAAACGAAAATTTATAATTAAAAGATATGTTACCTCCTAAAGATATATATATATATATATATATATATGTTATGCATGTTGTAGTTAATATAAATATAATTACTATAATTAAATATATTGTTTTATTCTTTGATTTATCTTTACTAACAGTTAATTAATATATTGTTTTATTATTTGATTTATACTTACTAACTAAGGTGTTAGTAAATATTTTATTTGTGTTCACAATTATAGATTTCTTTGAAATTTTTGGTCTAATTAATTCATACAACTTAATTATTTCAAGTTAAAGAAAAGATATATGTCTTTCAAATAACTAAAATATCTTGATATGTATTTAAATAAGGAAGGTAATTGAATATTAAACTCACTTGTATTGACAAATAGATCAAATAATTATACCAAAATGTTTTTCATTGTTATTAATTTCTCAAAATTCTAAAACTAATAATTTTAAAATTATTCTTTAAATTCTCTAATGTATAGTTTAATTGGTCATTTGTTTTTGTATTTGTAACTTTGTTAAATATAATTATACACCACAATTTAAATATGAAATTTATATTTTTCATAGATTGAAACAAAATTTAAAATGGAAAAATTATTAAATTTAAAAATTATGATTTATATAAAATAGGTAATAATGACAAAATAAACCTACACAATCTTATCTATAGGTCATGACCCAACCTAAAGGGCCCCACAATCCTAAAAAATATAAAAGAATTCTTTTTGATTTTTTAAATTCTTGTAACTACTTTATTTCCATTTTAGTATGTCAAAATAGGAGGGAAAATTAGTTATTATTATTTTTATAGAAGGTTATATATATATATATATATATATATATATATAGATAAGTTGAATAAATGAAGAGCTGAAGATATGATAGGACCTCAAGGACTTGTTATCATTGGTGTAAATTAATTATCTCTAATATGATTTTATGTTTCGTTATATTTAACATACATCATAGAGTATACAAGTAGAAGATGAAACATAAAGTGTATAGTTAAAAATCGTATAAATCTTTAAAAAAATTTTTAGGATATTTGTAGGAAAAATGTTCAAATTTACTTAACTTGAAATACGTTTTTTTGATCTATATTGTTCACATGTAACTATCTTTCAAAATAGTATAACTTTATACTGATATTATATATGTTTTTGTGACATTGATCAAGTTTTTAACAACATCTGGATAGTTGGACATGTCAACATTATTTTTTCAAAAATTATTAAGATTTGAAAAGAACACATATATATATAAGACGATGTTATTTTAAACAATAATTAAAAGTTAGTTTAATATGACAATGCGAGCAAATATTGTTAATTTTCCGTCAATTCACCCTAATTAATTTTTTTATAGTATCATCCAATCTTATTATTTTCTCGTTATCTCCCCAAATAAAAGGGTAAAAGTAATTACCATATATACTTATATAAAATCAAGTAATAATATATTAAAAGAAAAAAAATTATTTGGGCATGAGTTTGGTCGGTGCTCTCTCCTAGTATAGTGTTAGCAGCTTGTTGATTATGAGCCAGCCATCCACCGACCCCTTAAATGAGTTAAGATTTCGATTTTATATTTACCTCTCAATCACATAAGTGCATTAAGTGTAATCTTTAACATAACATTGAGTTAAAAAAATTCTTTTATTTATTTTATTGAAATCACGACTTGGGTTAATTACTCATTAAACATAATAGACGCCCTAATATACAAAATTAACCAGAAATTGTATTATTTTATTGTAACAAGGATTAATAGCATTACTTACTTCGTCATTTCAAAAAATATATATATATATATATATATATATGAAAATTTGTTCTATTACGCTCACAAAAAGTTTGATATGAATCGGGTCTGCAAATTGTTCATTATAAATTGTAATTCATCTGGTCAGTTTTGCCCTAATAGTTTTTATTATGGTCAAATTATCATCTTACATCCAATAATCAGTCCCATTAAAATTGTACATGTTCTACATAAAATTTAGGTAAATTTAAAGATCTTGCACTTGAAAGAGATTGGTTTCGGAAATTGTATGATATTACTGTTCAATTTATATTTTTGAACCAAAAATTTGAAGTAAAAAGTCCTTATTGAATATAGTGATTCCTAAATGGGCAAACGGTTCGGAAACCGCCGAATCGGGCCTGTTCGAACCGACGGTCAACGGTTTGGCGAACCGTTGACCCGATTCCGATCCGAACCCCCAAATCGGCGGTTCAAACTGGTTAAACCGTCAGTTTTCTCAAATTTTTTAAAATCGGATCTGCCACGTGGATGACTCTCGTTGAATCTCATATAGCCGTTGGAGATCGACGGTTAGGGGGAAATAGCCGTTGGAAACCGGCCCGAATCGGACTGGTTTGGAACCGGCGGTTCGAATCGCCGGTTTTCCAAGATTTGAAATTGACGGCTTCGATCTAGAATTGAAAAGTTGTAATAAATAGAATTTTTTTATGTAAATTTGTAATAGATAAAATCTTATAAATTGTAAAAAAAAATTTTTATGTAAACTCAAGTTGTAATTTTCCAATTTTTAATCAAAAGTTTGTTCACTTCATTATTATTTGCTAGATTTAATATTTTGTATTCTAAAATATCAATTTAGTCGAAAATAAGTATTAAAAATCAAAATTGGTGATTGAAAAAAAATGGAAAAATCGGGTGAAACCGGCGGTTTCGATTAAACCGCCTATTTCTAAACCGGAACCGCCATTCCCCCCCCAGTTCGGTTCCGGTTCAGGCCATTCCGGAAACCGAAACTGCCGGTTCCGAACCGGAACCGGAAAACTGGATGCCCATGTTTAGTGATTCCCAAGAATTAGAGGTTAATATTTATGTTTTGGGCCCATTAAAAAGGAAAAAGAAAAAGGAAAGTCCAATCACTTATAATCATGGGCCTCTTGACTCATTGCCAGTGGGCCCTTTCTCAATGTGTAAAAGATAGCTTACACGATAGAATTGGGCCTGGCCGAAAATATTTGACTGGGCCTACGTAATGAGTAGAAAATAACAAAGAAATCGGAAATAAATTATTTTGTAACAAAACTTTACAACAAAACAACTTATATGAGGTTTTAATAGAGATGCAGTTTCACAAATGAGTCTCACTATTTATAATTTTTATAAATTTATTTTCGCAAGTCAATCTCTATCTGATGAGATAATTTATAGAATAATCATTTAATAGCATTGAATTCGTGAAACGATTTAACTGGAGTTATAATAAGTTTGTATTACCGTACAAGAGCTTCGTAAGTTTAATACCTCACCATCATTTTTGGTAGTAAAACTTTAATTTCAATATACTACCAAAATGATTTTCTTTTGTAAGTAACCTTCATGGATAAAGTGATTACTTTGTAATTAAGAATTAATTTTTGAGTGATTTAGGGGATCTAAAAACATATCTAAAATGACTTCATTTGAAATCTTAAACTTGAATAGCTATTCAAATTCAAAAATTTCAATCCGAAAATCTTCTCCAAACATTACTTTTAAAAAATGTGTAATTGATTAATAATTAATCATGAACTTGAAACCTAATACTAGCTCTCTTCCAATAGACTTCTCTTATGACATATGTACAACTTAGGCTAATCTAATATTTAGCTGTTTAATTTGTGTACCATGTGCTATTAATTAACTCACATTCTTCAATTTAACTCCAAGATCCATTATTAAAAATGAATGGAATAAAATAAACTACACCTAAGTTAGTATGAATAATAAATAAAATGTTTCTTCTTATATGTTTCATTGCATTGTTATTGGCTTACTGCTCATGCAATATATATATATATATATATATATATAGTAAAATATGTTTTTAGATATGTGGAACAACCTCGATAATCCTTAAATTCTTTATCTATATGTATAATTTAATTTAGTTTTAAGGATTTGGTGAAGTATATATGAAATTGAGAAAAAAAATTAAAATAAAGGTGGGCTCATTCAAAAAGATTAACCAACATCCTAATCATATTAATTAGAGTAGATTAAATGTGAGACCAGTGTAATGGATTTTGTTATATAAGACGAGTCAACCCATAACGCACACTATATTCAAGAATATAAACAAAAGAAAAACAATTATAATTACACATAATATTTTATCTCAAAAATCGATTCCTTGACGAATTGTAGCATATATTTCAATAATTAAATAATAGTTATATATAATATAATGGTAAAATTAGTAGATATAGATATAGTATAATAGCATAAATGTATATCTTGCCAATACAAACAATATCTAACTTTTAATAATTCAATTTTATTTTTGTAGAAACTTGTATATTTATTTACAATAACTACAACATAGTGTTTGCAATATTTATTTTAGAATCATAGAGTGTAATAGCACTCAAGGGACATTTTTCCAAGTGAGAAAGGAATCACATAAAGAGGCCATCTTTGAATGCCTAATTCCCTTTATCTAATTCCAATAATCCTACTCAAACTTTCAAACCCTCACTTTTCATAAAGCAAAAAGTGGTTTATTAGGCCCACAAAAAAGAATTGCACAATATTTATTTATTGGAAATTTGAGATTTAAGTGGTGTAAAATATTTGGCTAATCATTTTTGTCACTAAGTTTCAAGCTTCATGGGATTTGAGTCCCACATGCAACTTCTTTATTTAACCCATTGTGGCCATTAATAGTTAAAAGTTCCATTTCTATTTTTAAATTTTTATTCTTTTTTATTACTACTTTAATGCTCTTCTTCTTCTCTTTTTGTTTTTTTGTGATCAAGGAGTTTTGACTCATAATATATACATATATGTATATATGCCTTTTTTGGATGTGAGCTCATTTAGTGGTGTACATCACAATAGTATAATGATTGCACACATATTCTTCTTTTCCTATTTAATCATAAAATGGAAATACCCAAATTTAACCTGTAATATTGGTAAAAAATGATCCCAACTAAATTGATATTTCTATTTTAACCCAACAACTATAATATTTACCTAAAATAACCATTGATTTGACCGATTCAAACTTTGACAATGATTGGATATGAAATCAATGTTACCATAATATTAAAATAACCCTAAAAAATAGAGTTTGTTCGAACAATAAGATTATTGTTCGAACAAACCTATTTTTTAGGGTTATTTAAAATTACCATTATTCAAAAATTACATATAATTTTCGAATAACCCTAAAAATAGGGTTATTCGAACAATAAGTGTATTGTTTGAATAACCCTATTTTTTAGGGTTATTCGAAAATTATATGTAATTTTCGAATAAGAGTAATTTTCATGTAACCCTCAACATTTTTGTGTAAGCCTACAATCTACATTTTTGTGTAAAGTTGAACCCCTAATTTGTATTGTTAGAATAACCCCTAAAATTAGGGGTTATTCTAATTAACAATACTAGGGGTATATTCTAACAATAAGTGTATTGTTCGAATAACCCTATTTTTTAGGGTTATTCGAAAATTTTATGTAATCTTCGAATAAGAGTAATTTTCATGTAACCCTACAAGAACATTTTCGTGTAACCCTACAATCTACATTTTTATGTACAATTGAACCCCTAAGTTTTGGTATTTTCGTGTCCCATAAAGATAAGACTACATGCAACCCTAATTTTGACCTTAAACAACATACTCTTCGTACACAAATTCAAACCAACTTATATAAATTATGGTTTGGAAGAGAGAGGAAATTGATTTTCAAGCCAATTATTTGAAATGAGAGATACACGAAAATCATGCCTATTTGTTGCTACATTTTAGTCAAAAAGTTGGACAAGATTCCTGTCATTTTACTGCCAAGATTCGCTGTAATTTCTACCAATTTACTGTCATGTTGACTTCAACTTTACTTTATGTCAATCAATGACTATTTTTGACACTAATTAAAGTGTTTGAGTTATAAGTGAGATTTCAACTTAGTAGTGACTATTTTTATCTCATATTATAGTGATTGGACTATTTTGGGCCACTCACCCTATTTTATATATGTATTAATTAAATTTGACATTAATTAATTTATAGTGAAATATAATAAAGAATGTGAAGTGGACATAATATGACTATCTATTCATATTTTTTTGAGAAATTGTAAATTTTTCTAAAATGGATGTAAGAGTGGGACATCGTTCTGTTTCCTATTTGGTCATGGGATAAGCTTTTTAACAAATTTCCCAATATAATAAATTAATCATGTGGTGTATGTTGCCTTAAATTAAATATTAATAGTGTAACTATGGTGTATGTTACATTAAGTCAAATATTAATATTGTAATATTTATTGTTTATTTAAATTAACATCATATCATTGTACTAATAAAACTGTTTTTTTAAATAAATTTGGTGTGCCCTTTACAATACCCATAACAATCAACATCATTCATAATCTACGAAGTTTTGGTTCCAAAAGAATAAAATTAAAATCTGTAAAGCATATTAAATAGTAAGATTAAAATCTTAAAACTCTCTCTCTCTCTCTCTGTGTATATATATATATATATATATGTTTTGCATATAAGTTTTAGAAGTGTGTGTATTCTAGAATGTGTCTGCTCTAGGGATTAGGTATGTATATAAGTTGAATATTGTAATTCAATTATGTAGAGATGGTTTAAAGGAGAAAATCATTTTTATTCAAATTTAATCAGTTAATTTTTTTTTATAAATTCAAAATATGGGTCGTAAATTTATTTTTCTTCCGATTAGGCTGATATTTTTAGGACTAACTAAAATTAAAAATAAATCCAAAATTGATTATTAGAATGTCTTTTTAATTTTTCAAGTAAATCAGAGTTTGGAAAGCAAAATAATGTGGGAAAAACCCGACCAATGACAGTTTTATTTTGGCATTATAAGAGTGCAAAGTTTATAAATGAGCATGCATTCTTTCACACGTCTTTTTCCTCTTCCCATTTCAATTATGCTTTTCTTCTTCCATCATTTTCCATGTTTTTATTCTTGTCTTTCCCATTTTCTCTTTATTTTTCTCATCATTGTTTCTTTCATCAATTTAAATAATCATTTTTAAAGTCTTTTTTCCCTCCAAATCATAGCAATATGTATATTGAAGGCATTTTTAGTTTATTTGCAAATTAAAAATATACTATTTTTATAGGATATACATGGTTTAGATTTCTCAATGGTAAAATCCAGAGATAAAATGAAAATGTAAAACTAGGGATGATTTGAAATTGATTTGGACGTAGAGTATATATCATATATTGAACGGTGAAATTTGAAAACACATTTGGAAGACTTATTCAAGTATATATATATAGAGAGAGAGAGAGAGAGTTCCACTACTACCGTGTCCACCGTGAACATATTAATATATGTCAACTGTTGATGTGTTATATATCAATATTTCAATTAATTTTATTCTCTATATTATTGAAGAATGATGTCATTACGCATTATCGATAGTCATATTAAAAGTTGTTAACTATGCATATAATTATAATTTTTGTATATATAAAGTAAATGTTTTATCTTAAAAAAACATGGACTCTAAAGGTTTGATGCAAATTCGATTGAGTTGAAGTTTGGTAGGTTAATCTTATGAAAACTAGTTAATATTTGTCCAAGTATATTAAAAGAAATAGAATGTTTCAATAATTCAATTATTATTAGTTAGTAATAATTGTGACTGTAGCATGGTATATGAGGAGTATAGTGAAAAAGATGTGTTCCCCCAAAGGAGAGGCAGATGTGGGCCCCACGCTGGGCCATTAACGGTCGGATGTGGTCCCCACCTTCTTTAATGTGTATGCTATAAGCCTATAACTATATTTGCTATTGCCACACCCTTCTATTATTGATTAGACACTACTACCCCTATTTTCCTAGTACTCTCTACTACCCTTGCCTTCCATACTTCCCCTTTTTCTTTTTTATACTTACATGTGATGGATTGATCATAAAACACATTTTTGCAATTCACATATGAATTAATTAAAAACAAATATAGTTTATGAATAAAAATAATTGGTCTTATGAAAACTATTCGTGAGGTTGTCTTACATAAATTTTTGTATTTCCTATATTGCTATGGTGGTTCTCTATGTATATTATATATAGATTAATATTTTATTCTATTTTTTATAAATATATCTTATCACCGTAATGACATGTATTGTTTAAGGGTAATTTGTGTTGTGATTTGTTATTTAATTAATAAGATGTATCGATGATGATAATGTCGCGTGAGTTTATAGAAAGAGTTAAAACACAAACAATTGAAAACTGGATTCATTAAGTAAAAGTCGTTATCTTATTGGAAAATATTGGTTAAAGTATGATGTTTAATGATATTGATGTAACAATTTCACGACGCGATCTAAATAGTAGTTTAGGTCATCTTTACGAACCTTAAAACCTATTAATTGTCATGAAAAAAATTCCCTTTTTTGAGGATTATAATAAATTTGGCTGCAATTATTTATTGATCTAAACATAATTTATGGGACTGATTTTGTATTTTATAAATCAAACAATGTGAATTAAATATAATCAAACAATGTACTCAAACTGTTTATACAAATTGATCGATAATACAATAGCCTAAGAATAATACTTTTCATTTCAACCATTTTCTCAACCACAGTTGTCCATAAATATATGATAGAGAACCGATTCAAACAAAAGAGGAAATTATTAAAACTAATCTCAACCTTCAAAATAAAACATTTTTAAACAAAGGGCTGATATTTATTATTAAGTTACATATACATTTTTAAAGAATCTTGTATGTGTAGATTTTGGAATGATACATTTAATGAATTAAACCCCACATAATATCTAACATAAATTTATGCCCAATATCTGCCAAAACATACCCACGTATATAATGCACTTACCAAAATTAATAACCACACCAACACTTATTCATTGTAAAGACTGCAAATTTCACCACCCCACCTACCCCATTCCATCCCATATCTTCCTGACCGAATCCTCGGTATAAAAAATTCATGTCTCACTTGTATATCAAATCGAAACTACGTAGTTTTAATATTAAAAAATATTATAATTTGTAGCTATTTTTACCATTGAACACTTATTTAATGTATTTGGAGATATAATATACACGTGGTACATAATTGTTTTGTACAGAGGATTTGACTTGCAAATCATGTCTCCTTCATGTTGTAACATTTTCAAACTCACATTATTTTACCAATAAGTTTATCCATAAATTTGTAGTTCAAGTGGTATCCACGATACGATGCAGATTATGGTGACCCGATTACATGCAAAGTTATTTTTAATCTACAAACTTTGTAATACCTTATTTCTATAGAAATTAAGAGAGAGAGATAGGGGAGAGAGAGGGGGAGGGACTGTAATTTGAACCCCACCCCCGGCCCCGTTCTTCCCTGTTGAGCAGTCATGACAGTGAACACATGACTAAAGCTCTCAATCCCCCAAAAAGAATACCAATTCACTAAATAAAGAGAAAAAAAAAAGTTCTACATAGCAGCAATCACTCATTCACGCTACACAAGTCTTCGGATTTCTTGTCACTGTTCTTCATTCCTCTGCAAAAGTAAAGTGAGCCCATATAAACAATTTTCCTCCTTTACTGCTTCTGCAATTTTTGAACAATTTCCTGCTCTCTCTCTCCTCTCTCCTCCCCTTTTCATTTCCGCCATTTTTCTCCTTCGCCATCTTTGCTTCTGTGCTGAGGTAGGTTGTTGCGTGTTCTGATCCGGGCTGCTGCTTCTGCTTCACTGAAGTTGATGTTTTCTTGTTTGTATCTCAATTTTTTGTGTTTGATTTTCTGGGCTGTCGCGTTTGCGTGGAATCTAAGTTATACTGATTCTTCTTGTCGCCGTTTTCTTTTTTCCCCTCATTCTATGTGCAAAGATGCTTGAATATGCGTACGTATAATGGTGCATTTTTGAATGGGTGATTTCTTTCTGATTTTTATTTGTATGCTTAATGTGGTTTGGTGAGTTATAATCTAGCAATTAAATTATTCTTTTTGTAACCACAAGATCTGCTTTTGTTGATCTTCTTGTTCTGTAACTTCCAGAATTTATTTCTTTTCCTTTTTAAGGATTTGATTTACTTTTTAAGAGAATAAGAGATATGTGAAACATGGTTTATGTTGCAAATTTTGGCATGAGTTTTAGACCACATCAATCTTCTGAATAGTGTGTGTTTTGTTGTATGAATGTTGGAAGAATGTGTTGTATATGTTGAAGATTTGATTGATTGTTGGTGAAAAGTGAGTGTAGAATCCTTTTTTTTGACATTTTCTTGTTCATTGCCAGCATACTATGGTAAAGGGAGACAGATACGTGTGATGATAAAAAGTGATCTGATATGGCAAGGATTCCTGAATTGCATTTAGTTCCCAAGCAATTACCTCCCAAGGTGAATAAGAATCTCCCTTTGTTGAAGGAAGAGATTAGAAAATCGTCCAATTCACGAGAGTCTCTTGAGTTTGAGCCTCACATTCCTCCACTGGCATGGAAAGGGAAGAGCTTTCTTGAGGAGGACGAAGAACTGATGCCGGATGTTCTTTCCTTTAAAATCAGTGGTGATTCGTTTGAAGAAACGGGCTCTACTTCAGTTTCATGGTGTGAGTCACCCCCCTGAGCCCGTAGACACGGACATGATGAGGCCGGTTTATATTCCAATTGGGCGGAACGATGGGGATCATGGAAAGTGCTTGGTTAAAAGCTTGTCTAAGAAGGGCCCTTTCCTTGAAGATCTGTCGCTTCGTTTACCAAGTATCAAACAATGTCCACCATTAGTTTCACCTGCTGAAAGCTGGGTTGAAGAGCCTAATGATTTGGCTGCAAGTCCTCTCCCAGATTCTGAGGAGAAAGAATGCATTTGGGATGCTTCATTGCCTCCAAGTGGGAATGTTAGTCCACATAGTAGTATTGATAGTATAGGTGTTGCTAGGGCCATGAGCATTGCCAATAGTTGCGCTAGCACGTATCGAAGTGACGGGATAGTGAGTGATGGCATGCTTAGTGTGGATAGAAACTATGAGAGCACAAAAGGGAGCATTCCAGGGGATTCACTCGAGAGTACTAAAACTAGTATGAGTCGAGCAAGTGATAGCAGTGGGCTTAGTGATGATAGTAATTGGAGTAATCTCACAGGTAGTGCAAACAAGCCCCATAAAGGGAATGATCCTAGATGGAAGGCTATACTTGCTATTCGAGCACGTGATGGTATTTTAGGCATGAGCCATTTCAAGTTGCTTAGAAGACTTGGCTGTGGTGATATTGGGAGTGTCTATCTCTCTGAGCTGAGCTCGACTCGGTGTTTCTTTGCGATGAAGGTGATGGATAAGGCATCCCTTGCTAGCAGGAACAAGTTGAACAGGGCCCAAACGGAACGAGAAATCCTGCAGCTGTTAGACCATCCGTTCTTGCCAACACTTTACACTCATTTTGAGACTGATAGATTTTGTTGTTTGGTCATGGAATATTGTCCTGGAGGAGATCTGCATACCCTGAGGCAGAGACAACCTGGAAAACATTTTTCAGAATACGCCACAAGGTATGCTCGTTGTTTTAAGCTTCACGAAACCTCTATCTTCAATTGTTAGTTCTAGTTTATTTTTTTTGATTCTTGGATATCTTTGAATGTGTGAGAGCTGAGATTTTTAGTAATCTACTATGTTCATGTGAATTTGGAGTGGTTAGAATTTCATGTCTCAAACTGCAAAACTTGAATCTGATTTCAGAGTGATATTTTTGTAAGTTGGTAATACAAGCAACCTGATTTCTTCCATTATTATTAACATGAACTAATTTCACCAGCTAATTTCACCTGCTAGGTATTTTCCTCACCTTTCTACTGTTAGAAGGTTATATTTTCTCTCTTGATTTCATTACAATTCTTCACCCCTTACCTAGTCTATAACAGAGGATGCTGCTAAATTTGATGCTAAAAGTTGCAACATATTGAGAGATCATGGCCATAATTGTAACTATATTCATTCTTATTAGAGGTTGAATTTACAGACTATTGTTGTATAGATCCAAAATATGATGCACATTGAAGCAGCTCAACCTTCCTCATCCTTTAAATATACCTTTTGAGCTAAATCATGGGGGACTTTAATGAATACATGCTATCACGTTTCTTTGCAGGTTTTATGCAGCAGAAGTTCTATTAGCCCTCGAGTACCTTCACATGTTAGGAGTCGTATACAGAGACCTAAAACCTGAAAATGTCCTTGTCCGTGATGATGGCCACATTATGCTTTCCGATTTCGACCTTTCCCTCAGATGCGCGGTTTCACCAACCCTAATCAGAAATTCTGCATTCAACTCTGACCGAGGAGCTGCATTCTGTGTGCAGCCAGCATGTATCGAGCCATCATCATCATGCATTCAACCAACATGCTTCCTTCCCCGAATCTTCCCTCAAAAGGGAAAGAGAAAGTCCGGCAAGTACAAAGCAGAAACGGCAGGGATGTCATCCGGAACCCTACCCGAGCTTCTTGCAGAACCTACTTCTGCAAGATCCATGTCGTTTGTTGGGACCCATGAATACCTAGCACCGGAAATAATCAAGGGTGAAGGTCATGGCAGTGCAGTGGATTGGTGGACTTTTGGTATCTTCTTATACGAATTACTCTATGGCAAAACGCCATTCAAGGGGTCAGGAAATCGGGCAACACTCTTTAACGTAGTCGGGCAGCAGCTCAAGTTTCCCGACTCACCAGCAACTAGCTATGCCAGCCGGGACCTTATCCGAGGATTGCTCGTTAAAGAGCCACAAAACCGGCTTGGGGTGAAACGAGGGGCAACTGAGATTAAGCAACATGCTTTCTTTGAAGGCGTGAATTGGGCTCTGATACGGTGCAGTACGCCACCGGAGGTGCCGAGGCCGATTGAGGCTGAGTTTCCGTCTAAATTCGGGCCGGTTGACCTGGGCAGCGTGGGCAGTGCAAGCAAAAGGGTAGTGGGAACAGATATGAAATCTGGTGGTAAATTTCTGGACTTTGAGTTCTTTTAGATAGGGGATGAACTATTCTTGTGTTGTATTGTATAAGTGTCATTAGTTGATCCTTTGTAGTTTGCTTTCATGGAATTCAACTATGAGTTAGCTATTCAAATCCAGTTTGGATTAAATTTTTGAATCCAACTAATTTTTTCTTCATTCTTCTTTTCTTGATTCACCAAAAAAAGGAGAATTATCAACTCTCTCTCTCTCTCTCTCTCACTCTCTACTTTGGTCCATATACTCTATTTTCTATTAGTTGCTCTTTAATTTTATTTTTTCTTGATTTATTCCCTGTGTAATGTCATTTCTATATTTGTGTGTTTCGAATTTTTTTATCCTCAAGTCCAAATAGAAGAATTCAACAAAGTTAGATAGATAGTCAAAACTAACCCAAAAAAAAGTAGTGGGCAAAAGTGTAGAAACAAAATACAAGGAAGAAAAAAGGGACAAAAGAAAAAATAAAAGTACGGGACAAAATGCTGGTAAATAAAGTAACTTACATGTGATAAAAGTCAAAAAATGAAAGTGAATGAAGGGAGCTAAATATGTTTTATTTAATTTTTCAAAAAGAAGACCAAAATAATGCAATCACATAATTAAATGAAGAACAATAACCCATTTTATTAATAGAATTACATTTCCCACCTTTTTGACAAATTGTCATCAGTAACTGATCAAGTTTTTCAGTATCAGTTTTATTACAGAGACATCATAAAACTTCACAAATTAAACCTTATACAAAATGTAAAAATATAATCTCACTTTAATTTATCTGCTAAAAAAGATGAATCTCTGATCATACAACCAGTTTCCTGTACACAGAGCTAATCATCTCCACCAACAAATGTGATTCATCAGAACACTATTTTGCCAAAAATTGAGCCACCAAAAGATGCCTCCCACTATATGTATCTCCCTAAACTACCTTTGTAACCCGACTCGTGTTCGCCTGCTAAATGGCGTAAGAGCGCGTGCAAACTGTATCGAGAGCCTCTGTTATAATAGCCGAGAAGCTCGTCATAGCTTGAAAAACTCCAGGCAGCCCGGTTTGAACATTGTTCAGTGTCATTGCCCGGGTCACCTCTATGGCCTTGGAGTGTTTGCCCATTTCCTCCTCCACCCGCCTCTGGCATGTACCAAGCTCGGCCTTTTTCTCAGCCAGTGGGTCCCGTGCATCCAATATGTGTCCGTTTTCGGGCCCCACTTCCGGAGGCCCTATCCCGACCATGGAGTACGAGTGGTAGTATTTCTTCTCAAGGTTTCTGATTGAGCTAGCCTTCTTCTCTAGCTCCTTCGATGCAGCCTCAGCCCGTTTTCTGATCTTGACCTCCTCTGATTGCTTCAAAGATATCGAGTGGACGACGTTGTTGAAGCTTTTGATGGCTTCCGAAGCAACCGTGTCAGGGACACGTTCGAGCGCAAGCTTCCACTCATCGAAGAAAGCGAAAACCTCAGATTGATCACAGTTGGTTGGGTCCGTGTTGATTGGGACGAGGGTTAGCTTGAACCAGGCGTGGAGAGAACGGACAAAATCGCGTTGGAACTTTATCAGATGACAGAAACTAGAGTGCCAGGCTGATACAGCTGCAACGAGGTCATGAGTAGCCTGCCGATGCATGTCGGAAGTCGACTCAAATCTCGTCGCATGGTTGACGAGGCCACGAACTTGCTGCACTATGTCGTTTTGGAGCTCGTGAAACTGGCTCATCGATCTCCACATGTACATGAAACTGCAACCCAAAAACAAACAACATAAAAGACGGGTTGGTTTCATTTATAACTACTTGTGGAACAAAAGCCAGGAAGTTCATTTTAAGCAAAAATTAGACATTTTTACCCTTCTGGTCCACACCTCGTGGCCCGTATACCACTTGCCCGTACCATCAAAATTCAAGTTAGGTCGTACCATTCAATCCCTTACCAATAGAATTAGGTCATTCAATTTCATTAATCCATACCATCCAAACTTTGGACATACCAGTCTATCCCATACCAGGGTTACAATTGTCCAAAATGGCTAAAAAGGAATTAAAAGTAAAGAAGGCAACATAAAAAGATCTTTTTTCATGAGAGTTGTTGGTTAAGAATGGAGGTTACCACATAAAAGAATGCAAGCTTTTCTAATGAACATAAGAAAGAAAGAACTTACTTACCCGTGACAAAGTTCAACGAGCTGTGGGATTAAATCGGAGTCACGTAGTCTGATAATGGCAGATGAGGTGGTCGAAACAGCTTGAGATGTCACCACTATAAGAGATTGTAGCCTCTTTATTGATGCTTTTGTCTTGTCCAACTTCACCACCTCTTCTCCTCTGTACTCCTGCCCTTGAAGTGCTGATAACTTCCTCTCATGTTCGATTTTGACTCCTTCTCGAGCCTATAATCATTTAAAACCGTGTGCTCGTTGTCAAGAACATCAAGAATTGAGAGGATTCCATCAATGCTAACCAACATTACATTGAACAGCAGATATGATACTCAGAAAGACTGATATTTTGTCGAAAGAAAAGCAATTCAAAAAATATATTTCACTAATTTTCTCAACATGTAGTCATTACATAAGTAAAGTGCATTCAGACAAACAAGATGATTCACATATGAGGAGAATCGAACTTAAAACTAGACAAGAAAAACGAGATTTAAGGTACAATGTGAAAACTGATATCCAGATGATTACCTTCACTTCTTGATATAATTTTTTTTCCCAGGCCAAGAGCCGTTCCAGAGTGGAACACAGACTATTTGGACCACCAGCTTCTTCGATTGAGCTGGGCTCGAACCGATATTTAACTGTCAATGGAGGCTTTGAAGTCCAGCTGGAGCTCAAGTTACTCAACACTCCACTGGAATGGTACACTGTCTCTGTAGTCCATAAATATATACTGCTCAATAATCAAACTTAATCCTCAATTATCATTCATAGAATCATAATAACTAAGATTCACTGTCTAAAGACTGACAACCAATCCTTATTAGCATCTAAAACTAATCAATACTTTAGTGATAATACCTCAAACAAACAGCAATTCAAACTCATAAGCAATCACATTCTAGTTCTACAGATTGATTCAAGAATCAAATATTCATGCTTGCTTCTAATTGCTTCAAATACCGTAGCAAATATATGTCGAAGATTCAAACTGATAAGACCAAAAACATAGCAAGATGTCAATCACACAAACAGAACAATCTTCAAACTATTTATTCAAGTACCAAATAACCATGTTTACCATTCAAACTCATGAGACTAGAAAAATAGCATGATTTCAATCACAAAAACATAACAATCTTCAAATTATGGATTCAAGAACCAAATAACCTTGCTTTCCATTCAAAAACTAATGAGACTAAAAACATAGCACAACCTCAATCACAAACAGAACAATCTTTAAACAATCGAATCAACGACCAAATAACCACACTTACTTCTCAATTGCTTAAAACTCCGATCAAGCTGATCCCGTCCTGCCTCAAGCATCTCAGTCACCTGATCCCCTGATGAAGCAGCCCTATCAAAATACTCTCTGAGGGCCCCAACTATCTCCCCCAAATCTTTATGCCTTACCACTATCCTCCTCTCAGAATTCACACCATCATCATTACCATTTCCCCAACTAACAAACGACTTCTCATCATCCTCAAACGAAAGCCTCTCGGATATACTCGAGAACTTCGAATTCGCTTTCTTCTTCACATGTCCCTCATTAGCAACAGACTCAGTTTTCACTGACTCAAAGTTAGACCTTGTCTCAAAATCTGATCTTGATTTGAAATTCCCTTCTTCTCCCTCATCACTAGAGCTGCTAGTGCTGCTATAGTTATCATGGTCTCCCCATTCACTACACTGCACTTCCTCTCTCTCAGTCTCCTCATCATCTTCACTCTCCCAACTCTTCAGATTCTCCCCTTTCTTCGGATTTCTCACATGGGGGTTTTCCGTATAACGTGAGAATGATGAGTGGTTCGAAGCCCTGTCATCAAACTTCTTGGCCTTATGGCCACTAAATGGGCTCTGATGTTGGAGCTTTTGATTGCTGACTTTGGAATAGGATGTGGTATTTGAAGCCTGATCGTCATTGTCGTTGCCATTGTCAATGTAGCGATGATCATCGTCGGAATTGTCGATCCGGGGTTCGTTTTTCTTGGTTTTTCCGAGCTGCTCGAAGTATTCGGAATCTGGAGGTGAAGGAGGGGGATAGAAATTATCCCAATTCCATACTGAAGATGTTTGTGATGGTGTGTTTGAAAATGTTGAGTTTGCTCTTGCATTGTAGCTGAAGCTATGGTTAGGTGGCGGAGATGAAGTGAAGCTCGAGTCGGAAAGAATGTGGGGTATTTTAATGGGCTTTCTCCGACGCGGCGGTGCGGCGGAGGTTTGTGGGAGTAATGGGAGGAATTGGCGGACATGGGGGGTGGTGGAGGGGGTGGGTGGATGGAGGGCGAAGGAGAGGAGGGGCGGCTGTGGCGTTGAGAGGGAGGGGTACTGAAGGTGGTGGGGGTTTTGACTGCGGCGGTGGCGGTGGGGGTGCGGAGGAGGACGGCGGGGGTGTGATCGGAAACTGAGAACGGTTCGCCAGAGGCGAAGGCGACGAGGGCGGCGCCGGTAGTGCGGAGGGAACGGCAGTAGTCGGAGTGGGCGGCGGCGAGGTGGTGGCGGGAGTAAACCGCCTCCTTTATGAGGCGGCGCCGCTCCTTGCACCGCTGCACTGTGTCCTCGTTGTCAAGCTTCGACGTTGCGCAGCCCATTTCTTCCGATGAAAAAAGACGGTTGCGAAGAACGCCGGCGCGGCGGAGGGTGGCCGGAGGAGGGAGGAAAGACGGTGGAGAATTTGAAGTTTATTATCACTGCACTCACTTCGCTCTTCTTCAACTTATAATAATAATAAATAATTTAATATATTATTCTTTACTATTAATATTTTAATATTGCTACTATTGATATTGTTTAGAAATTGTAACACCAAAATGGCTCTATTTGAAATTTAAAGCTATTTTCTATTCACAATAATTATGTATAATATGGTTTTTGAATATAAATTTTTGATATGGAACTAATAATATAGTTTATAAATTCAGTTTTATTTTATGAGTTATAAGTTGATTGACTCATATAATTGGGTCCGAGAAATAGTTTTATCAAGAAATCCTCTTTATTTTATATCCCACAATTCTGTTTTGTCTTAAAAAAAATACCAAGAAAGTCTTAAGAATTGCTATATTTAGTTTTTTTCTCTTTGACTACTATCACTATATTTAGTTGTTTTCCTTTTCTTGCATTTTTATTGACTCAATATATTTCTCAAATTCAAATACATCCAAATTTCTTTTTCTTTTTTAAGATAGAGATCTAAAAATCTTTTATAGTTCATGGCTTTAAAAAAGAAAAAAAAAATAAGTCACATGATAAAATTGGTGTAGTGTGAACCTTCTATCTCTAATTTGAAATTCGATTCTCAAAATAAAATTTCGAATTTATCGTTGATGACATTTCACATAAACATATCTATTTCATGAATTAAAAATAAAAATACATATTTATTCAATTTGAAATCATTTTGAAATCTTTTCTCAGATCAAATCCTTTCGTGAGAGCAAAGTGACAAAACTCAAATATCTCGATTATAAAAAGTAAATCGAAATGGTGGGAATTTTAGACATGGGTTATGTCCATTTGATGATATTTTAAACTTCTAATAAATTAAATTAACCATCACTATCTCTATAAAACAAGTTATTATTGAATAATTAGAACAAAGATTTGTCATGTCAGTGTTGTCCTTATCTATTGGGATCAGAAATATGTATGTTTTGTCGAAGAACACACTATATCGTAAGGCCTAAATAGCTATAAATATAGGTACTTGGGGATATTAAACATTTCACCAGCCTACCACTATAATAAATATCACATTTTTTTTTCTTTTTCCACTTTTTTTAAGAAAGACTTCTCTCTAAAATGATTAAAATTTAAGAATTTTTTAAACTCAGACTTCGTCTCAAAATTTAATATAATGGGGATAAGTGATTCCTTTATAACATAAGTTGTAATTCCTTTATCATAAGTTGTAATTCCTTTATCATAAAATAGTAATATAACATAATTATTTTTTGGTAATAAGTGAGTGTTAAATAATGAAGAATAAGATTTTTTTTGAAAGGTAAATGAAGAATAAGATAAAGATAAAATATAGTTGGGGCCGTTTGGTAACTAAATTCTTTATATTGATTAACCTCTTTCTGTACCACCTTTTTGGGTTTCTCACCTTTTCCGATAAAAGAAGGCATATTCAAAGCAATATGGTCAATAAATGCTTGAGTTTTGGGGAGAATAAATTCCCAAACAATTATTTATAAAATGGAAATTTTATAATATTGCTTCAATTTTTTAAATATTATTTAACAGCATGAATAAAGGAAATCACCAGTGGCCACTCGATTAATACAAAAGAAAAGGAGAAATTATTGTTGAGATCATTTACAAAAATACTTTCGTGAATTGGAGTTCCACCATTTACAACTCAAACTCATTTTCACTGGTAAATCTCTTTTTTGTTGGTGGATTCACTAGTCATACTCCTATATATATTGATAGCTTTATTAAGAATTTGATGTTGAGTGTCTCATATTGTAACACTATTAGGGTGTGTTTACTTCAAATTATTGATTATACTTGATTGTATCCAAGTGATTAAGAATTGTCATTAATACATGTGATAAGATATTCATTCATCCTTATGGGTAGCCATATCACAAATCGATTTTGTGATATATTACTGGGTCCTTTTTATATCATGGACTTTTATTTTTCACCCCTAATAAGGACAAGCAAACACACCCTTAGTTAATATTGTCTAAATCATATTATAAATAAATAATAGTATCAAAAAATTCAATGCGATAAGATTTAGCAAGTTTATTTGGTAGTTCTAACTTTAGATAAATAATCAATAATAATTCTTACCCAAAAATTAACCAATTAAATCCATAAAACTTGAACGTGTATAAACATCAATTCTTTCTTAATATTATGTAAAAACTAAATCAAAAGCTTGCTAAAATAATGTATTATTTTGTCCTCTTGTTGTGTAGTAGGGTTATCAATTTTATTACATATGATTTTTTAAATCAATAAATAAAATTTTATTGCCTAAAGAAATGTACAATATACACCGAGCATACTACAAACATAAAACATTTAAGATAATTCAACTAATAAGATCCCTCAATAAAGGCCAAAAAAACACAATCGAAAGATTAAAACAAGTTGAGCATATTCAAGTGGCAATTTATAAGTATTTCAATATCCAGTATCCTTCATTCTATCAAAGCAAAGAACATAACACGATTTGAAACAAATAATGTAGTTAAGGCAAGTGGTAGAAGAATTTATTCTTAAAAACTTAGTTGAAGTATTTTATAGGTGAGATGTTAGAGATAGGGATTCCCACCCATTCTTGAAAGAGATTTCAACCATGGAGCCCAAAAAAGTACCCTTTAATCTTGCAATGTTCCCTTGTTGAGTGGGTTCCTTTATTGGGATAAAAAGAAGTAAAGACAACATAAGAGATGTCAAAGTAAATGGTTGAAGTTTGTGAAAGAATTTTTCTTTTCCACACACCTCTCTCTCTCTCTCTTCCCCCCTCCCCCCAATTCCAAAATTACATTCTTTTTCAACAATTTTCACTTTAGGGTTTCTTCTCTTTTAAAAAATGCATGGTTGCATGTGAGATAAAGTAGAACTCTTATAAGACTATCACATCAACGAATCAGCCTGAGTTGGTTCGTTGATGGAAACACACAAAAATTTGGGCGGGTGGTGCCCCTACCTAGGAGCTAGGGTGGCTAGAGGGTCTCTAAAGCACTTGCTTTTTAACCAATCGAGTGAGAACTTGGTATAGCCCCCCATCTGTCAACATTGATTATTCCTACACCCAATTGGTGCAGCTATATCCTTACAATCTTATCACAATGCCTCTTTCCTTGTTTTGTAACATGCAAGCATCACTTTTCCATGTATTTATATACAAATCAATAAGTAGGATATATGATATTCCAAATATTTTGCAAAACTTAATGTCTAGGAAATACACTTCTAAACCATTTGTAATGATTTTAAAGAAGTGGTAAAAAGATTAAGAATGTTACACCTAGTCCAAATTAACCACTTTAGTCATTCTAAAAGTGACTTCCATTTCAAGACTACCCTCTTTTGGGAAGATTTTTGACTTGAAATTAAACTAAGTTCTCTCCCTACAGAAATACATGCAACGTCTTCGTCAAAAGTAAAAAAGACACGAGTAAAGAACGAATAAATTATATTTTGTTAAACGAGTAATAGAGTGCGAAGAAGGGAGAGCCTCGTTCGTCTAAGGCACAAACACTGAATAATAACAATTCAATGATTTGTAACTTCAGCCTAGCTGCATGTAATGGCACATGTTCTTGCACAACTACATTGCAACATAGACAAATAGGTTTAAATAAAATGAAGATAATCTGGCCCCTACATAAGTAGATATGTGGGTCATGATGCATTATTAACCCATCCAACTCCTTATTGTATCTGTATGGTCCAAATCAATGCAAATAGTAACAAAGAGCAATTCCATTGTGATAATGAAAAGAAAACAGAGGAAGCATAATTCAGAAAAAAGAATCAACCATGCATGAGTTTCTTTTTCCAAAAAAGCATTATGTGGCCCATGGAAATGAGAAGTTTGTGCTCTACGGGGGTCCCTACCACGTTTCGTTGCCAAACAACTAGCAAAAAGGATCTTCCCACTTGAGTTGAATTACGAGCACATAAATAGATTCACACACATTATAGATACTCAACTAGGACTCTCGATGGTAGCCTCTGAGACATCCAAAGTGGGTCGGCAGATCCCAGAGACATGATTTCTTGAATCTTAATGGTGGGTTTGAGAACTGTTTCGAAAAAGAAGTCTTGAGTGTTCTTACCGGGTTGTTTCTGTAGAGGAACCAGTAACATGCTCCTCAATTGGGAAACCAAAATTTTTTAGTAGACCCTAAAGTAATAGAATAGTGATTTATTAAGTGTCTTCCACAAATCAATAGGTTAAGGATTTAAAAATCAGAGACAAGGACTTACCATTGCATCGTTGATTGCACAAGTCACACAATAGTGCTCCTGAAATGAGTGGAATCAGAAATTATTGAAAAGGTTTAATTGTGACATAAAAAATGGGCACTTTCTCATAAAATGGTAGGACTATAATTTAGATCTATAGAATGCAAGAATCAAAGGAAAAACAAAAAACATGCAAAACCAACCAGGACTTGAAGAAATACACACATCAAAGTTCATAGTATATTTTGTTTCCAAAAATCTTCAGGTTCCTTTATAAAATTGCATACCTAAAGTACAGCTGATTAAGCCAACATACAAAATAACTCGGTGCACTTAATAAAGGTATTGGAAATTAATTGAACATTATCATATGTTGACATCAGGGTGCGTGACAAGACATCAGAAGTTCCTCAAATTCAGACAATAGTAGTTTCAGGCACTTCTAGCCCAGAAATTATTGGAAGTACTGTCATATAACATCTAAGATCAGGAGATAACACAACCTCACAGCACGATATTCAAAATAAATTATTTTCTTATTTAGGAAGAAGATAAAAGCAATTTCTCTATCACGAGAGACAAGGTATAAGGTACTTGCCTGCATCATGTACCACTCTTCAAACTCATCGAACAATTCCAGTCCTTCGATCCTATCCCAAGTAGAGGATACGAAATGATTAAAAGGATCCTCATAAATACAGCTTTTGGAGAAAAGTTAAAATTATAAAAAAAATATATAATAGACACACAGATCTGGATAGAAAAAATGACCTTTAAAGACTTCTATAAAGGCACTTTCTAACATTCAGAACAAAAAGGAGAATGGCTTAAAATCTCCCAAATGTAACTAAAACTTTTGAGACAATCATACTACTTCGTTTACTAATGTAAACTGTCCAGAGGATCAAATTTGGTGGGGTTGCATGGGCGGGGGGATAAATATTTGTAACTAGGCCTCAACAAAGGTGTATGTGTAGATTCATTTAACAAAAAACAAGATGCACCTGCATCCCCAACCATACAACAGCCTCCGCCCATTTCGCCATCCGATTGACCACCCATTACCTTTGCAAAGTTCATTTTTCCCTCGATCAGGATACACATTTAGACTCCTTCAAAACATTCCATTAGGCACACAGCATAGCCTCTTGGCATCCTACCTTGATTTATGGAGATGGAGGTTAAGAGTAGGTCAGATAGATGGTAGGAAGGATGAATCTGGTCATTGATGGAAGCCAGTTGAGATTTAGTATTTTAGGTGGTGAACAGCAGGTACAGGTTTGAGGAGGGAAACAACAGGTGGCAGATCAATATGAGGCATAACTTAATCATATACATGCATGGATTAAAGCAAAGATAATTCTCAAATTAAGGAGTTAGAAATGTCAGAATTAGATCAAAACTGCATGAAGTTAAAAACAGGCAGACCTTAATTTAACATTTTGTGCCAATTTTTCTTATGGCAATCTTCATGTGCTTCATAAGACATGAACCACATATCTTGCATGAGCTTAAGATTTATTTCAGTTTAAATTTAAGAAACTATCAACACACCAGTGTCAACAATTGCAACAAAGACAAGTACGAAACAGTTAAAAACGTCATTCTAGCATAAGCTCTTCACATTTCAAAGGGCATTTCTGCTGTATACTGTAGCACTCAAAGAGGTGACAACAGCAGTATCTGGCATAACATTATAAATTTCTTTGGTAGATTCAACTATATATATATACACACACATATATATATTACCTGCGTCTTTCTTGGGGTTCAATAAACGTGCTATAAACTTTCAGCATGTCCCATGCAATAGCTCTCTGAAGTTCTCAACCATACAAAATAAGATATTAGGAGTTAGAAAAGCAGCCAGGTTCACAGTGAAAAAAGAAGAAATTCAGAAAGGGACTCTCAAAAATAGAGAAATACAAAAAAGCAATCATTTTTTTCCATGTATGAAAGGCTTTAGGGAAAAAGAACAGAGCCAATCCACTAGATTCTATACATGAACATTTCATAATATGCATCTTATATAATTTCGGGCACATGGTGATCAACATCATAATGAGAGAATACCTGCCATCCTTGATCAAGGAAAAGTCTTTCCTTCGCCTGTAATGTTGGTGTAGCATAAATGCTTAATAGTGCACATCCTCGACTCTGAGATAAAAAACGATTTCAATCAACTCGCTAGATAAACTTTTCTCAATGTCATATGACCGATCATTTAATTCTCCTTTCATATAATAAATAATGTATATCTGATCCCTGGTAGAATTATTCTCCAGAAGTATGAGGTTGCCAAATTTCATCACCATTCCCCATAACAACAAATAATGAGGCAGATGTTTCAATAAAGTGTAGCCCAATGTATAATGCTTAACAAGACGTTGCCAAGAAATAGCAGCATAAGAGGATTACTTAAAAATAAAATAAAAAAGACTATAGGAAACAGAGAACAACGAGAATGATCAGATTCCATGATATTTATGGAGCAACAGTAATTAAAAATGTAGTTCAAACTTAATGGACCTAATAGGAAAAAAAAAAAGCTGAAAAGTTTAGATCCTGTGTTAAACAGAGCAAAGAATAGTTTACTAATCCTAGCACATGATAAGAATAATAGAACTGCAAGTCTAGAATTCTGACTGATTTGCAAATTAATTGATCCAACCATCGAGCCTATTGTCATGGCCTGTTGGCCTAGCATGCATATTTTCTTTAGACTTGGGGTTTTCCCTAAGCTTGGCCCACAAATTGGCTCAAATACTTAGCCCACCTCCTTAGCCCACATGTAGGAAGTATCTACATTGTATCCCACATGTAGGAAGTATCTAGATTGTATCTAAAATAGTGTAGGGCATTGTACATGTGTAGAACTAGAGTATTCTTCTACCTGTAGAGAATTATGGAGTGTTCTAGAGAACAACTCCTAACCCTTGATTAAGTTGATCCCCACTATCTATTAGGGACATAGTATAAATAGGTGTAAAACTCCCAATTGTAAACATGCAAGCATTTTGAGTTCAGGTAGATATACAAGCTTTCCCACCTTTCAAAGTTTTTTAAGTGGCAACGATAGCATTCTTCTCAAAAGTAAAATATAGATACCAACAAAATATATATTATATTCAGAGAATTTTTTATTTATAATATTGTATTCTTCTCAAAAGTAAACCATGGGCAAAAACTAACTATTCAAAGAAAACCAGCTTGCAACAACCATATAAATGAAGAAAATATATATTAACTTTGATTATAGAATTTGGTAATTAATAAAAAAATTAATGCAAGAACACCTCAAGATTCTTTATCATTTGTTGTCCGAAAGCATCATCAGGATGAATCTGTTGACATAAAAAAATATATTAGAGTCATTTCAATAAGACAATGGAGAAAATAATAAATTAAATAACAAACATCAAAACATTAAGATTAACCTGCTCATATAAGAAAAATATAGCTGTAGAGAATGTTCTAGAAGCCCAGCCGACAATAGCACTACTTGACTCTGGATCTAAGTATATGAGAACGCATTCTGCAATTATAAAAGTTGGCAAACTGATAATAGCATTAGAACTAAACAGTCAAATTGATTCAAAATGGGAAAATAAGGAGAAAATGCGAACGAAAAGTATGGAAATTAATTTAGAAAAAGCATAGAGATAGGTTAATTTAGAAAATCTTAAACTTTATTTTAGAAAATCTTATCATAAAAAATCTTTCGAAGGAAAATAAGACTAAAAACAATAAGACTAAAACTAAGACTTGAATGATGAAGTAAAAAGTCAAAAAATCTCATCAAAGAATTATCATCAAAAGTCTTTTAATGGAAAACAAGACTAAAACTAGGATTTGAATGATCAAGTAAAAAGAAGTGAAATGTAAATAAAAAAGACAGGATTTCATGCATAATGATGTGGTAACTTATCGAAGCACATACACATACCTTGGATCAATATCAGCCAAAGAAATTATATCATCAAGTTTTTGTATATCGCGCAGATCAATGGGGAGTAGTTTGTAGTGATCTCCAAGCACTTCCCCTTTCTCTAGATAAGTGCAACATAAAAATATAACAAATGTTTGTGAAATAGCATTTGCACAAACTTTCTATTAGATCATAAAATTACCAAAGCAACCGCACATTAAGTGAGTCTTATGTGAGACTATCTTACGGATTATATTCTGATGGGTCAACCCACAACCCACATTTCATAATTCACATATAAATCAATAGAAATGAATTTGATTCGCGGGGAAAAAAATCCGTCAAATGAAAACGAAACCATCTTACAAAAGTTTTTGTATTGCATATTTTGTTAAAATCAATAGTGGGAAATTAGAAGCATAAATACAATATCAAATAAAATGATGATCTACCCTAATAGTTAATGACGGATCAAATAAAATGATTATCTTCCCTAATAGTTAATGACAGAGATGTTATTCAAAGAGGCTCCTTTAGCCATGCCTACAAACACTAGTTTAAACAATAATTCCTACAAACACTAGCTTAAACAATAATTCTATAAACTATAATTAGATGTGTAAACAATAATTCTATAAAATACATCCTTGAAGGTCAAATGTGTAGAAAATTATTGTAAATAATACAAAAATTTTAACAAAAAAAAAAAAAAAGGCAAAAATGGGGTTCCTTATACTAATAACAACAATACATGTAGTTAAGCAAAAAAACAGATATTAAAAAATTCAAGTATTTGAAGGCAACAATTGTTAACATAATAAAATACCAAAATACTTGCAAAACCTTAATATTGGAAGACAACAAAGTTTTAAGACTGAAAACGTACAAGGGTTCAGAAGTAATCTCTATAACCTAACTAATACTATAAATAATCAAAACTTTTAACCAAAAAAAACAAGCAAAAGTGGTTCTTATACTAATAAGGATTTTAAATGTAATTAAGGAAATAAGATTAGAAAATTCAAGTATTTGAAGGGCCACAATTGTTAACATAATAAAATACCAAATACTTAGACAATTCAACATAAAAGACTTATAAAAGGCTTTATGACCTAACTGATCCTGGAAATGTAAAATAAACTCCTGATCAAGCATGAGCATACACATCTGGTCTACAAACCTTCTACCCACACCACAAGTAGCTTGAGTTCTGATTTTTATTTTTTTAATTCTAATTTTATTTTCAAGCATAGGCAAGAGTTGTTCCCCACCATGACAAAACAAATTAAAATGATAAAAGGGGAAGTATATCGGATGACTCGTAATTTGCTTGTATATTAAGAAAATTTGACATTTATTCAGGTCAACATTGCATCAACAATTCAATAATTTTTCTTACCTTGACAGATTAATGCAGACTCACCGACTTTCCCTCTTAGCTCATTAGAGTTTTCAATAAGAGTGGCTTTCTTTCTTGTCACCTGAACAATGAACAAAACTGTGTCATGAGAATAGCAAGCTGTCAGATAAAATTAGAAGTTAAAAATTCCAATTAATAAGTTTTAACACCAATACAAGCAATAATGCAAGAGGATGATAATGGCCGGCACAATTCAAAATGAAAGCAAAGTGGCAAACAAGTATTCTTCCACAAATATGTTGGCTTGTACATCTATATGAAAGGAAAGTGATAGGAGTGGGAGAGATTGAACAATAATGATAATACAAAATTTGTTTTACCTCTTTGAAATCTAACTCCACATAAAGATATGGAGCTTTCCCTTCATCCTGTAACAAAACGAAACGCCACTTGACGAATCACAACTGCATGTTTTTGTATAAGATATATACTAAGAGAATTAACAACAAACTGCATGTTTTTGTATAAGATATATACTAAGAGAATTAACAACAAAAAGCAGAGGGATCAAAAAATCAGCATTACTTGGTGTATTGAGGACCATATTATATATTAGAAGTAAAGACATATTATATGATAACTCGTAGCAAGGAAACAAATGACATCTCATATGCAAACTCAAGCACCTGCAATTGGAAAAATGCAGTATCAAAGCCAGCTCCAAGTGATAATATCTGCTTCTTATTGCTTTTTGGATCCATACTTATCTCACTGTCAAGAAACTCATAAAGAAGCTTTCGAAGTGCCGCATATCGAGCAAAATACCCTACATATACAAGGAAAATTACAATCATCCATATCAGAATAATTTTAAAATTCTAGGAAGTTTAAGGAAATATAAAAATCATACCACGGTTAATAATTGGGGATCTCCTGACAGGCCGTTTAACAAACAAATGAACGTAATCATCTTTCATGTATCCTTTTTTTACGCAAGACCTTTTGGAACAAATAGGATGGCATTAGTAAGAGTTCCTATAATTGAGGTAATGCTACCTGTATTCACTGTCGATTTACACCAAAATGAGCATGGGCAATTATAACGTCCACAATCACAAAAAGGGTGGAATTATACTTTTCGCTATATTTGAGTATAAGGCTGCAATTCAATGTTATTTTGCACATATAGGTTATTTACCTCAGAATATTAAGTGACAACTCTTATCTTCCCAAAAAAAAAAAAAAAGAAGATAAGAAAAAAAGAAACATAATATGAAATACCATATCAGAATGCCACTTCAATTTAGCAAGCTTTTTTTTACTTGTTTTCTTCTTTTTCTAAATACTGAGTTTTTGCTGATATTAGCAACTCATGAGAGGGTCAACTTCTGATGCTATATTTAAGCAAACTATTGCAGTTTCAACCAAACTAACCTTATTTCAGCAAAATTGCTTCATAATATCAAAATGCTACCAAATTTGTGCATTGGCCATTGGCAAAATCAAAATTGGAGATCAGAAGCATAAATACTGAATAATCCCCAACAAAAAGAAAAGAAAGAAAAAATTGAATCCTAAATTACTGCTCTCTTGCTTCTAATTTCGTCGTTTTATGATCCTTGACAGAATAAGAGAGAAGTGAGAAGAACGTACAGCTTGCTAGCGGAGGCATCGTCGTTGGTGGCTTGGACCGCCGCTCTGTTGCTCCGCCAATCGGCCGCCGGTTTCGCCATCAAATTTCTCACTCACGGGTAATGAGCTCATATATATTTTTCATTTTCATGGACAAACTCCAATTTATAGATTAATATTAAGAGGAAACTCAAATTTTGAAGTTTCTAAATATGAGACTCGATTTTTTTTTTTTTTTAATTTAGGGCTTAAGTGTACGTGGACTGGACAGCATATATTATTAGTATGAATTCATGTATTCCTATTTTTAAGGTAAATTATATTTTTGGTAGTATACCCTAATTTTATTTTAGGTATCCCTGTTTTCATGAGTTATATAACTGGTACTTAATAAATTAAAAAATCATACATTGGATGTCTTCTATCAAATTTTTGTTCTAAAATTGATGGACCCTAATTTTTTTTGATTGATTAGGAGGAGGATTCGAGTGAATTTGACCACATTTAATATGGTGTTTAGTGGGCTTTGCAATGTTGGAGGATTGAATCAGGCAAAACATGTACATAATAGTAGATATGAATTTTTGTGATAGTTGCATTGAATTAATGTGATTACATATAATACTTTTGATCATCCATGGTTATTGCAAGAAAAGGTGGAGTTGGAAGAGTGTAGAAAGGTGATGAGATGGTGGGGAAGGATTTGTCCTGAATGTTATCACGTGTAACATTTTAATTAATGGATTTTGCAAGGATGAATTATCAGGTTTCTTAAGGAGATGAAAGTGGTAGAGTTGAGAAACATCGATGACACAACAACTTTGAGGGATGAGGGAAGTGAGGAGTTGTTTGATGTATTGACATGATTAATGCATATGCTAATTAAAGGTGATCTCGGAGAAGCCATAACCTTATTTGATCTCATTAAATACATCAATTTTTTTGAAAATTTTAAAGTCGTTCAAGAAATTATGACAACTTTCATTTTTGCATAATGAAATGGGAAAATGTAACAATTTTGTCCTAAAAAATTAGGGTTTTGTTAGGTAATTTGAACGAAAACTTGACTAGGGTATCAAATATGCGGTTTTTTTATTTTATAACTCGCGAAAACAAGAATATCCAAAATATAATCGAATAATCCTTTAAATACAAAAAAGTAATTTACGATTTTTTTTACCAAGTGTAAAAGATTAATATAAAGTTGTAATTATGTAAAATTTGATTTTTTTTCCCAAAGTAAACTAAGTTGTTTATAATTTATATAATATATGATATTGTTTATTATATTAGAGGTGTAAACAAGAATAGGGTCGAGTTGAATTGTAAATTTTGAAGCTCGAATTTGATTGATTTTTTTTTAGTGTGCGATCTTGATTGGGTTAAATGCGTGAAACCCCCTCGTGTTATACAAAATTTGCGTCGCTCCCCCTTATATGATAGAAATTGCGCGAAACCCCCTCGTGTTTCTATAAATGCGATTTTTTTTGATTTCTGACCGTTATTTGCAGGTGAATATACTAATTTGCCCTTGCCTTTTGCTTATATATGTGTGTGCACTATCCAAACTTCCAGTGGCATGAAACCCCTCTCCTCTCACTACTCTCACAACAATCTGGTAAGTGTTCTATAATTTTATTTTTTTTATTTCCAATTCTGAATTTAACATATTTTGTACTAAAAAATGTTGTAATGTACAATTTTTTTAGGATACATGTCTTCCACGTATAGGCCATCGATATAAAAAAATGAAGAAACTTTAGATTTACGATACACCTACAAAAAGTGTTATTGTCGTAGAATTGCTGAAATTAAAGTAGTGGGCCCATCCAAAACTACAGTTGGCAAATTGTTTTGCACGTGCCGATTATCTCAATGTGGTTTTTTTGCTTGGCTTGAACCCACATCGATTGGAAGGAAAAATTATTTGGCAGAAATGCAAATGCCGGATTTGGATGAAGTGGACTCTCCGATGAATAATGACAATTCAGAAATGATCTCCAAGTATGACGATCTCTCAATGAAGATTGAAAAGCTCGACAAATCCCAAGCAACTATCAAACAATTTATTTTCATAGTTTTGGTGCTTCTTATTATTGTAACTAGAATTATACCCGTGCGATGCACGGTTTATAATTTAATTTATTAATTTTAAAAAATGTAATAATATAATGTGATAGTATTATCATAAACTAAATTATATATCAATAAAAATTTAGACATTTTATCTCTACTGATTCTCATTTTAAATATTATTATATTTTTAAAATGCAAACAATACTATATAAATTTATATTTTTGTTGCACAATGAATTATAAAACCTATTTGAAATATGAAGTTGTTAAAAATGACACCAATTTTGTACACTAATCAATTTTGTGAATTAAAATAAATTAAATTTAGTAATGAAAAACATTTATGTGTCATGGATGTTAAAACAATAATTGATATTAAAAAAACATGTTAACTCCTAAAGATATGTTATGCATGTTGAAATTTATAATATTGAAATAAGTGTCATGATAAATATATTATTGTATTTTTTGAATGTTCCCTAACGTTCACAATTATAAATTTCTTTGAAATTTTCGATCTAATCACTAACTTAATTATTTATAGTTAAAAAAAGATATAAATACCTAAATATATCGCTATATATTCAAATAACGTAGATAATTGAATATTGAACCCACTTATATTGACAAATAAACCAAACAACTATATAAAAATGTTTTTCATTATAATTAATTTCTCCAAAAGTCTAAAACTTTGTATTTTACAAATTATTTTTTTAATTTCCTAATCTTAGTTTAATTTAGTCATTTGTTTTTGCTTTTGTAATTGTGTTAAATATAATTATACAGCAAAATTTAAATATCAAATTTCTACATTATTATTTTTTTACGATGCTGTGTAAATAACAAATTAGAATACATAAAAAATGATAAATCCGATATATCATGCATTAACAACAAAATTCTAGATACCAAAATGATAAATTTGATATATCATAGATTAAAACAAAATTTAATTGAAAAAATGATTTAATTTAAAGATTATGATTTATATAAAATACAAAAAAAGAAAGACAAAAATAACCTACATAACCTACCAATAGACTATAGCCCAACCTAGAGGACCCTACAATTCTTAAAAGTATAAATCTTTTTTATTTTTTATTTTTTTAATTCTTCTAACTAACTTCTTTCCAATTATAGTATGTAAATTTAGGAGGGAAAATTAGTTATGCTATTTTTATTGAAGGTCTTCTTTTTATATATATATAGATTTTCAAGTAGTAGTTCAACTATTATTTTCACTTAGTTGCGATTATTGTAACCAATATGTTGCTATTTTCCTTAATTAGCCAACTATGAACTATGAACTAGAATTTTTCATGTATTACTTCCCTGTTTTACTATTTTAACTTGAACCAACAACAATAACAAAATACTGAAAATTTCTTAAAACAACAACAACCAACATCATCCAATACATGTATCAAAGTTCTGAAAATTTCTATCCCAACATGTACAAAATACTGAAAAACAGCCTTGATTGCATCAAAAAAGACAATATTGATAGACTGCAGTTTTAATACCAAAATATACCCAACTAAAACAGAAATATCTGCAAAATATACCCCATATGCACCCAAAAACTAACCAAAAACTAACCAAATATTCACCCAAGCATCACAAAAACAGTTGGCTACACAGAAATATCCAAAATATCTATCATGTTACCACCCCTTCACAATATTTACCAAAATGTACCAAAATAGCTTGCTTCATTGTATTTTTCTTCTTTGGGGAACCTTCTGCTTCCTAGAGGTCTTCACTGAAGGAGCTCTAGCCTTCTGCCCCAGTCAGCATGTAGAAAATGAAATTAAACTAGGAAAAATTTGAAATTCAGATTGCAAGGGATGCAAGAATGGATCATACCTCATCTTCTGTGGGAGGTGCAGAGGTTATAGCATCAGCCTTGGAAGGTCTGTTGGGACAACATCTTTTGTTGTGCCCCAATTGCTTGCAAAGGGAGCAAGTGTGAGTTAGCCCCTTTCTTGATGCCTTGACAGGTTGTGATGCATCATTCCCATCAGGCCTTCTTTTCTTCTTTGGTCTGCCTTCTCTAGATGGTAGGATGAAAGAGTTGAAGGATTCAGATAGATTATTCACAATGACATCACACTTTGAATGTGGGGAAAAATAACATCTAGCCCAATGCCTACTGTC
Organism: Scutellaria baicalensis; assembly: GCA_005771605.1. Lineage (NCBI taxonomy): Eukaryota > Viridiplantae > Streptophyta > Magnoliopsida > Lamiales > Lamiaceae > Scutellaria > Scutellaria baicalensis. The sequence continues at coordinate 49,616,881 of CM016722.1, forward strand.
AATCCCATTTAACCACTCATATGCATTTGTTTCATCACCCTGTTTTTGACTGATTCTTTGAATTTCACTCATGACTTTTTTATGCCCTCTAACACTATAAGATGATGCAGCTTTCCAGAATTGAAACCCTAATTTAAACCGAAACCCTAAATTGAAACCCTAATTTAAACCGAAACCTTAAATCCCTAATTCCTAAATTTATGAAACCCTAACCCTAAAATAATTTTCTCAAAAACCATTCACTCTAAATCGTAGAAAATCGAAACCCTAAACCATATCCAACAGCATTAAACGAAAAAACAAGAAAAGTTTGAAAAATCTTAAAATGTCGAAAGGGAAATGTACCCGATAAACCCTAACCCTAAATCAAAACGACATTTTTCTTTCAATCGTCAAATAATAACAGTAAAATCACAAGAGACCAGAGAAAAAAATCGTAAACCAAGAACTCAGACTTACCTGTTCGATGAAATCGCGACGAAGAGCAAACCCAACAACGGCTAGAAAACCCGCACTCACACACTCCACTTACAGGAGACTATACACAGTAGAAAAGAAAACAAATATTAGGGGAAGGCACGGCGAGGTTTGGTCGGAGACCGGACGGATTTTTCGATTGATTTTCCTAAGTTTCTCCCTCCCACACTATCTCTCTCTCTCTCTCTCTCTCTCTCTCTCAGACCCGATCGAATTCTGGGGAATATTCCCACTAGAGTATATCAGGGGCCTAACGGGCATTCCTGTGGAGAAAATTAACGGCGTGTACACCCGTTAGCGAAAGTGGAACGTGTGTCGAATTTTCGAAAACACACGTGTAAATCATGCAATTTCTATCATATAAGGGGGACCGACGCATGTTTTTTATAACACGAGGGGGTTTCACGCAATAAACCCGATCTTGATTTGATAAACAACTTGATAAGCTTGAGTTCCGTTCGGCTCGACTTGATACCTAAAAAATATTCATAAAATATATGAAAATGTAAATTTTAGTGTTATAAAAGACAAGATTGTTCATTTAACATACATTTGAATATGCTTGATTAGGCATGTGAGCTTGGCGAGCCAAGTGTTAAAATACTCACGCTCGAGCTCAACTCAAATTTTTTCGAGTTGGTTCCGAATAGCTCAAAATTTGAATCATGCCATTTACATCCATAATGAAGTGTTTAAACTTATTGTTAGAGCTTATAAGTTATTGTATCTTATAATATGTTTTTAGAGTTTATAAAATATATTAAATTAGTTTCAAATAAATTTGTTGAAGTATTTTGATAAATAAGATGAAGACTGTGACGGTTATAAGATGTTGGGTAATGACATTTGTATAATTTCTTTGATTAAATTTGAAAGTAATTTAAAAAAATAAAATCTTATTTTATTACTTTTCATAAAAGAGCTTATAAATGGCTCAAAATAATATTATAAATGTTTAATATTCTATAAACTATTTTAGGCTCCATTTGAATAGAATGATTTGAAATTTTGGATTTCAAATGAATTAATTTCAAATCCATTTATATCATGGTAAATGTGAAATCCATCAAAATAACTCAAATTGGTGGGAAATGAAAGTCGTGGATTTTGAATTCATATCTACCCAACATCACAAATAATTTTGATATCATGAATTTCAAATCTTTCTTCAAATCTATCCAATCCAAAGGAAACCTCAAAGGAAATTATAAAATCACCCAAACAACTGAAACAAGCATCAATCAGCCAACCATTAAGCATAAACATGAATAAATTTAAATGACCCGGTTCGATGTAGCCAGGCCGGTCGAAAATCCGGTCTGGAGCGGGTTTATAACAAACGGGCTGGACCGGCCGAGTATACCACACATGTATAAATAAGAGAACATGCTACAAGCTCTAAATCAAAAACAAATCCCTTGCCTTCTCAGAAGGATTGAAAATCCAGAAAAGCCCTATTCCAATTCTCAAACCCTGAAATTGATCGCTCGCTTAAGCCCTAGATTTTGAATACCTTCGGAGTAGCTGTTCGTGCAGTCGAGGGGCGTGATTTGCTGTGATTCCATCATTTGTTTCCTGGATCAATAAATAAGTTTTGAAAAAATATGGACATTGAGGAAAAGCAAGCGGAGCACATAGACTACTTTGTGAAGAAAGCTTCGGGTCTCAAGGGCTCGGAACTAGTAAATGTCGTCGTTGAGGCGACTTCCCACCCCTCACTCTTCGCTTTCTCCGAGATTCTAGCTGTTCCTAACGTTATCGAGGTATGCTGTGGTTGTTCGTGTGGGATTAATGCTGTTTTTATTATTTCGAGTTGATTTTTAAAGAGTTTAGCTTAGTTGGGTTTTTGATTGTGATGGTTTTGGTTGGTGGATTGTGATGGTTTTGTTTAGCATGTTGTATTTTTGCTTGGACACAGTTGTGAGATGAGAAATAGAGTTGTTTATGGGCTTTGGTATGTGATTAATATGGTAATTCATGATGGAGTTAGAGATATTGGATCTTTTCGAATAATTGTTATGTTCGTATTCAATTAGAAGTTGTTGAAAATTATAACCAAGTCTCTCTTGAAGAGTGTGCTTGAGGTATAAAAATATGGTGACTGGGGTTGGGTACAAGGGAGGAAAATTTCTCAGGAAAAATCTATACTGCATCTAATAAGAGTAGCTGGAGGTAGGATGTAAATATCATATATATTGTGACCACTAAGATAATTATCTGATGAATGGTGTAGGGATTTCTTGATTGGATGGGAGTTGTGCCTGCATCCTTTACGGACATTCACATATTTAAGGACCTTGTCATAAATTTTGTACTTTATGAGGATACTTGTTACTTGAGTTGTTAAAGGTTCCTGACTTTATGTTATAACATAATTACAATATATATCGGAGCTTGTAATGAAGATATAAGCACATTTCTAATAGAAATTTGAATACCTGATGGGCAAAAATATGTTCAAAGAGAATAATGGTGAAGCAACATAAAGATGCAGCTGATATATGAATATATCATTACTTCTTACATATTCTCTTTACTAACAACTAATATCATCCAGATATCAAAACCGATCATTAAGGTGATGTTTATTTTGGGTATCATGTGTCAGAATTTGGGATTTAAAAAATCTCAAATCTTATTTGTTCTGAGTTTACAACGAGGACTATAAAATATACCAAAAACTTGGTTTAATTTAAAAAACACAATCATTAACCCTATACTATAACTTATTATTAACAAATTTCAATATACACCTAAATGACTACTATTATAATCATCCAGTCATTACCATTACATCAACTAACAATATTATATCACATAACAATATTTTTTTCGGTTTTGATTTGACATGTATAGTACTAATCCTTCCTAAAGACGTTCAAACGGTTCCGAAAACCGAAACCGGGGCGGTTCGAACCGCCGGTCAACGGTTCCGGGAACCGTTGACCCGGTTTCGGTTCCGAACCGGAACCGCTAACCGTCTGGGGCGGTTTGGTTCCGGTTCCAATTATTGCAAACCGGCGAACCGACGGTTCGAACCGCCGGTTTTTACAATTTTTATTTTTATTTTTTGAATTTTTTTGAATTTTTTGAATTTTTTTTAAATTTTTAAATTTTTTTTTATGACATTAGGACACAAAAATGATCTAGAGGTAACCCTACCCAAGAGTTAGACTCTTATTTAAGTGCTACTTATGAATCTATTGCTTTTGAGACTTCAAGTGATTTGTTGAAGTGGTGGTCACGAAGGACCATCATGTATCCTATTCTAACCATTATTGCTAAGGAATAATGGTTTTGATTCCTTAATTTGATTCCTTAATTTGATTTGAATTAAGGATACGTAGGCAATTTCATTATAAGTTTGGAATTGAATTTCATTTCCAAACTTAGAATGAAACTCAAACTCTTTCAATTTTTTTCCCCTTCTCTTTAATCTTTAGATAAACTTTTGTAATTGTAATAGATATATTTAGTTTGTAATAGTCTAATAGATTAGAATTAAGATTATAAATTCATTAGAATTGCAATCATTAGGTTAGAAACTTATAAATTGTATAACTTGTAATAATTTTGCAATTTATAATGAAAACATTTGTGCCGGTTCGATTTTGTGTACTCTATTAGTCTATTTCAGTCATGAATTATATCGAAACAAACATTAATAAACAAATTCGGAGTTGCAAAATCAAAATGAACAAGAAAAATGCAAAAAAAAAAAAAGAGGAACCGGCCGGTTCGAACCGGCCAAACCGCCCGGTTTCGGTTCAACCGGCGGTTCGGAACCGAAACCGGAACCGGCCACCTACCGGTTCGGTTTCGGTTCCACCAATCCGGAACCGCCGAACCGGCGGTTCAAACCGAAACCGGAACCGTCGAACCGTTTGAACATCCTTAATCCTACCCCATAAAAACCATAAACAAACACAAATTTTAACTATTCACCTTCATTTTAAAAACCCAAGATCTCAAAGTCAAATTTCCCCATTCCTACATAAATCCAAATGAACACCCCAAAATAATTTGCTTCCTATGTTGTACTTGGGGATCCACTCAATGCCTTTCTTGCTTCTAATATCTCTAGGCAACTTTTCTCTTTTGAGTTTACTCTAACTCTTAATCTCTGTATTTGTATGCAGCTCGAAGGAACTGAGAATGGTACCTTCCTTGACTTGCTTCGCATGTTTGCACATGATACATGGAGTGAATACAAGCGTAAGACTCCATTTTTTCAAAATCATTGTTTCGTAGTTTTCTATTTTACTTCCAGTATTGTGTGATCACTTCGGTATGTTGTTTGCCCACCTGGAACTTGTTCTTGGTATAATTCCTGGTTTTTATACAACACCAACAACAAACTAATCTTAGTTCCACCTGTTGACAATTCTTCTATTGGTGACAGCTATAATCTGGACTTATAAAATGTTTTCGTTTCTGTCTATGGATATATTTACTGGCAATCAAAACTATCATGTACCGTTGCTGTTAATTACATTGATCTTGCTGTTTTCCCTAGTGTAGTAAAACATCTACTATGATATTTGCCATGCACGATGTATTCATGTGTATCCCTCTAGATTTTTATTAGTGCATTTTTACTAGAAACTGTTTTGGAAGTCTTTCTAGTTTCTAGTAATATGCTATTTTCAAATCTAAGATTCATAGGTGTTTGAATGCACCTCTACTGTATTCTCTATCTGAAAAGAATTCTCTCATTAATGGGTTGGTTAACTTACTATAGGGATTAGATCCCAGTTTTAAAGCAGTTGCATTGTGAGTTGTCATCATGTGAGGAATCCTAACTCAATTTTTAGAACTACAGCAGAGCTCTGTAGTGGGAGACTGAAAGCAAATTTTCATTGATGTGCATGCAGACCGTTAACATTCACTAAAAAATCTACATGGTCAGGCTGACTGTGGTTTGACAAAGGCAATCCGGAACACTCTCCACAATGTTATTTTATGATGAGAGCAAGATCTATGCATCTGAGTAACAGTTAATGGTCGTATGCATTTTTTAATTAAGTTCCTTCAACTTCTATTATCATCATCATGGCCACTAATTTATGGTGGCAGATATATGTCCTCTCTTTCTTCGGTACTTATTAGTAGTCATGCCATGCCATTGAAAAATGAGAGACTTCGAATGAATTCTGGCGTAGATTGCTAGACCATTTGGGTTTTATGGTTCCTATACTACGTACTATTTAGTGCTCCATCTGTAGGATGTTTCATGGAGTTGAGTTGTTCTCCCTCAATGCATCTTACAGTAATTGTTGTGGTGCAGTTGTTGCTAGCCGTCTTCCACAATTGAATCCTGATCAAGTACTCAAGCTGAAGCAATTGACTGTGCTTACTCTGGCTGAAACAAACAAGGTAGTTTCTCATGCATTTCTGTGATTGTTTGTGAAAGTGTATAGCTTAGCTCGCTTGGAATCATCAGTCATCACTTATTCCTAGTGTAAATTTTTACATTTAAATGAATCACAACGTCTTTTTCAAGTTTGATCTGTAAGGTGCAAGTTGATTTAATATCTCCATGTAGAAATATTTGTGGTAATTTCTAACTTGAGGGAAACTGTATTCATGAAGTTATTAAATTGCAGAAAGGATTTTAAAGAGTATATCAAAGCTATCATTTGGAGATTACATTTACAATTACTATGAATCTATTACTACTATCTGGGTCTTGTTCTTTGGATTCTCTTCTTGGTTGTTCACCTCAAGCCTTGCAATTCTGCTGTGTGAAGAAAAGGTTGTCTGTGTTTTCAAGTTTTTGCTCAGCAGCACACTTCACTATTTTGTGGGTATAACTTATGAGAATGATATGAAGTTTTTAATTTGCATGCACGGATATCCTTTTGTATGATAAAATTTTCTTTTTTATTGAAGATCCTGTCATTTCAGTGTCAACAATCACAATTTTTGGTGTGAGATGGTGAAGGCTTTTTTCTAGTTTCCTATTTTCAGAATTTCTTAGATCTCTTGCTCATTTATTTTTTGTCATTTGCATAGGTATTGCCCTATGATACCTTGATGCAGGAATTGGATGTTTCAAATGTTCGTGAGTTGGAAGATTTTCTCATCAATGATTGCATGTATGTGGTAAGTTCATGTCTTTGATCCAAACCATTTAGTCAACACTGAATGGCACGTCACTTGTGTGAGGAACTTGCAATAGACAACTATGTTGTTACATGGTTGGTGCACTCTGTTTTTGTCAACTGCCCACAAGCTTTCCTACCCCCCACCACCCCCAAAAAAAAAAAAAAAAATTCCTAATTTGTTCCTGCTTCTTATTCATAAACTAGCCTATTTTTTTGCTGTATAAAGTTGATGAGACACTTAGTTTTGAAAAAATTATAAGTTGATTTTTTGGTGCTATTGTGTGGGCAGGGGATAGTTAGAGGAAAGCTGGATCAGTTGCGAAGATGCTTTGAGGTCCTGCTTTAATTTTGTGCTTTGCTTTGAGCCTTTGACCATCTGGTAGCTGGTCGCTTAATTGTTTCTGACTTTTTATGTGACTTCACATCTTTGTTAAATGGGCTTGTAGGTGCAATTTGCAGCAGGGAGGGATATGAGACCTGGACAATTGGGTAGTATGATTCAAATTCTAGCAAATTGGTAACTATCTCGACTTGGAATTATGATATTTTCTTGACTTTTGTTTGTACTAGTGCATACAATTCATATGCTTTATGTTCTGATTTTGTGGGAAGGCACTTCATTGTGTGATTGCAATATGTTATGAAATTCAACACTTGGGTTTGCATCTGAATTGTTTCCATTCTTTTATTTAAACCTTCTTGGCTATGCATCTGGCATCTGAAGCGTGTATTTGATATTCATTTGGTAACTTCATAGGCTGACTACGTCAGATAATCTTCTTGTCTCAATTCAAGAGAAGATCAACTGGGCTGATACCATGGGTGAGGCAGACAAAAGGCATAGAAAGGAACTGGATGAAAGGGTGGAAGAAATGAAGAAGACACTATCTTTGAAGGTCAGTTCAAGTTACCTTCTTTGGTGTAATATCACTGTTCTCTGTTTCATTATTCATAATATTTGTTGTTTTTTTTTAAAATTGTATAGGATTATATTGTTTCAGTATGTTATATTTGAATATTAAGTTTAATCTGTGAAATTATGCTTTGGTGGGGTGGGTGGGGCTGGGGGTTGACTAGATATTGAATTAAGTAAGTTGAATGCCATTTGCCTGGCCGCCCATGCAAGGCTGCTTAATAATTGATGGATCAACTATTTACTCATATGACTGTAAGACTTCATATAACTAAGAATGGTTTAATTTAATGAGTTATTTTTTAATGTTTGGTTGGTAATATCTTTATGTCCAGCTTTGTCATTAAATTCTATCATACGACCAAGTTCAAGTTCTGGATATGTTAGTCGATGTTGTCTTACTTACATTGTGGCAGAAGTTACAAACTGTAAGCAGGCCGACATTGACTACCGAGGGTATGAAGAGAACTTTTCTGAACATGGTGAAGTGATGGACTATGACCAAGATCGTAATCGACCGAAGAGGTAGCGGTTGAAAAACCTACCCTCTTTGTTTTAAAATGTGTTTCTCTACCCCTTCACTAGAAACCAACATCCATTCTTCTGGAGCTTCATCATTCTTAAATCTCCATTATACAAGCATTTATTTTGTTACACCGCCATGCTTTTGGGAACATTGTTCGACTTTAAATAATGTGCAGGAGACGACATCCTATAGGTTGACGAGATAGAATGGGGTCCCTAGGATAAATCGGTCAATTAGCAGCTTCCTGTTACGGGTTCAGATCGTTGCTACAAAAATAGGTTTCTAATGTTGAAGATGTGGTGATCCCTTGGCGGTGAACTCAGCCCGTTTTAGACCTGAGTTGAGCTTGTGTTGCCCCACCCCACTGTATTTTATTTTTGAGTTGATGAGAACCATATGTACTTTTGGTATGCGGCTAAGGTAATGTCGATAGTGATATGCTGATATCATTCCAAAGAACTTTTGGAAACGTGTGGATTAGGTGCTGTGATTGATGAATGTATTTGGATCCTCTATGCAACCATTCATTTGTTATTTATGACTTTTTCCACATTCTTGATCATTGTCTTTTCAACTTCTTTTATTGTGGGTTATGGCCACTTTAAATTTCCCTATCTTTAAAAATTTTATTTTATTTTTCTGTTTTATTTAAACAAAATCTGATGAAATGAAAACACTCCGAACAACTAGAGCATCCACAATGGGGAACAAAAATTGAATCCAAATACAATTTAAATTTAAGGAGTGGATTGTGGATCCAATCTAATATGGAAGAGAGAGGGTTTCGGATAAAAACATTAAGAAATTACTAATACAAATAATAAAACTTTATCAAATCTAAAAATGTATTTGTTAACATTAATAAATTACTAATACAAAAAAGGCATAAACTTATATACCCCGTGGCACATAGGAACACAGATTCAGGTGTTATATACATGTTTTTCAGGTGTTATATATATACTCTATATGTGTTACGTTTTTGGGTGTTATAAATATACTCTACATGTATCATATGTGTATAAGTGTATACATGTGATACCTGAAGAGTATATACATGATACCTATAGAATATATATATATATACATGATACCTGTAGAATATATATTTAACACCATATGATAATTAATTTGGGGGCACCGTGCCCATGGGGCACACAAGTGTCACTCATAAAAAAATAGTTTAGAATGAGAAAGGGAAAAAAATGTTGTTTGGTCCTCTAAATTTTGGCTCATTCATCTTTCACCCTTTGATTTAGTCTTCAATGTTTAATAATTGTCACTTTTAGGTCGTCTGATCTGCTATAGCAAGTAAAACGGTCAAATTATACACACCTCATCCATTACTGAACACACCCCAATTACTAAACATACCCATAATTAAATCAAATTCTTCCTATAATTTCTAAACACACCCACAACATTACAATTATACCTTTTACCAAATAAAATAACAATAAAACAATTTAATTTTACACATCCCTAACATCCTTCCCTCTCCCACATCAATTGAGTTCCCCCAATTCATCATCTCTACCAAAACTCAAGTTTCTATCATCCAATTTCTTTAGTTTGTATAGTGTAGGATCGAACAAGGTTTGATGAATTCAATCAATCACAATTGAAACTTACTATGGATCCTAATGAAAACATGAAGCTCCAAGTGTAGTTGAATTTTTTTAAAAACATTTTTCATATACTTAATATGTCACAATGTGAGTGAACTTATATAAAAATGACATATAAACCATGTTTAGGTTGTAGGTTTGTGGATTTTATGGGCTAGGAAGTTGAAAATTTGTTGAAAATTGCATAACGCTCGAGTTTGCGAACAAGGTTATGTTCGGCTCTGGTTCGGCGAACGCCCCATACAGTGTTCGACAGTAGGCCGAACGCTCTTCACACTGTTCAGCGGTAGGCCAAACACTCTTCAATATGTTTGGCCAGTGCTGGCCGAACACTCTTCAATGCGTTCGGCCTGTACTGGCCAAACATTTGTCGCGATTTTGCGATTTTCAACGATTTTTACAAGAACATAAATCAGTAATGTGAAAATTTACAACTTCCACACTCCATATCTCGTGTTCTTTATTCTTTTTCTGATGATTTTGACCAAGTGTGAGTTTACAAAGATTTTTTTGAAAGTGTGTTAATGGAGTAAGAATTTTTTAGTGTGGTGAAGTGAAGAAGATTGGTGTAATATGGGGTGTGTATAGTAGTTATAGAGTGTGAATGTGTATAAAATATGTTGTTTATATTTTTATTAAAATGATTAATAAATAATAAGGGTAGATTGGTCTTTATATAAATAATTTCATTTTTTTTTAATTTTAATGGGATGTGTTTAGTAATGTGGGGTGTGTATAGTTTGGCCCTATATAAAATTGTGAGTAAAATGATCATATTATTCATTTTAGTTTATACTCCCTCTGTCCCGGTTAACTTTGACTAAGTTGACCGGTACGAATCTTAAGAAAAAACTGTTGACTTTGATGTGATGTGTTATTTTAATATTTTTGAGTGACAATTTTGTAATTAATGTGTGTTTTTGAGTGCAAAATAAGTAAAATGAAATAAATGGAGGAGTAGTAGAGTAAATTTTTCTTTGTCATTTTTGGGCTGACAAAATAAGATGAGAAACAAAAATGAAAAGTAGACAAAGTTAGCCGGGACGGAGGGAGTATTCAACTTAGTTACGCGAACTAAATTGTGATCATATAATTGATGAACGAATCATGAAAACTATTTATGTTAAATATAGACTTATAATTTACTAAACTAGATAGTAAAAAACCATTCCAAGTAACAATCCATGAATTAAATAACAGCTATTGCCAGATTATAGAGCAAACATTACAATAACTAATAAAACATTTATTTAAACCTCAACTCAGAATAGAATAAACTAAGAATCAGTCCTGCTGCCCACCATGGGAACGTTAATATGTATTCACCACTGACGTGTTAAACATCCAACATACCAATAAATTTCAATTTCTATATAATGAGGGGATGAGATCATAACACGTCAATAGTGGGTAAATTAAGAACAGGCCACCGTGGGCATTTTAGCATTTTGCAGCTAAGAATACTCAAATCTTCTGTGCTAAAGACTATACATTCCTTACACAAATACTCAAATCTCCTCCCACTTGCTAAACATATTATGTACTAAAGAATAGAATAGAATAGACTAAGAATGCACAAATTATTTATAAAAATTTAGAATGAGAGAAATCTATACCTGAGATTTTTGTATCAAAAAAGGTGGGGTCATATATGCAAGTTAAATAGCTCCACCCATACTGAGTTAAAGAAGGCGACTTGCTCGTTTCAAGCGCCTTTTCTTCTCCCTCTGTTGCTTCTGAGGGCGTTGGAAAGGTTTGATGGTTGCTCGTTTATCTGAAGACGACGTTCTGTGCTTTTGGAGGGGGCAGCATGACCTGAGATCGAACGTATTCTTGGTGGTGGCTGACGAGCATCCTTCACCACCAATGGCCTTTGCATCGAATGGCACTTCACATTCTCAATGTAACGCATCTCTTTCATCACTCTCTGGTTGTCAATGAGAACCTCGTCCATGTCCATGTCCACATCCTCGTCCTGATCAGTATGATAAGGATCAAAGAGCTACTTAACGACATACATACAGAAAGGGAAAACAACGAGAAAGCTTCTTTTTTGGTTGCCACCATTACATTCGTTCCTTTTTAGCCATTTTGGTCGCCAGAAGCGTAAGAAGGTCAAATTCTGGCAAAAAATGGTAACTAGGAGAGAGAGAGAGAGAGGGACTCACATTTCCATATGAATATCCTGCACGAGGAGCATCGATGTTCCCATTTGGATCACGAGCAACCTCACCGTGATCCACAACTGCTTCTGGCAAAAGAACGCCGCCCATATTGTACTCTGACATAAGCTGAGACTCTATATAAGTTTGAACTGGCATTTGGTACACAGTATTTGGAGGAGAGTTCACAAGAGCATTAAGCACACCAGTCGAGTTCAAATTGTTTATGTACGAAAACCTTGAAGCCCGTTCACTCATTATCTTGTTAACTCTGGTCTTCATCTGAGTAACTCTTGAGCGTAAATTCTCAATCTTCACCAATATTTGGCCCAAAGCCTCATCATCGTCTCCAGCCTCAATAAGCAACAGCTCATCGTTGTCCCAAGACTTGTCATCAGCAATGACTTGCCTGACTGCATCTGCTACAAATGCATTCTGTCATAACTAGACTATGCTCATGTTTACCACTCTTTTAAAAGCAAAAGTCTAATACATAAATCTTTGATATGTCATATATGTACATATGTGTGTATTGATCAATACTCACCAGGATTCTTCAACACATGGGAAGCAACCTCGCGAATAGCCTTCCTGTTTTCTGCAGAATAACTATGCATCAAATACTTAACTGGCACAAGCAAAATAAATGAACACAACTTGAGTGCAAACGAGGCAAACTGTACCATAATAATAAAAAACGTTGTGATTTGACATATATGCTGCTATGTCATTCGTGTCCTCAGCTCTTCTTCGTCTCTTCCTCTTGAAGACCTCACTTTCAAAATGGTTATGGGGATCGAGGCCTTCTGATGTGGATTTCCTACTGTATTCCTCGAGTTTTCTGTCATATTTCTGGGCTTGCGCATCCAACTTCTTGATTTGCAGTTCAAGCCATTTGCAACGCCACATAATAGGGTGAATAAAGGACTTCCAATGAGACGACAGTTTCTTCCTAAGGATCAGCATATTTGCATGAATAGAAGCACATTTAATAACAAACAAGCATGAACAAGCTCTTGATGACAGACTGGAGTTGGTTAGCATTCCAACAATGTAAGTTTCTACACGTGTAAATAGACCAGCTTAACTTGCCATGAACAACGGAATCTCCATTCTTTGATTTCCAACATTTGATATGTGAATAACTTCAAGAAATAAACCTTCAAGAAAAGTAAGTGCAGGGAGAAGAATAAGAGGAAAGTACCTCATACTGGACAGATTACCATAATCATGTGAGTCCAATTCTGAGTCAGGGCCAACATGAATACCCGACGAAGCTTCAGGGTCACCTTCATCCCCACAATCGGAGTCATCAAATGAACTTGAGCACTCGGTTGTATCCGAGTATTCTACTTCCTGCCACTCATTGCCACTAGAATTCGAAAAATCCACTGTGTTAGCTCTCACATCACCATTGTTGAGGATCTTCTCAGTTTGTTCAACAAAGTGTGCCCTTTCTTCATAATTACTCGTAGATTTCATAAGTTCAGCTTCAAGTTCTTTAGCAAAAACATCATCGTTCTCCATGTTTTCTTTAATATTCACCATAACTTCAACCCCCGGATGCATTGAGCTATCACTCAGATCATGTTCACCGTAAGAATCAAACACTAATATGCAGAGAATCTGCAGTATAACATCATGGATAACACATCGATTAGAATATCATACTCTACAAAAGAGTACTAATCAGTTTCAAAGAAGAATTAAAGATCAAGCATTGACTTCAATCTTCACTTGACAGAAGATTAAATTCCCTGGAAATCTTAACAAAAAGTGACTTGATCAGCCTCACTCAGGGCTTACACAAATAACAATGTAACAATCTGAAGGGAAAAAAAATGTTCAGTTTGTATAGAAATGGAGAACAAATAATCAAAGACACAAAATTTCATAGATGTATGCATACGTTCACACATAACATACAAAAAAGAGCAAGCAGCAAATAATTTGTTGAAGCCTTTTTAATTTTCTAACTTCAAAAGGCAAATCATCAACTGATTAGACTCAATTCCTCCAAGAAAAACTAAAATTGAACAAAGATACAAGAAACATAGAATCCCATAGAAGAAAAATTCAGTTCTTGATTGCCTGAAAAACCTCAAACGTTTCAACAATTTCAAGAAATGACGAGTGGAGAAAAGATTAAGCATATTCCAACCAAGAAAACAACCACAGAGAGAGAGAGAGAGAGAGAGAGTGATCAAACAGAAGTCGAGAAGGAAAGCAAGACAAACCTTGTAAACATTAGTAGTGGTGATCACAAGAAAAAGAAAAGGAAAACCTGAAAAAAGAGTAAGCAAGAGAGGGATTTCCGGCGACCGGAGAGGGCGTGAACGGCGGCGAAGAGAGAGAAAACGGTTATAGTCCAATGATATTGGAAGGCCACAATCTGTAGGATTCGGTGATAGTGAGAGAGAAGTAGTCATAATTAACACTCTCTTTTCACCATAATCTGACCTGTCAAATCCTGGTCAATCTCTCTACCTATTTTTCCTCCTTTTCTTCCTATTATATTTTCCTTTTTTCTTTATACCAACATTATTTCCACGTGTTTTTTTAAATTTCTTCTTCTTATTATTTTGATATTATTATTTACTATTATTGTTACTCGGTTAATTCATGGGAGTGGAGGGATTATATTTTAAATGCAGTGAGATTTGGAATTTAACTTTTTTCTAAATATGCTTAGTATGATATTTGTAGAAAATTGACATATATAATATTGGTTTGTTCTGAAATAAATGAAGTAATTATTAATTTCATAAATTTATTTCCACAACTACATTTGATTTTTAAGATTATATTAATCATATTTCTTTTTGGGATTGTTCGCTGTGTTGTGTGTTTTTTATGAAGGTAAATTTACATTTACAACCATCACAAATTTGGTCAAGTCATCAAATAAACTTTTATGAAAATGTCAACTAAACGCTTTTAAAGTTCAGTTTTCAATACAATCCCTTCACATTTAAATCACGAGTATCACACAAAAACTTGTGTGAAATTGTCTCACGGATAATTTTTAAGAGAGGATCACTTTTACCATAGTTTTTGTGAGATGATTGTTTTTAGGCAAAAACTTATATACCCCTGGGGCACATAGGGGCACAGATTTAAGTGTTATATACATGCTCTTCAGGTGTTATATATAGACTCTATAGGTGTTATGTTTATTGGTGTTATAAATATACTCTACAGGTATCATATGTATATAAGAGTATATATGTGATACCTGAAGAGTATATACATGATACCTGTAGAGTATATATTTAACACCATATGATAATTAATTTAGGGGCACACAAGTGTCACTCTTGTTTTATCCACTAACTCAACAAATTTCCACAAATTTATATGTGAATTGTGAAGTAGACTCATCTCACATAAAATGATGCGTGAAATAAACTCATATAGACCTTGCTCATGTATACAATGATATTGATAGAAAAATAAATAATTTAAATTATATTATGTATAATTAAAAAGTTTAATTGTAATTCCTGTAAAGATAGGATTTATTTGATCTTTGACTAAATATAAAGGTGATATATTAAAATTTGATCAACAAAGAAAATTTATTTCAATTTTAACAAAGCTCCTAATTTGTTGGATAATTTTGTCAAATCTTGAAAAAATCATTTCTTCAAGCACAAGCTAGAGCAAAAAAATTGGACTTTGTGTGGGTCTATGTGCATGCAAATTTAATTATACCGAAAATCATTACTTGTGAATAAAGAAAGACTATTTCAACATATTCCAAATATAATTTAAATATTAAAATGGAGCAAACATATTTAAATTGTAAATTTGTAATCATTTGTCACCCCATTTGGAAAAATGTTTTAGCTATAATATACTTTTCCGAATTTAGGATAATACAATTTTATTCTGTTTCATATGAAAAATTGGAAATTAAACATTTAGGATTTCATAAAATATTTAAACTTATAATTTAGCTACTCTTTTAAAAATACATCAATTTAACATCTAAATAAACTGACAAAACCATTAATTTCATAGCATCAAAACTATCATAGGATCAACAAAAGAAGAGAAATTGTTCATCAAGAAACATGCATTTAGACCAAAGTTTAGGTGCATTTCTTGCACATCATTCATGGCTCAACAAGTTCAAAACTATAATATATGTATACAATCTCATCAAAGTTACCATTATCATTTTCAAAAGAAAACTTGCGAAACACCTACGCTAGACGCGTTATTTCAGCAACGATGGACAACACTCTAGGTTCGATCAACTACTCGTGAGGAGACGGGCCCTCCAACGAAAGAGTATACCAACCGACGGAAGAGTCGTGGGTTGAGATTTTCAGGCCAAAGATTCCATCTGAATGTGCTGCTCCATGTTTCTTAGTACAATACGAGCAAATATTTTCGCTTCAAGAGGCGCACCCGCGGCTGCTGCTGCTACACGGAGCACTCGTGAAGCTCCTGAGCTTTGGAGAAGGGTTACATGATGCACTGCGTGCCTCCCACCGGGAATCGTGAACTGCAATCAAGAAATTAGGATTAATCGCCAACGAACATGCCAGTTTCATCATCCAAATTATTACTATTTTGCTGATCACCATCTTGACTAATCAGTTTTTGTACCAAGCTATCGTCACATGCACCAATGCACTGAACACGATGTGGATATAGTATTATGAAGAACAAGTATTCATCGGAGTTTGTTGAATAGGGGTATAACCAAGTTGAGTCGAGCCAACTACTGCAGAACTGAGCTCGAACTCGATTCTAAAACACGAAGCTTGAGCTCAACTCATACCGAGCTTATTTTATAATGCTCGAACTTGACTCCATACCATACCTGAATAATATTTATAAGATAACCTAACTTCCTAAAAATATGATTGAAAATGGTAATGTAAATAAATAAACTATTAAAGGTAAAATAGTAAATTTAACATATGTTCAATTATGCATGCTGAAGATCACGAGCTTGTCGCGCTGAATTCATTTTTTTTTCTGATTCAATCTTAACTGGCTCACGAGTTATATTATTTCATTTACACTCCTAATGTTGAACAAGACTGCTACGGATGTGTATGTTGGATCTTTTTAGAGTGCGATGATTTTTACCTGAAGAAGAGCAAACGCAGCACATGACTTCAAAGTAGGAGAAGGGTTACGTAGCATAGTAACGAATCTTCCAATCTCAGCTCCGCTAAGTAACAAGAAAAATATCAGATCAGTGTATAGTCACTTTAACCACCAAGGTTCTTAAAATTTTCATGGTTTAAGTTAGAACTCTGGTTATACATTGCTGATACATAAGGGCCAGCTTAAAGAATGTTAATCATGTTTAGAATCTTCAAGAAAGAAGCCAACAATGAACTAAAAGTAGAAAAAGATTACTCAAAGATGAAGAATAAGAGCGCAAACCTGCATCTAAGATGACCTGCTTCGTGAATACGAGCAGCTTCTGTTACTTGTGCCAATGCTGTGGGGGCTGATGATGCAGCAGCCGCAGCAAATGCTTGAGGATCGGAAAAGGTCATGACAAAAGCTTCAATCTGTTTTAAGGCCGTTCTTCTTGAGGCATCTAAGTTCGTGCTCTTGGAATTGCTCTGTGTTGATGTTCCTATCAGCGCGATTTCATCCGTTCTGCATATGGAAATAGCAAGGTCTTATAAAGAATCGTTTAATAAATTCATTTACTGGCAGAAAGCAGCATAAAACAGATTATCTGACAGAAATGTGCACCAAATTGACATAAAATACTTTTTCCTTGATAAAATAAAGCTCAAAATTTGATACAATGTGATGGCCCTTGATGACAATGATGTGATTTGAAAGCAGTTCATGTCAAATCTTGTATTTCAAATTCCTCAATCCAAACACAACCTTAGCATATTTATACATCTTTTCTAGCCTAAACAATAGTAAGGAGTTCAAGTAGGTACAGTTTCACGTCGAATACCTGCCGTCAAACATGTAAGTCAATGCCAGTGCAGACATGAAGCGTGCCATTTTTGATACAGACGTAGAACAAAGATGGACAAGAGCAGTAACACCCCCTTCGTCCACGATGCGAAGAGCATTACCGGGATTGAAAGCAAGATTCCAAAGAGCTCCAGCAGCTGTCTCATGCACATCCTGAAAGTAGATACATACCATTTCAAAAACGATAAAAAGGGACATATGACTGAGAATGTTCGCATGTAAGTTGCGATCTTGTGGATAAAACTCCTCTCAAATCCGGTAAAATCTTTCATTAGGCATGCACAGTTACTGACTTAGTGGTTGAGAATTCAGTATTAAGAAAACCTTTCACTCTTTGATTCTATGCAATATTCAGAGAGGTGGATGGCAGACAAAAAATAAACACTCGAGGATTTCAAAGGTGGCTGTTCAACTGGATAAAACTAAATGAAATGTGTCACTAGTTTATATGTTACTATAACAAAGATTTAGGTATATTACAAATAAACTAAAGACATAATTCGACTAAAGCAGAGTCAGTTTGAGAAGAGAACAAAGGGGATTGTCATGTAGCCTACATAACTATCTGAAAAAGGTGAAGTGACAACCATAGGTACCAACTTGATGCTATTTGTGCATTAGACATGTCTTCAATGTGACGAACCAAAAATAAAATAAAACAAAGGCCACATTGTACACATTATAGTTGACTTCCAAAACTGAAGGGCAAACATTCCTGAACTGAAATACTAATGCCAAACGATACCAAATTAATTTATGTTGTGCCATGATATATTATCAGAAAATTTTGAATCTCTAGCGGAACAAGCAACGAAAGCCTTTCAAGTGGGAATCTCCAGATATCGTGTTGTTAATGTGTATTAGAGTTGTTGAAAAAATTAATATGTACTGAATTAAGGTTTGAGAAAGAATCAGACCAAGTAAAACGGTCATGAGTCTGAATCTTCATTTCCACCCACGCATGAAGAGAAGTTCCTCTTCAAGGCTTCATTGGAAAGTACTTGCTAATACACGAGGAAGCATGGTAGAGGTGTCAAATATTTAATGAATTTCCTCTCTAACAATTTTAAACTTTTAGATGTTGAAATCATTCAAATTAATATATATATACATATATATATATAGATATTGGGCATGAGAATGCATAAGTACACACACCCACCATTTCAGATCATATCCAACTGAATGTGAGCTATAACCTAAATACTGATAATTATATCACCTGGTCTTTTATTTTGTAAAAATGAAATAAAGATTTCATCTATTTTCTCAGCTAGGATATTATTTAATGCTACAGTAGAAATAGTTTAACAGGCAATATATGGAACGTGCACCGTAGGAACGATATACGTTCAAAGTAATATATTACTAATTCATCAACAGATGCACAATACAAACAAAGCAAAATCACATGGAAAAACAGAGTACATAGATCATACAAATAAAAAAATCATGGGGTGTATTTGAAAGGCTTCACCTATTAATTTGGTAAACATACCTCGGCATCTGATAGAGCAAACGCTATTAGTGGTGGCACACCTCCTTCTCGACCAATAGCAATGCTATTACATAATGGAGAAAAATTGTTACATACAATTATATGCAAGAAAGATATAAAAGCCACATAATATTTTAAGTAAAAACAGTCAGTGTCTAGGACAGGGGTCCGGCTGGATCCCCACCTAGTTATAAATTGAAAGACAGAGAACAAACGCTGGGACGGAAGACCATTTCAAAGTGGAACTTAATCGCTCTTTTATCTTACTTTGACCAGGAAATAATGAATTATTGATACATACAAAATGTTCATTGAGATTGGTATCAATTCATTCTAGGTTGCCACTATTTTTTCCTTCTCACACAATGGGCAAGTGCCTTTAAGTAAAACACAATCTTAATCATATTCTCCTAAGCATAACATCATCCAACGTCCTGTGTCACAGGTTTTTTCATGGATTCAGAATAAATTTGAAGTGAGATTGACTAGAAGATCGATACAATACTGATTTGAAACTCATTATAGTTAATTCAAAGATGTCAGAAATATATCTCAGATTGAGCTGGTAATTTCCTTTGTACGAAGGATGGAAGGAGACAAGCAGACTGCTAGGTGATTGAGTAATGTGAAACACTCAGCATAGAATTTTCCAAATAATAAGCACCTTAGGTTGTTAATCTGAGATCCCACTATTCAAGCATTAGAAGCAAAAATATAAAATATCTTATAAATAAGAGTAATCTGAGAGCATACCTATTTGTTTCTGACACGGACAATCCCCAGAGAGCACCAGCAGCCCTCTCCTGAAGGCTATGAGATGCATTTGAACAGGAACTTGCCAGAGCAACCTAACAACCAGAGAAAAACAGAACAATCAACGGAGTTGTAATTCTTCTTCTAAAGAGCTAAAATATTAGTTTCATTGATGATGATCTCCAGTAGTGTAAAACTTGACCAAAGGAAAATTTGGCAAAGTGGCATCAAATATTTTGTAGCAACAACTACCGAATGAAATTCCTAAATATACGGCTTGCAGATAAGTTTAGGTAAACTGTGCCCACAACAAACATAATAAGGATTAAGGTCATACCAATGCTTCAACTCCACCAGCTGCAGCAATTGCTTCTCGATTTCTGTCATCGAAGGATAAATTCCACAATGCACCAGCGGCTTCTTGCCTATGAACAAGCCATCAATTATGTTATTTATATCTTTTAATAATACCAAACCTCGTCTTAAGTCAACAGATATGTCCTACTCAGAAAATTTTAAACAGAAATCAATGACTGGAAACAGACATAGGCCCATCTTACCTGACACCTTCATGTGGACAGCGCGTAAGTTGCAGGAGAGCATCAAGAGCTCCGGCCTCTTGTCCTACTGCAGCATTGTTACCATTGCTATCACCATGAGCAGCCAAATTTGCCAAAGCCCGAGCTGCCTGGAGAAATAAGATCAAGGGAAACTTGTTAGATATTAAAACGTTTTTTTTCCTCTTCTTCAAAATGTGCAGAGATTTTTTCCATATTGGACAGTGGAAGTTAGATGAAGTCACTGAAGTTGCAATTGGAGAAACACTGGAAAATATCTAGAGACTTAATCAAGAAAGTGACTAAAATTAGAGAACTGCAAAAGATGTGACCCAATATGTTGCAAATTAGTAATGTTACAACCAGGCCCTTAACTATGAAAAACAAAAAACTCAAACTATATATTTGATCGAATCCTATAGGTAATGTAGTTTAATCTCTCGCTCATTCTTGTTGATATCATACCATTTTATTATCTTTTGAGTCTTACCGGGTTATATGTTGAAGAATTGGTCATTAAAGTTGCTTGATTGTAATTTCTACTAACCTCAGGTTTGTTTTGTAATATGAACAACCTCAAGGGTGACAAACATTATTCACCTTTTATTCTATTAATACAGGCATCTGCATGCATAATGAAATTGGTTCTAAGTGGGTTTGTGGAGTGAGAATTACTCCTGGGCCAATACCAGTAGGTTGATGTTAACTCACATAAAAATGAAAGTGATAAACTGTGGACATACGGCTATGGAAAAAGCGAACTTTATGGTAGAAATAGGTCCTGCGGGCCAACAATTAATAAATCTAACAATATTCATGCCTAGTCTTTCAGCTATTATGGAATTGTCATCAGTGTCCATTTGGGATTCTTTGAAGCCACCGTGGTCATCTAAGAAGTTCATCAAAGGATTAGGTCTAGTACTAATCAATCAAAATATAGAATTGCTTATATCAAAAGGTGAGTTAATGTGGATGGTGACAGTGCTTGCCACATCTGCAATATGGCTCCATATCTATCTACTATTTTATCTATAAAACATTGGCATTCAATTAGAAGAGAAATCCACCTGCTCTTGCACTCCTTCAACCTTGCAACTCTGTGCTAGTTTCACCAAAGCATGTACACCACCCCCTGAAGCAACTTCAATGCTACATTGGTCATCTGCTGCCAAATTTGCCAATGCACCAGCTGCACGTTCCTGAAATCAATCAAGGAAACAGCAACAACCTACTTAAGCTTATTACAGCAACTTGGCTTCCATTTTATATTGGACCCTCAAGGGAATGAACAATGGTGAGCAGAAATCCTTACGACTGGAACATACCAAAACTCCTTCACCACCAGCAGACCTTGACCATTTGAAGATAAGCTCCACTAGAGCTTTTACCCCACCAGCTTCAGCAATGGCACGCTAGAATATAAATTTTAATTCAAAATTCGAAGAATGATGTACCAGAAAATTAAGTGCAAAACAAATAACATAGAAGAGAACCTTGTGTTCTTCACCGACGGAAAGGTTCCACAATCCTCCCACAGCCTCTTCAGCAACTGATCTGTTGGCAGACCTTGCAAGATTTACAAGAACTCTGATGCCTCCACCCTCAGCCACAGCTTTTGCAACATTAGAATTTACTGATAAGTTTGCAATGGCCTACATGAAAGATCAATTTAGAAAACATGAAATTGTCCACCACATTACTATTTCTACTCTTAGGAGTAGTGCCACTAGGGAAAGGAAAATACAAGAGAATGGACGGATAGCAGCTAATCGTAAAAGTGAAAACAGCTAACAGTTAATTGTAGAAGCAGAGTGAACTTAGAAATAAAGCAACAAAAATTTTATTCAACAAAGCACCTACACCAGAAAGCTTACCTTAGCAGCTTCTGACTGAAGTCCCTCCCGCCATGACTGAGCAAGGTTTAAAAGAAGGCGTATGCCATCATCTTGCATAACTGCTTCAGCCCTTCCAGTGTCAATGTTGGCATTTTCATCATCAGTTACAACAAAAATCGCAAGAGCGGTGGCTGCCCTTTCTTGAACCTCCTCCTGGGCACTCCGCATGAAACTAAGTAACAAAGCTGTCCCTTGATTGAGCCAGAACTTATCCAGACCAGGTGAATTGCTCTCAGAAACACGTAGAAGCGAATAGGAGATGATCCACTCAAGCCAATTCAAGATCTCATCTGACTTCTTATCTTTCTCATGATTTCTCACATGCAGAAAAATGTTACTATCATTCTTTTGAGAATCAACGAATAACTCGCTTGCTCCTTTAAGAATGTCAGTGAAGATACCCAGTAACACTTTACCTTTATGATTGTTACTAGAAACAAAGGTGGCATCCTCCTCAAGTCTGGGACAATTCAAGGCGCATAAGACCTTCAGGCTAAACGAGGATGAGAAGAGTCTTGAAACAGTATTTGGGGTAATATCTGTTCTAGAAACATCTAATCCAATTAGGTGTTGCAGCTTACCCCAGTGTTGTGATACTAAATTCCACTTTATGTTAGTTGTTCCTGCAACTGAAAGGAACCGAACTGACTTAACATTTCCCAAAGCAGTCTCATCCACCTTCCGGCAGTCAATGAATCCAATATCCGTCAAATTTTGGCATTGCTTTGCTAAAGCATTGATAGCATCTGCATCCACTTCATGAACACCTGAGATCCGAAGCTTCCGAAGTCGTGGACAACAAATTGCAACAGCTTTTATGGCATCACTGCTGATCTTGTCACAGAAATCTGGCCCTATCTGAAGGCACTCCAGTGCTTCATGTCGAGCTGCAAGCACACAGAGAATTGCATCTGATATTTTCCTGCAACCGTCGCCATTTATTTCGCGTAAACTTTTAGCTTGCAGAGATATAATAGCACTAGCAGATTCCGGACCTCGGAACCGAAGCTTCTGAAGATTCGCACACATAGGGGCTAGTGATGATGCAGCTGCAGCATCAAACTTATGAGGCCGAAGATCTAATTCCTGCCACAAACATGGAGATTTACCAAGAGTTCGCCATGACCTGGCAGGTTGATGACAAACTAGCTCGGTCACGATAGTTCAGACATGAGAAAAGCTGGATTACTGTATCATCAGGTAACCTAGTCCAATCAAGCCCCGCTTTCACATTTGAAGTTAAGTTTTCATCAATCCCACGGAAATCCACTTTCTCTTTGCCCTCTCTCACAACCTTCCTCCTCACCCTCCTATTCATACTTGATTCAAGCTCAGCAGACAGACCTCATTCCAAGTGACACACAATGACAAACGATGTAGGCTCAATGCCAAAGCCAAGACGAATTA
This sequence comes from Scutellaria baicalensis, assembly GCA_005771605.1. Taxonomy (NCBI): domain Eukaryota; kingdom Viridiplantae; phylum Streptophyta; class Magnoliopsida; order Lamiales; family Lamiaceae; genus Scutellaria; species Scutellaria baicalensis. The sequence continues at coordinate 49,640,774 of CM016722.1, forward strand.
ACAACTCAAGAAGCAACACATAAAGCACTTCTCTATCCTAATTGCTCTGAATTGTTCTACCACCAATTCCACTCAATCACCAGCTATAGGAAGTCTAAAAATCACCCCAGACCTGAAACAGCCAAATCCAAATTATGAGAGTCACAGCATCAGTGCAAAAAGCAATCAACTTCAACAACTCAACTTTTCACAAACTAATCACCAACTCACAGACACCCATACTCTGAAAAAAAAAAAAAACTTCAATCTCATAACCCAAATCTTGAAACCAGTAAAATTCCTAAGACCCACTAACAAAACATAAAGCAGAATCTCCATTCAATTGTGAGTAAAGACATATGGGGAGGCTCACTGATGTATCATATCCCCAATCACAATGCATCATAGTCAGAAAAAGTCAAATTTATGCCATCCATCAAACCTGGCTCGTTTTTCGTTCTGGGCCTCCTCGTAAATCCTTAAATCCCCAACCTTGGCACTAAATTCGTGTGGTGTACATAAGAGATGCCCTGATAAATACACAACAAGAAAAAGATTAGCACAAATAGCTTTGTGTATAACAATTGCCTTCACCTCTAAATACAATTTGTCCGATACACATAGATATCTACATAGAGAGAAAGATAGAGAATGAAGAAGGAAGGGTATGAGAGAATTCAGGTAAGTATTACATCAAAGATGCGAGAGAAAGCAAAGCCAAAAGCCTAGAGCTTGACCACCTCCTCACTCCTCTCTCTCTCTCTCTCTCTCTCTCTCTCTCTCTCAAGAATCCACCAAATACAGAAAAGAATTACCCCTGAGGTGGCGTTTACAGAGGGATCAATAGGGGTGTTGAAGCATTACAGGAAAACGTAGGCACAATGTGCTTATATAGCTCGATAGAGTTGTGGCGCGTGCAATTCCATCCTTTGTGTTTTGCGAATCCATCATGGTTCCGATATTTCACCACAGATTCACGATACTTTCATCTATCTCACTTTTTTCCATATCTATTTATGTATTATTATGTGTTCAAAAAAATTATGTATTAGTATCAATACAGTGTATATACATGCTAAGCAACGTTATTCGATCCGACTTGATCCGTCTACACGTGTTGTAGGTTTTAAAATATTATTATTTGAACAATATTATACGTATAATTGAATATATTGCTGCATTCACTAATCACAATTTTATATTTGTAGTATATTTTTTCAACTGAATGTCCTGCGGCATGTTTATTCAACCTTAGTGACTCACAACTTGCTTCTTCTTTCGCCTCTATCTCTAGTCTTAAAATTTATTTTGTTATCATTATTTTAAGTATAAAAAATAAATATTTCTGTGAAACTAAATATATTAATCTTCGGTATAAATAACCGAAAAATATGTCCAATGTGATATCGAAAAAGATAAGTAAACTTTTTATATAAACAAGTAATACAGTTCAATTATAAAAGTAGACAAAGATCTTAAATCAGGTCTGATCCAAACCCCAGATGCTCACACGCACACCCATACTAGTTGCTACGCTCACACTGCTTCACGCATGTTCTGACAAACATGTAATACTTTTTAATTAGGTTATGTTAATAATACTCTTACATTATATTCATGTTTATGTTTAGACAAACACTAAATACAAAGTAAGGTATTTTTGTGTTATGCAAACAATGCATTAATGTCATTTAAGTATATAATTAATACATGTATGTGATACAATTATATTCGAGTAAAATGATAGATGTGCACGAATGTGGGAAGAGTATCTTCGCCTGCCTTTTCAGCATCATTGTCGAGCCAACCAAGGGATAAGAAGATCTTAAAGGAAAAGGATTTGTTGTTGTGAAAGCGGAGAGGAGGAAAACGGGAGAAAGAGGAGGGATGCATATTGAAAAAATAAAATCTTTAGCATTCAAGTTCATGGAGGAGTAGTACGTTGCATGGATCTTCAATTCATATAATTTGGTTTACTAAAGTGTTTTTCATTGACCTTTATTATTCATAACTTTGAAAAAAATATTTTTTCTTTAAAAACTCATTTTTAAGATGAACGTACATTTATGTGATATTACGCATATATTTATGTGATATTAGTTGCATCTTAATATATGACATAAATATGTAACTTATATTACATAAAGATGAAACTAATATCATATAAAGGTAAATATGTATAAATTTTGCTAAAATTCTTCATTTTTCTTCTAAGTTAGAGTATATAAAGGTCATTAATATAAAGGTAAATATGTATAAATTTTGTTAAAATTCTTCATTTTTCTTCTAAGTTAGAGTATATAAATGTTACACTCATATAACATAAAGGTAACATTATGAGGTGAAAAATAAAATAAAAAAATGTGTGGATCCAGATTCGGATTCACCCAGGTGAATCCGATCAAAATTGTATCTACATCTTATGCATAGGAGACTAAATCGATGTACTGTATGTTAATATATCAACATTCAAATGAGATTTGTAATACCACCTCTTAAAAGCCTCGTTAAATAAATAAATAAAGAATGGTTCATCGATTTATGGGAATTTTGATCGTTAAGTTGAGTGCAACTCGCACTTGAACCTCACGCATAGATCCTTGTACTTTTCTAAATCCATAAATACCCACCAACTGAACGTCTTCCTCTCACTCTCGTCATCTGCCGCAGCTGAGCTCCGCGATGACGTCATCTTTCTTCTCTCATTTCTGGTCGTCGGCTCTTCGATCGAAACCCCTACTATCGAATTTGGACGCCGCCGCCGTTTCGAGCTCCGGCGACGGCCTTGTACGGCGGCTAGGCGTCTTCGATTTGATTCTACTCGGCATTGGCGCGTCAATTGGCGCCGGAATATTCGTCATCACCGGCACTGTTGCTCGCGATGCTGGTCCTGGTAAGTATTGATTGATTTTTTCTTTCTGTTTGTTATTGAAAAGAATTTGTTTTGACTTGGCTGTTTTGTTATTCAATATACTGGGACAAAGCGTGTTGCCAGTGCAGAGAAGTGCCTAATTTCCTTTTCTTGAGATGATAATTAGGGAGATGAGATGAGTTTTTTTTTTGATTGATTTTGAATGTGAAGATTTTCCGAAACTGATTGTTGTTTGTTAGTTTGAGTTGGGATGTAGTGGAAGTTCATTACTTAAGTACTGAAAATACTTGGTGACGGTAGAGTTCTCTGCTGATTCAGTATTATGCATAAGTATGCCCTGTTAGATTAGCTTCAACTGAAGTCATGCAAATATTCGAACAGAGTGTACTCATGAGAATGATGCTTATCAGAGCTACATTGCAGGAAGCATCTTGCTCTTCAGTGGCAAAGAAAATTCTTCGTAAACGGATTCCATCAATTAGGTTCTGCTACCAACAACAACAATCGTAGTCAAACTCAGTCTTTATATCACTATGTATAATCAATTATGTTGATGATATCTCACCATGAGTTATTCTATTATATTTTTATTTCACTTGGTCCTTGAATTGTTTTCTCTGTTCTATAATGTCTCACCCTTAAGCTTTTACTTAAAAAAAAAAAAGTAAAGCTTTTGACTTGGGCGATTGCCGCATTTTCTTTTTGAATATCTGGAAGCAGATCTTTGGGTATTTTGATTTGCTGTTGAGAACTAGTTGTCTCTTTGCATCTATGTTGCAATTAAGATTTATGCGTGAAGTATTTTTCATATTTCTGCCTTTACAGTTTGAGAAATTACCGTTTTTCATCTCTTGAAACAATTTAATAGCATAATAGAATTTTATGGTTTTTATTTCTCAATTGATTCACCTTTTATTTTATTATCTACGTTGAAAGCCTTGTGAACATTTAATCGTTTGGAAGTTAACTAGCCTTCTGATTCCCCATTTCAGGAGTTACAATTAGCTTCATCATAGCAGGAGCCTCTTGTGTGCTCAATGCACTATGTTATGCTGAACTAGCTTCTCGGTTTCCTGCAGTTGTTGGGGGAGCATACCTTTATACATACTCAGCTTTCAATGAGCTCACGGCTTTTCTTGTGTTTGCTCAATTAATGCTTGACTATCATATTGGTGCTGCTAGCATAGCCCGTAGCCTAGCTGGCTATGTGGTTACTGTCCTAGAGCTGATTCCTTTCCTCAAGGATAACATCCCAAGCTGGGTTGGACATGGTGAAGAGGTTTTTGGAGCTTTATCTATTAATATATTAGCTCCTATCCTCCTAGTGCTTCTCACCGTAGTTCTGTGTAGGGGTGTTGGGGAGTCCTCCATACTGAATTCAATCATGACAGTTACAAAGGTAACATACATCCTAAAATTTTATTTTCCAAAACTTAGCCTAAAGGTAACCTAGCATAGGAAATAAATGGCTTGTTTGAGTAATAATAATTAATAACATACTGACTAGCATAACATTCATCCACCCTCTGCATGCCTTTTCATATTCATGTGCGTATTGATGAATGTCACTGACATAAACTTGAAGTTTCTGATTATTAAAAGAAACGTGGAGTTATGCAAAACTAAGATTTCAAAATTAGTTTGAAATCTAGTGTTAATGAATCATATTGCTGATTCAGTGTCCATTAAGTGCTGCTTTATATGGAAATTAACTCTGTTACACCACAGTTTCCATCAGAGATGGAATAGTCGAATGACAGATTCTGAGACTGAGGGGAACATATAGTTGGGTCTAGGTCTTATAGCAGATGAATTTTAACTAACTACTAATTTCATTCTTCAAGGCACTGTTTAGAATATTAGTTCTGGTTCATATTGGAAAATCAGTGGATAAATTAAGGTTGGAAGAGCTTCTTATGATGTCAAGCTGAACCTGCTTTCAGGATTAAACCTTTGATAATTTTAAGTATAATCATCTGGTTAGGATCAATCTTAACCAACCCATAATGTTGGGTTTCAATGTTCATTCTTGTAGATGATTCATTTGTTTTCTCAATTTGGTTTGTTTTTATTGGCATATAAAGAGATTTTATTGTGGGTTTGCTAACAGCAAGGTAAATGGAACCCAAAACAGAACAGTTGTAGGGGATATTCTTCTTATTTACTTTGTGCATGCATGAGATGTGCAACTTCCTGGTGCTTCATATTTAATCTTCTCCATAATTCAGAAACGGAACATGATGGACCCCATTTAGCTGACACAACAATATACCCTCTGCAGGTTCTCATTGTTCTCTTTGTCATCATTGTTGGGGTATTTGAGGTTGATGTCTCAAATTGGACTCCGTTTGCCCCAAATGGTTTCAAATCTGTATTGACTGGAGCAACGGTGGTCTTCTTTTCTTATGTTGGATTTGATGCAGTCGCTAATTCTGCTGAAGAGTCCAAGAGACCCCAGGTATGTCAAATTCAGAAACATGGGCATTTTGCAAATTAATGTTGCTGGCCCCACTCCAGAGCTTGTCAAACGTTTATCTTAATCATACTTTCTTAACTTGATGTTTCAGAGGGATTTACCTTTGGCTATAATTGGTAGCCTCCTCGTCTGCATTGCATTATACATTGGTGTCTGCTTAGTGATTACTGGAATGGTCCCATACCAATATCTAGGGGAAGATGCCCCTTTGGCAGAAGCTTTCGCCTCCAGGGGCTTGAAATATGTCTCTGTGTTAATCAGCTTTGGTGCTGTTGCTGGACTGACAACAACTCTCCTAGTTGGGCTTTATGTTCAGGTGAACTGCACAATCATTTTTAATTTTTGGGTGAATGACACATTTTATGTCTTACCGTGGCTAATAATTCATTGCTTGGTTCTCTAATTTGCAGTCCCGGCTATATCTTGGACTTGGAAGGGATGGTTTACTACCAGCTATATTTGCCAAAGTACACCCAGAGCTACATACCCCGGTTCATTCACAAATTTGGGTTGGTCTTGTTGCCATCATCTTGTCAGGACTTCTTAATGTGAGCTCGCTCTCACACATTGTCTCAGTGGGAACCTTGGTATGAAGTTTTCGAACATGTCATTTGTTTTTATACTTTAACTTATTAAAGGCAGGTACATGTTTTATTATCATGTTTTTCTGAGAGAAAAGACGCATTTTGAGTGTCTAACTATGACCAAATTTGTATCAGACGGGGTATTCAGTTGTTACAGCATGTGTGGTAACCCTTCGCTGGAAGGATAAGATTTCAAGTCAGGCTCTTAGCCAGAGGATTTCTAGAAGGACCGAAGGCATCATTTGCCTTTGTACAATTGCTTGTTGCGGTTTTGCTGCTGGTGTCCTCTTCCGTTTTGATGCTTCAATAATTTTTTTAATTTTAGCTGCTGTTATTGCAATCTTTTCTGCTGCAGCTCTTTATACACGACAAGTAAGTAATTCAACTCCACATGCATATATGACCCCCATTAGATTTCCCATGAAGTTGCTTGATCTTACCATCAAGTTAATTCATAAAGTGAAGTAAATATGCAGAATAAACTGCTTGTTAGATTCATATCACGCTCCTTCACAGATGATGTTATAAAGACATTTAACATGCAACTACATTCATGCTAGACTCTGTACCATAGGGGAATCATAAATCAGTGATATTATGTGTGGCGATGTACAATTGCATCTGAGTGCAAAATATGTTATTGAAAATAATCTTTATGTCAAAAAGACCATGCATATTGTGTGCCTTTTCACTTGACATTATATTTATTAATACTTCAATCTATGTATTTTACATAGTTAACTCGCCTTTGTATAGGTCTACACAGATCCACCGGGTTTTTCCTGTCCTGCAGTTCCCATCCTTCCATCTGTTAGCATTTTCTTGAATCTTTTTCTGTTCGCTCAGGTAATTCAGATGCGTTACCTCATTTTAGCTTTATAACTTGGCTCCATTGCGGTGAGGTAAAACTATGTACTTCATTTTGATTTATTCTTCCTTTCGCAGCTGCATTATGAAGCCTGGGTGAGATTTATAGTTCTCGGCATCGTTACAATTGGCATTTACGCATTTTATGGTCAGTATCACGCGGATCCTCTTAGTTCAAACGTGTCGATTCTCTACCATAGAGCGCCTACAGAACAAGCTGAGTAAGTAGCGTGATCTCTTCTATTTATGTAACTTATGTTGTAATATTTACATTATTCCACATCTCCAAAAAAATTATGACTTATTTAAGATAGATTCTCATTGTTATATGCAATAAGTGAGTTTTCCCATGGCAAAATAAAGTTTATGTATATAGTGTAGGATAGATATGATTCAGAGTTGTACATGTACAGAATCTCAGTTTTAAACTGCAATATATTCGTTGAAAATGTGATGGAGTTGTATTTTAATTGCGCTTTATTTTGGGCTTGAAATGATGGACCTTATTAATTAATAATTGCAATGATTCATTAATTAGTTTGTTTTGCTGCAACAACTTTTTAGAGTCGAAAACAAATAGATATATGCACCTCACCCAATCTGATTGTGACTCCATGCATGTCTAACATGCATGTCTTACGTGCTTTCACACGCTCCTGTACACCTGGGTGGATGCGCTCAAACCTATTTAAATTCGATCAAGATGTTGTACATTTATGTTAAATAAATTATAGAAAAACGAATAGATATAATAACATGAATGATACGCACTAAAACAATAATTGCATTATTGATTAGGAAATGCTTTAAACATAAGTTTTTGTGTTATTGTTTTGAATATTTTCAACAAAGTCAAAGAAAATTCATCAAATATACATAGTGAATTGTTTTGAAAAATTGATTGAACCTAATTATCTAAAAATGTATGACAAAAGTGATCACCTTTGTGTCAACTAAAATTGAATAAGATTTTCAGCCATCTCATTGAAATGGATAAAAAAATAAAAAGCAAAAATAGTTGAAAACAATCGAGCCTGTTGCATAACTTCATCAGAAGAGGAACTCATCTTTTTAGGCTGATAATTAAAACTGATTTTTAGAGAAGTTTAATGTGAGATTTTGTGAGACTATATTGTAGCTGGCACTCTATTTTTCAAGGTGAATAAACTCGTGATTGAACTTGATTTATATAGAAGATGAATTTGCCACACATAAGAATAAGATTATTATTATTGTTACTGTACTATTATTACTACTAGGTTTGAACCCGTGCGATCCACGGACTTTATTTAATACTTATCTTATTTTTATGTTAAAGTAGTATTTTTTTTTATATGTTAACAAATTTTTTTATAAGTGTGACATTTTCTATTTATCCTTAAAATAATCTTTCTTATTGTTCTTTTTTTCATTTGTTCTTTAGCACAAAATTGTTAATATGATTTTTTTTATATGTGTTTTAACTGTAACATTAAGTATTTTCATATTTTTCTGTAAAAAGTGTAGAATACATCTCATTTTTATGGCTCGAAAACATCTATTTTGTTCAAATTTTATCTTTAACTGCACTCATTAATTACTTTACATATTGGTTTCCTTTGTAATTTTTTTTGTTGTTTTGTTTTTTTTTAATTTTAACCAATTGTTATATTTGTTGTTATAAAATTTTAATATAATTTCTTAATTGTTTAAGGGGTGTTTCGACTGGATGTGCACATCCGTATTTTGGATGACCAATATCCTAATTATGTTATTTATTTTGTTAAATTCTAGAATTCTAATTTTTTTCTACTTTATCCATTTTCTTGAAATTTTAAAAACATTTGTTTTTTTTTTCAAAATAAAATAATAGGACATCATCTATTTTTCCTATAGTTCCCAATATAATATGATAAATTAATTATAATCTTACTTTATAAATTCTTTTAACAAACCCAAACTTATCAAATCCATCATTTTCACAATCCACTTTCAAACTTGCAAAATGTACTTATGTCTAACCCAAACATATCCTAATTTTTTTAACACATATTTTTGTTAATGTCAGAGTTTGAACTATCCTAAATGCTCTTTTTGTAAAATATTAGTAATTTCAATATTTTCATTTTTTTTTCTTGAATCCTACAAATAAATTTCTTTCTAAAGTTATTTTTTAATCTGAACTATCTTAAATGTTCTTTTGTAAGGTATTACTATCTCCAAACATCTTTTTTATTTATTTGTTTTAATTCAATGAAAAATAGTAGTATATTTACTCTTCAAAAAAAAAATTTTGTTTTTGTTTTTGTTTTTTTTTTTTGCATAAGAATTTCATTTTATAAAGGTTTATGTAACATTGTTGTGTACTTTTTGTTTTCTTTTTATAAGAATTTCATATTATATAGGCTTGTGTAACCTTGTTGTTTACTTTTTTTTTTCCCTTTCAAATTGAAATGTTGGACAAATAATTATTCAAATTTGGAAGCAAAGATTTCATGTAGTGAAAAACAATACAACATTAGCGAACATTAGTAACTTACATATTTATTTTTTGTTGAGTAGTGAGGTGAGTATTTAATTGATATTAATGTTTTTATATTTGACAAATAAAATATGTTTTAAGAAGGGACACTTGACATGCTTATAGATAGGTTTGAACCCGTGTGATGCACGTACAGACTTTATTTAATACTTATCTTATTATTATGTTAAAGTAGTAATTTTTTTTATATGCTAACAGATTTTTTATAAGTGTGACATTTTCTATTTATCCTTAAAATAATCTTTCTTATTGTTATTTTTTCATTTGTTCTTTAGCACAAACTTGTTAATATGGTTTTTTTTATATGTGTTTTAACTGTAACATTAAGTATTTTCATATCTTTCTGTAAAAAGTGTAGAATACATCTCATTTTTATGGCTCGAAAATATCTATTTTGTTCAAATTTTATCTTTAACCGCACTCATTATTTGTTTTACATATTGGTTTCCTTTGTAATTTTTTTGTTGTTTTGTTTTTATTAATTTTAACCAATTTTTATATTTGTTATTATAAAGTTTTAATATAATTTCCCAATTGTTTAAGGGGTGTTTCGACTGGATGTGCACATCTGGATTTTGGATGACCAATATCCTAATTATGTTATTTATTTTGTTAAATTCTATAATTCTAATTTTTTTCTACTTTATATCCATTTTCTTGAAATTTTAAAAACATTTGTTTTTTTTTTCAAAATAAAATAATAGGACATCATCTATTTTTCATATAGTTCCCGATATGATATGATAAATTAATCATAATCTTACTTTATAAAATCTTAACAAACCCAAACTTATCAAATTCCATTATTTTCACAATCCACTTTCAAACTTGCAAAATCTATTTATGTTTCAACCCAAACATATCCTAATTTTTTTAGCACCTATTTTTGTTAATGTCAGATTTGAACTATCCTAAATGCTCTTTTTGTAAAATATTAGTAATTTCAATATTTCCATATTATCTTTTTTTTTCTTGAATCTTACAAATAAATTTCTTTCTAAAATTATTTTTTAATCTGAACTATCCTAAATGTTATTTTGTAAGGTATTACTATCTTCAAACATCTTTTTTATTTATTTGTTTTAATTCAATGAAAAATAGTACTAGTATATTTACTCTTCAAAAAATTTTTTTTTGTTTTTTTTGTTTTTTGTTTTTGCATAAGAATTTCATTTTATAAAGGTTTATGTAACATTGTTGTGTACTTTTTGTTTTCTTTTTATAAGAATTTCATATTATATAGGCTTATGTAACATTGTTGTTTACTTTTTTTTTTTTCTTTCAAATTGAAATGTTGGACAAATAATTATTCAAATTTGGAAGCAAAGATTTCATGTAATGGAGAACAATACAACATTAGCAAACATTAGTAACTTACATATTTATTTTTTGTTGAGTAGTGAGGTGAGTATTTAATTGATATTAATGATTTTATATTTGACAAACAAAATATGTTTTAAGAAGGGACACTTGGCATGCTTATAGAGCTCCAAGTGTCATCACTTGAGAGTGTCAAACCACACTTTTATATATATAATTAGTCTTACCTTTAGAGTTTTTAACTATGTCTTCACATATTTTTAGACACCCATTTGTATCTTTCATTCATTTTAGTTACGTTAAATCATATGTTTTAGTAGTGGTCAAACCTTTTACTTATGTTAATTGTATCCTTATATATTAAATAAAGGTATGACTATGTTGGTATAAACGTATGATTAATATAACATAAATGTATGAGTAAACCACACAAAGTTATACATGTGCATATTAAATCTAGAGCATGAGAGAGAAAAGTGATTTTGCATTAATTGGAATGGTGATGATTACATGTATTTAAAGCAAGATTAAAAATATCTAAACCTAACCTAACTGCCTTTTAACAAACCCTAACTAATTACATGTGGCAAGCTTATGTGGCAGTGAGTAGAAAACCCTAAGCTTAGATATTTAATACATCAATATATCAAAAATATATGTATACGTCAATACGCTCCCATGCGTTCCTAGCCCGGATCGTGTAGAAGAGAAAGTTTAGATCGTAGAGAATGAAAGCGATTTGCAGATAAGGCCTTAGTAAGAATGTCAGCCACCTGAGATTCCGAGGGTACAAAACGAACATCGACCTCTTTGTTATGCACCTTCTCCCGAATAAAATGCACATCCATTTCAATGTGTTTCGTCCTAGAATGAAATGCTGGACTGAAAGCAAGCTTAATAGCTCCCATATTGTCACACCATAGCACAGCCGGTTGCTCAATAGAAATACCAAGTTCAGTAAAGAGACTCTTAAGCCATAACAAATCTGTTGCAGCCAATGCCAAGGACCTGTACTCAGCCTCTGTACTGCTTCTAGCAACCACATGCTGCTTCTTGCTGCTCCAAGTAAGGGGATTGGAACCAAGGAAAATACTGTAGCCGCTTGTACTCCTTCTATCATCAATGTTACCTGCAAAGTCTGCATCAGCATACCCATGAAGCACTAATCTGGAAACAGGTTTGAACAATAGGCCAGTGGATTATGTTCCTTGAAGATATCTCAGTACTCTTTTGCAAGCAAGCCAATGTCTTGTAGTAGGTTGATGGAGATATTGACTTAGTTTGTTTACTATATAAGAGACATCAGGTCTGGTGAGTGTCAAATACTGCAAGCTCCCAACAACACTCCTATATAGAGAAGGTTGATCAAACAATGGACTGTCATGAAGAGAGAGTTTCAGACCTGCAATGTATGGTGTTGGACATGGTTTGCAAGAAGATAAACCTGCAGTATGAAGAAGATCCCTAATGTACTTGCTTTGAGTAAGATGAATGCCAAGATCACTCCTATGTGCTTCAGTTCCAAGAAAATAGTTCACCTCTCCAAGGTGCTTAAGAGAGAACTTAGCATGTAGCTTAGAAATAATATCATCAATCATGGAAGAGTCATCTCCTGTGATAAGGATATCATCTACATAAACAAGAACCATAAGCATCTTACCCCCTGAATTCCAATAGAACAAAGAACTATCTGCCACTGACTTGTGCAAGCCCAATGTGATAAGATATGATTTAAGAGTGTCATACCAAGCCTTGGGTGCTTGCTTAAGGCCATACAAAGCCTTAACCAACCTGCAGACATGATTAGGATAAGATGCATCTACAAAACCCTCAGGTTGATTCATATAGACTACCTCATTCAAAGCACCATTGAGGAAAGCATTATTAATGTCAACCTGTTGAATTTTCCAGCCCCTGGTCACAGCTAAAGTGAACATTAATCTGATAGTGAGAGGCTTAATCACTGGACTAAATGTATCAAAGAAGTCAATCCTAGCATGTTGTTCAAAACCTCTGCAAACTAACCTTGCTTTATACTTGCTTATACTCTCATCAGGATGCTTTTTGATTCTGAAAATCCATTTATTAGATATGAGATTGAAATGTGGACTAGGTGGAACTAACTCCCAAGTGTTATTGGACTGCAGAGCCCTGAATTCCTCTTCCATGGCAAGTTTCCAGTGAGGAGAAGATAAAGCTTGAGGAACACTATAAGGTTCATGAAGAAGAAGATCAGCCACAAACACTCTAGGTTTGATTATGCCTCTTTTGGATCTAGTAATCATAGGATGGGTGGATTTGGAAGGAGGAAGAGATGATGGCTTGGCAGTAAGAGTATTATCATGAGAAGAAGATGAAGAAGATGAGGAGGAAGAAGTAGATTCTGTTGAGAGAGGAGAGTTAGATGAATCACCAACCTGAGGAATAGGCAAAGGAATGGAGATAGGAAGAGATGGTAAAGAGGACTGAACAGAAGGGATAGAAGGGAGATGAGTGGATTGAGTAGAAAATAGAGAAGAATAAGGGAACTCAGCTTCATTAAACTCCACACTTCTAGCAATATAAAGTCTACCACTAGGATGCAAACATTTATATCCCTTATGAGCTAAACTATAACCAATAAACACACATTTGTCACTTCTAAATTGGAGCTTATGATTGTTATAAGGTCTCAAATAAGGAAAGCATGTACAACCAAAGCATTTCAACAATTGATAATCTGGAACTTTGTTGTAAAGCACAAAATATGGTGATTTACCCTTAAGCACAGAAGTTGGAAGTCTATTAATAAGGAAAGCAGCAGTTTGAAAAGCATCACTCCAAAAAGACAAAGGAAGATTAGATTGGCTAAGAAGAGATAACCCCATTTCAGTTATATGTTGATGTTTCCTTTCAACCAAACCGTTTTGAGCATGAGTGTAAGGGCAAGAGTGCCTAAAACTGATACCATTACTACTTAAAAAGGATGACAAGACCATAAACTCCCCTCCCATATCACTTTGTAAAGTAATTAGCTTAGTATTAAACAGCCTTTCAACTAGAGGAAGAAAGTTTTTAAAAACTCCAGCAACATCAGATTTATGAACCAATGGATAAAACCAAGTATATCTAGTGAAGTCATCAACAAAAATCACATAGTATCTATAACCATCTCTACTAACTTGTGAAGCTGGACCCCAAACATCAGTGTGAACAATTTCTAGAGGCTTAGAAGTAGAATGCAAAACAGAAGGAAGATGTTTTTGATGAATTTTACCCTGTTTGCAAGCATCACAAAATGAAATTAAGGAAGAATGTGGCACATTTATTGATTTGAGAACATGAGATAGAGTGGCATTACATGGATGACCTAATCTATTGTGCCAAAGAGAAGACAAAATGGAAGCATTTGCAACAGAACTGACCAAAGCTAACTTTGAAGAATTACATGACTTGAATTGAGATAAGCCAGCAGATGGAAGATGTGTGAGATCAAGCTGATATAATCCATCTTTAAGTTCCCCTCTCAACAGAACCTTGTGAGACTTCAGATCCTTAACAACACAAGAAGAATGATGGAATTCAATATAAGCACTATTATCCTTTAAGAATTGAGAAATGCTAAGAAGATTTTTGGTTATATCAGGAACAAAAAGCACATGATTAAGCTTTAGAGATGAATGAGAAAGAGAAGGAATGATGGAATGGCCAGTATGAGAAATAGACAAAGGAGCACCATTGCCAACAAGGAGTTTCTGAGTACCTTGATAAGGAACTTGCATGTGAAGGTTTTCAAGAGCCGCAGTAACATGGTGAGTAGCACCACTATCCACAATCCAATCAGATGAATGAGGAGTAGAAGAATGACCAATGGAGGATGAATTTCCAGAAGAAAACATCTGATTAGGAGAAGAAGTAGCACTCAGCAAATTAGCTTGCATTGGTGTAGCACCTTGCTCAACACCAGTAAAAGAGACATCAAATCTCTTGTAGCACTTGATTGCTACATGATTTGCCTTGCCACAGAGCTGGCAAAAGACACGGCCACCACGAAAGGTCCTTCCACGGCCATGACCACCTCTGAAGTTAGAATCGCCTCTAAACCGATCAGAAGTACCCCGAGCATAATGAACAGTAGGAGAAGCAACACTTGAATTGGCAGTTGGGTAAACAACACTTGAATTGACAGAAATTGATGCTGATTGATTAAGGCGAAGTTCATGAGTGTGCAGCATGAATTGCACCTCAGCAAGCGAAAGTGGTTCACTCCTAGTAGTGAGATTAACCACCACACTCTCAAAATCGGAGCCTAAACCACCCAACACATATAACACCAGCTCATCTTCATCAATACTCTGACCAGCAGCGCGCAATTGATCAGCAAAATTCTGCATCTGCATAATGTAATCGGCAATACCTAAATTCCCTTTCTTCAGAGTTTGAAGTTGAAATCTAAGATTCATCGCGCGTGCCTTCGATTGAGACCGAAAGAGTTGTTCAAGCGCTCTCCAAATCTCAAATGCGTGGGTAAAACGGCTAACAAAGCCAAGCATAGACTCTGAAATGGAATTGAGAAGCCAGCCTTTGAGAAGTTGATCCCGACGAATCCAGTCCATAAACTCTGGACTCCGCACTCTAGAACCACTATCAGTAGTAACAAATTCAGTAGGAATGGAGTCTTCGTCTCCATGGAGAAAATCATCAAAACCATGAGCTGTGACCAACGCAACAACTTGCGACCTCCAGTAGAAGAAATTCGACCGATCAAGTCGAATGGTGAGTGTAGGAAACGTTGGCAAGACAATCGCCATTGAAGTAGAGCTCAATCCGAGCTCGATTTGAGCTAAGAGGAAGAAGGTGCCCCAGCTCAAGATACCATATTAAATCTAGAGCATGAGAGAGAAAAGAGATTTTGCATTAATTGGAATAGTGATGATTACATGTATTTAAAGCAAGATTAAAAATATCTAAACCTAACCTAACTGCCTTTTAACAAACCCTAACTAATTACATGTGGCAAGCTTATGTGGCAGTGAGTAGAAAACCCTAAGCTTAGATATTTAATACATCAATATATCAAAAATATATGTATACGTCAATAGTGCAAATTGTGTCCTTTTTAAAAAGAAATTAAGTAGTATATAAATGTATGATATTTAGACATAGAGGTAAGACTAATATGATATAAAAATATGATTCACATAGCATAAAAGTATGACTAGCATAACATAAATATTAGTATTCTTTTTTAAAGTTTAAGCATTGCACTAAAGATATGAAATTTAACATAAATGTATGACTAATATATTATATTATAACAATAAAAAAAATCAGACATGAAAGAATAAAATAGAACATGGAGTGGAGTGACTTGTCTCACATTCAACCTGGATGTCTGGATTTAAAATTGAGTTGTGGGTCTAAAATACCACATTTACTATAATAAAAATAAATTTTACAACACAATATAAGATAATATGTGTAAATGCCACATATTATAACTTAATATAACAAAATACCACAAATCTATTACACATGTGACTTTTACTGCAAATATGCCAGTTTGACTATTTAATGCAATTATTACTGTACTTTTATACGATTATTTGAAAATTATAAACATTTTGATAATAATTTTCGAATAATCCTATTTTTTAGGGTTATTCGAAAATTAAAAATTTATCTTCAAATGTTCGAATAACCCTATTTTTTTAGGGTTATTCGAAAATTTTAAGATAATTTTCGAATAACAAAAAAAATAAAATCGAATAACACTAAAATAATAGGGTTATTCGAAAATTTTAAGATAATTTTCGAATAACACTTAATTTTTTTTTTTAGTGTTATTCGAAAATTATAACCCTAAAATAATAAGGTTATTCGAAAATTAGGTGGATAATTTTCGAATAACCTTATTTTTTTTAGTGTTATTTTTTTGTGTTATTCGAAAATTATCTTAAAATTTTCGAATAATCCTAAAAAAAATAGGGTTATTCGAAAATTAGGTGGATAATTTTCGAATAACCCTAATTTTTAGGGTTATTCGAACATTTGAAGATAAAATTTTAATTTTCGAATAACCCTAAAAAATAGGGTTATTCGAAAATTATTATAATTTTTTTTATAATTTTTGAATAACCGTATAAAATTAGGGTTATTCGAAAATTATACCCTTATTTTCGAAAAATAGCAAAATTTTTTAGGGGTTATTCGAAAATTATATATTTTCCAATTATATATTTCGAATAATCCCTAAAAAATAGGTTATGCAAAAATAACATTCGAATATTTAGGGTTATTCGAAAATATAATTATGAATAATTTATAGTATTTTCGAATAACTAAAAAATAGGGTTATTCGAACAATGAAATTAATTTTTGAATAAGCCTATATGTTTTGCTTATTCGAAAATTATGGTATATACATCCAATCATTCCAATCATTGACAAACTTTCAATCATTGCCCAATCATTGAAAAGTTGGAATCATTCAAAAAAATGTGGTATTTTACTATATTAAGTTATCTTAGATGGCATTTTTATATATTAACTTATATTAAATGGTAAAATTTTCTTTTTTTATATAAAATATGGCATTTTGATGCATTTCCTCTTTAAAATTCATACACCTAAATCACACGTACGACTTCGGTATCATTTACATTTGGCAGTTTATTTTTTAAGAATCTAAATTATAAATCATCAACAAATATCTCACATCAGGTACAAGGCAAAAACTTTTATGAGTCAGGTGCATGGATCTAAGATCCATGCACCTGAGCCGACCCGTTCACGCGCCCAAAACGCGCCTCCCACGCGCATGCACGTGCTGAAGACCTGTCCTGAAGCTCATCCAAAATTCGCTCAAATAGACCAACCTTTGTGTATAGTTAAACCAACCTTTGTGTATAGTTAGACCAACCATGTGTAGGTAGGTCTAACTATATACACAGGTATGTCTAACATGTATAAAGGTATGTTTAACTATATATAAAGGTATGTCTAACATATACAAAGGTATGTTTAAGTATACATAAAGGTATGTCTAACACAACGTAAAGGTATGTCTAACATAACGTAGTGGTATGTGTCAAAATTCAAAAATCAAGCCAAAAAAAGACAAGGCATGAAATCTGGGCAGAACTGGTATGTTTAACATAGCTTAAAGGTATGTCTAACATAACGTAAATGTATGTCTAACATATACTATTGGTATGTGATTTTTTTCAAAAATCATGAGCGAAAAAAAAAAAAGAGGATGCGGTCCCCTGACCCGGATCCGACCCGGGTGCATGGATCTTAATTCACAATAGACTTACTCCAGGTACAATGATTAAGTCCCCACTGCCCCATTTAGCACGCAAAATTGACTCGAATTATATTGTATAAAATTTCATACGTTTTAAGAACCACAACCACCAATTTGGACTATGATGTATATAGACGTAAATATTTGAAGTTTGATTTGATTATCTATTTAAATATTATTATTGCAAGTCTATTTCAAAAGTTGAATAAAACTTCTATGTAGGAATATACCAGGTTAGTACATATAGGAATTTTTGTAATAACTTAATAATAGAATGAATAGTTGTAAAATATCGTAGATTCGGTGTGTTCGAATATAACTTCATTCACTTCAATTAAAGTTCAAAACTTTTTGTCAATTCAAAATAACTCTCCAACCGATTATATCTATTATTAAATCTAGTTATCCATGCTACCCAAATTAATAGATCAGATTTAAAATTAAAATAAAGAAATTAAATGAAATTGTCATATAATTCCATGAAAAGAAACTTCCACTATCCACAACTTATATTTCATCATTTGTCATATATTGTTTGGGAAATAGTGGAATTTATTTATGCACACAGAAAATAAATATGGGCCCACTAATTGGACCTAATGGGCCCCTTTATTATTGGATATACATCAAGAAATTCCTTTTGCATGGGCCACCCTATTGGAGTAACCTTACTGTTGTCTTGGAAGCTTTCTTATACACCAAAAATTGATACAATATTGACCAAGTTTTGGGCAGAATTGTCTCATGGATTTCATTTTATTAGATGAGTTGGATCAGATTGAATATATGAAATTATGTAATATTTTTCTATTTATTAGATGATTATAAGAGAATGAGTAATACTTTTATTTATATTATATAATATTTTTCTATATATAAGATAATATTTTTATATTATAGAATATATGATCCGATTCCGAACTAGGTCTGGTCTTGTAAAGGAAAAACATGTGGATCCTTCCTATGATGTCCACACACTCTCCTCCCTCACGCAAGAGGTGTAATAATTTTTTTTTATATATTAACTACTATTTTTTTTATTGATAACACCACTTGAAATATAAGATGATATTATCTAATAAAAACTAATGATTATTAAAGTTATTTTGTCCGATTCAATCCATTTAGTTTCACAAAATGGAATCTCTAAGACGATTTTAGGTAAGACTCTCCTGCAATAAATGAATAATTGTCCTATTTTATAGAGCATTTGAAATTTATCTATTTATGTAGATAAGGACTTTAGACCAAAATCCATATAATATTCCAGATTCATGCATATTCCGCCCACCTCTTGCCGTTAAGCTTTTCTCGTGGATGTTTCTTATCGGGCCCCAATGTTTTTTTTTTTTTTGGATTCAACGAATAACCCAGGATTGCACATTTTTGTAGCGACTCGACCCTATTCAATTTGGTTTATACAAAAGGAATCTAATACATGTAAAAATATTATTTGACCCGGTCACATGTCTTATATAATGAGATTTGTAGAATAGTCTCACTAAAAATTGTCTTGCTTTTATTGTGAATTTATGGTGAAATAACATATTTATTCTATACAACATCGATTTTTCCGATTGTATGGATGAAAATACAACACTAGTAAATAAAAAAGTATATATTAATATGGATTTAGCACAATTCATATAATAACTTACTTTTCTATCACAAAGGATAAGAAGTGTATTTTTCTGTCACAATTCAAAAAACTTGACAAATTTGTCATTAGAACCAATTCTGATAAAATAAAATAAAAAACAGATTTTTGTGGGTCATGTGGTTATACTATGTGATCCTATCCTCAAAACTCAATCTTTATGAAAACAAATTGATGTTGCACAATTAAGATAAACATTGATGTTACACGACACATATGATCATATTCTGTAATCCTATAAAAAAAAAAACACTATGATGAGTTTATATGATATGTGTTAAGTCGTGTTTTTTCCCGATATTTTATAATCCTATAAAAAAGAAAACAGTATGATGAATTCATATGACACGACTTTTCATCCTACAATACCCAGAGGTATCCGAGTTTTTCCTTATCAAAATTGTGATAGGAAAGTAAAAAGAAGTAGAATCTTATGAAATAAAAAATTTAATTGTGTATGAAATGTGGCCTATAAATGTAATAAAGTTTTTTTTCCCCTAACAATATACATGTGTTTTATGTGGAAATGGATATAAAAGAAATAAAGATAATCCACGTGTACAAGAAAGTATAGATATCAAAGTATTATAAAAAGGCCAAAGAAATTAAATTTCCGACAAAAAGAAGACACCTTTTTCTGCTCAAAGCTTTGTCCCAAATCCGATTGATGGGTTCATCCGATGGCGATGGCTGTGCCACCTCCACCCAGCCGCCAATCTACCAAAACGTCGTCGTAATGCGCCACGGCGACCGCCTGGACAACGTCGTTCCTCTCTGGGCGGCTTCGGCGCCGCGCCCCTGGGACCCGCCGCTCGCCGAGGACGGCAGAATCCGGGCCTTCGGCACCGGCGACAAGTTCAAACGCCAGCTCGGTTTTCCGATCCACCGTGTCTTCGTTTCCCCCTTTCTCCGATGCCTTCAGACCGCCGCCGAAGTCGTCACCGCCTTGTGCGCCGTTCAGAGGAAAATCGGTGATCCCAATGACGTGACCTCAAACGGCGTCGTTATTGATCCTTCCAAAATCAAGGTCAGCTTCTGCATGGGAAGATACAATCTCGTGTGTGTTTCTTGTTTCTTCAAAATTAGTTGCCAATTTTGATTATATTGATAGATTCTGCCATAATAAAGAACAATTGAAGATATCTATAAGATTTAAATTTCAGAATCTAAGCATATATATACTTGTTAGTATTAGATGCTGAAGTTTTAGGTCAAACCTGTATTTACTATGATGAATTTTAAGGCTACGTTTCGATAGTTTCTGTTGAGAGTGAGACATTATGTGCAATATGTATGTCCAAATGGATTTTTCTCCTAAGTAACAGTAATTTGTGTCTGAGCAGTAGAAAAACGATCAGTGTTGTTTCATACTCAAAAGAGTCTAGTTTTGTCACTGTATATATGGTTATGACTTAGTGCTGATCTTGATCGAACAAACCAAATCACACAAGATATCGAAAAGAACAATGAAAACAGTGATCTAAGCTACTTCAAGAAAAGTTGATTCTTATTATGTTATGCTTGGTTTTTCTGTTTCCTAGTATAAATTCTGTTTGAGTGGCAGTAAATGAAACTATCGGTCTAATATTGTAAATATAGAGTTCGAAGATAGTTATATGTTGCCCCAAGTGATCATCAATATACGTGCTTTCTTGTTTGAAGATATTCTGTTGCATGCTATAGTATTACAAACCAAATTCTTGCACGTAATTTCAGGTCTCGATTGAATATGGGTTGTGTGAGATGATGAATACTTTTGCAATCCGGCAAACTGTAGCTCCTAAAGATGGGATCTTCAGTTTTGATATGTCAGAGTGTAAAGCTGTATTACCAGCTGGAACTATCGATAATGCTGTCGAGATGGTCTATAAAGAGGTAGTTTGCGAGTACTTTTTGGGTTATCTGTACCAGTTTAGACCTATGCTAAAAGGTGGTTTCACTTGTGAATTTAGCTGCCTAGTTGGCAAGAATCGGTTGGAGGTGCTAGGGATAGATATCTTGAGGTGATCAAAAAGCTTGCCGATAAATATCCTTCAGAGAACTTGTTGCTAGTGACACATGGTAAGCTCTTTTGCTAGACTTACTTCATAACACGAAAGATAACATAGTCATTTTGATCATTTCTCATCAATATGTTGCTGTTATTAATCAACATATTTGCTTTAAGGGGAAGGAGTTGGATCTTCTGTTTCTGGCTACTTACGGGACATTGAGGTAGTTGAAGCCGAGTATTGTGCATATTCGGTGTCACGTAGACCCATAGTTTTCAATGCAAACAAGTCATTTAGTGCTGGAAACTTTGTTGGATTACAAAAAGGCCTATGCGGTGTCCACTTAACCAAAGCATCTGATGATACTGCTCAAAGCTCCACGTAAATTGGCATTTCATTCTCTCTCCTCCCGCATTCTTTTCTGTATTTTGTGTATTAGATACACTTGGCCATTTGTGCATGCTCATCTTTTGTATGACCATTCACAATTTGTGAGCATTAGCTTCGTGCATATGTTGAATCTTAAATTTCATCAAATGTGAAGGCTCCATGAATCTGAGTTTTCTCGAAGACTGTTCTATGTAAGATTAGGGAATTCCGACCTAGGAAACTATCTTCTCTTTATTACTGAAACTAGAGACTCTAGTTTCCTAGGAGTAGCACTAGTCTAATCTACTTACCAAGAAACTTATAGTCTGAACAGGGTACAAATATCTAAATTTGATATTTTTAGATTCTTTTTCAGACCTAACTTTTCGAGATATCTCCTCCAAATCACCGGCATGACTATCAAAATTGTGATCATCAGCATGTAGATTCCAGACCAGTGATTATTTAAACATGTACTAGATTTCATCCGAAGTTCAAATGGAATAAACTAGACTGTAATAATATGAAATACTTGCTTGTCCTAGAACATACGTTCCTTCCTACTGAGAATGTCAATCCTATAATTACACAGCAACAATTACAAAAGCCATTTATCTGATGATCACTAGTTAGAAAAGCGAACTACTGAATGACTGAAAGACCGATCCACTCATGGCCATTCAGACGGGCTAGGAAGTGGGTCGATTTGATTGAATATCTCGAGTGGTGGGAAATCGTCCGCCAAACTTTCTGCTGATTTAATATTTGGACAGGTTCCTTGAGGCTCCAGAAACGATGGCATGATAGGAAACTCATTCAGAAAACCTGGATCTTCATGTCTGGTAATAAAGTCTTGGCTTTCTAATGGCAGAGGGAAATCTGGTTGAAGTTGTGGAATCTGTGGGAATGAGAGAAGTGGTTCTTGAATGTGTGAGGTCGGATGCACGAAGTTGTGAAAAGGTACCATTTTGATCGTCTCGTTAACTGTTTCCTTCTCTGTTGATGAGCTCAACTGAGGTACCTGCAAGAAAGTCTGAATCTTGTATGCCATACGATTGGTGCTATTTGAAATGCGAATATGTAGAATGTATACCTCGAGAGGGGAAACGAGGTTAGTGGTTTGGCAGTTGCTTCGTAGACTTGTGTGACTTTGTTGATGATGGTGTTGAAGTTTGTAGAATCCTTGCGAGTCTTTTCTGCCTACTGCTCCAGAAATTCTTGACGTTGTTGTCTGTTCTTCCGGGCAAGTATGTCGCGATTTTTGCCCATTTGTTCCCAAATTGGGCTTGCAGATCAATGACTATTCTCTCCTCCTCTGCTGAGAACTTCACCCCTCTGCATGAGAGAGAGAGAGAGAGAGAGAGAGAGAGAGAGATGTCATGATAAACTAGCAACCAAAATCAGCAAGAGAGTAAAATGAAGTATTTTCTTGTTGAATTTAGATCACTGCAACGTATCACTGAAAGACTTAAGTAGAATGGATTTTCAGTAGACTCTCTCTCTCTCTCTCTCAACAAGAGAAGAACACCAGGGATGCAATGTAACATAGTGCAAAATCGTTCTAAAGAGTGCAAACAAGAGAGAAACACATTTCTTTCTATCCATAACACAACTAAGGTATGACAGCAAGAAACATCAGTAGAATTAGCCCATTACTCTCTCTCTCTCTCTCTCTCTCTCTCTCTCACACACTAGAGGGTGGTTGCTTACGTTTTCAAGTTGGGGCGGAGTTTATTGACCCAACGGAGGCGGCAGGATTTTCCGGTGCGGCTTAGGAGGCCATTGGATCGAAGGGAGGTCCAGTCTCTAGGTCCATACTTGTTGACATGATTGATCAGCACTTCATCTTCTTCAACCTTCCATGGCCCTTTCTTTATCTCTCCCATCTCATCATACTTCCCCCTCTTCCCTCCCACCATACTCTCTCTCTCTCTCTCTCACAGTGACGGTTAAGACGGTTATTGCCATTATCTACCCCACTACGCACCGCACCTTCCCTTCATTTTCTCTATTTTGAATTTAAGCCCATTTTCTTATTGGGCCAATCCGCAATAATTACGGGCTAGTTAAGGACCCAAAGAATCTAAAAGATGCACTATAAGCCCATCTGTTCAGCCCAACATATAACGGAAACTAAGAAAACTATTAGACGATGTAAAAAAGACTAAATATTTTATCTCACCTAACCAAACAAATTCAACCAAATTACATCTAGAATTATGATTTATATCTATCTATGCTTGATTTATGTACAATATATATATATATATATTCATTTTATTTCAATAAAAATGGTAAGTCAAAGTTTCAGTTCATTTGCAGTTTTAAGGGTCGAACCCATCCAAAGTGATTTCACTAATGGTTGACTATCAAATTGTTAATCCAATTCTTATTATATACTAGGTTTTAACCTCTGAGTTGCACGAGTTTTATTTAATATTTATTTCATTTTTTATTTTATAATTAATGTTTATTGTTATATGATGGTAAAATTTTACATAAGTGTGATATTTTTTCTTTATTCTTAAATAATATTTCTTAGGGTTCATTTGAATATGTGAATTTGAGTAAGGATTTGAAATCCTTTGTAGTAAATCCATTGATAGTGTTTGGTTGGATGTGAATTTAAAATTCATAGTTTTCATTTTGAGCTAATTTTAGAGTCATTTTGGTTGATTTCAAATCCACTCAAACTTGAAAGGATTTGAAATCCACTCATTTCAAATTCTGGATTTGAAACCACTCTATCCAAACAGAGCCTTATTGTTTTCTTTAATAATTTCTTTTTCATTTATTCTTTAACACAAAATTGTTAATATATGGTTCTTAATAGGTGTTTTAATTATTGCATTAGGTATTTTCATATCTTTCTATAAAAAGTATATAATATATCTTATTTTTATCGCTCGAAAACATCTGTTTTGTTCAATGTTTGTCCTAAGTGCACTCATTATTAGCTTTATGTATTGGTTTATTTTGTAATTGTGTTCTTTTTGTGATCTTTTTATTAGCCTTAACAAATTGTTACATATTGTAATATTTTAATACAATTTATCGATTGTTTAATGGGGTAGTTGGACTGAATGTGCACGTTTGGATTTTGGATTATCAATATCCGAATCATGTTATTTGTTTGCAGAATCTTATAACTATTTTTTTTTCTTTGTTTACCTCATCTAATTTTACAATTTGAACTGAAATATTAGCTCTTTTTTTAAAGATAAAATAACAGTATATCATCTATTTTTCTTATAATTCCCCATATGATAACATATTAATTGTAATCCTACTTTTTAAAATCTCTAAACAAACACAAAATTATCAAATTTCATCCTTTTTATAACTCACTTTCATACTTGCCAAATTTACATATGTTTTAACCTAAACGTATCCTAAAAAAAATTAAGCACCTATTTTTTG
The DNA here is from genome assembly GCA_005771605.1 of Scutellaria baicalensis. Classification (NCBI taxonomy): domain Eukaryota; kingdom Viridiplantae; phylum Streptophyta; class Magnoliopsida; order Lamiales; family Lamiaceae; genus Scutellaria; species Scutellaria baicalensis. The sequence continues at coordinate 49,666,118 of CM016722.1, forward strand.
CTAATTATATATATAAAAGTGTGGTTTGCACCCTCAAGTGTTTTAGAATCTCTTTTTTTAAAGATAAAATAACAGTACATCATCTATTTTTCTTATAATTCCCTATATGATGACATATTAATTGTAATCCTAGTTTTTAAAATCTCTAAACAAATACAAAATTATCAAATTTCATCATTTTTATAACTCAATTTTATACTTGCCAAATTTAAATATGTTTTAACCTAAACATATCTTAAAAAAAATTAAGCACCTATTTTTGCTAATTATATATATAAAAGTGTGGTTTGCACCCTCAAGTGTTCCAGGATTTAAACACAATTTCAAAGTACATTATTTTTATTTAATACATGACATTACTGAACTAATGTTTGCACATTGTTGCTTACTTTTTTTTTGCCAATTTGAAATGTTGGACAAAAACAATAATTCAAATTTGAAACCAAATATTCCATGTAAAATAGATAATACAACATTAGCAAACACTTGTAACTTACATATATTTTTTTCCAAGCAATTTTTTTTTATAATACCCTTTAAAATTTCTAAACAAACACAAAATTATCAAATTGCATGCCTTTTCATTATCTAATGCCAAATATGTTTCAATCTCACATATCTTAAGATTTTTTTAACACCTATTTTTAGTAATGTCATTAGCAATATGTTATTACAATTTTAAAGTACATTATTTTATTTCATGCCTGACATTACCAAATTTTGATATTTATATGTTATTTTTTTCTTGAATCCTCTAAATAATTTTTTCTCTAAGGGTTTTTATTTTTTTGAGTTTGAACTACTTGAATGTTCTTTTGTAAAATATTATTAGCACCTTCAAATATCTTTTATTTATTTGTTTTAATTCCTTAAAAAGTAATAGCAGAATTACTCTTCAAATTTTGTTTTATTTTTTTGAAATTTAAATGTTGGACAAAAACAATTATTCAAGTTTGACACCAAATATTTCACGTAAAACAAAAAAGAAAAAAGCAATACAACATTAACAAACATTTGTAACTTGCATAATTAATTTTTCCAAGCACTTTATTATAGTAGGGTAGTGGGGTGTGTATTTAATTGATATTAATATTTTGATATTTTATAAATAAAATAATTTTAAAGGAAGGACACTTAGCAATATTGTAAAGTGTCACTTGTCAAATACTTGAAGGTGACACTTGACAACATTGTAAAGTGTCACTTGTCAAACACTTGAGAGTGCAAACCACACTTTTATATATATATATATATATATATATATATATAATTTCAACTTTCCTAACAAACATTATTTTCTAGCACTATATTTCAATATCATAAGCGGTTAACATGTTAGGTTCAACTTTATTTTGTTTGATCCTAAATTCATAATTTTGATACAATCGGTCGTTATGGTCTGTATATGCCATGGACCATTACAACCTAATCCACAAACACGTCTATTAAAATAAAGTATAAAATACTAAACATTTGCAACTACAAAAAAAAATAAAAATCAAAGTCCAGTTCCAAAATCTTTTTTTGATCTCATTTCCAGACATGACCAATAAGTCCAGTTTTAGGCCATTCCATTCATTATTAATCTCAACAGACATAGCTAGCAGCTCATGAGAGAACAAAAATGAGAGTTGTGTTTGAGGGACATAATTGTCTTAAGCAGCAGAGAGAAGGTGGTAACAATATCTCGATAACATCCTATGGCAACTGTAATGACCTCCTATAAACTTTGGTTATGTTGGTTTGGGTATGATAATGATGAGTGTAAGCTCATCATTAAATTGTAACTAAAATGAATAAAGAAAAAAAAGAGAGTAATCTGCTATTGTAGGTAAAAATAATCATATTTTCTAAAATAGATAATTAAGAATCAAAAAATTTAAAAATATAAGATTAAAAATCTAATTAGATAAGTACAAAGGACTCAAGATAAATGATTAAAAATTTAATAAGAGTGAACATAAATGTCTGAAAGTTTAATTAAATAAATATGGAAGATTAAAAACTTATTTTCCACGTAAACTTAAAGAATTGTGTCACGTGCGTTCGCTCTTGGCACGTGCTACCTGCAAATCAAAACCCCAACGCCAAAGCCCTTGTTTCAGTATTCCCTCGACTCAGCACCGTCCCTACTCCTTTTCTTCTTATTAGTTTTCTGATTCCCAATTTCCTTCTTTTTTTTTTGGATTTATTCTTCAGAAAATTAACTAATTTTTGTGAAAATAATCGATTGTAATTTGTACAATATTCTTAGAAAAATAAATACAAGAGTATATATAATCTTCAAGGTATGCGCAGAAGTGGGTTTGGAATGAGCTCTAAATTATCAATTATATTAAGATCATCATGCAAGGGTTTGAAGAACAAGCCTTCGAACTCTGTTCTCGATGTGGGTTTCTCTCAGTTTTCGTCGTTGGCGGCACAAAGACAATCTATATGTGATTTCTCCAAAAGGGTATGTACTGATTCAAATTTTGATTTTGATTTTTTAATTTTTGCTTATGGCTAATTGTTTTTTTAATGGTGTGTATGTTCATTGCTTAATCCTGTTTTTAATATGGTATTGGTTATGCATCTCAGATAGTTAATTAAATTGGAGGAAAGAAGCTTGCGTGTGTGTGTTTATAAAGAGGGATGAATTTTTTGGATATAGAGGATTTGGGATTTTGCTTGTTAATCTGAACTAGGTTCTACAACTAATTGTAGAATGCAAAATCTTATGGTGTTGAAGATGATGCTCGTGCGTGTGTGATATAATCAACATGGCTTATGAATTTGATTTGGTGTCGGAATTTTCTTTTACGATATGCCATGGTGTTTGGAAAGGGAATAGGGACATAATCGAACTTTCTTAGTCATCTGCATTTCACTCTGTGGTGCCTATGTAAGGACTCTTTATGGTATGATTGCAGCTTAAACAGAACATTGCTTTATTCTTACAAGATGGTGTCACATTAGAAGCTATACAAGCCACTGAGAGTTCTGAAGTCTTGTTATTTCTTAAAATATCTGATATTTTTCCGATATTTAATGTCTAGGAGTTTATAATCTTTGTAATTTTGTTCGTTGTTGGAACTCCGTATTTTTTCTTGAAGTTTATGGATATTTTCCTTGAGTTTCTGAAAATCAGGCCAAACTTTGATATAATAATGTATAACCAGTCTGAAATTGCATTGAAGTTTTACATCTTTTATGACTATATCACTCATCGTTTAACAGAAATAATTTATGCATCACATTACATAAATGTTTAGTACAAAAAAAAAAAAAAAAACAAGTTGGACAAAGTTGGAAAAAAAACTATTAACTCTTTTTGGTAATGAGAGAACAATGGATAAATTGATGCAAATTCTATTTTCCGAAGCAACAGTTATTTTGAAACAGAGGGAGTAACAACATAAAAACCATCCAAAATATTTAAATTCTACGTATAGCTATAACTTAAAGATAGGTTTTAAAATCAGGTTTTTTTGGTTTGAATTAATTTTCCTTAACTTTGTTTTCCCTTGGCCCCTGCTTGCATTTTCTTGGGTTAACCGTGCTTGTAATTTAGATTTGCAGTGCAAAAGATGTCACTCTTGTATTATGAATGCATTCATGGCACATACAATTGAGAGATAACAATTTTCTTCATTTCATTGTGCAGGTTTCTCATCAAGTTGGTGGTAAGTTGATTTTTTGCTTCCTTTGAACCAAGAAAGTATGTTTTTTTGAAGGCATTTTATGAAGAATACTGCACAAATATGAGTTTTACGCTATTCCAGCTTAATATATCTTTTATCATACTTGCCTTTAACAAAATCTAGTTAATTTTGTTGGTGTCCTTTTAGAAAATTATCACTGAATGATGTTCACATGTAGCTTATTAAAAGCTTTCTGTTCATTGTCATCACTGGTAATCGTTGGCAGGGAACTCTATCCTACTCAGAGATCATTGGACCAGGCAACATGCTTTGGTCCATCAATCACCATTCCAACTTGCTGCAAGTGCTGGACAGCATATGAGCAATTCCTCCTTTGCTAGGTCCTTTGCATCCAAATCTACAGAGTCGAACAGCCAAAAAAAATCAGAGGTTTGTCCTTAAGATATCAATTCCATGTTCACTGAGAGTGCAATTTTTTTCTTCAACTTTCTGGAAGAATCCAATCTGATATTGCTTTGTTAACTTGGTGGAAATTAAGTCCTATATTTATTGCCAAGTCTTAGATACGAGTATTAAGGATTTTAGACAGATTCTCCGACATTAGATGTTAGCCATTTGATCTTGCAGTTATTGATAGTTTTTCTCGTCTTTGTCCTATCGATCCTGGAGAGTTTGTTTGCTGTACATAACTATCAAAATACTTGAAAATGTGATTATAGAAATAGTAAAGTTTTGACTATCTGGATTGAACTATGTCCTGCAATTTATGTCTTAATCTAGTTGTGTTATCTCAGGAATGCTGTGTCTGAACACACGTCCTGGGAGTTTGCTACATATACATCTGTTTCATTAATGCGAGATTTGGCTCTTGAATGTTCTATCAATAGTAGTCATGATAACTTTTTATTGCATCTGTTTGTTCTTTGCTAAAAATAATGAATTAATGAATAATTTGCTTAATTTTGACATATTTCCTATTTTCATACTAATAATTATGGGGTCCTTTTACTTATCTTTGACAGGCTCGAAAAGAAATATCCAAAGTCGAGGATCCCTTTGATGCGCCAACATATAATATCCCAGAGAAGCCGGTTACATTCACAGAGGGAGCTTCTTATACTCTCGTAATTCTTGCTGGTCTTGGCATTGCTGGTGTTGCAGCTTATGGTGTTTTTAACGAACTTATATTTCAACCTAAGGAGTGAGTTTAATTATATTATTAGTTTGTTTTCTCTTGTTTTCTATGATATTCAATCAAAGATGATGTTATATAGGTACAAGATATTCAACAAGGCTCTGGAAAGGATTCAAAATGACAGCCAAGTACGTTCTCTCAATTCTGTAAATTCGTATTTTGTGTAATATTGAGTTGGAATAGACAAGTGTCATAATGTGTTCCGCTAATTACGTAATGTAGGATTTAAATGCATTATACCGGGTTAAATTTAGTATCTTCTCCACTTATCAAGGTAAATGAAAAATTTAGCTTAATAATCACATAGTACATGATAAAATCAGATGAACGTTGGAAAAAGGTGATGGTTAGAAGATTAACATTGAGCTACATAAAATTGGTGGTAAAAAGTGGACAAAACTTTTACATGACAAAGATTCAATTTTCCGCCTTTTAACTTAGTTTCACAAGCTTTTTGGTTCACAATTTACATTTATCAACTCTTTACTTGCCAATTAACTACCAAAAAAGGGGAAAAAAAATAGGTCGTATCTAATGCTATTGAAGTATCACCCTTTGATTTGCATTCACTGAGAACATGGAATTTATTGCTACCAAACAGGTTAGGGTCCGAATTGGATCCCCCATCACTGGCTATGGATCGGAAAGTAGGAATCGTGCTGCTCGTCAACGAGTACCCCATAAGACATGGACTGATGAAGAGGGTGTTGAACATATAGTGGTAACTAACACCTTACCTTATTTATAATTACCAAAAAATACAAACAAATCATACAATCTCGAGTTTATGTTGGGTAACTGATCGGCTTTGTAGGTCAATTTCCACATACGTGGGCCCCATGGAGCTGGGAAGGTTTATTCGGAGATGTTCAAAGACAAGGTGGACAAACAATGGAAGTTCATGTATTTGATTGTTGAAGTCACATCACCTTCGCCAGCTCAGCTGATGCTCGAGTCTTACATGCCAGCCTGAGCCTATTAAGTTTGCTTTGAATGATCAATGAATGCATTTGATGGTGAGCGTATTAAGTTGCTTTGAATGATCGTATGAACGTAAATTTGATGGCGATCGACCCTCGTCTTGTTGATTGATGTTGTTGGCCGGTTTAATTTCTGATCCTTAACTCTAGGTTTTTCTCTGTTTTTTTTTTTTTTTTTTATCTTACTCACATTGATTCCTTTTCTTTCTGGACTATGGTGGCTTTTATCAGTATGAGATCAACAAATTTTGTTTAGATGTTTAGAATTTGGGTTGATTGATTATATTCTCAAGTTTTATTGATGTGTAAGAATTGCCTCAAATGTCTCACTGTGACACTATCTTGTGTGGAAATTATGTATTAATTCCAGATATTATTGGAGAAGTTTTAAATTTCATTTCGTATTGTTTCTAATTTATTATGCGACTAAAAATACATTTTAGTAATAGTTTTTTTTTTTTTTTTAAGAATTTGAAACATTTTGGATTTTGAAGCCTATACATGAATGCTGGGATGAATTTTGATTAGAAAATATATTAAAGAAAGTGATTTTGTTTTCCCATTTCCATTTCCAAACTTGAAATTCTGATCTCGAAAGTTTGGTCATTTCGACACCATTTTAACTCGTTTAATAGATGATTTGATTCAATACATCAAATGGATTCGATTTCTTCATATAAAGACAGAACATAACTGATAAATATGCTGAAATAGTAGAAAATTTGTTTCAAAAGCTAAACAAATATGGACCATTTGATCAGCATTCAAGATTTTTTTTGCTTTAAATAGCCATCATGGCATATTAGTAAACATCAAGAATATGTTAACACCAAACATCATGGCATAGTACGGTTCAGCTACTTTTGGGATCGATACGTGGATATTTTGTATTCCGATGGACTTGGAAATTCCGATATAAATCACGTCTTAAGATCCTCCCTCGTCTTGCAGAAATCTCTTACAAACACAACAGGTGGAGAAAACCCATCTCCATTAAAATGGGAAAATCAACGAATTCATATGGATCTATTCATCACGAGCTCGAGATTGCAATCCTAGCTCAGCCCTTATATTTGCACCTAAAGCCCTCAGGTCTTTCACCTACAGGATTCACACAAGGTCTTGTAAGGCAAATCTGGTACAGAAACGTGGAACGAAAATTCACAGTACTATAGAGATTGATAGAATGCAGTTCCTCAATATTGCCATATGCTTATACAATAATAGACAACTATAATAAGGAGAAGATGAAACCAACTAAGCCACAACTTGAGCTACATTAAGTTTTAACAAATACTAGAGATCAACAGATGGGCTATGATTACATGAGTTGATAGAAGAGCACAAGCTGATTTTAATGATCTCCTTGTTTTACATAGAGGTTGAAAAACCAACTCAAGCATAGTGTTCAAATGAGCACTAAATTGTTACTTTAACGAGCATAAACGAAGCTTTGCTCGACTAGATTCAATCTCAAGTAGAGGCTGGAAACATGACTACCCATTGTGTACTTATCTTGCTTCATCTCCAAAACACCTATTACTCATAACATTGCCATTCTTAACAAACACCATGATAACATCACCCTCGAATTTACTTCATATACAAGGAAGTTACTTCATCGTTCTTTTCTCGATTTCCACTACTGAATTATCTCAGACAAACACCATATCATTCTCAAACTAACACAATTAATCTCACCCTAGGCATAAACTAGCTGAGCCAAAGTCCACTCACTCATCACCCATGGCAAACGTCACCGTGTTATTTAACACTCGGATTTCTGTTCTAGCAGCAAAGCTCAAATGCTTATAAAAATCTCACAATTTTCAACACCATAGTTATAAATGCTACTAAATCATAAGATCATCTAAGCGAACAAGCACTATAATCCATATATATAAACATAAATGCGTATGAAATCAGCATAATTTCCAACAATTTGACAAACAAGAACACAACAATCTCAGTGTTAAACCTCAGAACAGTCAAACGAAGAAGGAAAGGAAATAATGTTTTTATTTCGAAATATCCAAAATTGTCCAGATCGCACAATAAACGGAAAAGATCGATACGACTACTTACAGAGTGAATTCCGGTGACGCGAAGGGTGGCTACGGCGGCGGCGGCAGAGGCGCCGACGAAGAGCGAAGCAACACCGAAGGCCTTCAAAGGCATGAGGCGTGAGTCGCCGGCGTATCCCTTTCTCAACACCGTTATTCCCCACCCTAATTGGGCGGCGCTTGCGGCGGTCCACCACCAGTAATCACGTACCACTCCACCTTCCTCTTTCTCCATTTCATTTCAATTTCGCCATTGATGAAAGTAACCTTTTTTCAGCTCGGCTTCTATGCGGGCCACGGGGCTTTATTTTACAATGGGCTTTCAAAATTTGGGCCCAAATAATAGCTTAGGAGCCACAAAAGATTGTATCACTTTCGTTTTTATGATCTTGTCAATAATATTTGAAGTATTAAAAAATTTTAATTTTTCAAATTTGCATGTTGATGTGAATTTTAAAGTAGCACTTGGGTAGATTTTTCTCAAACTTTGATTAATATAAAAACACAAATAAAAGTCATTATACAACAAAATTATGACTTATGATAAAACAATAACACAAAAACGTGCAACTGTCGCACTATGAATGTACATATAATAGAAAAAAACATACTTATATATTTATAATAATAAAAGACATACTTATAAAATCATAATTATAAGATACACCAGCTGCACCTTAGAATTATCTGTTAATATATACCAGGTATAGATGAGTGAAGATTGACATAACATTTCAATTGTTTATTTGTAAATAAAACTAAGTAATAATATATATATATATATATATATATATATTAGCTCACTTTTGTTACAAGTATTGGGCACGTGAGAGTCAACCATTTCGCAAATTACACGGTTTCAAAAGGTTGCAGGGTCTGGGTGCATCAAAGTTTTCTTCAATATTAAAATATAATTGTAAATGTCCTTTTTTTTTTTCCCTTGAAAAACTGTTTGCAAATGTCTTATTTAGTTTAATTTTATTTTGCTAAGGGTGTCGCCTTAATTATTGAATATATTATACTTTTGATGCGAATAATAATAAAATGTGATGACACAATAATATTATGAAATAAAAGTAAACTATATCCTGCTTTTTCTATCTTGTTATACCTAGCGTAGATGATGTCTCATTTAGGTGTAATGAAGTTTAGGCCATTCAAACTAATGCGATATGCTAACTTGAGCATCAAGGTATTAATATATATTTTATTTATTTATTTATTATATAAACATGCATTCTAAAATTAAAAAAGGGTTTCAGAAGTACGACGTTAATGAGACTGAGAACCCTTGGTCGAAATGGGACGGGGCGGTGATTTTTAGTTTACATTTGCAAGATCGTACGACTATTATTGAGGATATAAATTATGCTTCAACCCAATCCCCGACCCCAAAACCGATCTTGTTTTATAGGATCTTCCATTTTTTCAATATTATATGTATATAATAATTGATAATTTTATCTCAAATGAATTCTTTTGTGAGGTAAAATAGTTTTGCAATTCAAATGTCAATATAAATTAAGAACTTAAATAGTTTTGCAATTCAAAGGTCAATACATTATACAAGACACGATTGATACCACAAATTCAGAGACGAATGGGCATTAAAACATGAATTTAATCAAAAACAAAAAACAGACGAATTAGCAGCTAAGATCAGGGCATTATACAAATGCAACACGCTAATCATAAATAAGGGTAGGCAAGTGTGAGATTAGAGAGAGAGAGAGAGTCAAAAAGAAAAGGCTGTAAGAGGAGTGGAGGCCACGAAACAAATTCAAAAGAGAAGTAATGAAGAAAACAAGTTTGACAATCTCTCATTCATCATAAAAGTCAACCCAACCAACATTTGCTGCCATTCTTTAATCCCACTTTACTCATCAAACATTGAGGGAATGCAGCAAAGCCAAAATGCTGCAACATGAAACTGAAAGAAGCATCATCTTTCCTGAGGAGGTGATGACAGGAAATTCAGATCAACACAGCAGAATTGCAGATGTTCGATTCCATTCCCGTGACAGATGAAGTTCGACAGCGACTGAGCACAGAAGATGCTATGTTCCAATTCCAGGTTGGTCATCAGAACCCGAGATCCAAACATAGCAGCATATGAGAGAGGAGAGAAAGCTGGAAATATGGAAAGTAACACATAAAGATAGCACGATTACAGATCTCTGTATCTAGACAACATCATCCAGCTTGAGTTGCTCATTTGGTAAGCTCAAGGATACAGAAATTCATATTCTGGGAGCTATCCATCGATTCCTATACCAAGAAATCCTAATTTATTACTTCATCTGCTCTTCTACCTTCATCAAGCAACACTGCACACTACATAAACACAATCTAAAAGTACAACAACCACATCGTAAATAAGTATGGAACATCAGCATCCCGATGTTTTAGAATTGGTTGAGCTATATGCAGACTAATAGAAATGAAGATGCAAGCATCACATTACTCATGGAAAAAGCCATCTCAAAATTCAGAGCATGGTTCCCAAACAATCATTATTGGGAAGAAAAACAGATAAACCCAACCCATCAAGCAGGGAAGATAGGAAAAACATAGAAAAAAAAGAGGAGAACCAAACAAGTACTGAAAATGAAAATCTTTATAGATCTTGAAATCCATATTTACAACTGCAACTAATGATAAATAGAAGGACAGGCTATCATTCATCTCTCAAATTTCTGGAGATCAGCTTGAGAAAGGAAAAAAATAAAGGTAAGATTTGAAATTTAGAAAAGTAAAAGTGAAACTAAACCCTAATGACCACTAGTTCTTCCTTTCAATTACAAGTCACTGCAGATTGTACCTTCAAATGAGATCACAAAATTTGGAAGCGTAGCACCATAAAGCTTCCAGAGAACATTTGAAGGGTTCAATTTATATATGTCAACCAGTTGCATCTAACCCTGCAAATAACACACCCAATTTAAGCATCAGAAACCCAAAACAATGAACATCAATATTGAAATCAAAGGGATGTTCAATCGAAATCATACCTTCAGAGAATTTTCAGACACCTTGTATGAATCCGCAGTTATTGAGACCAGCCATAATCCAGGAAAAACAGACTGCGACCACAAAAATTAGACGTGTTAATCACGCTGATTTTAGAAAACTGAGAAAGAGACGCGAAATTGAAGCCAAACTAATCGAATCAGATCAAGGGATCAGATCTAATCTTACATCCACTTGTTTCTGTATGTTCTTTGCTCTCTTCTTGGGCCTCCTAGCCGGCTTTGATCCAGTGAGAGCGAAGATATCCTCCTCAATCTCGTCTTTGGTTAGCGACACAGAAATGCTCAGCTTCCTCTTCTCCTTCTTCCCACCGTTACCGCCGGAATTCCCATCGTTGTCCCCTGATCTATTGTTCAGATTCCTCGACGGTGACTGAGCTTTGCTCCTTTCAGGCATCGCTAACCCATTATTTTTCACAGCACCTCCGTTCACGTTCAGCGACTTGTGTATGGGCCTCCGCGGCCTCAAATTCCATGTCTTAGTTTCTTCATCTATGTTATTGTTAGCCTTCTCTTCTTCTTGCACTTCACCAGTGCCATCATCATCTTCATCGTTATTGTCAATCTTCAGCGCTTCTTCTTGCGGGTTTTCTTCCGTTTTGTTTTGTTTGCAAGGGATTTTGATTAAGATTTTCGATCTCTTCAATCCAGCCATGTCGACTTCTTTCACCTTTGATTTACCCTCGATTTTCTGAGCAGCTCGTTCGGAGTTTGCCGAATAAATCCGATTTCTCATACCATCATTTGTCGGATTTTTTGACTGATTTCTCTTGTGTTCTATCGAATCACCTTTACCCTTTCGAAAAGCTTCGGATTGCGAAGCCAAATCCTGCTTCGGCAAATGCTGCACCGGATCACCGCCGCTGGGCGAGTGTTTTACCCACTCGCGACCCCGATACTGCTTCGATGATTCTCCAGGAGCAGAAGACTGCTTCCCCAAGTAATCGCCGCGAACCGGCGACTGAATCGGCGACGCCGCCGCCGCTGACTCGCTCAACGGCGACTGGTGCCTCGGGGGCGTCGCCGACACCGAATCACGCAACGGAGACAGGCGGACAGGAGATGCGGCGGAGATATTCGGTCTCCGAGACGGCGATTTGATGGAGCGGCGGCGCTGGTGCTGAGCGCTCGAGTTTCCATCCTTGTTCCATTTAAGATGCGGCAGAGTGAAATTGTGCAGGGGCTGAGATTTCGCCGGAACAGTTGACGCCATAGCAGTACCAACGATAATCAAAACCGCAACGTCGATTTCAACGAAAACCGACCAATTCTCTTCAACAGATAGAGGCAGACCAAAAAGCTATCCGATGCTTGATCGGCGGCGATTTCACATCCCCTGATGAACCCAAACAGACCAAAATGCAAACAAGCGCGTTGAATGGGTGTGTATGTGTGTGTTTAATGGGGTTTCTATACGAATAAAACTCGAATGAAGCTTCAACAATCAGGATTCGTGATTGTAGAGAGAGAAAGGGAGAGGGTTAGAGAGAGAAGATGTTGCAGAGAGAATGTGAAAGGGAAGTGAGGTGTAGAAGAAGAAACTTAATAAAATACTGCAGATAATAAAATATATATTTCATTTATATATTTTTTATACACAGAGAGAGTCCATCTTAGAAGAGAGGATTTGTGTGTGGAATAGTGTTTTCTCTTACCCTAATTAGGGTTAACAAGATAAATTACAATTACAATAATATTAATTGCATTTTATTTATTGATATTTCATTTCTCACCTTTTGGGATTTTATCTATTTATTTATTACGGTTAAAATTGTAATAGTTTAGAGGTTTACAAATGGGATGCGAAATTTTTGAAAGCAATATATATATATATACATATATATATATATATGGAATATTAGAAAAATGGGTTGGAGATACCAACTTTTCAAGCTTAATTTCTTATGAATTATAGATTGATTAGGAGTGGTAACATCTTATACTTCCTCCAAATCATTTTAAGTGATTTTTTGGAACTTCTAAATTTTTGTATTTTAATGGATATTTTGTAAACTATTTCTATAATATACTCCTATACATAATTAACTTATCGCAAATGCTGCTTTGCACCAGATGCATAGATTTGGATTTGTGTAACTGGGGTGATCCGACCCGGATCCGCGTACCTGAGTTTTCTCTTTTTTTTTTCTTTTTTTTTTCTACTTCAGGTGGTTACCTTTATGTTGTTAGGACGTGACCTTTATGTTATATAAGTGTGACCTTTATATATAAATGTTATGACCTTTATGTTCAGTAACTTAGGAAAAAATGGAGATGTTTAGGTTTTTTCGCTTCAAATTGAGACATTTATGTTGTATTGGTGTGACCTTTATGTACAATTCTTGTGACCTTTATTTACAAATATTATGACCTATATGATCCATAACTTTGAAAAAAATAAAAATTTTCAAAATTCTTAGGATGAATATAGGTGCAACTAATATTGCATAAAGGTGAACATAAAAACTCATGTGAGACGGTCTCACGGATAGTTTTCGTGAGACGGATCCTAATTACCCATGAATTGAATTCATATCCACAAACTTTCATATGAATTGTTAAGTGTGGGTTATGGGTTGACCCGTCTCAAAAAAAAAGATCCATGAGACGGTCTCACACAAGACCTGCTCAAAGGTAAATATGTACAAATTTTGCTAAAATTCTTCTTTTTTTTCTAAGTTAGAGTATATAAAGGTCATTACATTTGTACATAAAGGTCACATTTATATAACATAAATGTCACACGCATATAACATAAAGGTAACAATCTGAAGCGAAAAAATAAAATTCAAAAAAAAAAAAGTGTGCGGATCCGGGTCGACCCGGATCCGATCCGAATTGTATGTGTACCAATTACACAGGAAACTAACTCTTCACTTATATATTAGTTGATATGTATATTACTAATGTTTTCAATGTAAAATTTAAGGACGACATTTAAAAAGGATATGAAGATTATTAATTTTATTATAATTAATGGTGGAAAACTAAATAAAAACATTAATATTTAATGATCCAAATTGAATGTAAACACAGTTGTCCATGTATACATTAATAAGAATTATTTATATTATGAGTTGATTTCTATAAGGAGGAGTTTTATTAGTATATAATTGTGTATTTTATACAAAAAATTTACATGTAAAGTATGAGTTATATAAATATGTATTTTGTAATTATAAGCATATGTTTTTTTTCTTTCAAACATAGAGATATTTGTTGTGGCACAAAGTCGCATGCGGAACACAACCACACACTAAAACCACACGGTCATGTGTTGTGTGGACAATCCGACCTAAGATACAACTGTGCACCAAAAGCATGTCGTTGTTGGTTGTGCGCACAAATCAACCTAGGACACAACCTTGCATCAAAAAACACTCAAGTGTGGATTGTGCAATTGATGGTGTCTTCATATGACCATGTCATTTGTCTCGCTGATCAATTCTGTGTGACCGTTTCATTTGAATTGGAATCCATGAGACAATCTCATGAGTTTTTGTGTAGAATTTTTGAGAAAATATTATCTCTTAATTAAAAACACCACAAAAACTTGTGTGTGACAATCTTTTTGATAGTTTCCATTAATCAAATCTATTTTCATGTGAATTGTGAAGCGTACATTGTAGCTGACTCATTTCACGTAAAATGATCATTGAGACGGTATCACATAAGACTCGATCTAAAAATATATATTGGAAAAGTAGGTTTTTATATGGGAAAAATGTATAGTTTTTCCATGGATGTTTTTAAAATTTCTCCTTTTATCTTTCATATCGTTGTTTTTACTTATGTGCTCCCATACTCATCAATGTACATATGTGTATCTTTTTCTATAGAATTTTGTCACTAACCCATATTATTTTTTCCATCTACTTTGTTGAGGAAATAATAAAACAAAAAAAGGAAGGTAAAAACTTGAAGTGCCTAAAGAATAGGAGAAATTAGAGGAATAAAAAAGTTAAAAGATAAAATATGAAGGCAAAAGCTAATAAATTTTGAAAAATGCAGAGGGAAATAATGTTCTTTTTTTATACATATCAGTAGACATATCAATTGTGTGACATTTCTAAATTAATATATTTATATATGTTAACTTAAAAAATATTTTTTCTTGTCCAAAATTAATTTGTATGCATGCAGTATTATAGGACATCGTCCTACTAACCTAATTCCTTTGATTTGTGAATGGTGAGACTTTATCTCACAAATTTATGTGTGGGAGACCTTTTCATATGAATTTTAATAAATATTGCAATATTCTATGTGAATTATAGTTATTTAAATCTTTTATTTATGTATATTGCATACATGTATAGAATTCTATTGTACTATTATTTGTACAAATATATAATGTTGTTTTACATTTGCTTTTTCATTCTATTTTAGTATTTATGAGATTAAAAGTTAACTATGATAATATCAACAGATTGTTGAATTTGAAAAGGTATAGTTGTCATAACAAGATATATTACTTCATTACATTTGCTGCAATTTAAATAATTAATGAAACGCATGGAATATATGGATTGACATTTAAAAAAAAAACAATTCTTATGTGGAACCGTCTCACGGGTCATTTTATATGAGACGGATCACCCATAACCTATATTTCACACATCATATGCAAATTTATGGAAGTGAGTTGGGTTAATGGGTAAATAGGATCAGTCTCACGAAATTTTTACGTGAGACCGTCTCACACAAGTTTTGTCTCACACAATTTTTTGTGTAAAAAAAAAGAAGAAGGTCGAACTGAAGATGAGATAATGAAACAATTGTTTGTAATTTTATTTTTAAAAATAATAAATACTTTGTGGTGTTAAATTTATAGTTTCATAAATAGCAAATTACCATAATACCCATCACTCCAAAGAACCTTGTCATCATTAATGTGGCGCTAGAGTTTGTTACAGGTTAAAAAAGATAAGACAAAACCAATTCATTTATGGCAAAAACTTTATGAGTTAGAAGATTCATGCACCTGACCCGATCCATTCACGCGTCCAAAACGCCTGCACGAGCTTCACGCGCTAAAGACTTGTACTGAAACTTATCCAAAATTCGCTCAAATAGACCAACCTTTGTATATAGTTAAGCCAACCTTTGTGTATGGTTAGACCAACCATGTGTAGGTAGGTCTAACTATATACAAATGTATGTCTAACATATATAAAGACATGTTTAACTGTATGCAAAAGTATGTCTAACATATACAAAGTTATGTTTAAGTATACATAAAGGTATGTCTAACACAACGTAAATGTATGCCAAATATAACGTAGTGGCATATGCCAAAATTCAAAAATCAAGCCAAAAAAAGACAAGACATGGAATCTGGGCAAAACTGATATGTTTAACATAGCTTAAAGGTATGTCTAACATAACGTAAATGTATGTCTAACATATACTATTGGTATGTGATTTTTTTCAAAAATCATGAGTGAAAAAAAAAAAAAAAAAAGGGTGCGGTCCCCCTAACCCGGATCCGACCCGGGTGCATGAATCTAAGATCCATGCAGATTCACAAGAGACTTACTCTTCATTTATATTATATATAAACACACATATATAGATAAAATCAATAATATCAAATTGGTTCTAAAATATACTGGTTTTGAAATTTATAATTAATTGTAAATGAACTTAACGAAATCAGAAACGTAAAATGAAATAATATATATAGTGTTGATATGTTCTATCATCTAACTGAACAATTAATACAATACATTTTAATTAAGATCTTATTTAATTATTAAATATGTGCTTCATTAGTAACCAATTAAATACATGTTCTTTATGTTAATTAAATAGTAAATCAACACACGACACTATACTATATATTGATCAAAAAATATCATTCAAGGATAAAACAATCTTAATGATATAATTGATATGATGAAACAATGAGATATATACAATCTCATGGTAAGTATCAACTATAGTACGGTGACTTATGTTTTGTTCAATTTTGATGCATTAGCTTTATCATTTTCAATTTTGGTTTCTTAATTGTCGATTTTTTTTTTCCAATTTCAGTCATTCTTATTGGAAACCAAAATTGATAACGTGGCTGTCAGATTTAGACTGCCACATCAATTTTTTCGATTGCCATGTCATGATTTCCAACGACCATGTCATCAATTTTGGTTATTCCAACAAAAAAAAAAAAAGAACTGCAATTGAAAAAAATTGATAATTAAATGACCAAAATTGGAAAGCGCTTATACCAAGTTTAGATGAGATCTAAATTATCAGACTAAAATTGATATTTTCCTATAATGTTAATTACATGATTGATATGATGAAATAAAATCACGTGCGAATAAAATGAAGGAACAATATTGTAAAATGAATTTATATAAAGATATTGTTTCATATTATTGATAGGGAAAAACTCAATTTTGGTTCCGTTAAATGGCCACTGTCCAATTTTAGTCCACTTAAGTTCCATTAATCAAATGTAGTCCCACTAAGTCGCCATGTGTCCAATTTGAGGCCATTTTCCACCGGAAGTGGCATATTCCGTCGAATCTCCGGCGAGTGCGTCTCACTCGCCCCCATTCTGGTCGGAATGCGCTGACGTGTTATTTCTTGCCTATATGGCATGATTTTCTCAATTAAAAAAATATAATTAATGCCACATCAGCAAAAACACTAATTAAAATAAATCAAAACCAGAATTATGAAATCAAAAAATGAGAAATATCAACAAATCATTAAATAAAATCAAATAAATCAAAAAATTCCTAAATCTCAAATCTTAAACTCGTCGTTTCCTCCTCCATTCCTCCGCCCCGCTGCCGCACTTCTTCGCCACCGAAAGACCCCATCAGTTCTGCACTTCATCGGAAAACCCTGGACCCAAAAAGCCCAATGCCAAATTGGTAAACTTCTCCCTCCCTTCCGACTCCGACTCTGAAACTCCGACGAAGCAAGTCGACAAGTCGAAGCTCCCACAGCCCTACAATCCCTTCAACAACAAGCCCATGGTCGAAGAGCCCGAGGACCCCAAGAATCTGCAAGAGGTGTTTGCTAAAATACGCGAGGACGGGCTAATGAACAGTGCATCCAAGATGTTCGACGGATTGTCCCAAGACGGGCTGACCCACGAGGCTCTAGAACTCTTCTCGCAGATCAAGGACAAAGGGAGCATGCCGGAGGTGATAGCGCACACGACGGTGATGGAGGCCTACGTGAACGCGGGGCAGACGAAAGATGTGTACAAGGTGTTTGTGAGAATGCTGGCAAGTGGGGTGCTTCCAAACGCCTACACTTACAGGGTGGTGATCAGGGGATTGGAAATTATTCCCAGTTAGAGCTGTAGCTCAACGCTATTGATGATTGATTGATGATGATGAGTTTTCTGATTTGGGGCAATTTTAGGAAAATAGGGTTTTCTGATTTTAATTAATGATTTATTGATTTTTTCAAAGTTTTGATTTCATAATTATGTTTTTGATTTATTTTAATTATTGCTTTTATGACGTGGCATTAACTCCCATTTTTTTAATTGAGAAAGGCCTGCCACATGGGTAGGAAATGCCACATCAGCACATTCCGACCAGAATAGGGACGAGTGAAACACACTCGCCGGAGATTCGACTGGAATATGCCACTTCCGGTGGAAAATGACCTCAAATTGGACACATGACGACTTAGTGGAACTACATTTGATTAATGAATTTTAAGTGGACTGAAATTGGACAGTGACCTTTTAACGGGACCAAAATTGAGTTTTTCCCATTATTGATATCACAAGAGTGAGAAAAGAATGAAGCTAATTGCTATATAGCTGGTCTTTATTTCATAATTAATCAGTTGATATATAGTGTAAGAAGTAAATAAAATTTTAATATGGCCAAATTATCGTTCAATAATATTTTTCTAATTCTTGTTCCCTTCATAATTTAAGTTCACACTATTTAGCATTTTTAATTAAAAAAATAGTATTTAAATAAATAATGATACTTTTCAAGATTTATTAATTAAAAAAAAAAACTCTCTTGTATGTGAACTAGTAAAACATTACCAATTTGTATGTCCTTGCATCATGCTAGTTTTTCTAATTTGCCAACAGATATTACTTAAAAATTATTAGAATATTCCTCAAACAAAAATATTAGAATAAACAAGTTGAATTAAAATAGCATAAAAAAATACTTCAACATGATCATAAAAGTGGAGCAATTTTTTTTTTTTTAAACCTGTTTCAAAAAAGTTTAAATCCAGTGAATTAATGAGATTCATAAAGAATAAATAACTATAATATATTTATCATTTAAAAAACTGTAGTCATAAATGTGGTGGGGAATATAGTTTGGTTAAAAATAAAAAAAAACAACAACATTAATAACAATTAGGTGTGGTGATAAATAAAATTAATAAATGTATGGGTACATGTTCTAAATTCATGGGCTAATCGTTATAATATCGATTTTCTTGTCTTATTCTCATTTTGTAATCCTTTTCATTTAATAGATACGAGAGTTACATTGTGGGTAAAATTTTAAATTTGGATCTTGTATAATAACATAAAAAATATCGATATTCCAAATTAATCTCATGAAATCCCATGTATTAAAGATATAAAATGAAATATCAAATACTTCATCTTATCGGACTGTCTTGTCGTAGGTTAAAGAATATAAAAATTAAGTAAATATAAACTCAGTTAATCAATGAATTTAAGATCCAAAATTGGAAAGATAATTTTTTTTATTTTAATAAGTATTCCTAAATTTTAGCCACGGGATGGTGACGTTAATAGTGTTTAGAGATAATTTTGGAATAAAATTGTATAGAACGAATAATTTATAAACAAATTTTCATCTCCAAAATAACATTTAATGAAATGAACTCACTTCAACCATGTCTAATCTCACTTATAACCCTTGTGAATAATTGGGTAAATTGAACATGTTAACTAATTTATCAACTTGAAATATGTGGCTTTGTCTCATATATCATAATTTGTAAGACGATTCCCTTTCAATTCTTACCAAATGAAATAGAGGATTCGGTCCATCTATTGTTCACTCATTTCTCAACCTCTTGAAGGAAAGTGTAAAACCATTGTAGATCTCCAACGATTTGAACAACCTTTTGAATTAAAAATGAATATTTCATGTCATTAATTATTATGTTTTTATATCTTATCAAATATAATATTCTAGCTCATTTTATATTGTCTTCACATTAATATTTCATCTCTAATCACATTTTAGTAACATAATCTCTATTGATTTTGATATAAATAATTTATAACATTTAATAACACTCAATGCAAGAAAAGAATAGTGAAAAAGAGAAAAGAAAAGAAAGATAGTGCAATCTATTCAATTCAAATCTGGGGAATTGCATACAGAGATTACAGGATCAACTGATACACAGATTTTGGCATCAACTTCCTCAATTCTAATGCCTTAATTGGTGCAGAAAATGAGCTTCTAAACATGCTATTCAACATATATATCCAATTGAAGCTACTCAAATGATAAAACAATGTAGCTGATAAGAATGAGAATCATGTAATGAAGACAAGTTTTAGCAGCCAATTATCAAACTTTTTCTGTATTTTTCTGTTCTTCATCAAGAGTAGAATCCGGGGTTGCTCGTACTACTTCTAAAATCAAAGAAACGTTGTTAGAAACAGAAACGCACATATTGGCATGCATCTGCGGTTGCTCGTCTGATGTATCACGGATTTCAACAGCTCGATTCTCAAAAATATCCCGATATGGATAACCAAACCCACGACCAAATTTGCCTGACATGTATTTATAGTCCAGTTCTATCAAATCGTTGATCCTATTATACATACGGATTTGAGTTCCTTCTAGTTGTAGCCATCATTTCAATGAAATCTCTTGCCACTTCTTTGTTGCATCATGATTGAAGCGTGAAATCCGAGCAATGAACGTTTTCTCACTAGAGGCTATTATGGTAGATATGGCATATTCTTTCTCACAAAAGCCCTGATCCTTGAGCCACTTATGAAATCTGTATCTTGGTTTGATTCGATTCTCCAAGTCATGACATAGATACCCCGGAAAAGCATCAAGAAACTTCAGAGATGAGCCCATTTCAGTGCAGAGATACTGAATCTTCTTCTCAAGATAGCTTCGTTTCTGGTTCAGAATCCTGGCCGAAAACACCACTATAGCACAGAGTTTCGAGTACTCTATCCCACACTGTAGAAGGTACTCAAACCTCTGCTCTAATTCATCTCTATTGCTGTGTAATTTAGCTAAGGCTTTAACAGCAAACCTATTCTCTCCAAACCCAATGCTGTGTAGGAAATTCAACTTCGTTATCACATAAGCATTAGTTCTTTTAGCTCGTATTTTCCTCAAATTATCCGCATAGTATTTGTCCAAATCCTCTATTGTATTGTCAATAGCATAAGTATTCAACAAAGAGTGATCCCCATTTCGTATTCTCTCAAAGAACCACTCACCAAGGTTCATCGACCTCATGATACGAGGCACATTCGCTATCTTATTCCTCCCAAAAACGTGAGGGTATTTATGCTCAAGAGACTTCAATTCTTTTCCTCCCATCCCAAAATGCTCCAAAAACCCCACAACTGAAATCACCCGATTGTTAAGATCAAACCCGAAAATCTCTGGTCTTGAAAGAAGAAGCAACCCAACTTGATTTTTATCAACATTCAACCTACAAAAGTATTCAATCTTGCGACTCAAATCCTCTATCGAATACTCAAGAAACACGTTCTTGATTCGTCCCATCAAATCCCCGACCGTCCCCATCCCACAACCCAAATCGTAGAACAGCTTGATCTTTTCACAAACCTCCAACACAGCATCCACATTGCCCTCAACGGAACCCAACAAATCATAGTCCAAAAACAAGACCTTCAAATCGTTCAACAACCCATCAAGATTATCATACAAAGCTCGAGGAAAAACCAAGCAAATACTAATTACACAAACACTATTGAACCCATAAACATCCTTAATCTCACTAACTTTTCTCTGCAACTGCAATGGATCCGTTTTGAACACCAAGCTTTCATCTTTACACAGCAATCCCAATTTATTCCATGGAAAACCCATCCCCGCCAAAGCAGAAACCACATCAAAATGCTTCCAATCGGAAATAAAAAAAGTGTTGGGAGGTATAAGGGAGTGTGGGACGCCATTTTCATCACACCTCAAACCAATGCTTTCTAACAAAAACTCGAGCTCGTTGATAGGATGGTACCTGAGAAACCGCCGGAATGAGCCCGGAAAAGTCGTCGGAGAAAAGGGGATTTTGGACGCGATTTCCCAGAGACAGTGAGGGGAGTTTCTGGAGATGTTGTCGGCGTAGAGGAAAGGTATGGAGCGAGTGGTGTGGAGATAGTCTAAGACAGCTCTCTGCGACTCCTGAATGGCTTTAGACCGGTACTTCCATGGGATTTTCGAGAAGGGTTTTGGGAGATTGGAAAAGATGGTGGTTGAGAAGAAGTACTGGCGGGTTCTCGTGGCGGAGGATCGGTGGATTACGGCGGTGGCTGCGGCGGTGGTGAAGCGGAGGAGCATAATCTTTCATGGAGCCAGGGTTTAAGGTTCTTGTTCTCTTATGCCTCTTTCAAACCATAAAAAGCCTTTTTTTTTGAGTTTTTCTTTCTTTCTTTCTTTCTTTTTTTTTAGGGAAAATGTTCATATAAGCAAATAATGTTTAATCTCAAGTTTGTATATCTCATTGAAATAATTTTATTTACAAAAAATATCATTAATATTTTTTTATATACGGAAATACATGTATTATTATAAATCATTAATATTATTTAAGCGTTTTTATTTTATTTTAAAGACTAAAGCTATTAAAAAACTAGGTTTATTTGAAATTATATATAATTACTCAATGAAATTAGGGATATCTATCTCTAATCTCTAATATAATAGACAAAATATTTTGTGCAACTTGTGCATGGATCTAGGATCCATGCACCCGGGTCGACCCGCCCCATGTGCCTCTGATGGAGTTTTCACGCACCCCAACGTGCTCTCACGCGCCCCACGCTCCTGGTGGGTGCCCAAACCCACCAAGATTCACTCCAGGCAGTCATACCCTCATGTTATGTTAGAGTGACCTTCATGTTATGTGTATGATTAACATAGTTTTTTACCTTCATGGTATGTTAATGTTACTTTCATGTTATGTTAGTGTTACCTTCATATTATTTTAGTTCAGTGGTTTTAAACTAAGGGTATGAAATCTGGAGATGGAGTCACATTAACATAATGCGAAGGTATCTCTAACATAACACGGAGGTAACACTAATATAACGTGAAGGTAACGACCAAAACATGCGAAAAAAGTAAAGAGCGCGAGTTGGACGGGCCAACCCAGCCCATGCGGCCCAGTTACACAGGAGAGTAACTTAATATAATAGTAATGAAATGATTCATCATTTTGTATCAAGAGTCAATATTTCAACTATCCATCTTCATTTTTTTATTTTAGGTAAAATTCATGTCTAGCAGATTAAACAAAACATATATCATGATAAGATTTGAAAATATTTAACAATATGCATTTTCATTAACTACTTTATTACAATATTTAATTTAGAAATTTATGTTTTGATTTTTCAAATTTGTGCAAGAAAATCAACAATCCTTTTGAAACATTATTTTTATATGAATTTTAAATTGTATCTGTATGATGCATGTTTCCATATGATGCATGTTAAATATCGTTATAAACATGCATCATATCATTGCATATGAACTCAATATTTAAATTTGAGTTTATTAGTATTTTTGCCCCGTAAATTAGGGGGTCTGACATTTTCGGACAGTAATATTTCGGATTGGCGATTTTGCTCCGTATTGTTTCAAAATGTGCAAATGTTGCCCAATTTCAGACCGAACTACTTATTTGGGCCCAAATCGCACGTGTGATGCACGTGTGGCCTTCAATTCGGGCAAATCGGGCCAAAATCCGCCACGTGGAATTATGTAGATTATGTGGAATAAAAAAAAGTAAAAATAAAAATTAAAAAAACACAAAATTGAAAACAATTTTTAAGAATAAAAAAAAGTAAAAATAAAAATAAAAATAAAAATGAAGATCGGTGTCTTCTCCATCACCACCCTCCAATCTCCCACTGGCCACCACCACCCGCCACCCCTTCCCCTCTCCTCTCATCTCTCTCAGATCTCTCATCTTTCTTTGCTCTCGTCGTCGTCACCGTTACCCCCTGCGTCTCCATCTCTTCTCCATATCTCGTCTCGCTGTATTCTCATCGTCATCGTCATCACCACCATCGCGTTGGGTTTGCCAGGCCAAGATACGGGCCAGATCAGTAATCGTGGTAAGTATAAGGTTTCATAGCTTTGATGGTGTGCTCGATGCACTTCAGTAAGAGAACTTGAGGCTTGCCGTCACCGGATAACAATGGAGGTGCTGGCCGGTGGGGGAAGGGGGCAGCAGAGGAAAGGGGAAGGGGGCGAGCGGGTGGCGGAGGGGGAAGGGGGCTGTTTTTTATTTTTGACTTTTTTTTTTTATTTTTTAATATTTATTGTTATTCTTAAAAAATGTCACATAATCTAAATAAATCCACGTGGCGGATTCTGGCCCGAATTGAAGGTCACATGTGCATCGCACGTGCGATTTGGGCCTAAATAAGCCGTTCGGGCTGAAATTAGGAAACATTTGCACATTTTGAAACAATACGAGGTAAAATCGCCAGCCTGAAACATTATTGTCCGAAAATGTCAGACCCCCTAATTTACGAGGCAAAAAAAGTAATAAACTCTTTAAATTTTATGAAATGCATCACACAAGTAATAAATTTGTTGAAAATTTCCAATAAAATTAAATATTTTATATCAAATATTTTCATATTAAAATATGTAAATAATAAAATTTATATATCCGTGCATCGCACGGTACTTATACTAGTTAATTATTTATTTTAAAAACAAAGTTTTTCTTTCCGATGAGCTTGGGAGAAGTGGAAGGAAGGAGATAATAAAAATTAGAAAACGTATACATGATTTAGTTTCGAACTCTGGTAATCCAATTTACACCTTTATAATTGTGATATACTAATTGAGTTATATGACTCCTAAACTCTATATTTATTTTGTTCTAATGAATACAAAAAATATGAAGTAAAAAAGAAAGAATAAATAATATAAAATTTTCATATGAAGTATTCAAATATATTAATGGTGTTATTATATCAAAATAAAATCATTAGTGAGTCATAAGAAAGTAAATTCTCCCGTGCATTAGGTGTATGGATCTAAATTGGTATAACTGGGACGACATGATCCACAATAAAGATAAATACTCCCGTACATTAGGTGCATGGATCTAAATTGGTGCAATTGGGACGACACGATTCGGATCCCCGCCTATTTGGATTTTTTTCTTACCTATATGTTCAGTAACTTAGAAAAATGAAGATTTTCAGAAAACTTTGAGTGCTATTTTTTGGATGAACATATATTTTTGTGATATTATTCATACCTTTATATCATATTAGTTGCACATCTGTATATGACCTAAATGTGCAACTAATATTATAAAAATGCAAACTAATATCATATAAAGGTAAATATGTATAAATTTTACTAAAATTTTACCTATTTTTTTTTTCTAAATCAGAGTATATAAAGGTCATTATACATAAATATCACATTTATATATTGATAGTTTTCTCATACGGATTGATATAGTTCTGGTACTCAAAGATAGTTTTGGTGGGCCAAAATAATCATGTATGAAACTAGATCAGAGTGTACAATGTTGTCCCGAATGTGACAACATCACACAAAACATGCAGCTGAATAAATAATGTGAAAGGAAAGAACGGAATGAATTTTCCACGAAATTTATAAATTATGAAAGTGTTACACGGCTGGAGACGTTGATATGCTTGAGATGGAAACCGACTTTAATGTTCCACAAATAATATGAACCGCACAACAATATCAATAATCACAATATATTAATCATAAATACATTAACAACATTTTAAACCTATATAATTTTCATCACATATATCTAATTTCCATCGACAACGTGTCCCAATGCGCTCCCACGTGCGTGGTGGGTATGCTCGAGCCCACTAAAATTCGCTCCAAATAATCATACCTTCATGTTATATTAATGTTACATTCATGAAGGTATGACTAATATAACATGAAGACAACTCTAACATAGCATAAATGTGAGTGGTTTGAACTAAAGTTACCTTTATGTTATATTAGTCATACCTTCATGAAGATATCACTAATATAACATGAAGTTAACTCTAACATAACATAAATGTCAATGGTTTTGAACTAAGATTATAAAATCTGAAAATGAAGGTATGACTAACATAACATGAAGGTAACCTCAACATAATATAAAGTTCTCTCAAATCCATGCACCTGGTGTACGCGACCCTATAATTTCCATCAGATTTTCAGACTCTATTCAAGGATCTTTTCACATATATTCTACTATGTTCATTTGTGAGTGTTATGTTAAATTTTAAATTTGATCACCGTGAAATTATTTTTAAAGGTTTCATCTTTAAAATTACAAAATTGTAATTCATACCAGAATATAATTCCAGAATCAATTCATTTGGTAGCAAAAAAATTGATAAAGTCTAGCAAGCATTTTCAAGTAATTATGCAGACAGGTTATTAAAAATTTACCCATTAATGTATTCTTCAACTTCACTATCAGTACTCAAACCAAATTTAAATTATAATACTATAATAAACACATTCTTACACTCTTAATAAAAAATAACATTAGATAAAGAATTAGTTATTCCAAACAGTATTATATAAATTAGAATTTTCGGGAATAAACGCCAAAATAATATTAATAATATCATTTACCAAAAAAATAAAGTCAAACCCGAAATATGGGCCTGCGCTGTCTCAGACAAAGTGGGCCCGAGCCCGAATCTTTGGACATGAGCCCAACACTACTGCCTATGAACTAAAACCCATTCTTTTAAAAAGCCTACACGTTGAATCACTTTAAAAGTAAATCAAACAAAGTCAAAAATCGAAAATAATACACCATTCACGAGTGCAAAATGTTTTAAGGAGGTATAAATGTCAATATTAAGATCTGGATTAAAAAAAAGTAAAAAGGTCAATCACATAAAATAATTTAACAAAACTACAATCTTATCAAATAATTTATTTAGTTAGACGAAACATGTCAACCTGCACCCACATTTCACAATTCACAAATATGTAGTGAAAATGAGAATAAATTTGATTTATTGGTTAAAAAGCCGTCTCACCAAAACTCTCCGTAAAACAGTCTTACACAGATTTTTGCGATCTGTATATTGACTTTAAAGTAACTTTATAGTGACATAATGTAGGGTTGGAGAAAATTCAGAGTTATTATTTATACATTAAAATAAAGTAAATATAGTTGATTTTGATTTGAAAAGAGGGGGAAAAAAAAAAGGGTAATTCTATACACACCCCATCAATACTAAACACACCCCATCCATACATACATTCTTAAAATAATAAAAAAAAAGAATGTGTGTATAGATGGGGTGTGTTTAGTATTTGATGGGGTGTGTATAGAATTACCCAAAAAAAAAAGTTTCCAACCAAAGCCGGGTCGGATTCACTACCGGCCCGGCAGACTGCCCGCCATCGAACGCAACCACGGCCGTAAAATAGTACGCACTTAAATGTCTCTTCCATTAAAGATCCACTTCTACAAGATTTATTTTTGTTGGGTTTTCATTTAAATCTCCATTTTCTCTCTCAATTTAGGCGAACCCAAATTCAGGTGCTTTCAGTTGTGATTTTTTTTTTTTTAAAATTTCAAGCTGAATGTGTGTTACCTTTTTAATAACTATTTATAATAAGAGTAAACTCACGTGTTTCGAGTTTCAAGAATTGAATTTTTGTGCAAGCGTTGTTGCGATCATCATATTTTGGATTGAAAGAGATACTGGGCTGAATTTTTTATTGTTTTTTTAATTGTGTGTTTTATTTGTATAACCTTCGTGTGTGTGTGAGTTTATGGGTTTTTAGGTTTGATCATGCAAATTAATTTATTTAGATTTTTAGAGTAAAAGAATTATGGGTTTTACTTTTAGCTGCATCCTTTTGTTTTATATTGTTTGTGCTAAAAGTGTTGTTGCCTTGTGTTTATATTATATTCATCAAGAG
This sequence comes from Scutellaria baicalensis, assembly GCA_005771605.1. Lineage (NCBI taxonomy): Eukaryota > Viridiplantae > Streptophyta > Magnoliopsida > Lamiales > Lamiaceae > Scutellaria > Scutellaria baicalensis. The sequence continues at coordinate 49,694,200 of CM016722.1, forward strand.
TCTGTATAGGTTATTGTTATCATTCAGTAACCATGTTCATCATACCAAAAGAACACCCCTTTTTTATTTAAATTATTCTTGAATTGAGAAAATGTTTCCTTTATGCATTGCTTCTGCAATTGGAGTTAAATTCAGTCTTCTCGTTTTTATCTTGTATGATTCGGTAATTCTTGTTGATTCACATGTCACCCTTTATGTCGTTTAACGTATGATTTCGGGGTTGTTTTAAAGATTATGTCGATTTTTCAATGTTTCTGTGCAAGTGTATAATAGGCAGGGATACTGGTTAATGAAATAGTGAATTCATGTGCATTTGCAAGATTAGAACTGTGAAGTTAAAGTTTTTTCAACTTAGTGTTGGTATTAAGTATGTTACTGTTAATTTAAAAAATGTGCTGATAGTGATTACTGTTAGGATAAATTTTAATTTTATCTTTGTATGTTGGTTAAAGTGTGTTTCTCTCATGTTTATGGGAGTCTTTGCTGTCAACCTTTTGAACTTGATGAATGCGTTGAAACAAGTGATATGTAAAATTCTGTTTCTGTCAATCTAATATGCAAATTAACTATTATTTTCGATTTGGTTCAACATTCGAATGTATAAGACTAGAAAGTTGAATAGTAAAGGAGAGAGTTTTTCATCTGTAAAAGCCTACTACTTTCTGAAACTATGAAGCTTGGCAAAATTAATTTGATTGCAGGCTTTGCATCATTTGAAAGCACTGAAAATCCTGATCCAATTCTCAGTAATTCATGGAGCTAATTGATGAATCCTCTCATAATAAACTGCATCCCTAGTTTTATAGTGGAATAGTTCTAGTTTGATATATTTGTAAGTTTTTATTTTAATTTGGTGGTGAAGTTTCTTTTCCACAGAACTGAAACAAAATCATTATGTTTGGACGAGGTGCAAAAAGCAGTGACCTGAAGTACTATGATATTCTCGGTGTTCCTAAAAGTGCAAGTCCAGATGAACTCAAGAAGGCCTATAAGAAAGCTGCCATTAAGAATCATCCCGACAAAGGTGGAGATCCTGAAAAGGTAAGTCTTCTTTTGTTTTTATTAACAATGAGAATTTAGTACTTCCCATAAAAAGAACTATTGAATTATTCGGATTTTTAAAGATTCTTACTTACTACCTCTGTTTAAACTGAGGTCAACTGTCTCTTTTTGTCTCTGAATCAGTTCAAGGAGTTGGCTCAAGCATATGAAGTTTTGAGCGATCCGGAGAAGAGAGAGATCTATGATGAATATGGTGAAGATGGTCTTAAGGAGGGATTGGGAGGAGGAGGAGGCAGTCATTCACATGATCCATTCAACATTTTTGAAGCTTTCTTCACTGGTGGATTTGCTGGAGGTTTTGGTGGTGAGAAAGCTAATTTGTGTAATTCATGTTATGTTTGGGTAAGTGGTTCTTAATCTAATATAGTAATTACGTTTATGGATAAATTCATAGGCGGCAGAAGCTCAAGGAGCAGAAAACGACATGGTGAAGATGTGGTGCATCCATTAAAAGTTTCTCTAGAGGAATTGTACAATGGTACAACTAGAAAACTCTCTATCTCTCGGGACGTATTGTGCCCCAAGTGTAAAGGGTATATCTTCGTATGGCCAAATTTACTTCAAATCTCCAGAAGATTTAACATTTTCTTTTTTTCATTTCTTCATTTTTTGGCAGTTCATGATGGTCTAATATAAAAATATAATCCTATCCTGAACAAAGCATAAATTGTTTGGAATCTTTTGACTGTAAGTGCTTCATGGTTAATGTGATTATCATTCTTCTCTATGTAAGAAAATCACTTTCGTAGTTTGTCTTTGTAATGCTCGCTTCTTAGGATCTCCATATGTTGCTTTATACGGTTGTACCAAAAGACACACTTACGTTCTAATCACAAGAAACATGGTTATGAATCTTTGCCAGTTTAGGTAGTTAAATTTGGTAATTATTATTTTACCATCATAATTGTAACTTGTTATCAGTTTGGTTAAAAATCCCGTGTACAACATGAAAGGCTATTCATTGAATATCATTTTGACATGATATTCACCTTACTTTTTAATACTTCTTTCAAGCTGTACTTTTCTCTCCTCATACTTTCTTGCTTGCTTGTGTTTCTCTTAATACGTTTTTGACAGAGATTATATATATATATATGTATGTATGTATTCTAAACCTATCAGGAAAGGCTCAAAGAGTGGAACCTCTGGTAGATGTTATGGCTGCCAGGGTACTGGAACAAGGACTACTAGCCGTCAAATAGGACCTGGCATGGTCCAAAGAATTCAACATGTCTGCACCGAATGCAGAGGATCAGGTTCTTACTCAAATTGTCCTAATTTAGTCTCCAATCGAACAGAAAATTTGATGAAAAACTAATATCCGCAATGATACAGGAGAACTCATTAGTGAAAGAGATAAATGCTCTCAGTGCAAAAGCAAGAAGGTTATCCAGACAAAGAAAGTGCTTGAAGTACATGTTGAGAAAGGGATGTCTCATAATGAACAGATAGTGTTCTCAGGAGAAGCCGATGAAGCTGTAAGTAAATATAGTCATTTACTGACAATATTTTATTCTCTTTGTGCTAGAAAAGCAGGCTTTGTTAGGTGAACTTTTTCCATGCCATTAAGCGGGATTTGATGTTTCTTTATCAATATCCGAGCATGCAGATAATTATCTTCACTGAATCTGATTGGATCCATACACCAACAGTTTGTGGTGAATTGGGATTCTGAACCAATAAATTTAGTCAAGAATAAAAGTTCATTCTAGGAAAAAAGAGCCTGATAATTGTTATTGTCTTGGTCGAACACTAAGATATAGTATCGGTTTTAGGCCATTTCTTTCTATGGCCTTATTTCACCTCACTCCAACGAAATCTCCATTTTAAGCTCATTTCTACATATATCTGTTCTTTGCAGCCTGATACTATCTCTGGAGACTTAATCTTTGTGTTGCAAGAGAAAGAACACCCCAAGTTCAAAAGGAAGTCCAATGATCTTTATGTTGAACACAACCTTAATTTAAGTGAAGCCCTTTGTGGATTTCAGTTTGTTCTTACTCATCTTGATGGGAGACAACTTCTAATCAAATCAGAGCCCGGGAAAGTTTTTAAGCCTGGTATTGATTTGCAGCTTCATTAATTCTCATTGTAAGCTAATTCATTACCTTATCAGATCTTAAAAGAGTTTCTCACATGCAGATTGTTATAAGGCAATAAACGACGAGGGAATGCCACTCTACCAGAGGCCATTCATGAAGGGACAGCTAATAATCCATTTCAATGTGGATTTCCCCAATTCTGGATTTCTTTCTCCTGAGAAGTCTCAGGTTTTAGCTACTATTCTGCCAGTAAAGTCGAAGAAACGCTTGTCTGATAAAGCGCTAGCTCAATGTGAGGAAACCACCTTGATTGACGTTGATATTGAGGAGGAGATGAGGCAGAAGGAGAGACAAAGACAAAAAGAGGCGTACGATGAAGATGAAGATTACGACTTAAACGTGCATCAAGTAGCATGCAACCAACAATAAGGTTCTATATAGGTTTCTTTATCACATTATTTTCTATTCGATTATGCCCATGTTGTGTTGCATGAAAATGTAGTTGTTTCCTTAGGCAAAACTTTACTCGCCTATGAAATTATGATTCTTTGCCTGCCAATTTGAATGATCTTAACGAATAGTTAATGTTTGTTTGCTCACACAGTTGTTTCATACATGTTGATCAATCTAGTTAGTTTTCATATAGCGAAGTAAACGTGGATTTGGTGATATTCCTGTTGAGGTGAAATGATCCCCACACAAATAAAATGTGCGCAAATAGCGTGATGTGGGCCATCGTAGATAGTTTTGTCTAAAAGAGGTCGAGTACGGTCTGTTAACTCAATCATTACATGGTGGTTGGTGGATCCTTTTCGGCCCCACCTTTGCCGACCACAGCTGGACTGCTTGAGCATAGAAGGATTATATATTGTAATTTAGTGTATACGACACATAGTTTTCTAAATATAATTATCATATAAATCAAACTCGAACCAAATAAGTTACAACCCTAGCCAACGGGCTGGGTTGTACAGAGCACCAGGTGCAACGAACGCCGAGAAACATTCCTAACCAAGGTCAAAATAATCGAAAAGAAAAATTATACAGCAGAAAATACAAGCTCAGCATGCATAAGGCTAGAAGAAATCATGTGACGAGCACGACGAAATCGGTGGTAGATACTTGCTACCCCACATGACATCTTCTATCCAACTCCGTGTTTCATATCTTATTCCAAAGTAATCACCAGATGCCACATATATTAAATGACATCATTAATGATTATAATACAATAAAACGCAAGATAAATATCAAATGTAACAGAGATTCCTGAACCGCCTGCTGTCAGGCCTAGACAAGGTATACAATTGAAGGTCTTATTGTCGCAAATGGTTGTGGTGGTGGATGCCTCTCTTGCATGTTTCTTCTTGTTCCTTTTAGTGATGTTGCATAGGAATAGATAAGGGTGCATATTGAGCTCAATTTGGCAGACAAAGTAGTTGGAATTACATATGAAAATGCTTTTGATAGTACTAGCTGATTTTAGTAAGTATATATATATATATATATATATACGAGTATCAGCACGTGCGTCGCACGTGAATGATGAATTTTTAAATCAAAACATTATATTACTATTAATCTTAAATAATAATATTTTATAAGGATGTATAATTTATGTTAAATTAAATTAAGAGTAGGACTTGGGTGCCTCCGGGGTACGGATCCCATCCCGACCCGAATAATATATATATATATTTTTTCTTTTTTTTTCTCTATTTTTTCCATCTTCTTCTTCTTCTTCTTCTCCGACCCTCTTCTTCTTCTCCTCCTCCTCCTCCTCCTCCTCTTCTTCTTCTTCTTCTCCTCCGATCCTCTTCCTCCTCCTCCTCTTCTTCTTCTCCTTCTTCTTCTTCCTCCTCCTCCTCCTCCCTCCTCTTCTTCTTCTTCTCCCTCCTCTTCTTCCTCCTCCTCCTCCTCCTTCTCCTCCTCCTCTTCTTCTTCTTCTCGTTTTCTCTTCTCTTCTTCTCTCCTTCGATTTGTTTTGCAGGATAATTGTATGGTTTGCTCTAGGGTTTCCTTTGCACAATTTTGCAGAGGATAATTGTATGGGTTTGCTCTAGGGTTTCTTTGCACAATGTTTATGTGATAATAATTCATATGAATTCTGCAATTTGCAGAAAAAAAATGAGGAAGAATATGATAAAATCGCTGTTTTATTGTTTAGAAATATTAAACTCACCATACAGTAATGTAATACCTATAGAGTAAATATGTAATACCTATAGAGTACACATGTGATACTTATAGAACAAAAATTCGAACAAATAATTAATACCTTAATTGAGTTAGTTTGTAATACCTATATAGTATACATGTGATACTTATAGAGTAAACATGTGATACCTACACAAAAGTAAAAACAAATAATTCATACCTTTATTGAATGAACACGTGATACACATGATACCTTAAGAGTATACATGTAATACCTTAAGATTATACATGTAATACCTATAGAACAAAAAATAGAACAAAAAATCAATACCTTAATTGAGTAAGTTTGTAATACCTAGAGAGTATACATGTAATACCTATAGAGTAAACACATAATACCTATCATTAAATCTCAAGAAATATAAGTGTAATACCTATAAGGTATATGCGTAATACCTATAGGGTATACATGTAATACCCATCACTGAATCATCAACTAGGTAATCAGGTGTGTGTGGACGTACACCAGCTTAATTAGGGGCGCGCGTGGGGGCGCGTGGGCGCGCGTGGAGGCAGCCCACGCTCCGGGTCGGGTCGGGGGCACGGATCTAAGTGCACACAAGTTTTTGCCTTAAATTAAATTAAAAAATGTATAGTAAATTAAAGGAGTATAACTCTATATAAATTTGTTTTATAATTAATTCTAATATAAACTTATTTAAATATGAAAATCATAAATTACTATTATAACCTTAAATAAAATCTTTAATAAGTATATATTAGACAATCCATATTTTAATAAGGATATATTAGGCAATCCATATTTTGTAAGAAATATTCATACTTTTATATAGGTAATATATATATATATATATATATATTGATGATTTCACATATATAATATGAAATCATAAAACACCAATTATGCCCAAGATCAAAATTGCTATACATACATAATTCAAATTTCGACACCCACACTCCCATCCCTATATCTATTGTTGTCAACTTTTCAAAAGTGAAATTGCAATCAACTTGTAGGGTGGTGATTGGATTGTGATTGTGAAATTAACTAGTACACAAATTGTTATAATAATATGGCTGCAAAAATGTAAAAAACATTTCACATGATGGCACCACTTAGTCAACTTTTATGCCTCATTATGCCTTTAACCATTTTTGCGTGTTGCATTGTAGGTTGGGGGGTGGGTGGGTAGGTCATTTATAGGTATGCATCACTAGAAATGGGAAGGGAATTTCTTATTACATGTATGCCATTGAAAGATTAAAATATACATGGTGAACAGGTCTTAACATATTCTGTAATGAATGTGAGATAATATTCGTTGTGCACAGGTTTTAATATATTCAACGATGAATATGAGATGATCTCACCCTTTGAAGTTATTAAAATTGTATGACATGTAATATGTGTTCATGATGAGAAGATTAACATGACTGTTATATGTATGTATATATATTAATGTGAACCTGATGAAATGAAATGAAATATTAAACGTAATTAGGATTAAGATTGTAAATAGCAAATACTTGTCTTTTTGGAAACAAAAATAATGGCTAGTGATTTGTGAAATTGAATATTGAGGACATAGAAAAGTTATGACTAGATTTGAGTCTAGCTTTTAATTCACAAAAACTTGTGTGAGGCGGTCTCACAGATAGTTTCCGTGAGACGGATCCTATTTATCAATTAACCAAACTCATTTCCACAAATTTATACATGAATTTGGAAGGGTGGGTTGTGGATTGACCCGTCTCATGTAAAATGATCCGTAAGACGGTCTCACATAAGATTTAGTCCTTTTAATTATGATTAGATTGAAATAAAGAATTTTTGAAAGCTCAATCACCGAAAATAAAGAATACATATATTTTTTTTACAATTATAATGTGTGTAATACTATTAGAGTACAAAATGCAAAATTTTCTTTTCTTTAAATGATCTCATTCATAATAAAAAATTACTACAAAATAAATTATTTATTTTCTCAATAAAATAAAATGATCTCTCATCAATACCAATATTTTATGGATTTTCAACCATCAATATTGATAGTTGATAACAATATTTTGTTGAAATTCTGACAAAGTTCATGACAGCCCACCTCGATACTAAAACTTCAAAAATCCAAAATATCACTGAAGTATTCATCCTTACTCTTATTAAGGAGTTTCGATTATGAAATTAGGGTTTGACATAAACTAATCCCCCAATTTGCATGTAAACCTCCATTAAGTGTTTATTGGGTGCATATAAGTTAAAAATATGTAGATCTCAAACATGGATTCACATCTAAGAGAATAATATATTCCATGTGTGTATAAGTAAAACAAATCATAGACTTGAAATTGACTCAAATTACGAAATCAGTAAAAAAAATAAAAAAATAGAAGGTACAACATTTCAAGTGTATTAATTGCCACCTACTTTAACTCGAATACGAAATCTAGAAGTGAAGGTGATATGCATTATTGAGTTTGTCTAATCTAAAAAGGGTGCGAATATTTAGGACATAATCATCATCCTAATTTGTGTTACATCGATATGTAAATATCCATGAAAGCCAAACATAATATCACATCTTATCACTTCACTATTAATTATAAGGGAACACAGGCAATTCTGTTCATGACAGAAATAACAGATGTAACTAGTGGAGAAAATTGTAGTTTCAATACCTAGTGGAGAGATTATGGTTTCAGTTTCAAATTTGAAATTTGCAACTTCGATTATGAATATTTTCACCAAGGGTATAACAGTCATTTATCATACCATTTTAATTTTTAATTACTGATATAACGTTTTATGCCCTGGACAGAATCTCCACATAGAATTACCAATCTTTTAATTCACATATTATTTATTCATCCATCATGTATTGAAAGATGATCGAATCTCATTTCGTGAGGTGTGATGCATCGAGTTGAACAACACGCAAATAATACTTTTCTTACAATTTTTGTGATATATTTTTATTTATATCATATAATACTTTATACTTTTGATAAATAATAATATCTCTGTCCCGGTCCAATTTGTCTACTTGGACCGGGCACGAAACCTAAGAAAATGCAGTTGACTTGTTGTTTTAGGTTACTTTTTGATTAAAAAAATGTTTTTTATACTTTTTACTTTATAATTTCTTTGCCATTTATGGGCTGACAAATTGGATTGGGACAAACGAAAATGACAAGTAGGCAAATTCGACTGGGACGGAGGGAGTAGTATGTAATATTTTATGTGTATCATGTAATACTTATGAGAAATTATAATTTTAACAAGTAATATTTTACATGTATTATTCTATATAATATATATATATATATATAGTACTTGATATATAGAAAAAATATTATCAAATATACACAAATTAAAGTATTACACATTCAATGACCACGTGATGGAGAAGAGCATAGAGTGGCACTATTGAGGTTCCGCATGTTTTTCATAAACACGACCGAACCAATTCGAGTCTTAATGTATCCTATAATGCAAAACTATTAACTAATATATTGAAAACTATTACCGCTTTATATACACAACCTATAAATATACAAAAAGTATAATTTATTACATTGAAAAATTATTACTTAATACATGAAAAAGTATAAATAATTTTTTATACGTTCTATCTTATAACACAACACTTTACCCATATATATAATCTCTTTACAAGTATACCAACCACTCTCTCTCTCATATTAATAGTATATCCAACTACTACATGAGGACCCTATGAAGTCATGTTATGTGATTTTTTGTTAGGCTTGACATGTATACAACCAAGATTCTTTGTATTATTTTACATATAATATTTGGTTATACATGTACATTATGAAATTTTGTTTTTTTATCTTTGTTAGAAGCTACTACATTAATGTATATATTAGCATACATGAAATTACTTTGTTGGATTTAGAATAACCTCTAACTTAACTTTTAAAAAACTAAATCCAAGGTGAATATTCATCCCCAATCGAGTCTTCTAATCAAGCAAAATAAAACATTGGTTACAAAATGCAAAGCCCAAAATTAAGAAACTATATCGTCTCATGAATCATTTTATATGAACCGGATATACCTACAACTCACACTTCAGAATTCACATATAAATTTGTGGAAATAAGTTTGATTTATGGATTAAGAGAATTAGTCGATCACAAAAACTTTCCATGAGACCGTCTCATGCAAGTTTTTGTGAAAAATTAACATTTTCGGATGTCGTTATTTTGGAGACAAAATTGTAATTTAACTCATTCTAAATAATTACAGTTCATATCTAATTCGCTCAATAAATAAATAATAATAAAATTCAAAAATGGAAAAGATATATAATCCATGTATATATTTGAAGAATGTGACATCAAAGAGTTGTTATAAGATTCAGCCAATTAGTTATATATATATGTGTGTTCTTATACTATTATTTTTTTAGTTGTGCAATTGGGTACTATATAATAGATCGGGTCTGGATTGAATCGGATATGTACTTTCTTTTTTTATAAAATAAATTTATTTTTCGCTTCAAGTTGAGAGACTTTTATATTGTATTTGTATAACATTTATGTTATATAAGTGTGACATTTATGTTCAATTTGATGACCTTTATGTACTCTAACTTAGAAAAAAAAAATTAGTAAAATTTGTACATATAATTAAACATGTATATGATATTAGCTACACTTTTAAGTGATATCACACCTTTATATATTATATAAATGTGCAACTAATATCACATAAAGGTAGTAATATTACATAAATGTAAGTTCATCCAAAAATTGCGCTGAAATTTTTCTAAAAATCTTCTTTTTTTCTCAAGTTGTGGAATACAACGTAAATGTAAAAATTTGAAGTGAAAAAAATCCAAATGAACGTAAATCCAAGTCGGATCGCCCCAAGTTATTTTACCTAACTTTATTTCGCTTGGCCGAATTTCAAATTGTCTTATTCAGAAAAAATAATTCTAAATACATATAAATCACACTACACCATTGTAGTATTTATTGTAATAAGTTGTAACAAAAACTAAAAATAATAAAATGGAGTTCGATTCGCGAAATGAATAGATCTCATGGGTAGTGGACCTCAATCTCATCGATAAAGTTGTTCTTTAAACGTTTGCATATGAGTTTTTATATTTGAATTCAATGTAATTAAAAAATAAAATTTAGATTGTTTTTCCCAAATAATATTCTTTGGACAACTTATAACAACCTTTGATGCAGGCGCAGACATCAATATTCTTATTCCTTGTGGTCAAAATCAAAAATCAGTAGGTAGTTGGAATATTATTAAAACTTTTGGAACATTTAATTTTATACATAGAAAATAAATAAAATAGTATATGTGTATATATAAATGACCTATATATTTTACCCAGGTTGATGTATGTCGTGATATAAATTCAATTATTAATAGGCTTATGGCCCCTACCATATTTAATTTCTTGTGAAATTCATGGGTTATTATGGATGGGCACAAAATAAGAGCGCCCCTTTCATTGTTAAATTACCAAAATAACCTCAACAATGTATGTGTGTGTCTTCTTGGTGCTCATGCATAGTACTCACTGATTCCCATCAATACAATTTTAATTACATAATCAAGATTATTAGCCTAATTAAAGTACGATTATGAAATAATTATTATGTCACTAAACTTGGAATCTTCTATAACAATTTGATGTTACTTCTTTGTTAAAATGTCATAAATTCTTGTCAAGTATGGTTTTCTTTTAACATATATTTTCAAGGTTTGGCAAAAATGTATGCTGATACTAGAATTTTATAGAACAATTTAAACCTACTTCATTATATTCCTATGAAAATGGACAAAATTAAAAAAAAAATCCCATCAAGTATATAAAATATACAAGAAATACATATTTTAAGGAACACTGTATAGATTTGATTCAAATTTACAAAGTATAATATAGTATACATTGATTGGTAAAAGTTAAGGATCAGAAATCCCTTTGGATAAGAGAAATTGCCGAGAATGTCTTGGATCAATGGATTTTTACTCAAATTCCAACCAGAAATGAAATATGGATCGACCGATCAACATGGACGACTTGAACACTCAATATTAATTCAAGCGGTTGAGAAGACGGGATGTCGTTTATAGGGTGACACATCATTATATCTACGTGTCAACCTGCATGGATCGGTGTTTTCTAATGTGATTTAAAATAATATTTTATATGTATGTATGTGTATATGTGTGTGAGAGGTGATGTGTAGAATATATAAAGAGTGGTCTCGTGCTTCTCTTTTTCATATCCAAAAATCTCTTTACATAAATTAGTCCAAATTGTAGAAGATTCTCATAAACCAACTTCACTATCTTAATTACCATTGTTGGCATTCTTGATAGTACAATACAACTTTTATTATGGAACATAAGCAAAAACTCATCTTTGAGTGTCTACCTCAAGGCTCCCTTTTCACCTCCTCCTCCGCCGCCGCCGCCGCCGCGGCCATTTTCTCAGCCTCATATTCCGGCGGTGCCCCTACCCCGACCTCTACCTCGTCCTCGTCCAACTCCTCGTTCACCAACGAAACACGAGCCTTGAAAGAAGGTCAAAAGAGCAAAAACAAGCCCGGAAAGAAAGGTGGCCACGGCGGCGCCGCCACCGGCGGCGGAGACGACAAACATCCGACGTACCGCGGCGTGCGGAAGCGGAGCTGGGGAAAATGGGTGTGCGAAATCCGTGAGCCGAAGAAGAAGTCGAGAATATGGCTGGGGACCTATCAGACGGCTGAAATGGCGGCTCAAGCCCACGACGTGGCGGCTTTAGCCATCAAGGGCAAGTCGGCTTTCCTCAATTTCCCTCACTTGGCTCATCTGCTGCCCCGCCCGGATTCCAACGCGCCAAGGATATCCAAGCCGCCGCTGCCAAAGCCGCTGCGCTTCCATTTGTCGGCTTGGAAGCCGAGCCGAGCCTGGCAGACTCGCATTCGACAGACTTGGTAATGGAGAGCATGCAAGCTGAATCCTCGAACTCGGCTTCAACGGCTCGTGATGATGACACATTTTTCGACTTGCCCGATTTGCCCTCGGATTACGGTGACGGCTACTGTTACATGGCGTCGTCGTGGCAGCTGGCTGGAGCCGACATTGGATTCCGGCTTGATCAAGATCCATTTTTGTGGGAGTGCTACTAGCTAGAAGTAAATAATTAATGTAATAGATATGAATTGAGTTTTTTTTTTTTTGGTCCAATAAAATGTATTTTTTACCAAGTTGAGTTTAATATATTACACATAACTCAATTATATAAAAAGTGAATTATAGCATTTAAAATAACATTATCAATCACAAATAAATAATTAAGGGAATAATTATTCTTTGTCTCTTGTAAGGATACCACTTTCACCAATTGAAGGAAATGTAGTCTTAGCAAAATATTTTCTAAAAGCAAAAGTTTCAAATGCATTATACATGTGCAAATGATTATTTTATAGGAATGTCTCATATATCAAATTCATGAGTCACAAATCAATTCGTAATACCTGAACTACAGAATAAAATTAATTTGTGATAATAAAATAAAATATCTGTGAAACAATCTTAATATAAATATTTATGATGTACAATTCCATTGTTAAATTAGATCGATACATAATATTTCTAGATTTCTATATTATTCAAAATGACACCATACACAACTAACTAAAGTTTTGGACTTTTTTTATTGATTATTTATCTTATATTTGATAGAGGCAACGTGACTTTTGTAATTTCACGCTTTGAGTAATATATTTAATATCCCATGCATTCATGACATAAATAAATTTAATATACCCACCGTTATATATATATAGTATATATAATTAACATATTGAATTTTGAATCGATATCACGAATTTTAAATGTTTTTAAAGGATACCTACTCATTTATATGTACATAAAATATTTATAGGAAAAAATACGAAATAAAACCGATAAAATAAGCAGGAAATTGAATTTAGACAATATTGACTCCAATTTCGTGATTTACGCCGTATTTTGCACCTATTAATTTCGTAATTTACGCAATATTTACATATTGAGAAAATACGATGAATATACAATTCTGCCCTTGTGATTATTTGGACTTGAAAGCTTTCAAGGGGCACTATTTATAGATGCTTCTTTTATTTTCTTTGACCTTTTTGGTGGTCTCAAAATCAGCCACTTACCTTTTTTTTTGGTTATACTTTAAAAAAGTAAGGAAAATAAAATGAATATAGAATATTCTGTCAAAAATAACTACAATAAATGTCACATTTATTAAATATTTCCATTATAAGAAATTATTAATAACTTTTATTTTAAATTTATTAATAAACACATACATAAATATTAATATTTAATACATTTAATTTTATATTTATTGTATAGAAACTCAAAAGAAAAAGTAAATAGATAAATTTATCTACATATTTCTAGACTATAATAATAGAGGAAAAATTTGAGATATTTATAGAAATACTATTTTCTCAACAAAAAGTGTCACATCAATAATATTTTTATTTTCATTTTTTATTATTTAATCCATTCAATTTATAATATATATATATTATTTTAGTTTATTATTATTTTATTAATACTAATTAAGTTATTTTTTATTGAACAATTTCTTATACACCAACAATAGATAATGTTCAACTAATAATTTCAATAATAAATATTAATTTGTTAGGGGATAATTGTATCATATTTAATATAAATATAATTTATAAATAAGTGTAACACTATTAAAGATGCATATATATACATATATGTATATATACAATATATTTAGTGTGAAATTATATGTCATTCTAAGTATTTTTTAAATTAATATTTGTAAGTGTCTCATCAACAAATTTTTTTATTTTGCATTTTTTACTATTTAATCTATTTGATCCAATAATATAAATATTGTATTGATTTATTCTCATTTTATCGATCTTAATTAAATTAATTTTTATTGAAGATTTTATTAAAAATCAACAATATATATCCAAACAATAATTTCAATAATAAATATTAATTTGCATGGGGATCATTTATACCATAATAATATAAATTAATAAATAAATATAACAATATTAAAGATGTGTGTATATCACTACAAGAAATTCTCTCATAGACTACACCCCTAAGACATGTGTTTTGTCAAAAAACCCTTGTTGTAGCTAAAATTGGCGTTGTCGTAGATAAAACCGTTGTCGTAGACTGCAAAAATGCTCTCATAGACAAGGGTTTTTAGTTGGCATTGTCGTAGAGGCGAAGTCGTAGGGTAAAATTGAGACCTAAGACAACGGTGGTGACTTGAGGTTGTCGTAGAGGTGAAGTCTTAGGTTAAAATTGAGCTCTAAGACAACGCTTACGATATGAGGTTGTCGTAGAGACGTAGTTATTGTGCCCTAAGACAACACTTATGATACGAGGTTGTTGTAAAGATGTAGTCATTGTATCATAAGACAACGGTAACTTTTTAGAGTTGTCGTAATATCATAATAGCGTTGTTGTAGACTAGTTAAATTAAATTTCTTTTATTACATTTACATTACATATAAAAATCTAAAAATTACTAAGGTAAATATTGACCCCAAATTGAAAACCCTAAATCCCTCCCTCCTCCCCAAGCCTCCGCCGCCGACATCGTTGCCGCCGCAGCGCCACCTCCAGTCCTCGCCGCCGCCTCCTCGGCCGTCATCGTCGCTGCCAATGTCCCTCGCCGCGCCCATGGGTTCTTAGCTACTTCCAAGACCTCGCAACGCCGCCTCCAGCCCTCGCCGCCGCCTCCTCCTCCACGCCTCCTCAGCTGTCATCGTCGCCACCAGCGTCCCTCTCCGCCGCTGCCAATGTCATCGCCGCCTCCAGCCCTCTACGCCGCTGCCAAGCCGCCAGCGTCCCTCTAAGCCCCTGCCAAGACCTAGCAGCGCCGCCTCCTCCCCCACGCCTCCTCAACCATCATCGTCGCCGCCAGTGTCCACACAAATTCCAGGTACGACGCTGTTTGTCCTGAATTTAGAGAGTGCCCGGGAAAAGGAACCTTTTGCTTTGAAACGACGGCGTAAGGCACCATAATCGTCGCTGCTTGCCCTAAATTTCTTCCATAATTTTACTTTTTCGTTATGCATTTTGTTGTTGCTTTCGATCTAGATGAAATGCATGTTCATTTGGTGCGATATGCTATTTTTAGGGTTTAAGATGTAAATCTTCAATGTGGGTTTGTTTCTCTTTTTACCTGCTTGGAATTTAATTTTTTATGAATTTTCAGTTCATTTTTGAGGTTTTTATGTGTTTCAAAAGAGCTATGTCGAGTAGGACTTTGTTAGCATGTGGGATTGCTGTTAATGCATGTAGGGTTGAGTAATGAGTGTGTGTTCTCAATCTGTGTTATGGAAATGGTGAGCTTTTATTTTAGTAGTTTTGGTTTTTTTCGAATGAATGCATTGGCATTGGCATATGATCTCTAATCATGTTTCTAAAAAACCTATCATGCTGCCCTATTCTACATTTATTCTGAGATTCTTCAACTCCCCTTCCTTGCAGATTGAGTGAAAGGTTACAGGAATGCAATGGAGATGAAGTTTTAAAAGCTAAGGCTGGTGCCAAGGTTCAAAAATTTACTGAGTGGGCTCTTAAATGTATCAGTTTCCATTCTCGTTCACAGGGAAATATGGAAAAAAACGTGTCATAAATGTGTTGCTGAGACCGAACTACAATTATCTGCCTTTAAGACCTTCCTCAATCTTGCGGGCAATCATCTTAGTGGCAAGGATTTTTCTGAAGCGTTTGATGCAGCTTGCTTCCCATTGACACTATTCCCCAGTACATTTGATCATGGTTGGGCATCAGGAACATCAACCACTGCAATCCAGGGTTTACTGGGTATGCTAGTTGAGGGGGGTGCTGACAATGTTAACCAATGTTTTCTTGAGGCTTCACGTTTTGGTAGCACAGAGCTTGTTCGCATTCTGTTGCAGGTATCTCAATTTTGGCTGCTCGTGATCAATCAAAGGTTTTGTGTATTTTCAATAACCATTTTTTTCATGAATTTTTTACATCTGAAACTGCTTTCCAGAACTTGTTGATTCTATATGCTTAGGAAACCAGAACTCCATGGTTTTATACTTTCTAGTTGTGGTTTCTCAATATGATGCTTTATGAGCATAAATTTAGCATCTGTGACATCATTAGCTTATCCACATTGCATTTGTCAAATGACATCTTCAAGTCCCATTATCACTATGTTTTTACAGCATTATACATTGTGAGGTTGAACTTAACAACATGATGGTTTTTGCTATTATTAGATTGCCCAGGTAGGAGCCAAATGTTGTACGATGTGCCCTTGCTGTTGATACTTGTGGTTTTGCCCTTACTGTTGATACTTGTTTGTTTATGTAAAGTTAGATTGCTCCCATTGTTGAGGAAGTAGAATTCTAAGTTCATGATTGTTTATGTTGCTTCCATTGTTGGTCATCTGATGATTTGTTTTGTTTTAAATGATTCTATTTTGTGACTATATTGTTGGTTTTTCGTGAATATGATGTGCAGATTACGGTGGAGGCAAAATCATTGTAGGATTTGATTCGTTAGGGATCTCCGGTGATTCTTGGAGATTATATTTGTAGTCATGGCTTCTTGATGGTTCTCTTGATGTTTTTTGGATGGTTCTTGATGTTTTTAGATGATTCTTGTTACTTTTGGATGGTTATTGATGTTTTTGGATGGTTCTTGATATTTTTGGATGCACGAAGTATTGTAGTTTTTTGATGTTTTTGATGTTTATTGTATTTTGGCTTTAACATGTGATTAATTGATTCTAAGTATGAATATTTTAATTTGATATGATAATATTTAGATTTTGTATAGTTTGGTGAATTTTAATTTTTGTATATATTATAAGGTATTCAACCAATTAATATATAATAATTGTAAAATGCAAAAGTAAAAGACAACACTAAAAAGACAACGGTTTTGACTGCATTAAACCGTTGTCGTTGAATCAAAGATAGCAGAAAGACAACGGTTTTAACCGTTGTCGTAAAGGTCTACGACAACGGTTAAAAACCGTTGTCGTTGAATCAAAGACAACAGAAAGATAACGGTTTTTAACCGTTGTCGTAAAGGTCTACGACAACGGTTAAAAACCGTTGTCTATGAGCGCATAAATTATAATTGTTAACCTACGACAACAGTTTTTAACCGTTGTCACGCCGTTGTCGTAGAGGTCTACGACAACGGTTAAAAACCGTTGTCTATGAGCGAAATTTTCAGACCCCTACGACTACACCACCTACGACAAAAGTTTTTTTGGGTTACGACAAGGGTTTTTAACCCTTGTCTATGAGCTTTCTTCTTGTAGTGTACATACATATATGTATATATAATATGTATTTAGTCTGAATTGTATGTCATCTTAAATATTTTTTAAATTATAAATATCTCATAATCAAATAAAATTTTAGCATTTTACTTTACACTTAGGACTTCGTAAATTTTTTATATGATAGTGCACGTTTTGAATTTATATGGCTCACCTGATTATTTAAATTATATGCTTAGTTTCTAATTATATTGTCATCATCATGATCGTAGACTACTACTACATTTTGATTATGTGTTGAGCTTAAATAGTAATTATCAATGTCTTGTTATATCAATTAACTTACGTGATACTTATAAAGGAATAATTATCTGTCATCTTCGATGTTAAGCGATATTAATAAAAAAATTAATTCAATTTATTTTGAAATAAAAGGTTGAAAATACATAATTGACAGTGCTTATATCAAGTTCCTACGTAAAATTTCTAATTTTATTGTGTAATGTTTCTATATGTACATACTCACACACACATGTATTTAATTTAAATAATTGAATTTGATTTTTAATTCATTTTTTTTAGTTTTTAGTATATTTAATTTAAGTGACTGAAGATCTAATATTAGTTTGTAACACATATGATAAAAAAAATGGTTCGAATATAATTGTTGTGTATAAAAAAGTTTTTTAAAAACTTACAAACTTTACATGTAGAATTAACAATTTTGATTTGAAGATCATGATATTGATACTTTTGTTTTTAGTATTAATCATAGATTAGTGAATTGGATGTGTATAATATGAAGAGTTGGACTCTTGTGAGACTGTCTCATGTGCGATGGCACTGGCGCACGGTCGTGTCCCAGGACACGATCGATCATGCAGCCGAAACACATACTTATAGCACTAAAAGATATACTTATAGACAAAAATCACTTACTTATCTCGACCGTGCCCTGAGACCTGACCGTGCGCCACAGATTGTTCACGCGAGGCACGGTCTGTCCGAGGGCACGGTCGTGGGCGAGAAAAAAAAACCACATACTTATAGTGAAAAATCACATACTTATTATTGAAAAAGACATACTTATACACTACACTCGCGCACAGTCGTGTCCTGGGACGCGGTTGACCGTGCGCAAGTGTCGTCGCATGTGAGACGGTTGCATATTAATATTTGTGTAATATCAATATATTGTTGTGAATTGAATTATCTTAAGCAAATTTATACTTTCTTAGTTATTAAATATTATACTGTCTTTTATAAACTAAAATTGCTTACACTATATTATGAAATAATTAATATTTACCAATATTATATCACAAAACGCGCATCGTACGGGTGCGAGTACTAATTTAAATAAAATAAAGATTTGCATGGGATGTGATGAGTCATTATTAGTGATTTGATTAGCTGGGCTATAATTAATATTAAAATCTTTTCCATAAATAGTAAGGCCACGTTAAAAGGCTAATTAAGTAGCTTGTTAGTCAGTAATTTGTACTAACAACCCATTTTATAATGTCCCACCTTAATGAAAAGGAAAAACTAAATATTATAGACAAGAAGACTGGGGTCAAACATAAAAAATAAAAAAATAATATATATATAATATTTTTGTGTCTTCTAGATAATATTTGTATGTATATTATGTTGTACTTTATATTATAGGATGCATTTTGAATAGATGTAGACTATAAGAAAATATGTAATACTTTGAAGTGTATTGGGTAATATTTTTCTACATATTGGGTAATGTTTTTGTATGACTCGAATTGTTTTGAGACTGAGTTACTAAAAAGCTAGCGGATATTAGGTTGTCTAGGCCTCTTTTCTCTCTCGTGCATATATCAAGTTATACTTTTGTGTTATATACATATACTGAATATTATTTAATACAAAAGTATTATATAATGTATAGAAAAATATTATTTAATACACACAAAAGTATTACATAGTTTATTATATGTGATCTGGGACAAAAGAATCATATTAAGTCGATTATCATATTAAATCCTTAACTTTCAATTAAAGAACATCAATAGGGTTAATTTGGGCATAAATTTGGTGAAAAATATAAAACAACACTTAATTTGAAATATAATTTAAACTCTAGATCAACGAATTATCTTGAAATCAATGGAGTATTTAAGTATAAGAAGAAAAATAATAGTGAATAAAAAATAAGATTATATATATTATCATTGCTCACCATTATTTAATTTGAAGAAAGTTTTGAACTATAATCTTAGAAAATAGATAATATACGTAGTCACACCTCAATAATCAAGACTTATTTATTCCTATTTACAAGTGATAAGTGACCTCATCATCACTATAATACATAGTCTATCAATCAAACATTTATGCACATTTTTTAAATGAATTGTTATATTGGCAAATTTGAGGGACAAAGATGATCTCTTTGGCCCAAACCATATCTTGCATTACATAAAAAGGTAGGGCCCACAAAAGACTATTTTGTAGACAAGGTACAAAAGGTTAAATAATATTACATGGCCATGCATATAAATTGATTGGAAGTACTTATCAAAGGTATGGGTCCTAGGATAAATTAATTTGAGAATCAAGAAAAATCAAATTAAATAATACAATCTTTATAATTTGGGGCAGGATCAGGAATATGGTATCAATAGATTGGGATATAGATGGTTGATTGAATTAAATAAGTTTGATAGAGAGAAAGATCAAAAAATGAAATGAATTTGATATTATAACTCAACAAAATATAATTAGTCTCCCAACCCCATTAATCATTCAATGTATATTATGTAATGTACTATTTCTTTTATGTTATATTGTAATTACAATTACAGTATTGTACATTAAATCCTTGCCTAAAATTCTAATCTTGTATCAATTATTAGAGTAATCGGGCTGGTAAACAAATAAATTCATATGATACTGTCTCATAAATATATTTATGTGATACGAAGTTTCATTATCCATTATTCAAACTCCGACATTTTCATCAATCTAACATTTATTTTGTTGATCATGTGTCGCGAGTTCATCCACCACATATGAATTAGATGTATGTGATAGTTTTACAAGAACGCAAAAACTCATATGAGACGGTCTCACGGATAGTTTCCGTGAGACGGATTCTTATTACCCATGAATTGAATCCATATCCACAAACTTTCATATGAATTTCTAAGTGTGGGTTATGGTTTGACCCGTCTCACGAGAAAAGATCCGTGAGACGGTCTCACACAAGACTTACTCTTTTTCTATTGAGTGAGACTTGTGTGACTCTGACACTAATCTTAGCGTGTGCTCATAACCAATTCCTTATATATATATATATATATATATATAAAAATTAATTTTTCATTTTTTGTCTTCTTCTTCTATTTCTTTTTGTGTCTTCTTCTTCATTTTCTTCTTCCTCTTTCTTCCTTATTTCTTCATTTCAAATCGGAAATTCTTCAAAATTCAAACCATTTTTTTAACTTCTTCATATGATCGACACTATTACAAATCTAAAACTCTTCTTTTGTGGTTTATTTGATTACATGTTAATGATTTCTTCTTCTTTTTCTCATTCTTCTTCTTATTTTTCTTATTTTTCATTCTTGTAGACTTAGATGATTGATTATAAAGTTTATACACATGCACTAACTCAATCCATTTCATAATTTTGTATATAAATTGTGAAATGTAGATTGTAAATTTACTATCACATATAATAATTCGTTGGACAAAGTAACTAAAATTTTCAAGTAATAAAATTATGGAAAAAAAAAGTGCAATTTAAAAATTCAATACAATAATACAATCATCTAAACATCTTGATATTGACTCTTCGTACATGTAGCATTGGTTGCTAATTGGACTTCACTATCTTTGATTGATATATCACGATTCATGCATATCAACATGGATGACAAAATAATGACAATAATAATTATTATAAATTCTATATGGTCGAATATATAGAATGACTTAAAGTTGATGTATTCCGCACTGACCAATAACGATCAAGATTAATTATTGGGATCTCAAATGCTGTTTGAAGATTCATTAATTAAGGCATAATTTGAATGAGTTAAAAACAAAAAGAATAATTTATTCACAAAAACTCATGTGAGACGGTCTCACAGATAGTTTCCGTGAGACGGATCCTTATTACTCATGGGTTGAATCAATTTTCACAAATTTCAATATGAATTGTTAAGGGTGGGTTATGGGTTGACCCGTCTCACTCAAGAAGATCCGTGAGACGGTCTCACATAAGACCTACTCTAATTTATTAGCATAAAAACTCATGTGAGACGATCTCACGGATAGTTTCCGTGAAACGGATCCTTCTTACCCATGAATTAAACTCATATCCATAGATTTTCATGTGAATTGTTAAGTTTGGGTTATGGGTTAACCCGTCTCACAAGAAAAGATCCGTGAGACGGTCTCACATAAGACCTACTCATGTGTCTTAAAAGAACATTAATAATATGGGAAACAGGCCATTTATAGCCTATTTATTATAAATATGGAAAAAAAAAAACCCCTCCCTATAACACAAACCCATATTTAACCTAAAGTCCAAAATTTATCTCAAATATACCCACTTTTTGATTTGATTGAGATTGATAAATGGCTTATTTATTATAAATATGGACAAAAAAACCCCTCCCTATAACACAAACCCATATTTAACCTAAAATCCAAAATTTATCTCAAATACACCCACTTTTTGATTTGATTGAGATTGTCAAATCAATTAAGAAAAAAAAAAGGACACACTGTGGGCAGTGGGAATTGAAGCCAAGATCACAATGAGCAAATTGAGCTATAGTTCCACTGGGACAAACAAGTTTAATAGGATAGTTTTCGTGTAACACCTAAAAATAGGGTTACACGAAAACTCTTGAAATCAAGGTTACACGAAAACTCTTGAAATCAAGGTTACACGAAAACTCTTCAAAACAAGGTTACACGAAAACTCTTCAAATCAAGGTTACACGAAAACTCTTCAAATCAAGGTTACACGAAAACTCTTCAAATCAAGGTTACACGAAAACTCTTCAAATTAAGGTTACACGAAAACTCTTAGTTTTCATGTGGTTTACAAGCTCCATTCATTTCGACTTTTTTAGTAACTTTTCGTGTGATTTGAAGACATTTATACACGTGACATAACTCATTGCCCTAACTACCCATATATAATAGAGGAAAAGTTGGCGTACAAATCAATATGTCAGGTGTCAAATCATGTCCATTTTTGACTTTGAAAAAATGGGTAATTTGAGTCACTTTTAACAAAAGTGGGTATATTGTGATCAAATATATAATGAAGGTAATTTTTGACCCATTTTTTAAGAAAATGGGTAATTAGGGTCATTTCCTCTAATAATATTTATAATTTAGAAGTGTTCGCAAGTATATTTATTATATCAAATCTTAGGAATAGTTTTTGTAACTACGTAAATGTTGATATGATCTCACGGATACTTTTCATGAGACCGATTTTTTATACACATGCACTAACTCAATCCATTTTCATAAATTTATATATGAATTGTGAAGTGTAGATTGTAATTTGATATGAAAATCACAAATTACTATTATAACTTTAAATAAAAATTTTAATAAGGATATATTAGACAATCCATATTTTGTAAGAAATATTAGTACTTTATATAAACGTTTTATTATTTCAATTAGGTATCACATCTAAGTCGTAACATATTTATGAAATGGAGTAAAACAATTTGGCCATCCTAATTTGTTTACATCGAAAATTTTGATTTTAACCAAAGAAATAAACAAAGCAATCAAATCAAAATGTGTTAAATCAGAATTGATTTGCGGGTTAATTGATATTTGATTAATCGGTCATTTTTTCACAAAAATAATAATAATGAAATTATAAATGTATATTACAAATAGTGTTATGAATAAATAATAACAGATTAAAGAGATTGCACAAACATATATTGAAATTAAAATTGAACCAAAAGCAAAAGTTTCAGAAAAAAAAAGTGAATTGATTTTTTGTACTGTTATAATAACTTTTTTTATTTTTGGGTAGGGGCTTGAATCTTGATCAATGGCCTCGAGGGCTCTAATTATGAGTAACCTTTTAAGGGAAAAAGATGTGAAAATATAAATAAATATTCAAAAAAAAAATCTGACTTGTTGGTATAATTCGACATTATTAATAATCGGTTGTGTTATCCTACCCAATATGGACACATTATTATATGTTCACCACAGACATGTCAGATATCCAACATTTCAATTAATTTCTTTTTCGATATATATATAATGAGGAGATGAGATCATTATATGTCAGCGATGGGCATATTAAGAGTTGTCTGTCGTTGGCATTTTAACATTTTCCTATTCCTCACATTATAAATTATAATATATAGCATGTACTTGAATAATTTATGTAAATATACCTTTAGCATATAATTTAAATCATAGATATTAATACTTAAATAATAAGATGCAATAAACAATAATGCATTACTATATGTAAATACAAGTTTTCCGTTTTTTTGTTCATTATTGTTTCTATTAATCATTGTTTGAGTTAGAAGAATAATCGACATTTTTCAAGAATCTTTTAACGTCTCAAATAAATCATGACAAAATTCTGTACTTTTGTACAACAATAACAATAAATAACAAGCAGAGAATTCCACGTGGACGTAGAATTAATCATTTTGGAGGGGGGGCAATAAATAACAAGGAGCAGAGAATTCCACGTGGACGTAGTCGTAGAATTAATCATTTGGGGGGGGGGGGGGAGGCTGCTGAAATTGGGCTCAAGGAATTGGAGAGCAACACCCAACCACTAGTTAGTGAGCCATGACAAGAAGCACAAAAGAACAAAAAAGTACAGAAAAAAGAGAGAAAAACAAATGAGAAAAGAAAAAAGGAAGCTTAAATGCAAGACAGGTGTTTAAAGTTTATATCTAATTAGTGATTGATTTAATTTCATGATTTTCATGGGAATCTAAATTGATATAAATGGAACCCTAGTGTGTTTGTTGGATAAAAGTTGGTTTAGAGGAACATTTGCGTGACAAATTGACAATCTATGTCTTTCTTCAAGTAGAAAGGGCTTTTCTTTGATTTTAGGTCGAGCGAGCTTTGTCTTCGTCTAAATGGGATTCAGTATAGGGTAATTCTATACACACCCCATCAAATACTAAACACACCCCATCTATACACACATTCTTTTTTTTTTTTTAAGAATGTGTGTATGGATGAGATGTGTTTAGTATTGATGGGGTGTGTATAGAATTACCCTTCAGTATATTAGTACTCATATGATCGCACACGTGATGTTTGTCTTCGTTAAAGTTTATAAGATCAAGATTTGAAAAGTATCCTCAATTAGAGATTATCAAAATTGACAGTAATTTCACTAAAATAGTAACAAAACATTGTTTCATGTCGAATAGCTAATAGAAAACACATATTATTGAAGTAAATGTCGACAAATCAAGACCCACCTCAAGCAAAACCAGAACGACATGTTCACGAAATCTAAACATAAACACAACTAACTTATGCACATAGCTAGAAAACGGAGATTTAAGGTTGTTTTCAGTGATTAATCAGGATTGGCTCGCGTGACAACAACGATGAGAA
Organism: Scutellaria baicalensis; assembly: GCA_005771605.1. Classification (NCBI taxonomy): domain Eukaryota; kingdom Viridiplantae; phylum Streptophyta; class Magnoliopsida; order Lamiales; family Lamiaceae; genus Scutellaria; species Scutellaria baicalensis. The sequence continues at coordinate 49,719,422 of CM016722.1, forward strand.
GTATAACAACAGAGAGTAGCAATGATGATCTAATCTTCTCATCCAAAAGATCAGTGAGTTCTGAAGTAGGTTCTTTCTTCGAACCAGGTTGAAAAATCTCATCCACCAACGATCTAAAATTCTCAATCATTTCTAAAACCTTTGACTTTGTGAATCCCAAAATCCATCTCATGATCAAGATGCCTATGTCCGGTCGTGCTTCAGGGGACCTCCGCCCCGTATCCTCTTTAGCCGTATCGATCAATACTACAAAATAAGTCACCACAAAGTTTACTAGTTTAATTTAAATCAGTATCTTATTTCTTTATCATTGTATCGAATCAATCATCTCGTCTATTTAGCTGATGTAACCTGCTGAGACTGATCTTTGTATATTCTGAACTTCCTTGTTGCTCATTATGGCTTCCCAGACGGCCTTATCGGTTGAAATCGAGACAACCAAATTCTAAACAAAAAGTTGGTCTACAATTTAGTGAATACCACAAAATAAACAAGAAGATTTCTTTAGTGAAAAACCAATGATGATGTAATGAAATGGTACCTTGAGAGATTGTTGTGATAGCATCATGGAAAATGCATCAGAAAACTTGATAAATCCAGGAGATTTCAGCATTGCCAACTCATTATAATTCGACATAGCTTGGAGCCCATTATGCTCTGATCTAGATGGTGAAAGATCGCGCATAAACCTATGCATATCGTAGTACGTACAATCAACATATAGTCGGAGATAAATGCAATCAGAAACAACACAAATTGATTGGGATTAAAACAATTGTTCAATGACTCGTAATCTACTAACTATAACCAAAATCTTGCAGGCTCTACTACTCGACTAGTTTTGAACTAGCATCAACTAACTTTCTACAAACAATAGTAATGCACTATCATAACTTTATTACACTAGCATAGTATTCTATAGTCCATTCTAATTAAGCACACAAAATCACCAAGAATCTTTGCCAATCCATCTGCAGTTCGCTGTAGATGGATTGTACAGTAATGCTATCCTCCTCACAGTATCTACAATTTGTGACAAGTTTGAAAAAGTTAGGTACTTTTCTCTTTTAAATGTATCACATGTCACAAATCCTTCTGTTTAAGACACTATGCAGAAGGGTAACAGTAGAATGTCCTGAACTTTAAATTGCTTCAAGATTTCCAATTGTTCCTAATGAATTTGACACAAAATGTTTCTTTTAAGTTCCATTTAATTTAAAGCTCCATTTTCTTCCCCAATCAATTTGAAGCTCCATTTTGGTATACAATAAAATCAAACTACTTCCAAAGAAACACAACAATTACAACATGGAAAAATGAAACTGAAAAAAAAAAAAAAAAAAACTACAAAATTTTGACCTTTGGAGTTCAAGAATTGCCCTTTCAACTTCAACTCGAGAAGGAACCGGGCCCACAACGCGGCCGCCGATGTTCAGGGCGTCTGAGCTTCTTGGGATGCCGGCGGTGGAGATATACGGCGGCGTCGCGGCGGAGTTCCCAGAAAAGGTAAAGCCTCCACTCATTATTTGTGAAGTCCTATGTAGGATAATGGATATGGTAACTATGGTTCTTGATTTTTCTTCTCGAAGTAAAGAATCATGGTAGTGAAATATCTGCTCAATTAGTACACTGTGTTTCTTTGCTATCAAGAAAAATTATTATTATTATTATTTTTCATAATTCACGTAATTATGATAGGGATATATTTTAATTAATTAATTAATTAGGTAGGTTATATTTTGTGTTGTCTATTTATTTTGCATGACGTGTACTCAAATAATACCATATTATTTTTTATGCCTCAATCATTAGACATAGATAATGATTTGTCTCGACTCCGATCCTTCACTTTTCCGATGCCGTTCGAAATTCTCCGACGATGATTGGAATTCTCCGATTAAGAAAACCTGCAAAACAAAGAACACTGGGGGTTTTTCCCGGTGAAGGGACTCCGACGCTCAAGTCAGTAATCTCACAAAAGTGTTGCTCTCGATTTTGAATGCTTAGTATATAAATTAGGATTGTGATTGTGTGTGCAAATTAGAAAAACAAAAGATATATATATACTCCCTGAGAGAAACGTGATTTCCTAGGAGTGGGATGTGGCAGTTGAGATTTTCTCCTAAAAACTTGGGAAGTGGCGAGATTCTCGCAATCGTGGGAGTTATCTCAAATTTGAATTAGTTCGCTCGTATCAGCTCGGCGTCCCACATCTCAGTTCGACATTACGGGTTACGAGTTGGATCAGTTCGATTGACATGCCAGATATATTTGTTCGCTTGAACGAACTCATTATTTCCTAATTTGTTCGCGTCGATCGTCCTTCAACTCCGGGTCGGGTTTTCGAGGTAGTTTGAATGTGGTCAATTCGACCACATCAGTACTCCCCCCTTTCAGAGTGCGAACTGTAATCGCACAGTTCGAGCTGTTGTCAATCTATGAAGCTTCTTCAAGAAGCATCACGTCCCATCCATCATTCGCCTGCGACGTTTCCTCCATCCCGAGGCGCCCTTTCGTCGTTGCCGTTCGATCGAACTATATCTGACGGCTAAGATCGCATTTGTCAGTACGTTAATCTCTAGGCGCCGATTGATTTTCACCGTCAGATCGAACTGAATCCTACGGATAAGATCAAAGCTGTTATCTCCGTTGGATCGAACTGCATCCAACGGGCGAGATTATCTCCGTCCTTTTAAACGCGTCCTTTCGTATCCACCGTTGGATCGAACTGTATCCAACGGTTGGATATGCGACGTTTCGCCTTCACCGTTGGATCGAACTGCTCCAGACGGCTGAGATCTTGTGACTTTTCAGTTTTCCCCCCAAAATCAAGGATTTTCGCCTATATATACCCCTTTCTCATTTTTGCAAAACCTCTTCTGCAAAAACTCACTTCTCTTTCCTTAAGCAAGAATACTCCTCTTTGAGATTTTCCAAGTTTCAAACACAAAAAACCCAGGTACTCTTCCTTCTCTTCTTCTTTCGTATTCTTCTTCAAAATGACTTCTTCTTCTCCTTTCTTGATCCATCTTCGGGATGAGAGTGAATCTGAGGAAGGTTTTGAGGAATTTCCCTTGCGAACTGCCTCAGATTCGCCCATCCCGACGGCTTCCTCTTCTGGTCGTCAAATCCTTTCCTCCTCTTCCCCTCCTAAGCACTCTTCAGGAAAAGCACACCTTGGAGAGCGATCTGAGCGATCATGCCAGCAAGGTTGAAAACCTATCTGTTCAGCTGGAAGAGAGAGAGCTGGAATTAGCTGTAGCTCGCTCCGAGGTGGCAAAGAAGGAAGAGCTCCTACTGGTTAAGGAGCAGTTCGCCGTGGAGCAGCAAACCGCCATCTCAAATGCGCGAGCTGAAAATGAAAACCTGCGGGAGAAGCTGGAAGAGGCCGAGAGGTCCCGAGCTGAATTTGGAGAAGTCATGTATAAAAATGGCTTCTATCAGTTCGCTCGGAGCCCAGAAATGAAGCTGGCAACGACGAAAGGGCGCCTCGGGATGGAGGAAACGTCGCAGGCGAATGATGGATGGGACGTGATGCTTCTTGAAGAAGCTTCATAGATTGACAACAGCTCGAACTGTGCGATTACAGTTCGCACTCTGAAAGGGGGGAGTACTGATGTGGTCGAACTGACCACATTCAAACTACCTCGAAAACCCGACCCGGAGTTGAAGGACGATCGAACTATATCTGACGGCTAAGATCGCATTTGTCAGTACGTTAATCTCTAGGCGCCGATTGATTTTCACCGTCAGATCGAACTGAATCCTACGGATAAGATCAAAGCTGTTATCTCCGTTGGATCGAACTGCATCCAACGGGCGAGATTATCTCCGTCCTTTTAAACGCGTCCTTTCGTATCCACCGTTGGATCGAACTGTATCCAACGGTTGGATATGCGACGTTTCGCCTTCACCGTTGGATCGAACTGCTCCAGACGGCTGAGATCTTGTGACTTTTCAGTTTTCCCCCCAAAATCAAGGATTTTCGCCTATATATACCCCTTTCTCATTTTTGCAAAACCTCTTCTGCAAAAACTCACTTCTCTTTCCTTAAGCAAGAATACTCCTCTTTGAGATTTTCCAAGTTTCAAACACAAAAAACCCAGGTACTCTTCCTTCTCTTCTTCTTTCGTATTCTTCTTCAAAATGACTTCTTCTTCTCCTTTCTTGATCCATCTTCGGGATGAGAGTGAATCTGAGGAAGGTTTTGAGGAATTTCCCTTGCGAACTGCCTCAGATTCGCCCATCCCGACGGCTTCCTCTTCTGGTCGTCAAATCCTTTCCTCCTCTTCCCCTCCTAAGCGGTCTCGCAAAAAATCTGTTCAAGATGTTTTCTCCGCCACAAAAGTTACTCCTACACACACTATACTCCTTAGCTCGCTTATTACAGCGGCGGGCTATTCCATTGTTATTCCCGGCCCCGATGATCGTCCTCATCGGGCTCCCCCCGGGTGCTACACGTGGTTCTTAAGACACGTGAGCGTAGGTCTAGTCCCTCCTATTCATCCATTCCTTCTTGAGGTCAGTTCGGCCTATGGGGTGTGCCCTAATCAATTACACCCGAATTCCATAAGTTACATTGTAGCTTTTTATATGGTGTGTAAATGGATGGGGGTCGAACCGACTGCCGAACAATTTCGTTCATGCTTCGTTCTCAAACGCACTAATCCTTTCCGCTTCTATTTGAGCCCTAGAAGCGGACAAAAACGAGCTCTCTTTTTGTCCCGAGGAGATGAAAAAATCAGCTCCTGGGAAAAATACTATTTTTTTGTTCGTGTTCCTAACAATAACACCTTCTGAACTCACCCCTGGGTTGAGAGTTCGAGCCTCAATGAGCCCGCTCCCGCAAGGGAGTTCGAACTTGGGGCTTTAGCCCGGCTGTTTCGGGAAGGGATGTTCGACATTGTTCGCATGAGTTCATGCGAACCCTTGTTGGCCTTCTGGGGGTTTTATCCGAACACTCCAATTTCACGCCAGTTCAACTTAGGTTGCTAATTTAATTATATATATATATATATTTTTATACTAACAGTTCGCGTTTTATGTCGCAGATCGAGAAATGAATAACTTTTTCGTTCTCAAGTCCGGAGGCAAGGCTGCCTTCTCGCCAGCAGATGATGCGGTGAACAGCCGCCAAGCGGCGGCCTTCCGTGAGAAAGAAGAGAGAAGATTAGGCGAACTAGCGCCAAAAGCTAGCCTGAACCTGGCCGAGGCCTCTTCTGTTCGTCCTGTCACCGAGGCTGCCATCCCCACCTCTGACCCAGTCGAAGATGCTCCTCTTCGACGGAAGAAAAAGGCGCCTTCGAGCTCGCAAAAGAAGGCACCCGCCAAAAAACCGCGAACTGAGGAGGGCGCCTCGAAAGAGGTGGTGCGAACTGCAGTGGAGTCCGAGCAGGCTCGAGCCTTAGTCAAATCGGGCAAGGCAGTGGCAAAGGGGAAGGAGAAAGGGGAGGAAGACCCTGAGAGGAAGGAGCTCGAGGAGGACCTCTCTCTACTTGCCAGTCTGGCCAAGCGCTTCGAGGCCAGGGGTGAAAGGGATTTTAAGCGACGGGATAGGTTGAGGAGCACTCTTCAGGAAAAGCACACCTTGGAGAGCGATCTGAGCGATCATGCCAGCAAGGTTGAAAACCTATCTGTTCAGCTGGAAGAGAGAGAGCTGGAATTAGCTGTAGCTCGCTCCGAGGTGGCAAAGAAGGAAGAGCTCCTACTGGCTAAGGAGCAGTTCGCCGTGGAGCAGCAAACCGCCATCTCAAATGCGCGAGCTGAAAATGAAAACCTGCGGGAGAAGCTGGAAGAGGCCGAGAGGTCCCGAGCTGAATTTGGAGAAGTCATGTATAAAAATGGCTTCTATCAGTTCGCTCGGAGCCCAGAGATGAAGCTACTGGCGGAAGAGTTCCGAGAAAGGCTCGTCTTCCGCCTTTGGGACTCCCTTCTATTCCTGTCCAAGGCGGCTCCGATGGCAGTGACTTACTTCGAAGAGGCAGTTCGACTCTGCCAGGAGCGAGCCGGGGAGGCTGTTCAGTTCGATGTGAACGAGCTAGCCCAGGAGGTGATGCGGACTCACTCCATTCCACCTGGTTGGCGGGGCGACCCGAACGGCGACATAAACACCGAACAATGGTGGTCGGGTTGTCTTGAGGAGGCACTCAAGGAAGTCCTTCCGGACAATCAGCTCGACCTCCCTGGCCCGAGTTCGTCGCTTCCTGCTCCAGTTGAAAATCCTCGTAGTCCAACTCCTCCTCTTCCCGAAGAAACGTTCGAACTCCTCGAACCAATTGATGCCCAGCTAACTCCTTCTCCTGATCATACTTAGATTTTTTCTACTTGTACTTTGTTTTTTATCAAACTTGTAAACGTTTTGTAATGAATCAACTTTTTTCTTGTAGTTCGCCTGTCTTCGTGTTTTCTTACTTAATAAATCAAACATTTACACAATTACTAACATATCGAATAAACATCTGTAAAGTAATGAATCAAACACTTTGTGAATCTGGAAAGAGTTCTCTTTATTTCGCCTAATCCTTAAGTTCGATAGAACTTCTTTAATTTGCATCGATCATTGAGTTCGTAACATGCTTAATCAAGAAGTTCCGAGGGAACTTCTTCAATATGCTCGATTCATGAGTTCCGAGGGAACTTTAACATGCTTAATCATTAAGTTCCAAAGGAACTTCTCGTACTTAATCATTGAGTTCCGAGGGAACTACTTCGCGCTTCATCGTTGAGTTCCGAGGGAACTGCTTCATTCTTGATCGTTGAGTTCCGAGGGAACTGCTTCGTGCTTAATCGTTGAGTTCCGAGGGAACTGCTTCGTGCTTAATCGTTGAGTTCCGAGGGAACTGCTTCGTGCTTAATCGTTGAGTTCCGAGGGAACTGTGAGTTCGTAATCGTTGAGTTCCGAGGGAACTGTGAGTTCGTAATCGTTGAGTTCCGAGGGAACTGTGAGTTCGTTCCACAATATGATTGTGTTTTTGTAAGAGTTAAGCAAAATCAACATAAAAAGACTCGAAGATGTAACGTGGTTCGGTCAAATCGACCTACGTCCACGGAGCAGAAAAATATCTATTATTCATAAAAACAACAACTTGAAAAAATAAAAAGCAACATACTGGGGTTTGAGATTTCAAGTGTAAAATTTCTTCAAGTGGTTGATGTGCCAAGGTCTTGGCAGTTCCTTTCCATGTTCATCGGCGAGCTCGTATGATCCACCTGGTAAGACTTTTGTAACAGTATATGGTCCTTCCCAAATGGCATCAAGCTTTCCGATCTCCAACAAGGCATCCGATTGCCTTAGAACCAAATCCCCTACTTGAAACTCTCTTTTTCGAACTTTTCTGTTGAAAGCTGCTTGAATACGCCTCTTGTATAACTCGTGGCGAACTCTGGCTTCATCTCGAATTTCCTCCAGAAATAACAAATCTGTTCGAATTAATTCTTCATTCTGCTGTGGATCAAAATTAGTGATTCGTAGAGCTTATCCCTGAATTTCAGCTGGGACTACCGCTTCCATGCCAAATGCCAAACTGAAAGGAGTTTCTCCCGTAGTCGATCTAGGTGAAGTTCGATATGCCCATAAAACGGATGGCAGTTCGTCCACCCAGTTCGACTTCTCAAATTCCAGCCGTTTTTTGATTCCATCTAGAATTATTCGATTAACCACTTCGACTTGTCCATTTGCTTGAGGATGAGCTACTGGGGTAAACACCTGTAAAATTTTCATCTCTTTACACCATCCTGTAATCTTTTTGCCTCTGAATTGGGCTCCGTTATCTGACACTAAAATTCTGGGTAAGCCGAATCTGCAACAAATACTCTTCCATATAAAGTGGATTATATCTGGTTCGGCGATCTTAACCAAGGGTTCGGCTTCAACCCACTTAGTGAAGTAATCCACAGCTACTACCAAGAATTGCTTATTTCCTCTGGTTTTAACAAGTGGACCAACTATATCAATTCCCCATCTGGCAAAAGGGCAAGGCGAACATACCATAAGCATATCTGTTGCTGGCGTGCGAATTCACCAACCATGTTTCTAACAGGCATTGCATTTCCGAACTAGTTCTTCGGCATCATTCTTCATCGTTGGCCAGTAGAAACCAGCTCGTGCGACCTTGCGAGCCAATGCTCGAGCCCCCACATGTTCGACACATCCTCCTTCGTGCGCTTCCTTTAAAACCTTAAGCCCCTCCTCTTTGGATAAACATCTAGCATCTGTTGGTAGGAAAGTTTTTCGATACAACGCCCCATCTAACATGTAGTAGAACCGAGCTTGTTTTTCCAATTTCTCGAGATCTTTTGCTAATCCATCTCTGATTCCTCCTAGAAATTTCAAGAAAGGAGTTCTCCAGTCTTGTTCGGCCAAGTCAATATTCAGCACTTCATTTTCCTTTCCTACCCCCATGACTGTAATACTTCTCTTCGAACAGTCCTGCAGCGAACTCCCTATTTTAGCCAGATAATCTGCCCTCTGATTTTCACTCCGAGGTATTTGCTCGATCTGTAGTTTTTCAAATCGTTTCTCCATCTCTCGTATTTGTTGTACATAAGAAATCATACGATCTTCTTTAATTTCACATTGGTTTTTGAGTTGTTGTGTAACCAATTGTGAATCCGACTTAACTGTCAGATCGCGAGCTCCAGCCTGCTCGGCTATTTTCAAACCCTGCAAAAAAGCTTCATATTCTGCTTCATTGTTAGATGCTTTAAATTGAAATTTTATGGCGAACTCTAACTCATCTTTTTCGGGGCTAATCAGCAATATCCCTGCTCCTGCGCCCTGGCGGGACGAGGACCCATCGACAAAAACTTCCCATTCTTTCTTATCCTGTAGCCTGGTTGTTTCCTGAATGAAATCAGCCAAGGCTTGACCTTTTATAGCAGTTCGTGGTTCGTACTTCAAATCGAACTGTCCCAGCTCGATCGCCCACTTGACTAATCTTCCGGATGCCTCCGGTTTGCCCAACACTATACTCAGCGGATGGTTCGTTCGCACCGTGATCTCATAACCCAAAAAATATGGCCTCAGTCTCCTGGCCGTGGTGACTAAGGCATAAGCAACCTTTTCTACTTCAGTATAGCGAACTTCTGCCCCATGCAGAACTTTACTAACAAAGTACACGGGGAATTGATCCCTTCTTTCCTCTCGAACAAGAACCGAACTGACTGATTCTTCTCCAACTGCCAAGTAAACGACCATCATACTTCCCTTCACAGGCTGTTTTAATAAAGGGAGTGTGAGGAGAAATGCCTTCAATTCTTCGAACGCTTTCTGGCATTCGTCATCCCAACTAAACCGACCACTCTTCCTTAGAATTTTGAAGAAAGGCAAGCCCCTGTCCGCCAACCTGGATATAAACCTACTTAAGGCAACAATGCGGCCTGTTAATGTCTGCACTTCTTTAATGGTTCGAGGAGGCGTCATTTCTTGTATAGCTCGAACTTTGCTGGGGTTTACCTCGATCCCCCTGTTCGTCACCATATACCCCAAAAATTTCCCTGCTCGCACACCGAACGAACACTTGGCTGGATTCAATCGCATCCCATGTTTTCGGATTGTGGCCATCGTTTCCCTCAAGTCATCTGCATGGGTGTTCGCCTGTATGCTTTTTACTAGCATATCATCAACATATGCTTCCATATTGCGGCCCAGTTGGTGTTTAAACACTTCGTTCACCATTCGTTGGTAGGTAGCTCCTGCATTTTTCAGTCCGAATGGCATAACAGTGTAGCAATATGTACCTGATGATGTGATAAAGGCCACATTGGGTTTATCCTCTGGGTGCAACATGATTTGATGGTATCCTTGGGCTGCATCCATCATGCTCAATAGTTCGCATCCGGCAGTAGAATCCACCAGTTTGTCGATCCGCGGAAGAGGATAATGGTCTTTGGGGCAGGCTTTATTCAAATCTCGGAAGTCGATACACATCCGCCACTTATTTCCTGGCTTCGGGACTAACACAACGTTTGCCAACCATCGAGGATACTGGATCTCCTCAATGTGTCCAATTTCGAGCAACTTCTCAATCTCTTCCTTGATGATTTTATTCTGTTGTTCCCCGAAATGCCTTAGCTTCTGCTTAACTGGTCGAACATCAGGCTTGATATTCAGCTTATGAGCAACTACTTCCGGGTTTATACCCTTCATATCTTCCGGTTTCCAGGCGAACAAATCCACATTGTCTTTAAGAGCAGCCACAATTTCTCCTCTGGTTCGTTCTGACAATTGACTTCCGAGACGAACTGAATGTCCAGGTAGCTCCGGGATTAACTCCACACTCATTAGTTCACCTTCTGCGAACTCCACTGTGCTTGTGTTACCATCTTTCTTCAGACTTTTATCCCTTCCGCGATCGCTATCATCTCTCTGTTCGCTATGGCGCTTGCGAGATTCGGATTGTCGAACTGCAGCGACATAACAACGCCGAGCAGTTTGTTGATCGCCATGAACAACTCCAACTCCAACTATTCTCCCTTCCTTATTCTCAACTGGAAACTTCATCATCAAATGGACAGGTGAGATAACGGCAGCATATGAACTCAAGGAAGGTCGACCCAAAATCACGTTATATTGAGAAGGCGCATCCACTATAAGGAAGGTCGTCGTTTTGTTCTGCCTCCACTCTTCGTCTCCTAAGACCATAGGCAACTGAATTTTGCCATACACCGTCACAGACTCCCCTGCAAAACCATAAAGTGAAGTTTCTACAGGCTTTACCTCTACCGTAGATCTCATCTTTCTGAAACAGTCCATGAACATGATGTCCACCGAACTGCCAGTATCCACAAACACCCGTTCAACGTTAAAACCCCCTATCTCTGCAACGATCACCATAGCATCGAACTGAGGGCTCTGAATAGCAACTCGATCGCGAACTCCGAACTCAATTGCAACCTCTTCGAAAATAGAATGAACTGTATTCTGTTCGCGCTTAACAGAGTTGAGTCTCACCTTACGAGCTCTATTAGAATCTCCATCTGTCGGCCCACCCATGATCATGTGAATAGTAGGCCTTTCTTCTTGTTCGGGTCTAGCTCGCGCCGGGGGTGGTGGTGGTGGAGGTAATTCCTGTTGTTCCTGCCTTCTATCTTGTCTGGGCTCTCTTCGATCATTCCGATGCTCGCGGTTTGATCAGTTCTGACGAACAAAACGGGCTAACTTGTTCTCCCTGATTAGCCTTTCCAGTTCATCTCGCAAATGTAAACATTCATCAGTTCCATGCCCATATTCATTATGAAAACGACACAATTTACCGTTGCCGAAAGTAGCTGGTTTCTTCGGATTAGGGCTCCAGGTCGACGGCCACTTCAATTGGGGCAGGTTCCATATTTCCATCAACACCTGTCCCGGGGTCATAGTCATGGGCGTATACTGTTCATACCTCCGCCCTGTCTTATTTTCTCTTAAAGGGGGTGGAGCAAATCTTGCTCGCTGTTCGCCCCCCTCTCTCCTTCTGGTCGCTTCATGATCATGTTGCGTTCTGCTCATGCGATTGGAAGTTTCTCCCTTCTTCATTCGAACTGCTTCCTCCAAGTTAATGTACTTGGTAGACCTTTGCAATAGTTCGTCAAAATTGTTGGGGGTCTTCTTAACCAGCGAAGTATGGAGATCCCCTTCTTTCAACCCTTGGATGAACGCACTTACAACCAGATCGTCCGAAGCCTCAGGAGCTTCTAAGGTAGCAGCAGTAAACCTTTTAACATAGTTCCGTAGGGTTTCATCCCCTTTCTGCCTCACACCGAACAATGTCTGGGTAGATCGTCTCTGCTTTCTGGAACTGGCGAACTGATGTAAAAACAACTCCGACAGTTGTTCGAAATTATGAATTGTCCCATCATTCAGCTGACTGAACCATGTCTGAGCAGCCTTAGTGAGGGTAGTGGCGAACACCCTACACTTAATGCCATCTGAATACCGATGCAGCAGAGCAGTATTGTCGAATCTACATATATGATCCCACGGATCTGTAGCACCATCATATTCAAAATTCACCGGCCGAAAAGAGGCGGGCAACTCGTCTTCCATCACCTCCTCAGAGAAAGGATTACCTCTGGAACTCCGAGGAATACGTCGAACAGTTCGCTGAACTTCCCGTAGCTCCTTTCGTAAACCATCTACTCTCTCGGATAGTTCATCATGTCCTCTTTTTTGGCCACGAGGGTGACCAGATTGGCTTTCCTGTTCATCCATCCGAGATCTGTCGCCCTCTTGTTCCCTTCCAACAGGTATGTCAGTGTTATCCTGTTGTAAATCCACCTTCTGCTTGCCCAAGGCTTTTTGAACAGCAGTCTCTATTAAAGCCGAGAGTTCCTCCGGGGTCAATGTGACAGTGCCGGGAGGATTTGCCGGTGCGAAATTCCGATCCTCGTTTTGTTGCACGGACGGTGCTCCTTCATCCAACCTTCTTCTTGATCCTCTGGTATTCACCATTTTTGTAATCTTCTACGTCTTAAATGCTCAAAGTTCAAAAAATCTTTCCCACAGACGGCGCCAATTGATTTGTCTCGACTCCGATCCTTCACTTTTCCGATGCCGTTCGAAATTCTCCGACGATGATTGGAATTCTCCGATTAAGAAAACCTGCAAAACAAAGAACACCGGGGGTTTTTCCCGGTGAAGGGACTCCGACGCTCAAGTCAGTAATCTCACAAAAGTGTTGCTCTCGATTTTGAATGCTTAGTATATAAATTAGGATTGTGATTGTGTGTGCAAATTAGAAAAACAAAAGATATATATATATTCCCTGAGAGAAACGTGATTTCCTAGGAGTGGGATGTGGCAGTTGAGATTTTCTCCTAAAAACTTGGGAAGTGGCGAGATTCTCGCAATCGTGGGAGTTATCTCAAATTTGAATTAGTTCGCTCGTATCAGCTCGGTGTCCCACATCTCAGTTCGACATTACGGGTTACGAGTTGGATCAGTTCGATTGACATGCCAGATATATTTGTTCGCTTGAACGAACTCATTATTTCCTAATTTGTTCGCGTCGATCGTCCTTCAACTCCGGGTCGGGTTTTCGAGGTAGTTTGAATGTGGTCAGTTCGACCACATCAGATAAATACATTTATAAATTTACATAAGCTCAGATATGTAAAAATCAAAATTGATAATTGAAGTGTTACATGTCATCTCATGAGGTCCAGAGATATAACAAGTCAATTGTGTGAGAAGTTGAAGTCATTTAAAATTATCTTATAAAAATGAATTTAGATGCGTGGTAATACATAAGATTTCATCTGACGAAAAAGTTATAATTTAGATCTTCTTGATCAAATATTTGTGGTGGGTGGAGACCGTGGTCTGTCGTGGCTCAGAAAATCTTGAGTTTGCACCAATTGAACACAAGGACCAGTGGGAGGAATGGGTTTAACACTCACTGAGTCACAAAGACTCAAAACCTTAGATCTCACTAAGAGATCGAGACACCAAGCCCCTTAACCCCAAGAACCCCGAGAAACCAACAGATAAGCCCCTCGCTTCGACCCTCACTCACACCCAAAAGCTCAAGAACAAACTCACACAGAGTTAGCTAGGGTTTTCAGGGAAGTGACAGGGAGATTTTGAGATGGAGAGAGAGACTGAATGTTGCTTCTACAGAGCTCCTCCACTGGAGCCAAATATGAAGGGGTGAGTGAGAGGAGTAAAAAGCCCAAACGGGTTTCATCGAGAAAGGGACGAAGAGGGAGGAGAGGAATCGGCAGAGGCGATAGGAAGCAAATAAGGGAAGCAAAGGGAGGCTTCCTTATTTTAGAGCACAAGGGGTATTGGACTTGGGCTTGGGTAGAATAGGAAATAAATAATAAACAGGCCCAGAACAAATTGGGCCTATATTCCAACATTCTCCACCTTAGGCCCAATTCCCACTAGTCAGTTCGATTATAAAAACGGTGCAGAAGGGATCATCATTGCCACATACCTGCAAACACAAAAACACAAAGTTAGTGCAGAAAGTAAGATTTCACTAAGCAAGAAAAAGTCACAGAGATATGCACAAAGGTTTATGTCACTCAGTCATATGCAACAGATTCCAACTTTTCTTTAATAAGGAAGATCAAAGTTTAATGTCTTCAAACATGATAGGAATTTTTCAAAAGACAGACATTTAGTTCCCATATCTGCAGGGTTAAATTCAGAAGCAATTTTCTCCAACTGAATCACACCCTTTTCAACAATATCCCTAATGAAATGGAACCTAACATCAATGTGTTTAGTTCTATCATGAAAAACGGGGTTTTTACACAACTGAATGCCAGATTGGCTATCAGAAAAGACAGTTACATTACCAAATAAGTAACCAATTTCAGAAAGTAATCCTTTAAACCATATAGCTTCCTTTAAAGCTTCAGTTATAGCAATGTATTTAGATTCAGTAGTTGATAAGGCAACAATGTGTTGGAGTTGTGATTTCCAACTAATGCAAGAACCACATAATGTAAACACATAAGAAGTGGTTGACTTTCTATTATCCCTATCATTTGTATAGTTTGAATCAACATAGCCAACTAAGTTAACATATTGGGCAGAGTAAGAGAAATTCAAACTTACATCCTGAGAGTTTTTAAGGTATCTAAGCAACCATTTCAGAGCTTCCCAATGAGGGAGACCAGGGTTGGACATGTACCTACTTAGGCAACTGACAGCATAGGCAATGTCATGCCTGGTGCTGATCATTAGGTACATTACAGACCCAATGGCATTGGAGTAAGAAACCTTTTCCATTTCAGCAATTTCAGAATCAGTTTTAGGAGACTGATCCTTACTTAATTCAAAATGAGCAGCAAGAGGCACAGAGACAGGTTTAGAAGAAGACATAGAGAATTTATTCAGAATCTTTCCCACATAGGAGCATTGGTTTAAGAGTAATGTTTTGTTCTTCCTATTTCTAACAATATTCATACCCAAGATTTTTTTTGCATCACCAAGGTATTTCATATCAAATTTGTTACTGAGGCTGTTTTGAACACATTCAATTGTTTTCAAGCATGGACTTACTAAAAGCATGTCATCAACATATATTAATAAGAAGACAGGAACAAAATTGTCATTTTTGAAATACAAACAGTGATCATAAGCACTTCTATTGAAGTTCAAAGTCTGCATGCATTCATCAAACTTTTTATTCCACTACCTAGGTGATTGTTTTAGACCATACAAACATTTTTTCAGAAAGCAAAAATGGTTAGGTTTAGAAGAATCCACAAAGCCATCAGACTGTCTCATATAGATTTCTTTATCAATATCACCATGAAAGAAAGCAGTTTTTACATCCAATTGCTTTAACTCCCGATCAAAATGAGCAACTAAGGCAAGCATGATTCTCACAGTTACAAATTTCACAACAGGGGCAAAAATTTCAGAGTAGTCAATGCCTTCTTTTTTTGTAAACCCTTTAGCTACAAGTCTTGCTTTAAAACTAACATTTTCATCTTCCTTTTTAACCTTAAATAGCCATTTGCAATCCACAATAGAACAGTGTTCAGGTTTAGGCACAAGACTCCAAGTGTTATTTAACATGCAAAGAGTTCATTTCATCATCCATTGCTTTTAACCATTCTTTTGAATTTTCAGATTTTAAAGCCTCTTTGTAGGTTTTTGGTTCACATCCATCTAAAGATTCAAAAATATTAAAAGCATGAGAATCAATGTGAAAATCATCAAACCTTGAAGGTTGTCTAATATTCCTCCTAGGCCTATCTCTAGCAAGTTGATAGTTCTCAAGATTATTTTTATTATTATTACCCCCATGTTCACCAAGCAAAGAATTATCAGATTCAAGATCAACATTATCAGAAGCTGGCAAGAAAGGTTGCTCCATCTTAACAGGAGCAGTGCTAGAATCAGGCATGGGAGCAGGGGTAGATAAGCAAGGAAAATTAGATTCATTAAAGATCACATCCATACTTATTACAACTTTAAACCCAGGTTCATCTCTTAGCCAAAGCCTATAACCTTTTACACCATTAGGGTAACCTAAGAAAACACATTTTTTGGATCTAGCTTCAAGTTTATCATTCTTTTGGTGAACATAACCAGCACAGCCAAAAAAATTTAAGTTTGATAAGTCAAGAGGTTTTCCAGTCCATACAGATTCAGGGCACTTACCATTTAAAGGCACAGAAGGAGATCTATTTATCAAATACGCAGCAGTACACACTGCTTCACCCCAGAATTTTTTAGAAAGACCAGAGTAGTTCAACATACTTCTTACCCTTTCTAAAAGAGTTCTATTCATCCTCTCAGCAATACCATTTTGTTGAGGAGTGTAAGGGACAGTTTTATGCCTTTGGATACCTGAATCTGCACACAACTTATCCAATAAGTTGTTGCAGAATTCAAGACCATTATCAGTCCTTAAAATTTTGATTTTTTTACTGGTTTGATTTTCAATTAAAATTTTCCAGTTTTTAAAGTTTTCAAACACATCAGACTTGAGTTTCAGAAGGAGATAATATTTACCACCATGTGTGGGGACATTAGCAGGTCCCCATACATCAGCATGGACATATTCAAGTATTTCAGTACATTTAAACAGGTTTGGGGAAGGAGAGGAGGGAAAACTGATTTTATGTTGTTTGCCTTTCACACATGATTCACAAAAGGGCATGCAAGACACTTTATCATTACCAAAACATCCTGCATTATGCAACAATTCAAGCCCCTTATTACTCATGTGACCTAATCTACAATGCCAATGTTCAGTTTTATCTTCTTTAACAGTATTGGCAGAGGCAGACAAGGGTTTAGCAACACATACATACAAGTTTTTCTTTTTCACAACATCAAGGATCACAGAAGAACCCTTAAAAATTTTCATAACACCATTTCCCCATTTTCCTTCAAAACCAACATCTTCTAAAGTAGCACAAGATATCACGTTGTTACACAAATCAGGTACATGTCTAACATTTTTTAAGGTAAACATAACCAATTCCAAAAATTTTGCATTTCTTTTCATCAGCAAGAGAAACATAACCATTGTTTACAATTTTATAAGAGTTAAAAAAGTCTTTTGAAGGTATCATGTGAAAAGTACATCCAAAATCAACAAGTCATTCACTTTCACACACAGGAGAAGGCAAGACAGTGTTAGCACAAGGAGAAACACAAGATTTTGTCACCATAAACACATCACCATTACAATCATTTTCAGACACAGTGGTATTGTTAACTTGATTGCCCTGAGACTGTTCCTTTTTCTTTTTAGGACAGTCTTTAATGAAATGATTTGGATCACCACAATTATAACACCTCCTATTTTTTGGTCTAAACTTGGGATAAGAAGAATTTTCAGATTGATTTTTATCAGGAATCTGGTTAGTTTGATTGTTGGAAGGCTTATAGCCCATGGGCTTAGGCGTTCCTCTAACAAACATCACATCTCTCTTATTAGTAGGATTAGTTTTTAAATCCATTTCTTTACTTTTCAGGCCATTTACAACAGTTTCTAAAGACACAGTATCCCTACCATATTTTATAGCAGATTTAACATGATTATAGGAATCAGGAATGACATTTAAAAGTACAATAGGTGTATAATCATCAATGCTTTTATCACCTGTTTTCTTAATATCTTGAACCAGTTTAGTGAACACATCAAGATTCTCTTCAATGTCTTTATTTAAATCCAGTTTAAATCTTAAAAAAATTTCAAGTAAAAACATCTTATTAGGCAAAGAAGTTTCAACATAAAGTTCTTGTAATTTATCCCATAAAGCTTTAGCATTTGTTTGATCACCAACTTTTCTTAACACACAATCAGACAGATTTAGGATTATAGATGAATATGCAATTTCATCCATTTCACTAATTTTTTTAGTTGTGTCAGATTCAGCATATGCTAGGCTAATACATTTGAACACACACGTTGTTGCACAAGAATACTTTTCATTTTCTGTTGCCAAATTCCAAAATCAGACCTCCCATCAAAAGGAGCCAGAGTATAACTAGATAAAGCAGCCATCACACAAAGTGAAAACCAAACAGAGACAACACAGGAAAGTTTCAGGCTATGTAATGCCAAGGATTTCCCAGTTCTCGGCACTGATTTATTAGTGGAACAGGGGTTCACTTGGCAACCCTTTTATAACAGAAAATAGAGAAGATTCGCAAAGAATATAAGATAAAAGATCACAACGGAAGCAAACATAGGCAATCACACAGAAAGCCTAGAAGAACTACCAACATAGAAAACCCCAAAACCTGCCCGTTTCAAACGAGATCTACCAAGAGATTAGGGTTTCAGCGAAATACCTGAGCGGGTCCCAAAGTATGGGCAAACCCGACTTACCAAAGGAATCGATAAGGCTCACGTCGAGCACAGGCACGACGGGAGGACTGCCAGGGGGCAGAGAAGCGGCTCAGAAACGCAGCAGCGAGTGAATCACCCAAAGAACAACAAAGGAGAAAAACATAGGGTTAGAATATCTTTACAAACCCTAGATCTACACAGGGGTTAACAAAACAGAAAGAACACCCCAAGCTCACAGATTTTCCCACGGGTCAGAAAAAAAGACCACGGTTACAAGAACCGTGGCTCTGATACCACTGTTGGGTGGACACCGTGGTCTGTCATGGCTCAGAAAACCTTGAGTCTGCACCAATTGAACACAAGGATCAGTGGGAGGAATGGGTTTAACACTCACTGAGTCACAAAGACTCAAAACCCTAGATCTCACTAAGAGATCGAGACACCAAGCCCCTTAACCCCAATAACCCTGAGAAACCAACAGATAAGCCCCTCGCTTCGACCCTCATTCACACCCAGAAGCTCAAGAACAAACTCACACAGAGTTAGAGTTTTCAAGGAAGTGATAGAGAGATTTTGAGATGGAGAGAGAGAGAGAGAGAGACTGAATGTTGCTTCTACAGAGCTCCTCCATCGAAGCCCCATATGAAGGGGTAAGTGAGAGGAGCAAGAAGCCCAAACGGGTTTCATAGAGAAGGGGCGAAGAGGGAGGAGAGGAATCGGCAGAGGCGATAGAAAACAAATGAGGAGAGCAATGGGAGACTTCCTCATTTTAGGGCACAAGGGGTATTGGGTTTGGGCTTGGGTAGAATTGGGAATAAATAATAAACAGGCCCAGAACAAATTGGGTCTATATTCCAACAATTTGAGCAATATTTGACGAACATATTGTGGTCAGATTCAGTTAGCGTGTTCATTATACAATATATGTATATATATTTATACACACATACATATTAGTCTCTTTTTGGGTTTTGTAATATATGATTAATGAGATTAATTATTTCTTGTTTTTAATATGGGCTTTTTATTTAAATAGTCTAGTCAACATAAATTATTATTAAAAAGATTATGTTTGTAAATTCTTAGTAAAATAACCCTCATTCCAAAATTATGTAGTTTTGATACTAGAAACATATTATAATTTGTAATCGTTTTTATTTTCAAAACTCATATAAGGCGTTTTGGGATGTGATACACGCGTGGTACATGGTTATTTGGTACAACGGATTTCATTTGATTTATTTTTATTTAATATTTATTTGGGAATTTGATGAAAGATTAGTTGGATAAATATTTGATTTAATTCTTTCTTGTTTTTAATATTAATACCTGTGCTCTCCTTTTAAGTAGTAGTCTTATGTTTAGAGGCTATGATTGGTGCCTATATTCTACCAACTAACTTAACCGCTATTACCTCTTTATATTCTCTCTCCTCTTTTCTCTCTCTAGATGTCTTCATAATTTTATACTCCATTTTGAATGAAGAAATGATGAAAAATGTAAATTAATAAGGGAGATAATGGCAGAAAGGACATACGTGAAGCTAACTGAGGATCAAAATTCCTTACAGAACATCACACCTGGTGAACTTAACCAACCCATTGACATCGATAAGGTACTCTATATTTAATCACTTTTTTTTTAGTTATTGTTAATTATGATCTGATAATATAACAAAAAGTTGATTAAATATGTTCATCCAACCCTAGAATAGAAACTTTTTGGCACTTAACAATGATCTGATGTCATGATTATTTTGTAAAAGTAATTAAGGTTTCATACAATATATATGTTTAATGCGAAGAAGTTGTAATTATAATTACAGCTAAATGCTCGAAAATGTGAACAATGTGGACAAGCTTTGCCAGCATCCTACACACCACCTGCAGATGAAGATTGGGCCACTGGCATTTTTGGTTGTCTTGAAGACACTGATAGTTGTAAGCCTTTTTTAAAAGGGTTAAAAACGTTTTCACATCCCAACTATGTCCGATTTTACATTTTCTGGTAACTTTGAAATGTATCATTGTATTGACTAAATTTTGTAGAAATTTTACAATACCGTAAATTTCACTATTCTGATCACACACTTAATCTACATGTTCTTGTGGTCGGAAATTTGATCTAAATAGTGAAATTTACCCTATAGTGAAAATTTTACAACATTTAGCCAATGCGGTGACACAGACAGTTGGAAGTTTATTCCTTAAGCATAGTTGGGATGAGAAAACGTGTTAAGTACTATATTCCTTAATTTTTCCAACTTTATTAAAACACTAATCACAATTATTTATTTATGTTCATTGCATAATTACAACTTCGATGTTAATTGTAGTAACAAAAAATGTAGCATTACTAAACATTGCAACTTATGTGATGACACTTACTTACATATATAACACTCACAATTTGTGAGCCTGCAGTCTTTCATGGTTACAATTAGTCATGCATCCAATTACACTAGCTATATATGCAGGCTTGATAGGACTGTTTTGCCCCTGCATGCTGTTCGGACGGAATGTTGCTTCGTTTAACGAAGAAATCTCGCCGGAAAGAGCGTGTGTTGGCCATGCGGTGTTGGTTGAAGGTGGCATTGCAGCAGCTGCTTTAACGGCAGCATTTAACGGCGTTATTGATCCGGACACCGTTTGCCTTTTCACCGAGGGCTTGCTCTTCGCTTGGTGGGTCTGCGCCATCTACACCGGCATGGGTCGACAGTTTTTGCAGCGTAAATACCACTTGAAGGTACTTTATACATTTCATTTGAATACTAGTGATTTTAGTATGATCATAATAATGAAATGGACCAATTTTGCACTTTCCCCATATTCTTCTACTCATTATGTTTTTGTGTTGAAACAATATAATCAATTTCTAACATTTTTTTTTTTTCAAAATTTTCTAGATTTCTCCCTGGACACTACTAACAAGATCAAAATGGATCATTATTTCTTTCATGTGGGCTCTAATTATTATTTAAATATTTGCAGGATGCACCATGTGATCCATGTTTGGTGCATTGCTGCCTGCACTGGTGTGCAATGTGCCAAGAACATAGAGAGATGAAGCACCATTTGTCTGAAGGTAACACATCGGATTCAACTGTGGTTGAACCACCACAAGTTCAAGAGATGAATGCTTCTTTTCATGACAAACAAAACGATGTGCCTTCTTCGTCCTCGTCTCCACAAGAAGACGACGACGGATACAACAACCTACAGTTGCAACCTGTCTGAAATTAATACGAGATGAAATACTGATGAATCAGTGTATATTTGATTAAAGATTAAGGATACTTTTAATTTTGGTCATGTATGTAAAGACAATTTTCATTTTCCGATAATCAACTATATGTTTTCCATTCCGGATCCGGTAAATTTCAACATTTTCCAATTAGAGTCGAGTTTTCCAATTTTGGTTCTATATGTTTCAATTTTTTTTCCAATATCATTCCAATTTTGATTGGAATCGTCGATGCTACGTGAGATTTTCCGACGACCATCCAACCAAAATTGGATTGAAATTGGAAAATAATTGAAATATTCAATACTAAAATTGAAAATTTTAACTTAATTTGGAAAAAAAAAAAAAAGGAATATATAGAATGGAAATTTAAAACTGTATAACTGATTGATAAAAAATGAAAACATTTTACATACAAGATCAAAACTAAATTAACTCTTTAAGATTATTAAGGTTTAGTTCAAGAAGGGGAAAAAACACAAAAACTCATGTGAGACTGTGTCACGGATCATTACATGTGAGATGGTCAACCTAGGACCCATACTTCACCACTGACATATAAATTTATAAATATGAGTTTGTTAATGGGTAAAACGCATCCGTCTCATAAAAATTATTCGTGCGATCGTCTTACACAAGTTTTTGTGAAAAAAATAACCCAAGTTTAATTCAAGAAAAATAGAAGGCAAAATTCAATTTATGCATTTCATCGGTGAACGAGATATATAGATTGTATAAATAAAGAATAATCTACGATCGATATTTAAATTACTGGTTTTAAGATTTCCTCTGTTTCTTAATCTCAGTAATGATACTGGTAATCGACAATTTTAACTTGCTACACCAAACTACTAAAAATCATATCCGTTTTTTAAACCAAATTTAGGTTATAATATATTTTTGAGTAAAGTTTTAAACATAAATTTTAGATATTAGAAATTAAGATTTATATTTAATTAAAATATTAAATCCTCTTGTACAGATATTATATAAATCGATAAATTAGTGTTGCACTAACTTACAATTAATTTATTGTTAAATGCTCATTTATCTATGTTGTGATCATAAATTATATTATTGTATTTAAAAAAATTAAAACTATGCACTATTCTCAACAGAAACTAAATATTGTAGTACTTAATAATTCACTTCTACGTAATTTATATTTTGATATTTACCACATATTAATTAATTTTATGATAGTTAACTAGATATGGTGATTATTTTTAAATATCATATCATATAAAATAAAAGTTGGTATATAGAACCTCTTATAAAATACTGTCATTTTTTGAATTTTCAGTAATAGATTTAATAAATAATTTAAATTTGATTAAAACAAAAAAAAAATCTATTTAATTTAAGAGAATAATAAAATCAGGGTCAACCCGTATACCATTACAACCCGAAAACCCACACTTAACAGAGAAAAAACACAAATTGAAAAAAAAAAAAAAAAGACAAGACAGAAATTGAAAACGCGATAGTGAAGAAGGTCCGTAAAGATGTCAGAAATCTCCGGCGAATCATCAGGGGAAACGCCGACCGGGAATCCAGCAGGGAAGAATATTCCGAAATCACTGGGATTATACGATGGGAATATTCCGTTGACGGAGTACGCGGTGCAGCAAGCACAGATTGCACAGAAGACCATCGAAAGCACTGTAGACCAAGCAATCGAAGTCACCAGATCGCGAGTTGATCGCATTCGCACCACCTCTTCGGCGCACTTCAATCAGACCATTGTAATACTCTCGATTTTCCTGTGTTCTTTTGCCTTATTGCACTCGTTGCCGCTATAAAAAGAGATTTGATTGAAGTTTAGGTTTTATTGAAACCAAATGCGATCCATCTGTTGTTTGCTGATGAAATTTTGGAAAATGGATAAGAAAGGGATTTAAGATTGTAGTTGGTGTGAAATATTGAAGCCACACATTTATTTATGCATATGAGTTGATAGATTTGTGCATTGTTTATTTGTTCAGAAGTTCTATATGCTGTAGCTCTTTAATTTCTGTTTAAATGTAAATTTACCATTACTTAAATCTTACAGAAGACAATGAGATTAAGCATTTTTCTTTGTTCGTTGAATAACTGTAGAAATTCTTCACACAAATGGCTTAAATGGCTTAACTATTAATAGGATAGGCTTTAATTCTTCGTGTACATAAAACAGATTGCATGCTACATTTTTATGGAAATGCACTTTGAAAGCTTTTTTTTTGGTTTATGCAAAGAGTTTACAGCTCTCAGATTCTGAGGGGAAACTGGGAAATATTTTCTAGTATTTTGGTATTTAACTTTAAACATACTTCAAGGTTTTCTGATGGTACTGAATGCACACAGCTCCTTATCCGTGACACATTTATGATGTTGGTTTCTGATTGCTTCATTGCATCTTGATTGGTCTATTTAGGTTTATGATTTGAGAGCAACTTGTTGCAGGATTCTTTGCAAGACTTGAAGTCTGAATACAGCACATATGAGAATTTTGTTTTGGGGAAGATTAAAGGTCTGTTTGATGTCACTTACTCATGTTGCATAAGTACATTCATCCAGATCATATCCATAAGTTTTGCAACTCAATTCTTGATTTTTTTCCCTAATTAATTAATGCTCTGCAGAGGGTGTTCTTCTTGCCTCTTCACGTCCTTTGGTTACAGCAGGAGCTGTTCTTGGTGTGGGATTTCTAGGTTTAAAAAGTATGTTCATTGCATGAATATAAGCTTCTATTGAAAACAATGGCTTATGATCATTCACTTGGCCTCAACGTTTTTGATTTGGATATATTCTTAAATTATCTGCAGGAACTAGACAATTCTTAACCTCCAAGACCAGGAGACTCTTTTTAAGTGAGGAGGTATGTTGATGGTCATAATGTTTTACTGTTCTACATAAATGAAGTTTTCTGGGTATAAATGCAGATGCAGAACTTACACAGTTGAAAATACAGAATATGTCATTATAAGGTTAACTGTTTGAGTTCACGGAATGGTTTAATAGATCAGTATATTGAGAATCTTGATCTTGGTTATTAGAAGTTTTTGGCAAGAAAATAGATTATAATTCGTGTTGCTTTATCTAGGCATTGCTTTCTAGAGCTGATGCAAGAGTAAAGGAGTTGCGTCAATCAATTGATCTTTTGAAGGGCGAAAGTCAAAAGTTAGAGGTAATCTTTGCAGGGATTTTGCCTTTCATGTTGCATTCCTCACCACCCATATTGCATTGAAAAGCTTACTCCCCACTTCCCTGCTCTTCTCCATTTAGTTCATCCTAAAATGAAAGTATACTAAAAGGTGAGATCTAAGGAAGGAATAGTTATGACATACCTGTTATGATAAAAGAAAATTGTTTTTAAAATCTGTTTTCTGGCTCAAGTTTCTACATTTGCACTTATTCAATTTAATCTTCATGAAAGATGTTTTTAGAAAGGTGTTGTGGGCTTCTATTTACAAAGTTACTATGGTAAAACAATAAATGAGAGCAATATCCTCTTCCACTCTCCTGTCTTTTCTTGTTCTTTTTCATTTAATGTTGTTCTTTCTCAGTGAGCATTATATCTCGTGGAGGTTGAATAATACTTAGCTATCGTTGAACTGTGATCAATGCTCAACAATGTTATGTTAATCTCACTTGGTGACATGATACCTGCTTTTGATGACAGAAAAGGGCGTTGCAAGCTGAAGAGGACTTGGTACGAGGGAGAACAAAACTCAGGTTCATATTATTATTATTTTACAGTAGTTCTTACTTATTTTCGAGATTAAGTTTCATGCTCAAATCTTGTATATTGTCGATACAGGCAAGCAGGAAAACAAATACAAGGTGTCATCAACTCTGCTTACAAGATTGAAAGGCAAGCAAGAGGTATGCAGGCTACTTCTCTCTCATCCCTACTCATGTCTCTCTGTGTGCAAACAAACATGAATAAATCTACTCTTCATCAGTCAGCACATGTCATACTTAAGTTGATTGATTAAAATATCTCCAGGTTTGAAGGATGCTCTAAGAGATCTACCAAGTCGAGATGCATCTATATTTCAATCACAAGTAGGTCCATTTTCCTAATGAATTGGTTACCTACACCTCATGAACATCTCTCTAATAGTGAGTTCTCTGTATCCAGGTTACGAACCTTGCTAAAGAAGCGAAGAAAGAAAGGAATGCTCTGTCCAAGGAAGTTACAAAGATAAGCAATTATGGGATCTCAGTCTGAAATTCCATCAATTTTTCATTTCCTTCTATGGATATTCAGCCCATGTTATCAGTTTTTGAATTTCTTCATGGAAGCGTTGACATGGTGAGTATTTCGATGTCAAATAAAAACTAATTCCCTAGCTAGCTCAGAAAAAATTCTTGTCAAAAATTTTACCGTTAAATACGATTATGACACATGTATTTCACATAGCTTGTAGAAGATTGCTTTATGATCTTCAGATTTTATGTGGTTGGATTAAATAACCTCAACTTACAGCTTTATTTATTGCAATATTTAAATTTTTCTAGAATATGATTTACAGTTCTTTGTTTTTTTTTTTTTCTTCAAGAAATACAGTCAAAATTCACATTAAACTCACTAAATATTTTGTTTTCTTAAATATGATTTATAGTTTTTTGTTTTGTTGTGTTATTAAATGAGTCCATATGATTGTAAAATACAGATCATGCGTGAAGGTTGTATACACAAGTGCTGTAAAATCAATTTTCAACGAATGAGAAATGAGACGGGTCAATCTATACCTCATAGTTTATATATAAATTCGTGAAAATGAATTTCATTAATGAATAAAAAGGATCGGTCTTGACGCAAGGTTTTATAATAAGAAATACATAGGCAAAATTGTTGCCATAGAATGACTTGTTCATGTGCAATGGAAGAAGCAATTGTAAATAAAAGTCACAAATTCTTTTACTATTTCAAATAATGATTAAAATACAATTTAAAGACAGGATCAACATTTACAAATCCATTCATGTACATAAGAAAATAACATCAAATTAAAGATTTAGTAAATTTGAAGTTAACTTATAAATTTATAATCAATGGTTTTTTAGAGGGCAACTTATAATGAATGGTCTAGAACTTGCTATCACCATAAAATTCATGTTCAGTATTCACGTGAAATAAAGAACTGATACATTTAAACTTCACTCAACCATTAGTCCAATTCCCATTCTACAAAAATGTAAAACTTAAAAACACAACAAAAGATAAAAACAAAAACCAAAACAAAAGGAAGAATTAAGGAAAAATAATAAAACAGCTACTGCCTACTAGGGTACCAAACAATTAATCCTGCCCATCCTGTTCATCTTTAACAAGCCTGATCATGTCGTCGATCCGAAGAATTGTAATCGCAGCTTCAGTAGCAAACTGATAAAAAGCAAAGACAGAAAATTTTGAATTAGTACTTATAACAACTGCTAAGATGTCAACCAATTTTTAGGTCTCAAGCTCTAACCTGAATTATCTTCACTTTGCTCATAGCAGGCTCGATTACTCCTGCTTCCAAGTTGTTACGAACGCTACCCTTTACCAAGTCCAGACCCATGCTGCAGTAGTAAAAAAAACAAGTCAGGCAGCATCTTTATACAATAAACTGTCGTCTGTCAATGTAGAATGAGAAAAACAATTCCATTAATGTGCAGAGGGGTGATGAAACTCAAAAACCTATTTAGGGTAAATGTAATTAATCCCAACATTCTACGGTTAGAAACTTCTAATTCGTAAATAAATTGCATGTTCAGGAAACTTGATACCAAAACCATGTGTAATACTCAAATCATCCAAAGTGGTGTCACACAATTTCTAGTTTCATCAATTCTTTTGAAATTGTTGATTCAGTTGACTTGACTATTGGATGCAACTTGCTATTCAAACAATTATTTGGTTCCTTTGGGGACAGCCTAGTTGCATTCTATCAAGGAATTTTCACTTGATGCACCAAGTAAGAAAATTTATGATAATTCCCTCCGCACACCATATCTAAATAATTGGTAGTTATGCATCAATTTATATTCGCTTGTGTTTCAAGAGGAAATGGGATAGAGGATGAAATCATATAGTGAATGTACTTGCAATTAAAGCAGGTCTCTCCTGCCTAACGCACTGACTCGAGTTTCCTAATCCCATATGCTATTAATTGTTATTGCTCAACATTATTTGTTCCAACTATGATGGAGGATCTCAAAGATAGATAGGCTTCGCGTTCCATGTTAATCGTTGCCTACTAGGATATCAATTATAGGAAGGACAAACAAGATCATTTGGGAAGTTAAGGAATTTAACCATGGGTGCTAGATCAATAACTCTATTGATTGTCTTAAAGATCATTTATTATTCATGTAAAGTAGCATCAAAAGAGAATAGTAATTTCATGGTAGTAAAATTGGGCATGTACCTTGACAAATGCTTCTTATCTGCCTTGGTTTGTGCAGTGTGGTGGTAAGCTCGTAGTTTAGCAACCAACTCAGTAGCATCTTTAGCAGCATTGACAGCAAGCACCTAGAAAAAATCATTCAAACATGCATTTCGTATGCGAAAGATACAACAAGGTCAATAAATAATTTGGACTCATTTTTCTCTGAAGGACCTTAGGTATGATTAATAATGATTCAGCGAACTCGGCAATAGCCAGTTGCTCCCTGGACCCCAAAGTTGTAGCCAAATTCTCCAAATACACAGAAAGTGCTGCCTCAACTGCACCTCCACCAGCAACAACCTAGATTTCACCATAATTCAAGAAGATAATTAATTTATCGAGACTAAATATTTGCATTTTCATGACCAGCATACTGGCACATGCTACAGACTACAGTCATGAGCGATTGATTATATAACTTCCTTCCACATTTCATACACCCTTTCCAAATAACATCAGGTCAATTCAATATATCAATAAATAGCAATGTTATATAGAAATACGGGCACATAATAGGCTAAAATAGTGGATATTTGCTAGAAATAGCATTTACAATCCTCTAACAAAAACTAGAAACAAGCATGATAGGTTTTAGATTAAGAAAAATAATCAAAAAAGAGCAGGTACTTACAGTATTAGATTCTAGAGTCCTTTTAACAATGCATAGAGCATCGTGCAAAGCCCTGTCCATTTCATCAAGCATGTAATCATTGGCACCCCTAAGTATTAATGAAACCTGAAGAAAATGTGTATTAATTCATTCATATACTCATGTGAAGAAGTTAAAAATGAAACTTAAAGTACATTTGCATCTTTGAGGCCGGAGAATTGACTAAAACAAACAAGCAAGTATCTGAAGCACTACTTCAACAGGCAACAAGACATATCACCAACATTAAAAGGTTCCAGACTCATACCCCACTTATGGTTTTGGTTCCTTTGATCATAATCACATCGTCATCAGCTATACGCTCCTCAACCACTTCATCAGCATATCCTAGTTGAGATGAATCAAATGTTTCCTCCCCTTCCATATCTGCAAAAGTTGAAACCTGCGGAGAGACAATGATTATGAGCAGAAAGGTAACCCCTCAAGGACTAATCAAGCTATATACAACAGTACATGATACTGTTTTCACCCTTTCCTAGGCTTCAATCCACTATAAACTGGAGGTAAAGTTTTTTCAGTTCAGCTTTTCCCTTTCTTGTCCAGTAAAAACAGTTCACCTTACAGGTCAAATGCATACTATTCCATTCACAAGGTAAATAGGAAGATCCAAATGTTTTATCAATTACAAACTTCAATATGCTTACAAGCAAAAATGCTAGTGTACGAATGGCTAAACCATGGAGGCTTTTATATTATCTTTCAATTTAAAAGGAAGCAAGACACAATTGTTAATTGCTGCTTTCCAGTTAACATTATATTGTAGCAAGATGTTACCATTACTCAAGTCCTTCAAAAACCATGACATTTTTTGTAAATCGTAATTGTAATAAATATAACAAACCGAAAATTTAAAGCATGATAAAACAAAGAACATATAGCAGGCAGACAATATGAGAATGAGAAACAATTTACCGCACTTGCACCAGTTGCCTTGGCAACATGGCGCAGGTCTTCCTTGCGGACACGTCTGACAGCTATTGCACCAGCCTCCACAAAGTACTGTCACAATATTACACAAAATTCAATGGCAAAACCAGTAACAGAACACAGAGAACATACAGAAATTCAGAATTTAGATAAAGGGATTGCAGTGAGGAAAAAGAATCCAATGCCTAAAGATTACTTAATTAGCATAATGCCACGTGCTGCCAATACCCCCACCCACCCACCCCCACGTAAGCTTTTTGTAAGATTTCCTTATTTGCATATTAATATTGCAATTAAAACACAAAATCAATGGAAATACTAGCATTAACCGGATTGGAGGTGGAAGAAGAAAGCTTGGATGCACTGATCACTTATCTTCAATACTAGATCATGCTACTTAGCTAATTACTTTAAAGCATCACAACACTATACATCATTGTAGCGAGCCTTACAAATGTGGCATGGAGCTAAAGTTGTATAAAAAGCTTACCTTGAGGGCCATGTCATCAATTCCTTTTGTGGTTAAAATTACATTTGCTCCTGCCTTCAGGATCTTCTCAATACGTTCTTTTGTCATGTCAGCTTCTCTGCAAGACCAGTTTAATCAATCATTATATATTACATGTTAAAATTCCAGGGAACACTGCATTTTCAAAATTGCAATGTGGCCGCCTTTAAATGCATATGCACAAGCAATAAAAGAAGATTACAAAGAAGATCAGACCAAAATACAGGGATCTAGGAAATTAACATAATCATTTAGTTAGACATTAAAAATAGATTATAATTCACCTCATACAAATACAAAAGCTTACTAGAAGAAAATTGCACATCCAACAAACATGTCCAATAATAAGGACATGAAAAGATGCTGAATAAAATTCATCACAATCAACTGTCTCATTCTATGACACAACAGTTTCAAAAGATGATTAGAAGCAATCACCTCTGACGAATCTTTTCCAACTCTCTGGGATCAGTGACCAAAACTTGAACACCCATTTGCATCTTTGTCTTTTGAAGATTAAAATCAAGACAAGCAATTCTGGCTGGGGCAACCCTCAAGGGCATCCCCTGTGCAGCACGGCCAGTGTTGAGTGCATATCCTTTAAGTAAATAGCTATCTCTGGCACTTTTACCATGGGCTTTAAGTATATTGATTCCCTGAACAACAAAGAGATAATTTGAGCTATATTATTCGAGATCAAAGGTCAAATGGATGATGTAAACATCATTCACATATGCAGGGAACTTCTTTTCATATCCACTCATCAACTGAGTTAACTTACTGTCTTTGTGGGTCCAGAATTTGACTAAGAAAAGTGAAAGAAAAGCAGCAATCCATTATAATTCTAGTTTCATCGCAATTACATAAGGACCTAGACAATGTCAACAGTCAACTAAATATACACTCTTTCAATTAAACACATTAATCAATGATTCTGTGAATATGTATTTATATTTTTATAGAAGCAACAAAGCCAGATCAAAAAAAATTGTTTGCTGTTTTGAAGTTCTTTAGCTATGGGTGGTTCTATATGTGTGTCTGTTTGTATAATGCGCGCACACACAAATAGTCAACTACATACCTTTTGTTCTGTATCATTCTGGATAAGGCTCAAGAATCACTAGAAAAGAGCAATGTCGAAAACAGTAACAAGGAAATGCATAACTGTTTTACTGTGCACTACCAACCTTGATTGGATATTTGACTTCACCTCTTGCATTCGTCATCTTAACTGCTTGTACAGCTTCCACAACCTAAAAATGAAATCAATGTGTATTAAGTTATAAATAATGAGATTAGAAGATAAAAAAAATTCATCTTAGAATGCACAATACTTAATCATGCTGCTTAAGGGGGAAGGAGGCAGAAGTTTCATGTCATGCACTGGAAAAGAACCCCAGCCAAGAACTTAGGAAGTTCAAAAATAAATGAGGAAAACTGAATGCAACTTCAACAGCTATTCCTAACATCAACTTACCAGATTTGCAAAGAAGTCGCTATCACCACCTATCAACTTTGAGGACATGCTGGTCTTAGCAGAGTTTACAAGAGAATCTTTGCCAAGCTTTTCTACCTAACATACATATAGATATGTTAATCCAAAAGAAGTACGTATCAAATCTTATTAAATGAAAGGCAGCATATAACATGTTAGCAACATAAGAGCAGCACAAAAGTATCCAGACCATAGTTCATAACCTAGATTTATGAGTATCTCATCCATAACTTTTCTGACTAGCCTTCCAGTTTACAAACATTGCCTTGAAGTTTTGAAGGGAATAGAAACGAATAAAATTTCAGAGGCAAGAAAAAATAAAGATCTAAGAGACATAATTAAGGATGTGCCACTCTTCCATATATAAGATCCATTCCTATATAACTTCACACTTCAAAAGGATTTGAAATTATGGGTATGTTGATATGAAATTAATAAGAAGGATCAACCTGTCAGTTTTTTGGACATATTAGGACCTTCTATTAAGTTCACTGTGTTTGATACCATACAAAACTTGAACATTTCAAAATTCTGAAGGATTCAGTGCCAGAAGAGTATACCTTTACAGCCAGTTTCTCATCAACATATTTACATGCTTCCCTCATTGCAAGCTGCCAAAAATATACATGATATTAAACATTGCATGAGCATGCAACAGATTGAACCATAAAGCAATGTAAAGATAAAGACTCCAGTGGACAAAGAAAGAATAAACATTACTCTGTATCCACTGATTATTGATGTTGGATGTATTTTATTTCTCACCAAATCATTAGCTCTCTGTAGAAAAAATACATATATATAAAAATTAGTACTCACTACTCAACATTCTTACATCCAAGATCTCAAAATCAGAGCACTTAAAGTGAAGACAAAGGCTCTTCCAATCTTGCAGCCAGGATAGTTATGTTACCTTAAGCAACTCTGCAGCTATGATGACCACAGAAGTTGTCCCATCTCCAACTTCTCGATCTTGCAGTTCTGCCAACTCGACGAGGACCTGTATTATCGAAAGATTAATGTAATACAACTACACTCTAAATTGTTTAAGTCTTCAACTTGAGCCAAAAACTGATCCCTTCACCTTTGCAGCTGGATGCTCCACTTCCAGCATCTTCAGTATTGTCGCACCATCATTAGTGATTGTCACATCACCAATATCATCCACAAGCATCTGGAAAGTATAAAACGGGATATTGAGAATGCACATTTGTAGCTACATAATTTTATATAGCAAGTTGTTGCGTAAATATATTAGCTACCTGCTACCACTACTATCATGTGAAGAAAACACACATTTTGGCACGTGAACTTGTATCGCTTACCAGTTTAGACAAAAAATGGCAACTTTCCCAAAAAGGACGATACTAAGCATCACTTCACAGACCCCAGAGGATAGCAAACATCTCTATACCGGAAAGGGTCTACCTTAGTTATGTTCAGTCATTCTCAAGATTTTACATGTTTACATCCACTGAAAAACCAGCAAGAATAATTGCTTACCAACGTAGAACTGGATCCGTAGCTCAATTATTTATAATTTATGTTCATATAAAATGATAGGTAATGCATCTTTTCATTCCACAAGCATACCCTAACCATGAATACAGTTGATCTTCAATAGAAACAACAAACTCAAGCACCTAATCGACATAAAGTTAAGCAGAAATCACCTTATCGAGGCCAACAGGACCAAGCGAAGACTTGACGATGTTCGCAACAGCCTGACATGCCATCACTACAAATTTTTCCAATGAAAAAGGGATCAAAATGAAATGATTTCACACACAAATAGAAGAACCATCCTCACATACATACTTACAAACACACACATAATCGCATATTTATACATATAGCCAATTGTTTACCGTTTTGAGCGCGAACATCCTGTCCAGATTGCCGGTCGCCTGCAATGTCAGGAGTGTGTGAACCAAACGCCATTTCAGTCTATTCAAACAAAATGAACCTAGATTGGATCGGCGGCTCGGTGGGACAACTTTTAACAATTGAACCAACAGAAAGTAAGCTACGAAGTTGAACTTCCGAAACCGCGGCTCGGCTAGGCTAATCTCTCTCTCTCTCTCCTCTCCTCTCTCTCTCTCTCTCTACTTTCCACGGAGAGTTCAGGAGAAACCTCAGTGTGTTTGGAGGGTTTGAGCGAACTTTTTTTGAAACGATGTACTGATACTATAATATCGGGCTGGGTTTGGATGGGCTATTTGAATGAGCCCAGTTTAATGGGCCTACATGGAAGCCCATATACATCACAATGGAGAATTCTGTATTGGGCCAATTTAGGCTCAGTGCTATATCAGTATATACTCCCTCCGTCCCGGCTAACTTTACCTAAGTTGGCTGGCACGGATTCTAAGAAAAACTGTTGACTTTGATGTGATGTATTATTTTAATATTTTTGAGTGGCAGTTTTGTAATTAATGTGTGTTTTTTGAGTGCAAAGTAAGTAAAATGAAAGAAATGGAGGGGTAAGGGAGTAAATTTTTCTTTACCATTTTTGGGTTGGGAAAATAAGATGGGACAAATAAAAATGGAAAGTATGCAAAATAGAGCGGGACGGAGGTAGTATTATTTTTCTATCACCAAACATAGTTTTGTGTCTTTTTCGATTGAGGCCCCAAAAGATAATTTATCTATCAATATGAGTTATTAAAAATAAATCTTATCAATTCAGGTTTGAAAGATTGAAAACTATCAATTTAAGATATCAGAATGACATGTCGGCGTTATCTTTTTTCTCTCTCAACTATGTGGCTCCAAATCATCATACCACGTAGATATAAAATACTCCCTCCGTCCCACTATTTTCAGTCTACTTGTCATTTTCGTTTGTCCCAGTTAAATCTGTCAGCCCCAAAATGGCAAAGAAAATATTACTCTCTTACCCCTCCATTTCTTTCATTTTACAACTTTTGCACTCAAAAAGTTGGTTTAAATTACAAAATTGTCACTCAAAAATATTAAAATAACACAGTCAATCAAAGTCAACAGTTTTTTCTTAACA
The DNA here is from genome assembly GCA_005771605.1 of Scutellaria baicalensis. NCBI lineage: Eukaryota > Viridiplantae > Streptophyta > Magnoliopsida > Lamiales > Lamiaceae > Scutellaria > Scutellaria baicalensis. Next base: position 49,753,954 of record CM016722.1, read on the forward strand.
TCCGTGCCGGTCAAAGTAGGCTGAAAATAGTAGGATGGAGGTAGTAATAATAATAAAAAAATTCATTTCTTTTATTAATTATAATATTCGATAAAATATCTTATTAGATACAAAATTGATTGGTTTTTATATACTTTCAATATATATTTCAATCTAATTATTATTATATATATGACAAAAACTTATATACCCCTGATAGGGGCACGAATCTAGGTGTTATGTACATGCTCTTCAGATGTTATATATATAGTATATAGGTGTTATGTTTCTTGGTGTATAAATATACTCTACAGGTACCATATGTATATAAGAGTATACATGTGATACCTGAAGAGTATACACATGATACCTGTAGAGTATATATTTAACATCATATGATGATTAATTTGGGGGTATCCATGCTCCGGGGGCACCATGCCCTTGGGGCACACAAGTGTCACTCTATATATATTTAAATAATATCAATCAACAAAAAATATTTTAACGCAAAAAAAATTCGATTTATATTTTTAACAAAAATAATTATTGTCAAGTTATTGATATTAATAAAATACAATATTCCAAAATATTGATATTATTAAACTGTCCATATATATTATTGTGCATTAATCAATAACGAAAAAATAATAGTAATTAGATTGAAATGTGTACTGAAAGTATTTAAAAACTAATCAATTTTGTATTTAATTAGATATTATATTGAAAATAATGATTAATAAAAGGAATGAATTGTTGTTTTCTTATTTTTTTATCTCGTGGGATATGATATCCAGGTAAGAATGATGATTTGGAGCCACAGAGAGGAAAAAAAAAAAAGATAACCAGGTTATGTTAGCGGCGTGTCATTCCGATATCTTAAATTGATATTTATCAATCTTTCAAACCTTGAATTCATAAGATTTAAGATTTATCTTTCATAACCTGAACTCATAGATAAGATATCTGTCAGGTCCTGAATGGATAATATCTCCCTTTTATTATAAATTGTAAGTTTTGAAATTTATAGGTAATTGTAACAATGTCATTTGAAGTTTATGAAATTTTTATGCTTCAATGAATTAAATTTTGTCTCTTGAATTTGACGAGCATGTCATTTAGGAATAACAATGGATGCTTTCAACAATGGTATTGACAGCATCATCTTCATATAAAAATATTATACTTATGAGCTGAACTCATGTGAGACTGTCTCATGTGTGACGACACTCGCGCACGGTTATGTCCTGAGACACAGTTGACCGTGCGCGAAAACACATACTTATAGCTCTAAAAGACATACCTATAGATTGCTCTTAGTGCCCACAGATTGCTTTTAGTTTTCGAGCAAGGACACGGTAAATCACATACTTATCTCGATCGAGACCGTGCCCACAGATTGCTCTTAGTGCCCATAGATTGCTCTTAGTTTTCGAGCGAGGACACGGTAAATCACATGCTTATCTTGATCGAGACCGTGCCCACAGATTGCTCTTAGTGCCCACAGATTGCTCTTAGTTTTCGAGCGAGGCACGGTCGTGGGCGATGAAAAAAATTCACATACTTATAGTGAAAAATCACATACTTATTGTTGAAAAAAACATACTTATACACTACCAGTCGCACACGATCGTGTCCTGAGACACGGTCGACCATGCGCGAGTGTCGTCGCATGTGCAAGTATTTGTGATACTTCATATCATCTCCACTATCATTCTCGTTTTGAAAATTTGGTATAGGATGGGAGTTCCACGATCAGAGAATGAATTCTTGGGATTTAGGTTTTCCAAATTTATTTCTTTAGAAGTTAAAATTCATCATGTTTTAGAATATTCACAAGAAATAAATCTTAGGTTGGAAACTGAAAAATTCTACGGTTTAAGAGAATCAAAATAAAATTATGTCTAGAAATAGTAACACGTCATAAAGTTGATTGGCGAGGATTTATATACCCTCATGGTAGGATGGAATAAGCAATTAATGAACGCCATATATCATGGCAATGTTGTTTTGTGTAAGAATATAGTTTTTTGTTTTGTTTTTCTTCAAGAAATACAGCCATGTGTGTTATTAAATATAATTCTATATTAATGAATACTTAAACACACATTTAATGTCATATGCATAAAGGTTATATACATAAGTGTACTGCACAATATAATGTGAACGAATAAGAGACATGGTAGAATTGTAGCCATAGAATGACTTAATCGACATGAGCAATGGTAGTAGCAATAGTAAATAAAATCACAAATTCTTTTACTATTTCAAATTTATGATAAAAATACAATTTTAAAGATATTCATATGATCAATATTTATTCATGCACATTCAAAAATAGCATCAAATACTAGATTTAGTATATTTGTGTTTTAAAGATATTCATATGATCAATATTTACAAATCACTCATGCACATACAAAAATAGCATCAAATACTAGATTTAGTATATTTGAAGCTAACTCATAATCAATGGTTTAGAACTTTGTATTACCATTAAGTTCATGTTCAGTATTCATGTGTAATAAATAACTGACATTTAACCTTCACTCAACCATTAGTCCAATTCCCATTCTACAAAAATGTAAAACTTAAAAAACACAACAAAAGATAAAAACAAAGACCAAAACAAAACAAAAGGATCAAGGAAAATAATAAAACAGCTATAAATTAATAGGGTACCACCAAACATTTAATCCTGCCCATCCTGTTCATCTTTAACAAGCCTGATCATGTCGTCGATCCGAAGAATCGTAATCGCAGCTTCAGTAGCAAACTGATAAAAAGCAAAGAGAGAAAATTTGAATTAGTACTTATAACTAGTGCTGAGATGTCAATCAAACTCGGGGTCTCAAGCTTTAACCTGAATTATCTTCACTTTGCTCATAGCAGGCTCGATTACTCCTGCTTCCAAGTTGTTACGAACATTACCCTTGACCAAGTCTAGACCCATGCTGTAGTTAAAAAAAAAGAAGTCAGGCAGCATCATTATACTATAAACTGTCTGTCATTGAAGAACGAGAAACAAATCCATTATTGTGCTGTGATTGACGAAACTCGTAAACCTAGGGTAATCGGTAATTAATCCCAACATTCTACTGTTTAAAACTTCTTAATGTTAAAAATATATCACGTGATGAGGAAACTTGATACTAAAAGTATGTGTAATAGTCAAATCGTCCAAAGTTGTGTGACAACTTCTAGTTTTGTCAATTCTTTTGAAATTGTTGATTCAGTTGTGACTTGGCTATTGGGTGCAGCTTGTGTTATTCAAACCATTAATTTGGTTCATTTGGGGACAGCCTAGTTGTGCTCTATCAAAAGAAAATTTTCACTTGATGCACCAAGTAGGAAAATTTATGATAATTCCCTGTGCACATCATATCTAAATAGTTGATAGTTATGCAACAATTTATATTCCGCTTGTTGTTCGAGAGGAAATGGCATAGAGGATGAAAGCATACAGTTATTGTGCTTACAATTAAAGCAGGTCTCTCCTGCCTAACACACCGACTAAAGTTTCATATTCCCGTATGCTATTACTTACATTGCTTGCCTGTATTTGTTCCAACTATGATAAAGGATCTCAGAGATAGATTGGCTTCACATTCCATGTAAATCGTTGCCTACTAGGATATCAATTATAGGAAGGGCAAACAAGATCATTTGGGAAGTTAAGAGATTTAACCATGGGTGATAGATCATCAACTCTATAGATTGTCATGAAGATCATTTATTATTCATGTATCAAAACAAAATAGTAATTCCATCGTAGTAAAATTGGACATGTACCTTGACAAATGCTTCTTATCTGCCTTGGTTTGTGCAGTGTGGTGGTAAGCTCGTAGTTTAGCAACCAACTCAGTAGCATCTTTAGCAGCATTGACAGCAAGCACCTAGAAATAAACATTCAAACATGCATTTCAGATGCGAAAGAGACAACAAGGTCAATAAATAATTTGGACTCATTTTTCTCTGAAGGACCTTAGGTATGATTAATAATGATTCAGCAAACTCGGCAATAGCCAGTTGCTCCCTGGACCCCAAAGTTGTAGCCAAATTCTCCAGATAAACAGAAAGTGCCGCCTCAACTGCACCTCCACCAGCAACAACCTAGATTTCACCATAATTCAAGAAGATAATTAATTTATCGATACTAAATATTTGCATTTTCATGACCAGCATACTGGCACATGCTACAGACCAGAGTCATTAGCGATTGAGAATATAACTTCAACATTTCAAGATATTCAGTTTACTTACCATACATCCTTTCCAAATACTCAAGTCAATTCAATATATCAATAAAATAGTAATGTTATATAGTAATACGTACACGTTAATAGGCTAAAAACAGTGGAAATTTAATTGACATAGCATTTATAATGCTCTAAAAAAAAACAAGAAACAAGCATTATAGGTTTTGTAAGGGAAAATAATCAAAAAGAGCAGGCACTTACAGTATTAGATTCTAGAGTCCTTTTGACAATGCATAGAGCATCGTGCAAAGCCCTGTCCATTTCATCAAGCATGTAATCATTGGCACCTCTAAGTATTAATGAAACCTGAAGAAAACACGTGTTAATTCAATTCATATACGCATGTGAAGAAGTTAAAATGAAGCTTATAGCACATTTGCATTTGAGGCCAGAGCATTGACTTGAACAAACAAGAAAGTACTGAAACAATATTTCCACAGGCAACAAGAAATATCACTAACATTACAGGGTCCAGACTCATACCCCACTTATGGTTTTGGTTCCTTTAATCATAATCACATCATCATCAGCTATACGTTCCTCAACTACTTCATCAGCATATCCTAGTTGAGATGAATCAAATGTTTCCTCCCCTTCCATATCTGCAAAAGTTGAAACCTGTGGAGAAACAGTGATTATGAGCAGAAAGGTAACCCCTCAAGGACTAATCAAGCAATATACAACAATACATGATACTGTTTTCACCCTTTCCTAGGTTTCAATCCATTATAAAAGATGTAAAAGTTCTTTCAGTTCAGCTTTTCCCTTGCTTGTCCAGTTAAAACAGTTCATCTTTCAGGTCAAATGCATACTATTTCATTCACAAGGTGAATAGGAAAATCCAAATGTTTTATCAATTACGAACTTCAATATGCTTACAAGCGAAAATGCTAGCGTATGAATGACTAAACCATGGAGGCTTTTGTATTATCTTCCAATTTAAAAGGACGCGAGACACAATTGTTAATTGCTGCTTTCTAGTTAAACATTATATTGTAGCAAGAATTTACTATTACTTAAGTCATTCAAAAAGCTATGACATTTGTTGTAAATTGTAATACATACAACAAACGGAAAATTTAAAGCATGATAAAACAAATAACATATAGCAGGCAGACAATAGAAGATGAGAAACAATTTACCGCACTTGCACCAGTTGCCTTGGCAACATGGCGCAGGTCTTCCTTGCGGACACGTCTGACAGCTATTGCACCAGCCTCCACAAAGTACTGTCACAATATTACACAAAATTCAATGGCAAAACCAGTCACAGAAGACAGAGAATATACAGAAATTTTGAGTTTAGATAAAGGGATTGCAGTAAGGAAAAAGAAGCCAATGCCTACAGGTAACTTAATTAGCATAATGCTACCACATTTTACACATAAGCTTTTTGCAAGGTTGCCTTATTTGCATATTAATATTGCAATTAAAACACAAAATCAATGGAAATACTAGCATTAACAGCATTGGAGGTGGAATAAGAAAGCTTAAATGCACTGATCACTTATCTTCAATACTAGTTCATGCTACTTAGCTAATTACCCTAAAGCACCACAACATTGTACATCATTGTAGCGAGCCCTACACATGTGGCATTATTATTAAGCCAACCATTTGAGATTAATTAAGCAAATGACATGGATTAATGAAGTTTGATGGAGCTAAAGTTGTATAAAAAGCTTACCTTGAGGGCCATGTCATCAATTCCTTTTGTGGTTAAAATTACATTGGCTCCTGCCTTCAGAATCTTCTCAATACGTTCTTTTGTCATGTCAGCTTCTCTGCAACACCAGTTTAATCAATCATTATATATTACATGTTAAATTCCAGGGAACACTGCATTTTCAAAATTGCAACGTGGCCACCTTTAAATGCATATGCACAAGCAATAAAAGAAGATTACAAACAAGATCAGATCAAAATACAGAGATCTAGGAAATTAACATAATCATTTAGTTAAACATTACATAGATTATAATTCACCTGATACAAATAGAAAAGCTTACTAGAAGAAAATTGCACATCCAACAAAACATGACCAATAATAAGGACACGAAAAGATGCTTAATAAAATCCATCACAATCAACTGTCTCATTCTATGACACAACAGTTTACATAAGATGATTAGAAGCATTCACCTCTGACGAATCTTTTCCAACTCTCTGGGGTCAGTGACCAAAACTTGAACACCCATTTGCATCTTCGTCTTTTGAAGATTAAAATCAAGACAAGCAATTCTGGCTGGGGCAACCCTCAAGGGCATCCCCTGTGCAGCGCGGCCAGTGTTGAGTGCATATCCTTTAAGTAAATAGCTATCTCTGGCACTTTTACCGTGGGCTTTAAGTATATTGATTCCCTGAACACCAAAGAGATCATTTGAGCTATATTCTTTGAGATCGAAGGTCAAAAGGATGATGTAAGGCAAACATCATTCACTTATGCAGGGAACTTTGTTTCATATCCACTCATCAAATCTGAGTTTATATAGTCTTTGGAGGAGTGAATCCATTAATTCTAGTTTCATTACGTTTCCATTAGGACCTGGAAAATGTCACCGGTCAACTAAATATACACACTTTCAATTAAACACATTAATCAATAGTTTTTTCTTACTCAACCAAAGATAGGAAATCCACATATTTCTTAAGCTATGGGTTCTTTATTTGTGTCTGTGTGTATAACGCACGAACACACAAATGGTCAACTACATACTTTTTTTTGTGCTGCATCATTGTGGATAAGGCTTGAGAATCACTAGAAATGGGTAATGTCAAAAACAGTAACAAGTAAATGCAAAACCAGTTTACTGTGCACTACCAACCTTGATTGGATATTTGACTTCACCTCTTGCATTGGTCATCTTAACTGCTTGTACAGCTTCCACGACCTAAAAGTGAAATCAAGGTGTATTATGCTACAAATAAAGAGATTAGAAGATAAACAAATCGATCCTGGAATGCACAGTATTGAATCATGAATCTTAAGGGGAAAGGAGGCAACCCTTCCATACCATGCACTGGAACAGAACCACATCCAAGAACTTAAAAGGTTCAGACATAAAGGAGAATAACTGAATGCAACTCCAAAACCTATTCGATCATAAACTTACCAGATTTGCAAAGAAGTCGCTATCACCACCTATCAACTTTGAGGACATGCTAGTCTTAGCACAGTTTACAAGAGAATCTTTGCCAAGCTTTTCTACCTAACATACCCAAAGATATGTTAATCCAAAAGAAGCAACAGATGAATCTTATTAGATGATAGGCAGCATATAACCCTTTACCAATGGAAGTACAACACATAAGTATCCAGACCATAATTCATAACCTAGATTTACGAGTATTTCATTCATAACTTTTCTGACTAGCCTTCAAGTTTACAAACATTGCCTTAAATGTTTGAAGGGAAAAAGAAAAGAAAAGAACTTCAACGGCAAGAAAAAATCAAGATCTGAGAGGCATAATAAAGGATGTGACACTTTTCCATATATAAGAACCATTACTATATAACATCACACTTCCAAAGGATTTAAAATATAAAGTATGTTGATATAAAATCAATAAGAAGGATCAACCTGTTAGTTCTTTTTTTTTTGACATATTAAGACCTTCTCTTAAGTTTACCAAGTTTGATATTATATAAAACTTGAAAATTTTCTAAGTTTACTAAGTAAATTTACTAAGTTTTAAGGCCTTCTCTTAAGTTTGATACTATATAAAACTTGAAAATTTCAAAGTCCTGAAGGATCCATGTCCAGAAGAGTATACCTTTACAGCCAGTTTCTCATCAACATATTTACATGCTTCCCTCATTGCAAGCTGCCAAAAATATACATGATATTAAACATTTCATGAGCATTCAACAGACTGAACCATAAAGCAATGTAAAGATAAAGACTCCAGTGGACAAAGAAAGAATAAACATTACTCTGTATCCACTGATTATTGATGTTGGATGTATCTTATTTCTCACCAAATCATTAGCTCTCTGTAGAAAAAAAAAAGTATATATATATATATAAATTAGTACTCAACATTCTTGTATCCAAAATCACAAAATCAGAGCACTTAAAATGAAGACACAGGCTCTTCCAATCTTGCAGCCAGGATAGTTATGTTACCTTAAGCAACTCTGCAGCTATGATGACCACAGAAGTTGTCCCGTCCCCAACTTCTCGATCTTGTAGTTCTGCCAACTCAACAAGGACCTGTATCATCGGAAGATTACTGTAATTCAGATACAAAGCAAGTTGTTTAAATCTTAAAATTGTAAAAGCCAAAAACTGATCCCTTCACCTTGGCAGCTGGATGCTCCACTTCCAGCATCTTCAGTATTGTAGCACCATCATTAGTGATTGTCACATCACCAATATCATCCACAAGCATCTGGAAAGTATCAAACGGGATATTAAGAATGCACACTTATAGCTCCATGATTTATTTAGCAAGTTGTTAAGTAAAGTTATCAGCTACCGCTAGTCTGCTACTATCAGTCCACTAAAAGAAAACTTACATTTTGGCATGTGATCTCTGATTGCTTACCAGTTTAGACAAAAAATGGCAACTTGTTCCAAATACAACGACATTAAGCATCACTTCGCAGACACCAAAGGATAGCAAACATTACTATACTGGAAAGGGTCTACCTTAGTTATGTTCAGTCACTCTCAAGATTTACATGTCTACATCCACTCAAAAACCAGCAAGAATAATTGCTTACCAAGCAGAACTGGAAATGTAGTTCGATTATTTACGTTTCATATAAAATGAGAGGTAGTGCATCTTTTCATTACACAAGCATACCCTAACCATGAATGCAATCGATCTTCAATTAAAAAAAACCAACTCAAGCACCTAATCAACATAAATATACAGCATCAGAGCAGAATGTTGAACAGAAATCACCTTATCGAGGCCAACAGGACCAAGCGAAGACTTGACAATGTTCGCAACAGCCTGACATGCCATCACTACAAAATTTTCCAACAAAAGGGGATCAAAATGAAATGACTTCACACATAAAATAGAAACCTCTCACATACAACACAAACACACACACACACACACACACATCGTATATTTATACATATAGCCGAATGTTTACCGTTTTGAGCGCGAACATCCTGTCCAGATTGCCGGTCGCCTGCAATGTCAGGAGTGTGTGAACCAAACGCCATTTCAGTCTATTCAAAAATCAACCTAGATTGGATCGGCGGCTTGTATCGGACAACTTCTAAGAACTGAACCAACAGAGTAAGCTACGAAGCTGAACTTAATCGCGGCTCGGCTCGGCTCGGCTCTAGTTTCTACGAAGAGTCCAGAGTTTAGTGGGAGCGAAACCGCAGTGAGTTCGGAGGGTTTGAGCGAACTTATTTTTGAAAGTGACGTATTAGTAATATTGTATCGGGCTGGGTTTGGATGGCTATTTTAATGAGCCCAGTTTTACAAGGCCTACATTGAAAGCCCATACACATCATAGTAGAGAATTCTGTATTGGGCCACAAACCAATATGATCGCAAGAATTGTGGTTTGAACTTTATACTTTTATACTATTTTTATGCTTAATTAATTACATTTTTTCTCTTAAATTTTACGAGCATGGCATTTAAAACGGTTTTAGTTTTTAATTTACATCAAATTATTAAATCAAACAAAACTACTATTTTGTAATATGAATAAATTTTATATTATTTGTAAATTAAATTTTAAAAAAGTTTACAAAATAATAATAAAAATAATTTTTGAAATAATTATTTGAAAAAAAAAAAGCACCCAAACTAGCGGTTTACTAACCGAAACCAAAATCAAAACCGTATCCACGTTTTTCAATTCATCTTTGGTCTATAATGGTTTTTTTTTTTTTAATCAACAGTTCAAACCGTTTGAACTCCTCCGCGGACAAGAATGGTTTCCCATCGGGAAATTATCAATACTAATTGCATTTTCCTTTGTGGAAATTTCTATCCAAAATGAGGGATTACGACAATCACAAATTCAAGAGAATATTGCAATAAATGAACAAGGTTCAAAAAATAAAATGTAGATAAATATCTTATAAATTTATCTGGAATCGGAATCATTATCCTATTTTAAGATTTAGAGAATTATTTGGACTCATTTGGTTTGATGGATGGGTTATTAAATTTATTTAATGTATGATATGTTAGTATTATTCGTAAAATTGTGGTATAACGTTTAGATTGAGTATTAGATGTAGTTTCATTTGGGTTAAGTTTGGTTGGCATGTTTCTATAATATTTGTTAGGAAATGATAATTTTAGTCATTTTTGTCACTATTTGGTCCATTTTGTCACTATTTCGTCCACCATGGAAGCAGTTTTCAATTTTCAGTTTTCAATTTTAGTCCAATTAAGTCAAAAATGGACCAAATAGTGACAATTTTTGGCTTAATTGGACTAAAATTAAAAACCGCTTACATGGTGGACGAAAATTGGACAGTGACTTTTAAAATTGACTAAAATTGAATTTTTCCCTATAATCTGATTTGAATTTTTCTACAGTTTTTCCCTATATATATATTTTTTAGGGTGCAATTTGATTCATTAGTTCTGTTCTGTCCAATCCAATCTAGATCTTTAATCTTACATCTCATATTCATGATATTTAATACATGTTATGTATTAATTAGTGATGTCATATCATACACACATCGTGTGATATTAGTTTGAAATAAAAGATGTAACACCAACTCTAATAGAAAAAGTTTCATGTGTTGTCCAATCATGGTTGTTTTGGTATAATACCTCTAGCTCATTTATATGGCTAGCATCATAAAAGACATTAATATGTATCCACATCTCTCGTGTTAATATCTTAAATCTCAATTAATTTCATTTTATAAATAATTAGGAGATAAGATTATTTTACATAAAAAATGGACATATTAAAAGTTGTCGATCACAAAAGTTTTAAAATTTTCCATTACATGAGTGTGTGACCTTGGGTAATATGGACGGCGTGACCAACTAATTAATTTCTAAAAGTAGCTTTATGTCTGTTTAATAAATTAATGTGCAATTAATCTTGATCGCGTGTCACATCACTAACAGACTTTTGGTAACAGCTTAATGCTCGAGGACGTGAGCAATGTGGACAAGGTTTACAACATTTTACACACCACCTGGTGATGTGTAAAATGATAAAAACAGCACATAATGATCAAGAAATCAAAAGTGAAAAACAATAAATAAAAAAAACAGCACACCAAAACTTATAGTGGTTAAACTCGAATGAAGAGCTTAGATCCACTTATGAGAACCAAACTAATTACTAATTGATCGGAAGAAAATAGATTACAACTCACCCTCTACAAAACTAAGGTTTTCGGGGAAGAAAACCTGAAAAACTCTAATCTCTCTAACTCATGGTTGTATGAATGAATCACTCTCAAACTACAATTGTATACATACACATATATTCTGAACAAAAGTTCTTAATCAATTTTACCGCCCAACTTAACGGATTGAAACAAATTTCAGTTTTTCTACCCTAAATTGCACACAGTCTCCAGTACGGTCCATGCAGTTTCTTTTTCGTGGAGCGCCCTATTTGACTTGATTTCGGTCGATTCTAAGCAAGAGCTTTCCAATTCCAGACTCTACTCCTCAAGATTTATTTCCTAGTCACATATACATACATATAACTGTATGTATTTCACATGCTATATCATTGTTCCAACACCACCTACACATGAAGAATAGACAATTTGCAATTTTTATTATCTTGATGACAGAGATAGTTGAATTATGCCAAAAAAAGAACTTATAATAGAAATGTATATGCCGTTGTGATCTCTTAACGTGATATGGGCATCTTTGAGCTCTTTCTTTATTTATATATACACTATTATCCTTCAAAAATTCAAAACTAATTTTCTACATATATACAAATTGGAATCTTCTAAGTGGAATTTTATCTCATAAATCAGATTTATGAGAAAATACTTGTCACATTCATATGATCCATATCATGATTCCTATAATATTTAACTTTCAAAGAGTCTTTCAATTACATACATATATAGTTTGAATTATTCAACTCTTGTGACATAATATATATAATATTACACAACATCGATCGTTAATTAATACGTAATCGATATTATAAAGAATAAAATCTAAAATAAAACAAAGGATCTAGATGTCAAAGGAAAATGTGATACATATATATATATATATATATAGAGCTCAGCCCATCTTACACAAAAAAATATAAGTAATTGACTTTTCTATCATTCAATTTAACAAAAGTACTTTTCTAACACAAAATATAAGAAAGTTATATTTTCTAGACTATTTTGACTCGGTCATAGAGAAATGATTGAGTACAAGTGATGATATATTCTATTTATTTATACTATTATTTAACAATTGGTTTATCCAACAAATCATATAAATTAATAAAAATAATTAAATTGATAAATGAGGCTCGATTAATAGAAAAAAATGAGGATCGTTTAATTGAATGATTTTAGGTATATTAAATTGAAATTGTTTGAAATTAAACTAGCCATTGTAAATAATTAAACGAATTTGCAAATATTATTAATCGACCCACTAATTTCCTCTATTAATCATTTAAAAAACATAATTTTTTTGGTTACTCGAACCACTATGTAAAATACATAGTGGTTCGATTAATAGTGGAAAAAACTAATTTTTTTCAATTACTCGAACTACTATGTCAAATAGATAGTGGTTCGATTAATTGTGTATTAAACCAATTTTTGTTCAATTACTCGAACCACTATGTAAAATTCGATTAATAGTTTTTAAAAACCAATTTTGTAGGATTTACTCGAACCACTATATCAAATACATAGTGGTTCAATTAATTGTGTGAAAAACCAATTTTTTTTTCAATTACTCGAACCAATATGTCAAATACATAGTAGTTCGATTAATTGTGTATTAAACCAATTTTTGTTCAATTACTCGAACCACTATGCCAAATACATAGTGGTTCGAGTACTATAGTATTAAACCAAATTTTGTTCAATTACTCGAACCACTATGTCAAATACATAGTGGTTCGATTAAATGTGTATTAAACCAATTTTTTTTCAATGGTTCGATTAATATTTTTTAAAAACCAATTTTGTAGGATTTACTCGAACCACTATGTCAAATACATAGTGGATCGAGTACTATAGTATTAAATCAAATTTTGTTCAATTACTCGAACCACTATGTCAAAGACATAGTGGTTCGATTAATTGTGTATTAAACCAAAAAATTTTCAATTACTCGAACCACTATGTCAAATACATAGTGGTTCGATTAATAGTTTTTAAAAACCAATTTTGTAGGATTTACTCGAACTACTATGTCAAATATATAGTGGGTCGATTAATAGTTTTTAATAACCAATTTTGTAGGATTTACTCGAACCACTATATCAAATACATAGTGATTCAATTAATTGTGTGAAAAACCAATTTTTTTTCAATTACTCGAACCAATATGTCAAATACATGGTAGTTCGATTAATTGTGTATTAAACCAATATTTGTTCAATTACTCGAACCACTATGTCAAATACATAGTGGTTCGAGTACTATAGTATTAAACCAAATTTTGTTCAATTACTCGAACCACTATGTCAAATACATAGTGGTTCGATTAAATGTGTATTAAACCAATTTTTTTTCAATGGTTCGATTAATATTTTTTAAAAACCAAATTTTGTAGGATTTACTCGAACCACTATGTCAAATACATAGTGGATCGAGTACTATAGTATTAAATCAAATTTTGTTCAATTACTCGAACCACTATGTCAAAGACATAGTGGTTCGATTAATTGTGTATTAAACCAAAATTTTTTCAATTACTCGAACCACTATGTCAAATACATAGTGGTTCGATTAATAGTTTTTAAAAACCAATTTTGTAGGATTTACTCGAACCACTATGTCAAATACATAGTGGTTCGATTAATTGTGTAAAAACACATTTTTTTTCATTACTCGAACCACTATGTCAAATACATAGTGGTTCGATTAATTGTGTAAAAAAACATTTTTTTTCATTTACTCGAACCACTATGTCAAATACATAGTGATTCGATTAATTGTGTAAAAAAATGTTTTTTTTTTCATTTACTCGAACCACTATGTCAAATACACAGTGGTTCAATTAATTGTGTATTAAACCAATTTTTGTTCAATTACTCGAATCACTATGTCAAATACATAGTGGTTCGATTAATTGTGTATTAAACCAATTTTTTCTAAATTACTCAAACCACTATGTCAAATACATAATGGTTCGATTAATAGTTTTTAAAAATCAATTTTGTAGGATTTACTTGAACCACTATGTCAAATACATAGTGGTTCGATTAATTGTGTAAAAAAACAATATTTTTTCAATTACTCGAACCACTATGCCAAATACATAGTGGTTCGATTAATTGTGTATTAAACCAATTTTTGTTCAATTACTAGAACCACTATGTCAATTAATACATAGTGGTTCGATTAATAGTGTAAAAAACCAGTTTTGTTCAATTTACTCGAATCACTATGTCAAATACATAGTGGTTCGATTAATAGTGTAAAAAACCAATTTTGTAGGATTTACTCAAACCAATATGTAAAATACATATTGGTTCGATTAATAGTGTAAAAAACCAATTTTTGTTCAATTACTCGAACCACTATGTGAATACATAGTGGTTCGATTAATAGTTTATTAAACCAATTTTTGTTCAATTACTCGAACCACTCTGTATTTTGTTCAAATTTTGTTCAATTTGACTAAATTCACAATATTGAACAAATAATGAATCAATTAGACCAAAATATGAACATTTACTTAAATGACAAATTTAAATACAAATGACACACTTTAAAAGCGGCCATTAATTTTGAACAACCAAGTTATATATTTTTACAATTTCACCCCATTCAAAATTGAATTTTATTACATTTTTACCCCATCCAAATATAAACCCTAGCACAATACAAAATTACTCTTTCTTCTTCTCTCTATGGACGCCTCCTTTTGCTCAAAATTCTTCTTTCTTCTTCTCTCTTTCAAAGCTTCAAGTCGGTCAGGTAAGTGTTTGAGAAATTCGATTTTTTACAAGTCGTTCGTTTAATCTTGTTCGAATTAAATGTTGGAAATTTTTTCAAGTCTTTCCTTTAATCGAATTTCTCATAAAAACGAATCTTTCGAAGTTGTTTAGGGTGAATTGTTTACAAAAAAAGCATTGGCTTTGAGCAAGTATTGGGGATTGAAAATTTGCCATGAATATTGAAGAATTTCTTCCATTCGGGTGAAATTCAAATTTTGCAAATGGGTGACGAGGTACAATAGTTGAATTCTTTTTTGCTTTGAATTGTTGAATTTGTTGACTAATATTTACAATTTGGCTTAATTTTCGTGTTAGTTTGAATATTGCTTGCTTCGGGTTTTTTGAATTTGGTTAAATTTAAGTACTCTCAATAATGAATTGTATATTGCTAATTTTATGAAAAATAAACGTGCAATTTGTTGTTATTCGTTGAATTGTGAATTGTTAATTTGTCTCAATTTACTCGAAACACTATGTAAAATACATAGTGGTTCGATTAATAGTGTAAAAAATCAAATTTTTTTCAATTACTCGAACCACTATGTAAAATACATAGTGGTTCGATTACTAGTGTAAAAAATCAATTTTTTTCAATTACTCGAACCACTATGTATTTGACATAGTGGTTCGATTAATAGTGTAAAAACCCAATTTTTTTTCAATTACTTGAACCACTATGTCAAATTCATAGTGGTTCGATTAATAGTGTAAAAAATCAATTTTTTTCAATTACTCGAACCACTATGTCAAATACATAGTGGTTCGATTAATAGTGTAAAAACCCAAAAAAAAATTCAATTACTCGAACCACTATGTCAAATATATAGTGGTTCGATTAATAGTGTATTAAACCAAATTTGTTTGGTTACTCGAACCACTATGTCAAATACATAGTGGTTCAAGTGAACATGTAAAAAACATTGGTTTTTCACATGTTTACTTGAACCACTATGTCAATTACATAGTGGTTCGAGTAACCATGTAAAAAACTGACATAGTGGTTCGAGTAAACATGTAAAAAACAAATTTTGTTCAATTACTCGAACCACAATGTGAAATACGTAGTGATTCGATTAATAGTGTAAAAAACCAATTTTGTAAGATTAACTCGAACCACTATGTCAAATACATAGTGATTCTATTAATAGCCAATTTTATTACATTTTTTCCTTTGAATTGTTGAAGTAGCATGAATAATAGCTTTGAATTTGTTGACTAATGTTTGCAATTTGGCTTAATTTGTGTGTTAGTTCCACTATTGCTTGCTTCGGGTTTTTTGAATTTGGTTAGATTTAAATAATGGGCTCTCACTAATGAATTTTATATTGATAGTGGTTCGATTATTAGGGAAAAAATGAGGGTCGTTTAATTACAAGATTTTGGTACGAATTTTATTCTAGTATTTAAATATTGAAATGTGTTATAATTTTAATTAAAATTTTTACATTTTATGTTGTTACGTAGATGTATTTTATCATTGGTAGTGATTAAATAACTGTATATATTTTAATTTACTTTAACGTATTCTGATTGAATTTTAATATATAGTACGAGTCGGTATGGGTACGCGAGGCTTTACAGGGACATATAGCCTACGTAAATGGCTATGTTCGTCTCAGTATCATCAATGATATCAGGACACAATTGCGACGTGTAGGAAGTCAGTGTGAGCAGGAGTTTCTTGGGACGTGTTTTTGACACTTCCTGCTGTTGGACACCGATAGAGTCACTTGCAAGCAGTTTCTACATGTCCTTATGACACGTCAGGTGGATGGTGGAGCGGTTCCGAGAGATGAGCGATAGTTCCATGTTAGCAGAGGCCTTTGCCGGTTCTCGAAGAGAGAGTTCGCACTAATTACTGGTTTGCGTTTCGGCGATTCCGATTTTAACCCAATGGGAGACTACGACCCAGACGAGGACTCACTCTACTACAGAGTTCATGCTAATTCCTCACGAGTGAGTGTCAGGGAGTTACTAGATAGATTCAACAACAGGGACTGGAGACGTTCTGTATAGGATACTATCAGGATTGCGAAGATTTTGATACTACAGTGCATACTTCTCGGTGTGGATCTGGGTAAGTCAGTCGTCGAACCGTGGGTGTGGGTTCGGGTCGAGAATGATGACCAGTGGGAGAATTTTCCATGGGGCAAGTTTTCGTATCTGAACCTTTTAAAATACATTGACAATGTTCCGAGAGGTCCGATGCCCCAGCGACGAGGAGTGCCCTCCTACCACTTCTATGGATTCTCGACAGCCCTACTGGTAAATTTGATCTTTTTCATTTCATCTACATTCATAAATTTCACGTGAATTTCAATAATAGGGCAGTTATGTAATGTCATGACAACAGATATGGGCTTTTGAGGCGATCTCATTCACGTCTACCTTCGCCGGGCACCGGCTGGATACGAGCATGTCCATGCCTCGATGTTTAAAGTGGTCCCTCAAGAGGTCTGAGATTGATGTGTCGATCATATTGGACGGTCAGGTATTTGCATGACCCTTGTACGTGAGTCTTGGAAGATTGATCAACTCAGTTAGCGCATGAATCACATATTCCCAATAATTGAACTCGGCAAGCACAATCCCATGAATGGAGGTCAATAAATCCATGTACGTGAGTATTGGAAGATTGATCAACTCTTGGGAACCATTTACATACTAAATACCTTCCCAATGGCCTCCAAACGAAACCACCACCGAATTAGACATTTTCGATAATATGATCTGAAAATGGAATGGAATTGGAATAATTAAAACAATCGAATTAATGCCTAGATAAATCGATCCAATATAATTCAATTAAACGACTGAATTTAATTACGGTTTGAGAGTGGAATTATTAAAATTCATCCTTTAAACGACCTATTTAAATTGCATAGTTTAATTAGAATTATATATTGGAATTATTAATATTAAAATACCTTTTTAAGCACATGAATTTTTTTAATAATATACATTGTAAAATTCTTTAAACGAGAACTCTTAAAATGTAATAATTCCACTAATTCCACTATTTTAATAAATATTTACTTACTTCGTTATACGGACAACTATAGCTACATATGATCAAACAAGATACCCAAACATTTACCTAATATAAATTTACATGAGCCACTGCCTATAAATTGAAACCTAAACGAGCCCCTGCCTATAATTTTAAATGATGCAAATATTCAAAACAAATGATATAAAAAACAAGAGATAGATAAGTTACTTGATAATTCTTCAAATTCTTCACACCTTGTCTAACTCACGGCTTTGTCAAATTTAATCTATGAGTGTTGGAAACTCATTCTAACTTAAATAGATGAGACTTGAGCAACCCGTGAATGAATGTTCAAAAAATTTAGTAAATCCAACATGTGAACATTTGACTATGAAATGAAAGGAAATTAAAGTGAAATATATTGTGACAACAGTTGAGTTACTACAAAATAAAATAAAATTACTTGAACCACACAAAAAATTAAAATATATACATTAGTCGAACCACTATATACATTAATCAAACCAATAATTATATAAAGTAAATTAAAATATATACATTAATCGAACCACTAGTGGAAGCATTAATCAAACCACTAATTAATCGAATACATGTGTCAAATAGTGGAACCACTAATTTACTCGAACCACTAATTGGTTTTTAATACTACAGTACTCGAACCACTATGTATTTGACATAGTGGTTCGAGTAAATTGAACAAAATTGGTTTTTTTACACTATTAATCGAACCACTATGTATTAATTGACATATTGGTTCGAGTAATTGAACAAAAATTGGTTTAATACACAATTAATCGAACCACTACGTATTTGACATAGTGGTTCGAGTAATTGAATAAATATTGGGTTTTTACACAATTAATCGAACCACTATGTATTTGACATAGTGGTTCGAGTAAATCCTACAAAATTGGTTTTTAAAAATTATTAATCAAACCACTATATATTTGACATAGTAGTTCGAGTACTTGAACAAAAATTGGTTTAATACACAATTAATCGAACCACTATGTATTTGATATAGTGGTTCGAGTAAATCCTACAAAATTGGTTTTTAAAAACTATTAATCGAACCACTATGTATTTGGCATAGTGGTTCGAGTAATTGAACAAAAATTTGGTTTAATGCATAATTAATCGAACCACTATGTCAAAGACATAGTGGTTCGAGTAATTGAAAAAAATTTGGTTTTTTACACTATTAATCAAACCACTATGTATTTGACATAGTGGTTCGAGTAATTGAAAAAAAATTGATTTTTTACACTATTAATCGAACCACTATGTATTTGACATAGTGGTTTGAGTAAATCCTACAAAATTGGTTTTTAAAAAATATTAACCGAATCACTATGTATTTGACATAGTGGTTCGAGTAATTGAACAAAAATTGGTTTAATACACAATTAATCGAACCACTGACATAGTGGTTCGAGTAAATCCTACAAAATTGGTTTTTAAAAACTATTAATCGAACCACTGACATAGTGGTTCGAGTAAATCCTACAAAATTGGTTTTTAAAAACTATTAATCGAACCACTATGTATTTGACATAGTTGTTCGAGTAATTGAAAAAAAAAATTGGTTTAATACACAATTAATGGAACCACTATGTATTTGACATAGTGGTTCGAGTAATTGAACAAAATTTGGTTTAATACTATAGTACTCGAACCACTATGTATTTGACATAGTGGTTCGAGTAAATCCTACAAAATTGGTTTTTAAAAACTATTAATCGAACCACTATGTATTTGACATAGTGGTTCGAGTAATTGAACAAAAATTGGTTTAATACACAATTAATCGAACCACTATCTATTTGACATAGTAGTTCGAGTAATTGAAAAAAAATTAATCGAACCAATTTAATTACTTTTATCAATTTTTATGATTTGTTGGATAAATCAATTGTTAAATAATAGTATAAATATATAGAATATATCATCACTCGATCATTAATCAATCATTTCTCTGTGACCGAATTAAAATAGTGTAGAAAAGATTATTTTATTATCTTTTGTCATACAAAAGTACATATCAAAATATTAAATATTAAAAAAGTTATTAAATTTTTTTGTTTAATTTGTCACATTTCCCACACATATATATATATATATATATATCCATGGAGTTGACCAAGAAGCCACACCTTAAAAAAAAAAGACAACCTTTTTGGACATGTTTAGATAAATATAATCATGGAAAGTAGATAGAAAATAATATTAAAAAAATGTAGAAAATATATAGTGTGCCAAGTGGGTGTATAAAAGAGAGGAGCACACCGACTTTGAAACCCACTTTATGTCTCTCTCTCCTTTACAATTTATTTCAATAATTTCTATTTCTTGATCTTGATCTTGTCGGAAACAATGGTGGATGTCCAGATCCACGTTTGCTGTTTGTGCGGTGACGTCGGCTTCTCCGACAAGCTTTTCCGATGCTCTAGTTGCCGCTACCGCTTCCAACACTCGTAAGATATTCCGTTTCGATTTTATGCGTTTAATTCTTTTGACGTAGTTTTCATGTAATACGGAAACTCATCATGTCATTTGCTTTATATATACATGCATTTTAGAAGGGATGAATATCATTATTATTATTAGTACTAAAGTGAAAATATACTTCTAGTTTTATTCATTGTCTTACATTTCAAATTTTGTCATCTATTATATGCATATTTTTCTTACTCTGACCTGATTCTACGAGAACCTCCATGCTTTTTAGAGTCTCGATGCTAAAATAGGAAAATCCACGTCAACAATTCTAACATTCATGTTTTCAAAAATCGAAAATCTAAGTAAAATTGGATGAAAATTGGAAAAAAAATGATGACTGGATATCAATACTAGGTTACATGAAATCAGTGGGAAAAATTAATGTGAACAAAACCTAAGTTATGAGACTGGAATTTGTGGTTTACATTTCATTACGGTTTAATATTATGTGATTTTTATTCGATAATATATTATATATTCGGATAAAAAAAAAGATTATAACATACAATTTTGATCAGATACTGCAGCAACTACTATAAGGAGAAAAATGAAATATGTGATTGGTGTGAATGGGAAGTAAAAAATATATCACCAAGGCAATTAGTTAGAAGCTCATCGTCTTCATCAAGGATCAATAAATTGGCTTCAAATGCAAATGAAGTGAGATCAGCCTACTCCGGCGCCGGCGACAAAATTAAGCGGCACCAGGGCGGCTCGTCGGCCGAGAAGGCCATCGGAAAAGTTCTGTCTCCCCGACCGATTGGTCGGAGATACAAGCTTCTCAAGGATGTAATGTATTAATTGATCCAGATGAGAGAATTCATGTTTCTATATAATATCTATGTTTATATTAAGTTAGGGTGTGATATGTAATCTAGTATTGATGTATAGTTAATAGTTATTGTGTTTTACTATTGGCCAGTGTATTATTATTAGATGATTAATTTAGTACATATCTAATAAATCTTGATAAATAATATCTATTATTAGTCCTTATGATAGTTTAATATTTTTTTCAAGGATGCAAAGATAATAGCAATGCTTTGTTAAGGGATGTTTTGAATGAATTTGGCTGATTGGGTCGGTTCGGTTCAGTTCATATTCAGATAACAAATAAGGATTAACAACATTCTATCATTCTATCCTTTTTCCTACAATTTTCAATAGAAATATCTATCTTTTCTGCGAATTTGATCAACAAACACCATCTACGTATTTTTCTACAACTCATAACGTAAAAACAACATTTAACGACAATTCTATCTACAACAAACACAGGTTCACACGTATAAAATTCTTTTAAATCTCAAATTAAGACTTGTAAAAGTCATCTCAAGTTAAGAACAAACATAACATTTATAATAGGTACAAATTACAATGGAAGGATATGAAGTGTCGACAAAAAGTTATATGATATCGTGAGATTTCAAAATTCATTAAACATTGATCGAATACTTAACTAAAACGTTTAATCTAATGAAATAATTAATTATATTTTGTATAAAATGGTGTCACTTAAGTTTTTGTGAAAATGAAGAGAGTACACAAAATCACAAGTGGAGTCCTCACAATCTCCATTACTTGAATGCAAAAAGGCACTATAATTTTGTGGGGCAGTTTCAAATTGACTTACTGCATATATATCTGTTAGTTGAACTCATTGATTTCACTTAATTGGGAGCCTGTGGCTGACAATGGTGATTATGACACCTAGCCCCATGCACAAGTGGTACTAATCCCACGACGACACGTGTCGTCGCACCAACCCAAAATTTGTTGAATTTCACCCCAATTTATGAATTATTATTACCATATTAAATGTCTTTTTGATCTTGTGATCAAGCATCTATATGTATATGCAAATCAATAATGAATATTACATGTCACATAGTTACCAAATGTAGGATAAAGGAGTACCAAAGGATCATGGCCATTATTGATTAAAGATATGCCATGCACATGTATTTGAGATTTTTTATTTCTTGTTATAAAGTAATAAAATGAAATATGATATTTTGAGATAATATGAAATGATTGTGGTGATTTATTCATCTTATTTTCATGTAGAAATCATTGTCACATGGATATGTTACACTCCATGTTTTCCTACCACAATACATGGACAAAGGAAACATATGTTCAATTTGTTGTCTCAATTGAGGCATGAATAGGCCAATGCTTTTTCCTCCATCAACTCCTTTGCACTGAGATCCATCTTCTCCCTCGAAAATTCGTCGATTTTAAGACCTGTATATATGTGGGTTAAATTCCGATATTACATCTCATATTTCACATTGTATATATTGAGATGTATAGTTGTTACATACAAACTCTAACCTTGAACGATAGACCATTCCCCTTTATCGCATGTAACGGGGAAAGAATAAATGATGCCTCGTGGTATTCCATACGATCCATCAGAGTACACCCCCATCGACATCCAAGTTCCCTGCAATATTTGAATCATGAAAAAATCGACTAAAATGCTTCAAAAAGTTTTAAAAAAAAATTAAATTATTGTTCGATCCCTAAAGTTTCATTAATTTACTTTTACAGGACGAGTAATTCAAAAATGATTTTTTCGTAAAATTAGGTTCGATTTGATGGCAATGAGACTCTATGATCTTACGCAATTCTACAAGACCGTCTAATGTAACATCGATAATAACCTTAGGAGTTCCGAGAAGCCAATCGTGTACATGATCACAAGCGGAAGATGCAGCCGACAATGCACTCGAGAGCTTCCGAGCTTTGATAATGGCCGCACCCCTCTGCTGCACCGTCGCAATGAACTCCGTTTTCAGCCTAAAAAACACGAAAAACAGTCAAGTTTCTGCCTAAAACATAATGCTCACCAAGTGTTCGATCAAATTCCTTAACGAAGTACCATTCATCGTCGTCCACGAGCTCTCTTACAGGCCTTTGTCCATTGCCTGTGTCTACAGTGGCATGATTGACATCGGGATATTGGGTCGAAGAATGATTCCCCCATATGATCGCGTTCTTCACGTCGCTAACGTCGACGTCGAGCTTCTCGGAAATCTGGCCCAGAGCCCTGTTGTGATCGAGCCTAGTTAAGCAAGTGATGTTCTTGTCTGGGATTGATGGTGCAAATTCTTTCAAGATTACTGCATTTGTGTTGGCTGGATTTGCCACCACCAATACCTGCAATTTTCGAAACAAGATGGATTCGATTTGCTAAGAGAACATATCGTCCAATTATCTACACTACCTCGTACCATTAAATTTGGTCGGTTCTAATCGTGCCATGCTATTGTGTATTCGCCAAATTCATTATATTTTTATTGTAAACGCAAAATGTATAATTATACGGTTAAAAAATAACTTTATGTCGTTCGAGTTTGGTCTTCTAACTTTCATTTTGTTTCGGCTCTCCTTTGGTTTTGTTCGAATATTTCATTCTTGTATATGCGAACAATAAAATTGCTAACATTCATTTTCCAATTTTGGAATCTACAGAGATTGAAATTCCGAGTAAAATGAACTAAAATAGAAAAAGAAAATGATAATTTTATAATCCAAAATTGGAATACGTAAAATTTATGGTAAAAAATCTAGAATATCTGAGTTAGAGGAGGAAGATGGCGATTGATGAAACGACTTACTTTGCAATCGGGAGCAGCATGTTGCTCAAGAGCAGAGGCCTGAGCTTTGTAAATGGAGACATTCTTCGCCATCACATCTTTCCTCTCCATTCCTTCCTTTCGAGGGAATCCTCCCACCATTATCGCCATGTTAACACCGTTGCAAGCTTCAACCACATCCGTTGTTGCTACTACACCTGATGAATTTTAACATTCCAAAACGAATCACTTCGTGCCTTGTGTGTGTGTGTAAGTGTGTGTGCCAATTTTGATTGTAGCTTGGGAATTTGCAATTTTCAATTTTTTGGCATCAATTTACGTCCCTCTAACTAGAACCTATTCATTTTCATCTGATTTTGCTCAAAATTTTGGTTTCTGCCAACATGAACGTTGAAATTGAGAAATCAACGTAGACCGACTGAAATTGACATTCCGAGCATAATCAGACCGAAAGTGATGGTAAAAAAGCAGATTAAAGTCGAACCCTCCATGTTGTGGGTTATGGGTCGTGTATGAACTACCCCGTTTCACAGAATTAAATTCGTGAAACAGTTTCATAAGAGTTACGGTTATATGTATGTATACCTTTGAGGAGGGGAAAAGCAGCATCAATTAATTCCATTTTGACACCATTTAATGCCTCAGCTGCAGGTTGAATATCAAGCATATGTATGATTACAGGTTGATCTGGACCAAGCATTGCACCTCGTGCTATCATTGGAACCAAAGCATAACCGATTTGCCCTGCTCAAAAATACACAAAAATTTGCGTGAGACGGTCTCACGGATAGTTTTCGTGAGGCGATTCCTTTTTTATCTACCAATCAAACCAATTTTCACTGATTTGTATGGGAATAGTGACTCGTCAATTGTGAGTTGACCTGTCTCACATAATATGATTCATGAGACGGTCTCACATAAGACTCACTATCAAAAATAATTGATTATATTTCCTATATGGTAAGAATATCAACAACTTAATTAGGAAATTTCTAACTTCACTTCTTGTATTCAAATTAGAAACCTATAATTCAAGAATTGAGCAAAATCGAAGACTTCGTATGTACAACAACATCGATCTAACTAGCATAAATGCATATTAACATGTCGACCAATGATGAACAGGTATATCGCGCGCACACATATATATACTCGTTCGCGCACAAACAAAATTAAAATTAGACATGCCTGCAGCACCAGTAACAAGAACAGTTACAGGTTCCTTTTCAATATTCAAGAAACTCCAAATATGTTTGACAATTTTCCAGGACAAAAACATGCAACCCATAACAATGAGAGGCTTTTCTAGTGACATAAAATTATCAGAATCCATTGTCTTGTTTATTTTCTGAAGAAAATATGATTAAAATAGCAACGGCCTTCAAGATTAATATATATATAGAGCAAATTAAATTAAACCTAGCTAGTTTGTAATAGAAGTATAAACACCAAACACGGCATGAAAAAGAGACTAAAGAGGAAGACAAAATCCATAAGGTATGTTATAGTATAACAGTCTCTTCTTACCAAAGAAAAGAACATGCATGCATGTAATAACATGTAGTACTCAAACGTAAATTAACATGCAATAAATATAATGGACTTAAAAATTAATTCCAAATGAAGAAAACTCACCAGCTGCACCAGTGACAAGAACTCTAAGAGGGGTTTCTGCCATTTCTTTAAGGAAAAGTTAATGCTATTATGTTTTATTCACTCAATCAAACCCTATTTCTATATTTGTTCTTTGTGTGTGTGTGTGAGAGAGATTTATAATCATTGGATTGAGTAATAATAGCACGAGGATCGAGATATATAGAAAACCAAGAAAGATAAAAAAGGATAAGCTTTTGCGTGGGTAGATGCATCCAAATTAATTTATTTTTTATATATATAACACAAAAACCTTTATTTTTATATATATATATATATATATATATATATAAAACAAAAAAACAGCACGAAAAAAGATAGATGGTCAAAGTAATAGTAGAAGATAAATCAAAAACGAAAACCTTGAAGGTTAATTCACGAAAATAAACCTGAATTTTTTTGGATTGTTTAAATACTGTTCAAATTTCAGATTTTTAGATAAATTTAGTATTTTTGAAAAAATTAATGTAATAATTATGTTCAGGTTTATTTCATAATTTATTTATTTTAATAATTTTCAATTTATAATATTTGGCTACGTTCAAATATATCAATTTGACATTTAAATTTTATTTAATTATCTTTATATATCAAATGGGCTTTCAATTTTAGTGGAATTTTCATATTTATTCATACACCATGTTTAAATTTATTTCGCTATTTTCAGAGGGTACAAATATAATACATATGAACAGTATAGTTGGCAAGAATATTCAAAAATTCCCAATATTTTTACAATGCCAAAACTATCGTCATTGTGCTAATTCAAAAGGCACATCAAAATTTTCATACCAATTTTGCAATATTTCCTTTATCATGATATTGTTAAGATAGAGAAAAATATTAAATTGAGTAAGTCTTGTGTAGGACTGTCTCACGGATCATGTTCCGTGAGACGAGTTAACTCACAACCCACATTTTACAATTCACATATAAATTAGTGAAAATGAGTTTGATTTATGGATTAACATGATCTGTCTCACGAAAATATTCGTAAGATCGTCTCGCACAAGTTTTTGTATATTAAATTTAATTTTTAGTGGTACCACTTTATGTTGACTTGTTTGTATTCATCGAAATAATCCTGTCGTACTAAATAGTTGAAATAGAGTTAAAGTATCTAGGTAAATGGTAGATCTCATAAAATGAAAAAGATTGTATATACCCTTATGCATGTTCAACAAATACATAGAGGACAATCAGTACATATGGATACCAAAACATAATGTACTTGAAAGATCAGAATTCTATACAATAGCAACTACACTAGTCCAATCAGCTATGGCATTTCATCATTCATCGAATCGAGGGACTAGATTCTATCACCCTTTAATATTCATCAAAGAAATTTGAGAACAGATCAAGATTATAGGCAAAACATCTGTTCTTTCTAAAATAGCTTACTTGTACAAAGCACAGCGCAAGGGAAAGGAGAGATTTAATCAGCCTCCAACGACGTAACGTCTTTTTGCACAATCTGCCAGGAAAAACACCATTGCTTTGTCAGTTATGCAGTGGGGGGATTAGAACATTCATGTCGACAGCCAATAATAGAATCTTCAAGCATAAGAACAGCAATTATCATGGGAGGATAACTCTTTCTTATTTGATGCGATTAAGAGGGTGAGAATACATAAAAAGTTAACGAATTTCACCAAGAAAGGCCAAATAATATGTAGGCCATAATCCATTACCAATAAAGCAAGTTCATCATCATAATATACCCATCATCACATGTAATTGTTGGACAAATTTTGCATGGCAGGTCTTATAAGTCGCTTCAATCCATTTGTTCTTTACTTTATGTGTGACTCAGGACTTTACATTTTCACAGATGAACATAATATCCCTCATATTACAAAGAAAATCAAGGATGCTTAACTAACAAATAACAAAAAGGGGTGAAATAGACAAAAACTGATTTTTTTTTTCAAGTTAGTGGACGACACCTGAGCTATGTGTTCTTTGATTCGATCATATACTGGTGCATCTAGAGCTCTCTCAGCGAGCTCATAAAACACAGTGTTGCCTTCAGGACCATTAACTTTTTCTTTCTGTAAATATCTACAATGAAAAACCAAGATCAGACAATAAGCCAAGTAAGCCCATTAAAATGTCGTAGCGATTACCTTTGTTGAACAAGAGCTTCTAACGCCAGTTTGGTGTTTGAAAAACTTGGATGGTTTTCCTCATTTTCATGCAATCCCAAGCGTCTCAGATGATGCCAAAGATTTTCTTCAAGAATCGGAGAGGAAAAACAAGTTCAAACAAAAAATGAACTGGGAAAAAGGGAGTCTTTTAAGTTTCTCATCTGCTTAATGGATAGTATTAAATAGCTCGGATTACAAAAACTAAGCAAACTCTTGTAGCATCAATATCCTTAAGCTGAAACATTACTTGGAAAACCCTACAGCTATTGCATACAAAACTCTCTTTTGTAAAAATAAAAACAATCAAACAAGAACTTAGGAAAGCAATCATACCTTCA
Source organism: Scutellaria baicalensis (assembly GCA_005771605.1). NCBI lineage: Eukaryota > Viridiplantae > Streptophyta > Magnoliopsida > Lamiales > Lamiaceae > Scutellaria > Scutellaria baicalensis. The sequence goes on from CM016722.1 coordinate 49,782,554, forward strand.
GCTACTCTGCCTCCACCTAGATGAATGATCCCAATAACAACAAAAGTCAAACCCGACAAGTGCGATGAGCTCTTATCCTCCACAAACTTCCCATAAACATCAGGAGGCAACTTACTTATGATTATATATGATTTTGCATCACCCACAGCTGCATCAACAAAAATATAAGAACTTTTACTGTGCAAAGATACACCAAGCAGACATGGTCATTTATGAGCTTCTTATCAGGATCATCAGAAGCAGTTGTCTTTGACAACCAACTACTGTTATCAACAAAGACACAATTAAAGTAAGATATTCATCCTTAAGCATTTCCAACCGTAAGTGTTTATTGACATCAGAAACAACACTAATGAAAAGAAAAGAATAAAAAGTCAGATATTGATGATAAAAGTGATGAAAATTAAACGTGCTTCTCAAATTCACATTATTTCTCCTACACTCAGAGAAATCAATATTCTTCAACAGAAAAGATCCTATGTAAATGACATTTATCCTGCTTCGAAGAACAAAAATCACTTATTTATCCAGCCCCATTAAAACTAAAAATATAACTATCTTTCCCAACTAAGAACTGTGAGAAGATAATATCTTATACCATAACACTCCATTCTAGTGATCACATTTAACATGAGTAAATTACCAAATACATAAACATCTCATTGTCCAACTAACAACCAACCTAAGTAATAAATTCATCAAATAAACAAAAAAATGATAAACAAAACTCACACTGCTGCGACTGAGAAGCACGGCCCGGATTGACCGAGGCCCGAGACCTCTGGAGTTCTCTCAATTCATACCCAAAAATCGACGACAGCTTCAATTTCGCCTCATTGATTATGAAAGCAGGCAAATTCCTCTGCCTATAGCCTTTACCAGAAATCAACTGAGTCAGATCTTCCCTTTTTATGGGACACCCTGAATTTTGCTCAGTTTTGAACAGTATATAGCGGATCACTTCGCCGACCAATTTATCCTTTTCCTGCGCACAATTACATACATGAACACATATTCATGCACAACTGATTTCGATATGAAATCGCACCTCCATCAACACAGGCAAATACATGATTTTAGGAAACTTACATGCTCGGATATGTCCAACTGCGATAAGTTATCAGCAATGGTAGACATTAACCCTAATTTTGCAGAATATGGTGAACAGTAATCCCAGTTTTGCACCTCTTTGAGAAATTGAAATGTCGCGTGGAATTCGAAAAATGTTTCGCAATCTCACATACTCGAATTGAATAGAAATTTTTCGAATTCTGAATTTTGGTGGGCCGCCATGGACGAGCGCCAAATTTGTTCATGCACATTTACCTCTTTGTTTACATATTATATACTTTATTTTTTCGAGAATTTGAAACAAAAAAAAATTGGAGCATTAAAGAAACAAATATATATGTAGATTTATGAAATCCAAACATTAAAAAAATAAATATATACTAATACTTTTCTATATATTAGATAGTACCTTATATTATTAGATGTGTTTTGAGTTGACTTAGACAATAATAAAATTTATAATATTTTTATCCGTAGCAAGTAATATTTTTTCCATATCAAGTACTACGTTTATATGACCAATTTAGATCGAGACTAGCCACTCAAGTTTGACCCGATTTAAATTGGGGCTGGTCACTCAAAAATGTGTTAATTTTAACATGTTTAGATGTTATTTTTTCTCTTGTATATAAGGTAATATTTTATAATATATCGGATAATATTTTTGTATTATATACATATATTGCATACTATGATATAAAATATCATATAATATATAGAAAAATATTACCTAATCCACACAAAAATATTACATAATTTATTACATCCAACCAGACCAAATCCATCTCATAGAACCCATTCCGTGAAAGGGTATGCACAACAACTACCCTTTATGAAAATAGTAAGAAAGTTTTTTATTTCATAATTTAGGATGCTCTCATATGTATGGTTCTCTCCCAGATAGTGTTCTCATCTTCATGTTTGCAGCATCGCATTAAGAGTTTTCATCTCCCTATATCGCTACTTTTTTTGTTAGTGAAATCATGTCAAGAAAAAATAAAATTGGACAACATAATTGATGAACAATAGAGAAGTATGAATGACAAAATTGATAGTAGTATAGTTTAAATACTTCTTCACATATGCTATATTTCTTTTAAGTTTATGGAATATAGTACTTGATATCTAACAGCATACGTGTATATAAGTACAATTTGGTAGAATGCATCAATGAGTACACTAATTTTTTAATTTTTTTTAAGTATGCTAAATTGCTTGTTATGAACTATACAAATATTACAATTCCACTGGTGTATAGTTATAAACACAATAATCAATCTTAAATCCAATCATTCTGAATAAAACTAGCAATGCAGTATGGTTAAAACACTGAAAGATCAAACACAGAATATCTATCTGATATGCTCCTCAGTTTCACAAATTAATTAAGTGCATCAACATTAGAGAAACATAAAAAGTAATGACAAGTTTTTCATCAAAAAGCTACAATTCAAAGCAGCTGTTTTCTGTTTGATTGTTCTCGACTTAAATTAAAAGAAAAAAAGTAATGTATCTTCTATTTCCCGAAATACATTCACCGTCTAGACAAACAGTGGAGTCTACTCTTTGCGTACGAAGTAGAGCTTACCCATGACGTGAAGTATAGCAACAAAGGCTATGAAACCGATGCTCATAACAAGAACGACATTGGGAGAGATTTTGAGTCCTGGGGCATCATCGGTATAAAATTGGAGCATGGTCCCGCTCGCTCCACCAGCAGCTCCACCTCCTCCTGCTGTTCTTCTTCGACGAAGGTTGGCTGCTGCTGCTGCAGCAGTTCCTCGTTGGGGAGCAGCTCCACCTGTTGCCATATCTACACCCAAAATTTCGAGCTTCAAAACATAATACAGCCAATGTTCTATATGACCAGAAATAATGGAAAGACCATCCATCAATAAATGAGCAAAGAAAGAAAATAGGACAAGTGAATGTGCTTATTAAGAAATGATGTGTTTCTGATTACATTATGACCAAGACACCTGAACTTCAAACGGAGATATGTGATGCCAATATAGACACTTGACAAACTCCATGGAAAGAAGGATACACCATACACAGTGTCACAAATCACATTCTATAGAATCCCATTATAGCCAAAGTCCAACAACTAATTTCAAGAAATTTTGAAAACCTAAACACTAACACAACCACTACCACATATGCATGAAAAGAACTCTGCTGATTGAGGATGTCAAACAATACATACATATAAGATCCTCTAAAAGTCCATTTAGTTTTTTTTTTTTTTTACTGTGTAAGACCCCTTCTCGATGCTAATCATACCACATTAAAAGAACTCAGATAAACAGGCATGGGAATCATGCTGATAATTTCATGAGTCTTTTCTAGACATCCAAAATATAACATAAAATCCTAGACAAGTATCAAGACACTTCGACATCATAAACGCACGACAGAGCATAGCAACCACATATGCATAACAAGAAACTTCAACAATTGAAAATCATGACAAAAAATGCACACATAGCAAATCAAACTATATCGTTTTCAACTGCCCAGACCCTTCCTGATGAGCAACCAAAATACATCAAAAGATTTAGCAAAAAAAAACAAAAAATCAAACCAACCTAGATTATTGAACAAGCATGAATTTCATGAGTTTTTTCTGCGCATCAATATACAGATATAAACAAAAGCTGATAACAAGCTAAAAATAAACAAAGTACCCGCACAAAATCTGATAATTTAACAAACAAAAAGAACAGATACAAATTACATTGATCAGCCGCATTATTTCCAGGATCTAGATCTCGCAATTGAAATCAGAAATAAGTTGATACAGCATAAAAATCAAACGACAAATACAAAACCAAATCATCAAAGAAGAAGATCGACATGTTCCTCTTTCGTATCCATAATCTAATAATAGAATTAGTAACTAAAAATCCAATGCACAGTTCCAAATTTAATCGGTGGAACAACGAGATCTGCATGAAAAAGAAGAAATATATATGCATAATCATAAAACTGACCTTGATTTCGAGAGTTGAAGATGAAGGATTAGTTCGATTGGGTTTTGGGTCTAGGGTTTTCCAATTTCGATCGTACTGAATTGAATTTTATTACTCGGTTATTGCTTGCTATATATTGTGCATCTTTTGACTTTGATAGAACGATATATGGTCGAAAATACTAAAATACCCCTTTATTTTGTAATGAAAAAATCATAATGAAGCATGAATATATTTTGTTCAAAAAATGTTAAATACTAATATTTTGTTCGGAACAAATATAAATATTCATTTATTGTGCAATTTCTAATTACTTAAAATTTTGATATTCAAGGTTTCTTTTGTCCTCAAAAATTTCAATGTTTTCTTGAAATTAGTGTGTTTCAAGATTTATCAATATGGTGTTAGTTTAAAAAATCATAATTCAAAAATATTAAAATTATCTATTATGTTTCATTTGTTAGATTAAATGTTTCAAATCCTCATATTCATTCATTCGATAAACATTTTGAATTCAAAATTACTCAAATCCTCATTAAATGTTAGATTAAATGAATTCTTGAATTAATTCAGAAAAAACTTAGTTTATCCGGTGGGTAATCCACCCACTTAACTAAAAAATTTAAAAATAATAATATATTTAATGAATTGTTAAAATTCTTAATTATAGAATTCTCTTTCCTAACACATTAATAATTGTAATTTTTTTCTAATTTCCTAATTTAGTTATTAGAATCCTTAATTGGATTCCCCTTAATTCTCTAAGTTAGTTTTTGTATTTTTTTTCTTTCATCTGCAACTTATTTTACGCTCTTAGTCAAATTTTTTATTGTTCATCTTTCTTATATGATTTAAATGTCAAACTTTTATATTTTGATTTTAGAATGATTTGTGTTAGTTTTGTCTCTGGCAATATGAGTATAGGGAAAAGAAAAGGAAATAAAAGAACGACTGAATTCAAAATTTAGAAGAGAGAAGAATTAGTCATTTGTTAACGGGGTGACATGACAAGTTGTGAGCACTTGATATAACAAATAGTGTAGATTGAGAGAAATTTTAGGAAATTTATCATTCCACTGTTGGAGAGATGACGCACTTATTTAGTTCTTGACTCTTAGTTTGAATATATTGATGACAAATCTTGTAAATCATTGATCAAGTAAAAAAAAAATCTAAAAAATAATAAATGTATACATTGTTAATAATAACAATAAAATTTGGTATATATATACGGTAAATATTTGAAATATAATATATATATCTAATAAATATTAGTACATATCTTCAAAAAAATTGAATATTTATTATAGGTAATTTAGTATCAAGGATAACCCCTTGATTTTAGTATCAAGGATAACCCCTTGAATTTAGTTTGAGTAGAATTTGTATGTATATTTTTTATTTAATAAATTTTGAACTTTTTAGTGTCAATTTGAATTCTTTTTTTTTTCTCTCCCAATTTTTATCGAATCAACTTTCAAATCTAGTCGATAGTCGGACTAGTCAACCATAACATTACTATTATTGGTGACACTACTGCTATTATTTTTTCTTTTCAATTTTTTACATTGAAGTAATTTAATTAAAATTTATAATAATGATTAGAAATTAAAAATTGATCAATAGTGGTTGGTAAGATCGGTGCTTCTTGTTATGGTTAAAGATTGATAAGCGAATTAGTCAACTGTAACATTACTAATTAGTGAAACTAGTACTATTATTATTATTTTTTAATTTACTACCTTGAAATAATTTAATTAAAACTTACAACAGTTATTAGAAACTAAAATTTGATTTATACGGGTAAGATTGGTGTTTGTTGTTACTGTTAGGGTTCGATAGTCATATTAGTCAATCGTAACATTACTATTGTTGGTGACACTAGTACTATTAATTTTTTTTATAATTGTATGCATTGAAATAATTTAATTAAAACTTATAACGGTGATTAGAAATTAAAATTTGATATTTCCTAAACATGAAATAAAAAATATAATTGAATTTCTATTTCCCACCCAAATTCATTCTATAAATTTCAAGAATTTTTATTTCAATCTCATTTTTCTATGGCAAATTTTCTGATAAATGAAAATTTTACTGCCGTCGTTTCTCCAAAGGGATTGAAATCCCCGTATGAAAGAACCATGGCCGAGTACACCAAGGTTAACCTAAATATCAAGGTCTTGTTTCACTGTCTTGTTGGAATGGACGACGGTGCAAATGTTAATACATCAAGGTTAACCTAAATATCAAGGTCTCATTTCACTGTCTTGTTGGATTGGACGATGGTGCAAATGTGAAGAGTCTTGTTGGAATGGACGATTGTGTAAATGTGAAAGAAGTCATAGAAATGGAAGGTCCTTTGGATTTCATAGAAATATTCTCCATATTTGAAGAAAAGAGAAAATGATTTGGGAGAAAGAATAAGAAAAAACAAATATCATTAATGGAAACACACGAATACCAAAATCTTTTTAATTTTTTTGGACAAAACTTATATACCCCTGGGGCACATAGGGGCACAGATTTAGGTGTTATACACATGCTCTTTAGGTGTTATATATATATATATATATATATTCTATAGGTGTTATGTTTCTTGGTGTTGTACCTATATTCTACAGGTATCATATGTATATAATCGCATACATATGATACCTAAAGAGTATACATATGATACATGTAGAATATATATATATAACACCATATAGTAGGTTAAGTTGGGGGCACCGTGCCCCGTGCACACAAGTGTCACTCAATTTTTTTTGGTGGGGGATTAGCTCTCACTACCATTATTCACTAGCTAAATTAATTTCATAAACCAATTTAAACTCCAAAAGCTTTTATATCCAACTACATAATAAAGCTTTGAGTAGGTCTTGCGTGCCCCCGGGGCACCGTACCCCCAAACACTTATTGTAATACCTTAACATGTAACAAGTAATACCTTGAATAATACCTTCACTAAAACATATATTTCAATTATACACACAATACCTTATGAATATGCAACTAATACCTTATGAGTATACCAATAATACCTTCAAGAATATACCACTAATACCTTATGAATACACCAATAATACCTTATAAATATATACATAATACCAAACTAATAATACCTTTAGGGGTACGGTGCACCGGGGGTACACAAGTTTTTGCCTAAAGCTTTTACCCAACTAATTTGAAAGTTAAATTTTGAAACAATCTTCCCCTCTCAAACACAGAAGCTAACTTGTTCACAGTTGACATGAACATTTTCATTCGTTTTGGTCTCATCCCCAGCACGGTTAAAACCCCGGTTTTTGATATTATTCACTGGGTTACTTTACCACTTCGCAGTGTTCATGAAGAAACATTTTCAATGTATATGCCAATTAGATGCTAAACAAAAAGATAACAAATATAATCGAAGAAATATAAATTACTATTCATCCCTGTGAAATTCATACAGCATCCATTTACTCTGAAGCAAAATACAAGCTCTGCTCTAAGGTTCATCACCATGTCTAAAATCAGCAGTGAAACTCAACTAACTCTTCTAGACTGTCCAAGCAACAACTGCTCTACAAGAAACACAACGTATATGGTCGAACCTGCATTCCTTCTCGGATCACGTGCTGCTCACGTTCTGAGAATAGCTGGGCCATTGTGGAATATAGAGAAAGACATTTCAAGAATCGGCCTGATTCTGTCTCTGTTTTTCCCGTTTGAAGAAACAAAGAAACCTAAAGAATCGGTCTTCAGAGATTAAAATATAAACCAAAAAGACCGACCCCTTTTCGGAATCACAAAGAGAAAAAGCTCTATCTGTAACCCTAGACCAAAAGTGGATACGTTCAAAATGTTTGTCTGAGTATAATAATCATCACATTGAAACTGCGCTATTGGAATCATCTTAGGTACCTCTAATTGTCATTTTCGTCTCAAAGATCGACCGCCTTTTTGTCCGACTCCCGTCCCTGCCAGGCTGGCTGAAAGCATTAACCTGGAATCGGGCTGCCACTTCAGCTCTTTGAGGATGGAAAATAGAGTTGCTAGTTCTGCTGTTATTTCGCTGTCCTTTATATTGTTACATGAAATTACTCTAAGCCTATCAAGCTCCTTCCAAGAAAGAAGTACTGATTCTAATCCTTGTGTTGTTAATAATGAGCAAGATTCAAGTGAGAGAGATCTTATAGTCCTGACATCAAAATAAGAATCGTTCAAGTTTTGAATTCAAGGCAATCAGAAACCGTACGAGTAAAGGAATATTGGTCTACATAACATCTTTTGAATATAACTCTTCTATCCTTTAACAAAACTAAAAATCAAGGTACTGAAGGCCCCACCAAGGAGTTATAGCATTGGTTGCCACCGCCCCAAACCCAACCAACAACAGATCATTGATCAAAAATTTCAGCCGACACCATAGCAGAATTTTCAGCTTCCTCATTTTTTTGGCTCAACAAAATGCAACTTTGAATTCCTAACTTCATTGTGGAGATTTTATATTGTGCAATCAATGCAAATCTTTTTGACAACAAACACAAAGATTCTTTATGTAACTATGCAATAGATAATGCATAAATTTTTGTAAAAGCTTTCATTAAATGCATAGTTGTATCCCATATTTTTAGACTTGAAAGGCAAGTTTGGTAATGCCAATCTAAAAACATGATAGGTAAAGTTTAAGGCGAAGTTAAACAGTCCATAAGGTTTCTTATCATATCCTGTCAAGAGTTACATTGGTATTATCACACCAGAATGTTTGGAAAAAATCCAGAACTACATGATGTAAAACATCACCATACAAAAAAAACATAGCAATTCTAAAGGCATTACCAAACTTGCCTTCTGTAAAGTGGATAATGCATATAATTTTGTTAAAGCTTCATAAACAGCTCATCTGTATCCCGAATTTTTAGACTCAAAAGGCAAGTTTGGTAATGCCACTCTAAAAGGACGAAAGGGTAAAGTTCTAGACAAATTTAACTAGTCGATGAGGTTTATTATCGTATCCTATCAAATTTAGGCACATGATATTTAACACACCAAAATGATTGAAAATGGTTAGGATTCATATGATATAAATACCACGATAGAAAATATAGCAATTCTAAAGGTCACCTGCATCAACAAGGGTACCCAACCTCAGGATATAAAGAAGAACAACAAAGCTCGATTTCTACATAAGAAAAGCATGAGTTTGGTGTATATACCTAAAAATAGTAGCAGCAGCAAATACACTGTCATCCAATCCCCAACAGTTCTCAAGCACGAGCATCCTAATACTCCGACACACTGAAAACAACGCCTTTATACCCTGCTTGTTTCGCATATGACACTTCCTCAAGTGCAACTCTTCGAGCATCAAACACGCTCCAAGATGCTCATCTAATCCTGGATTTTCATCGATATTCTTACAAGACTGAAACCTCAAACTCTTCAAGTTCCCACAAAATGACAATGCTGATAGCCACCCTCCTTCCATCCTATGATTGCATATTGCTAACTCCTCCAACATTTGGCAACACTGCCCGATTGCCTTAATACCATCATAACTCCCCTCACATCCCACTAACTCGAGCTTCACTAACCGTCTACACCCTTGTGCCAAAATAGTCAACCCAATATCTGAAACAATAGAATCATAAATCCCATTCACATTCCCATACAGTTTCAAGATTTGCAAATTCTGGCAATTAAAGATCCCCCTCAACGCCATATCGCCACAATAATGCAACTCCATCTCCTGCAACAACTCACATTCCTTGGCCAAACAACTCAGTCCTTCCTCACTAACATTCATCAAGGCTACTCTCCTCAAATCCTTACACCCTTCAGCTAAAATCATAAGCCCTCTATCAATCTCTCTCGAATCTAAAACATCCTCTTTCCTAACAAACAGCCCCTCATCATTTTCCAACACCCCAGAGCTCAAACTAACCTCAATAAGCTTATTACTCAACAAAATCCCTGAATTTCTCTCAGATTTAATGCAAGCCGATACTATATCAACATCAATTAAATTCGGGAAACGAAAACTCAGCCTCCCAGATTCCAAGAACTCCCAATCCATTAACCTAATCGATTTAACCAACTTTCCACACAGCACGCACCACCTCCTGCACACCAATGAATTCAAACGGAGCTGCTTCGTATCCGAAACCCTATCCAAAACTCTCAACAACAGTTCATCGGAAAGCAGGGAACTGTAATCGGTTCTGGCAGAAAGCAGGTTAGGGTTTGACGAATCAGAGTCGGGTTCAGACTCCGAATAGGGAGTGGTTGACCCGGAGTGGGAAACGGGGCGGGGTCGTTGGCGCATTTTCAGGAGTGCATGCTTCAACGACTCCTCCGGGTCGACCCGCGGGTTCGGAAACGGGTCGGAAGAAATCGAATTTCTCCTCTTGTTAGGCTTGCTGGGGTGGGAGCCAGGGTTGAAGATTGACTCCTTTTCAGGTGAAGAAGACATTTTGAAGAATTAGGGTTTCGGCGCCGCCAAATTGAAGGGCATCGCCGGTGGGATTTTCCTTTCTCGCTCTAGAATTAGCTGAAGCCTGAAAGCAATCACCACTTCAGCGACGCCGTTTCTGTTACACGACTATATATATATATATATATATATATCTGCATATAATATTTGTGTGTAATATTAAATACTAATATATAAATTCTATTAGTGCGTGTGTGTCTGTGAGGATGGAAGGAGCTCAGTTCTTGACTTTTTCTGGGCAAAAAAAATCTAGCACTTTATTATTGGATAATAAAATTTTAAATAAAATTGTTTTACGAATATAATTAAATTGCATGGAGTCTCTTATCTACAAATAAATCCACGAAAACTCAGGTGTAATTATTGCACAATGCGACTGACACACTTATAACAGAGAAAAATATATTCGTAAATGTAAAAGATATGCTTGTAGACTCGTGCTTATACATGTAAAAGATATATTTGAATCTCGTCACAGGGACGCTCTCACAAAAGACCAAATTTATTTTCTTAAGAACATTGATTGGTTATATGATGTATTGACCGTTTTACGGATTTAGTTACATGAAACGATGCTGGAAAAATCTTATTCCTATTATTTTATATTATGTGTTCCTTTTAGAACTTCATGTTATTACCACTTTCTTCTCTTTTTGTTTTTTTATTCGTAGAATATGAGACGTCAATGAGCAGATGAGATTTGTGGGACGCACATTTGTTTCATGAATATGAGGGGCCATTCAAATTAGTTGAATCCTATTTATTTTTATAATTTTCTATCTTTTATAGTGAATACATATTTTATTTATTTAAGTGGTATTTGGTATAGGATAAAACATTAAATTAGAAAAGATTTAAGTTTGGATTCTATGCATCGAGAGATCCAAAAAGAATCTATTGAAATGTTCGCTATTTGAATTAGAATAGGAAATCGCAGAGTTGAGTTAACTTAATTAGTTATTTTATTCATTAGAGTTTTCATAAGGCTATCTAACAAATCTGATTTCGAGAGAACGACTTGAAAATAGTTTCGTTCACAAATAAATAAGTTTCATCTTATGAAATTATATGTATAAAACGGTGTCATATGGATTTTTATCTATGTAAAACAATTTCTAGCTATATCATAATAAACAATTAAATTGAAAGAACAAATCTATCACATAAATCAAGAGATATTTCATGTTTTGTCAAATATAAAACTATGTTTAACTTTGAAATCTGTATTCAGTTTGAATTAGAAAATACAATCCCAACATCGTTCAAAAATAAATTCAAACACAATCTTTAAACTCAAAAGTATTAAAAAAAAAAAAACATACACCAAGCACCAAACAACACTAACTAATGAAATACACAAAACATGATTTTGTGGAGTGCTAAAATTAAAGGTTAATCATGTCAATTTGTCAATCGCCAAAGTCCTTTCACTATGTAATAAAAAGACAACCAAAAAATGTATTACTTTCTCTATGTTTTATTTACATGCCGTAATTCCACTTTTGGTACCAATAATAATCCAATTATATGTGACACAATCATTGAGACAAAAGTAATTAGATGTTTTTCACTAAAAAGTTCAATGATTGCATCAAATAAGATTTGCGACAACTAACTAACTAATTCAGTGTGTAGTAGAATTTAATTTTGGAGCTATATATAAAATTATAGTCCAGAAATAAATATAAGAAATTAAGTATATTTGGGTGGTAAATATAAAAATGGCTAGAAAATAATATTATGCGTTTTTTTTCTTTCCATTTTGATATCATGGAATGCATTTTAATTATACAGGTGTGCAGGCCCAATTATTGTGCTGCTGGGTTTCTTTAGTAGGCCTATTAATAGACTTGGGTTTTTGGTTACATGAACATCTTACAAATTGTATCATTATATTAAAAGTGAAAGTTGAAAAATTCATTTCAAAAAAGAAATAGTTGAAAGTTGGATATAAATGTCTTTACTCTTCAATGAATATAGAAATTAAGTACGATTAGTTGAAAGTTGAGAAATTTTGTGGGGGTGTTAATTGGACTAAACACGAAATAGAAACGAGATTATAATTAAAAATATATTATTGGAAACAAAATTTGAAACTAAATGATAAATAATTCAAAATTAATAAATATGAACCTTCCACACTTAAATAAAATCCGAAGGAGTACAATTTTGAGTGAGTTTAATCTCACGAATCATGTTATGTGAGACAAGTTTGTTGGAAAAAATTGTGAATTTTTGTCCATTTTGGGTAATATTTTCGGTGGGCCCGTTTCGTGTAAAATGGGATCCAGTTGAAGAGACGAGCTCTCCTCCGTGAGAGCTTTGATACCATGTTTAGATCACCCAAAATGGATAATGGGTGACTGAGAAATTGAGGATTAAAGTAGTGGTTTTGGATCCTAGGAAAAGGGAGATAAAGGCTTGTGAACTTCTTTGTCCCACATAGGAAAATGTGAATGAAAAACTTCAATTTATATTGGTTTTTTCATATGTGGAGACTAAGATGTTGGTCAAAAGGCTTTCTCTCGTGCGCGTGGGGGCGCAAATCATTTTGAAAAGTGCTCGATTCAATTGACTCGTGTGCATGTGCGTACACGAATGTTAGTTTTGATCGAAGACTCTTTGTATTCCGCGCCTTTTCCCTTCCTTTTGGGTAGTTATCCATAACCTTTGGGTTGATTTTTGTCTCTTCAAATGGGCATTTCATCCTTTTTCGAAACTGCTAGCTTTGGGCAGTTATCCATAACCTTTGGGTTGATTTTTGTCTCTTCAAATGGGCATGAATCTGCTGGCTTTAGGCAATTATCCATAGCCTTTGGGTTGATTTTTGTCTCTTCAAATGGGCATTTCATGCCTATAAATACAGAATTTTGGAACAGCTTTTCTTCGTTTTCCCCTCCTCATTCCTGAAAAAAACAAGTTGGACACACACTCAGTTTGCCGGCGCATTTTCTAAACTGCCGGCTTTGGGCAGTTATCCATAACCTTTGGGTTGATTTTTGTCTCTTCAAATGGGCATTTCATGCCTATAAATACAGAATTTTGGAACAACTTTCCTTCGTTTTTCCCTCCTCATTCATGAAAAAAAAACAAGTCGGGCACACACTCAGTTCACCGGCATGGTTACGAGTTGCTACTTTAGGTCGTTGTATCCTGGGAAACAGACGTCGAGACAACAAATTTGTTTTAAGGAAACTGTACGTGCACAAGCCTCGACTTTCAACTTTCTTACGTTGCCATTTCGCTCCAATTTTCTAACAAAGTTAACACACAACCCATGCTTCACAATTCAAATTAAGTGAAAATGAGTTTGATTCATAGATAAAATATACGTCTTACGAAAACTATATGTGAGATCGTTTTATCGAAGTTTTTATGTACAATTTTATATACATAATTGTTTGTAACACTTAAAAATAAGAAAGTTGATTCAATTTTTTCATTTAAGAGTATACTCTCTTCGATTAGAAATAAATATCGTTTTCAATGCTAAATTCTATTTCAAACTATATACTAGTTTAGTTATTTTGCCACTGTTTTCTAAATTTACCCATATTCTCAATCCTCAAAATTTCTGGATTTCCAAACCTTATTATTTAACCCCTTTAAAATTTGTTCATACATAGATTCTACAAATTTTCATCAACTTTCTATTATTTATTTCCTCCATGTTTTATGTTGATTTAGAATTGGCTCAGGATGGATTGATAATTAATGTTAAACAATATTTTTATCTAATTTTCATATTCATTAATATATGATAGAACTATTTTATTGTAAAAAATAATGCACACATGCACATTAATTTTTGTATGAAAATAATATAAAAGTTGAATTATTATTTTTTCACAGTTAGAGATACCCTAAACTCGATTAATGGGGACCACATCATAGGAGGGAGATGGGCGCGTGGAGTGAAGGGCCTTGGAGCTTATTCATGGTTATAGTTGAACACGTGTCCAGGTTCTGCATCACTTGCCTGAGTCCAAGTTTATGTTCCCCACGCGCAACCCATCTGTCGTATAGTCCAATCGTTTCACCTCCAAAACTTCAACTATACTTAAATACAAACACTTGTATTAACGATTTTACAAATAATTTTTTTGAGACAAATATTTTTTATTCATGTATCAAATTCATATCCATTAATTTATATGTGAATTGAGAAGTTTGGGTTGTGGATCAATCCGTCTTACGTAACATGATTCGTGAGATGGTCTCACACAAGATTCACTCGCTTAAATGCAACTAACATATTTTAATGTATCGATTTATATGTACAGCATATTTATATATAATAAATTTTTGAGTTGGTATTTGCTCGAATCGTTGATGAAGGATTTAATTATGTATTTTATACGTATAAATATATGTTTTTATAATACATTTCAAGTATGTTTTTTTTACATTTATAATAACATTTCCTGTCGTGCATAAAAAATAATGCAACTTTTACGTTACTTTCATAAAGAAACAGATGTCCGTGTATACATTATTCTTCACATTAAAAGATAACAAATATTCCATAAAAATAGAAAAAACTATTTTAAAGCAAGATAAATCAATGCAAGGTTGGCGGTCTAAAACACTGTTGGAGTAATCAGATTTTACTTTCTTAAGAATGAAGTGTACTGCTGAAGGTGCCTAAGTATGTCATTTTTCTGTTATAAGGGTTATTGTCGCACGATGGATGGTTGTATACGAGTTTTAGTGATAAAAGATTAATAAAATATAATATTAAATATAAAATCATAAAAAGAAGATATGCCTTATTAGAACTCCTATCATATATATCTATCGTGGTACACATTAATATATGGCTATTGTTGATGTGTCAAAATATGGGAAAAAATCATTTTACGTCCACTTAAAAAGCTACTGTCCGATTTTCGTCCATTTATTTTTAGGGTTTCAAATTTAGTCAAATTAATTTCAAAATCGCTCAATTTGTGCCATTTGGGCGCTGGAAATCGTTATTCCGGCAAGTTTCCCGGCGATTGCATCTCAATCGCCCCCAATTTTTTTTTCCCGGTTGTGTAAATCTGATGTGGCATATTGGAGCAGATGTGGCAACACCATTTAATTTCCACATAAATCTAATAATAATTAATAAATGAAAAACATTTAAAAGAAATGAAAAAATGAAAATTTGTTTCTTCTTCCCCGCCGTCACTCGCACCTGCGCGCTCTCGCCGCCGCCAAAATCTACTTCTTCTTCCCTCAAAATCTGATTCTTCTTCGCTATTAAAATCTGCTTCTTCTTCTTTCCCCAACGACGTCTTCTTCTTCCAAAATCCGCATCTCTTCGCGGCGGTGGGGAGCTTCGTGGATAAACCGACAGTGGATGGGATCAATAGTGAGAGCAGATCCCTTTTCTCACGCTCTCTGTGTGTGGAGTCACGGACGCCTCGCTCGTCGGAAGTGGTTGTGGTTGGTGGAGGAGGCTGGGTGGAGTCGCTGGCGAAGACTATGGAAGAAGACGAGAAAGGGCGCCGGCGACAGATTTGTGTTCAATTTTTTTATTTTTTATTTTTTTTCATTTTTAATTATTTTTATATCATATTGTTGAAATTAAATATCAATTTAAGAAATGTCATGTGTGCTCCGATAAGACACATCAGCCACTCCGATAAGCCACATCAGCACAATTCGCCTGGAACTTCAAAATTGGGGGCGATTGAGATGCAATCTCCCCCAAAGGACATAAATTGAGCGATTTTGAAATTAATTTTGACTAAATTTGAAACCCTAAAAATAAATGGACGAAAATCGGACAATAGCTTTTTAAGTGGACGTAAAATTGAATTTTTCCCGTCAAAATACCTACCCGACACATACTTGACTTTAGACCTCAAACTACAAGTACACGAGTTGATTAAGTTCTTGTTGACATAATTATTCTTACCATGTGATTCCAATAAAGTACTGAAAAAATCATGTGAAACGATCTTACATAAAATCGTAAATGAGGCAAAGTTCTATATAGCCTTATGCATGACAGATTTGACTGTATTGAATGATATAATCTGTTTTGTTGATCCATATAAACTCCATTTACGGTCTTACCTAAGAAACACACATCAATTTAAAGTATCATAAATATGCATTTTGGTAAAATAGAATGTGAAATGGGATCAATCAATCCCAAAAAATACAGAGTCAAAAGGGCAATTATAGAATTTCATAATTTAGAATGTCCAATGAGATACTAGCTCTTACTGGACCATACACACTTGCTCTCCCTTTCAAATTATGCCTCTTCTTATCTCCAATTGAATCATTATTATGCCTTAGAATCATTTCTTAAAAGCCCACATCCACATATATATTGAACCAAAAGGAAATAAAATTCCCTCTTTATTGCTACAAAACAACACCAAATTAAATTTCAGAAATCTCCCTTCTTCTTTTACATGCACTTGTGATCAAATCATTACAAACTTGAGTCGACAAAGATCCAAGATGAGTCAATGCGTCCCGAGTTGGGAACTCGACGACAATCTTGCTCCCTTCAACTTCACTTTCTCAAACTCGTCTAACTCGTTCACCACTACCGATACTCCCTCGTAAAATTTTCTCCATTTTTTTAATGACTTTGTGTACATGATAATAATCATGTTCTATTTTTCTATAATTTATTATTACATGTATAAAAGATTGATTTTTTATTTGTTGATATATACATAGATTGGACTATGAAGTAACGGAGCTAACATGGGAAAATGGGCAGCTAGCCATGCATGGCTTAGCGCCGCCGCGCGTGGTCAACAAAGTCGGCGGCGCAACCGCCACTCCGACCACGTGGGACAAGCCACGCGCCGGTGGGACACTGGAGTCTATAGTCAACCAAGCCACCCGGGAGGCCCACCCCAAGTCCGCCGTTTCCGCCGCCAACGAGCTGGTGCCGTGGTTCAACCACCACCACGCCTTCGTGAACCCCGCCAAGAGCGCCACCATGACCATGGACGCCCTGGTGCCCTGCAACAACGTCAACAGTGGTATCCGCAGAAAGGATATCAACGTCCATGAAAACTCGAGCTCGCACGTGCTGGACTCAGTCCCCGGCGTCGGCACGTGCATGGTGGGGTCGTGCAGCGCCGCCTCCACCGGCGCCGCCGCGGGGCGCTTTGCGCCGGTGGTGCCCTGCCGTTGCAGGGCTAACCCGGCCGTGAGCGAGAGCGCAACCTGCGGCACCGGCGGGGACAGCCGCCAGATGACTCTTGACTCGGGCGAGAGAGAGATCGGCGGCGGCGGCGGTGGCGGTATGACGTCCACCTCCCTGTGGTCGCCGGAGAACACCAGCTCGGGCAAGGAAGAAACCAAGACATCCGGCGACGACCATGATTCCATCTGTTACAGTAGATCACAGGCATGTTTTTGGTCAAAATTATTTCAAAATTGGAACATTTCATTTTCTGTAAATATACGTATATTTATACATGTCTATATATATACATTTATGTTATTTTACTTATTTATGTGTTTATATGTAAATAATTGATAATAAATGTATTGTTATAGCCTGATTAAAAAGAAACACGACATTTTTGTTTTATAAAATTTGTTTTGGACAAGAATACCCTTTCTTATTTCGTTTTTCAAGAGGGGATCTTGTTTCATTCTATTTTTATTATTTGAAATTTATACATATTTTATTATGTTACTTTTTGGTTGTCTCTTTAGTGATAGATATATTTAGCATAAACTATGATTACAATTTCAATTATTAATTTTGATTCTTCGATTTCTTTTTCCATTTTTAAAAGAAAAGTGTGTAAACGTGTGTCAATAAGTATTTAAATATATGATGTACATGTAATAAAATAATAAAACTTTAGAGAACTAATTTTTGTGACAATATTGCTGATTTTAATTTATTTTGATAGAAGAGGGAGGCAGGTGAGAAAAGCAAGAGAAAAGGAAGTGGAAAATCCTCCATTTCAGCAAAAAGTAGGGCTGCTGCCATTCATAACCAATCTGAAAGAGTATGTTTTATTTTTATTTTTTTTCTCTCTCTTGATTCTCTTACTCTTTACATAAAAACTTAAATGAGACCATGAAGATAAATCAGTAATATCTGCGAACCATGGCTCAAATTTAATTTACATAAGTCAAAAATTTTATAGATCGTGGATTTACTCATTCTGATCTATCTTATTTAGAGCTTTTCATGGAAATATAAAATATAATGAAGTAATTTCTACTTTTGCACTAAAAGGTTAAATTTAATTTCTTTGAATATACTGCAATAACTTTCTTTCCCCCTTTTATGTGCATTTAGATTAATGGAATGTATTATTTTATCACCAGAAAAGAAGAGACAAAATTAATCAAAGGATGAAGACATTACAGAAATTGGTCCCAAATTCCAGCAAGGTATGAAAGCTTTTCCAAAAAATTTATGAGCAGGCCTTAAATGTATTTACTTCATTAGTTTTTTTTTTTAATTCTTTCATATATTTTTTGATTATTAGTATATATTTAATTAAGATAGTGTCCGAGAGAAAATTGGTAAAATATAATAATTTCTATTTTATTGTTTAGAATAAGCCACATGCATGGTACATATTAGAAAAATTAAAATAGGATACAAAACACGGTATTCACTAATTATATCCTCACTACCCGTAACCTAGGCTCATTTTCTCAAGTTAAAACTGTATTTTCTGAGTCATGAGATGTAAAACGGTTTTACAAAGCTCAGTAGAACTCTTGTGAGACCAAGTCACAAATCTAATTCCGTAAACTAAGTCAATTCACAACTCATAACCCACAAAATAAATATTGACTTCTGGATATAATAAATATACCAACAAATTACATTCATGAGAACATCTCAACTAAGTTTCTATGGAAACTATTTTTAAATAAAAAAAGGGGAAAAACCTTATTTGTAACTATAACATACCTATCACACTTAATAATTATAGAAAAAATCTATTGACATGGGCCAATCTACCTTTATGCACACACTTTACTATAGATTCTTGAAAAGTCAACATTTATTTATCCATGGACAATGCTCTGAAAATAGGGCAAGAGAAGTGAACCTAGTCCACATGTGACTTATGAAATGAGACAAAGTGGTAGACACACAACTGTTGGTTGTGATGTAATTATTTCATACCACATAAATATTGTCTATGTAGGGACTATTTAGGTGGTTGTCTCTTATATCAGTCATTGTCATCTCCCCCAATATAGCATTTATATTGTTTTGGGTTTTGTAGGTGTTATACTTGATGTTCCTATTTTTCCAAGACGATATATATATATATATATATATGCGTCAATAGAATATTCATTTTATTTCAAAATAGAAGATACTATATTTTTGCTAAGTTCTTTTTATTACCAATATGAGTTAATAATTTATTTTTCCAACTTTGATTTGCAGCCATTTTAATTGGTTTTTGTTCTAGGCTTAATTTGTTATAGATGATTGCAGGGTTGTTGTAAAATTAAGTTGATTAAAAACTAATTGGATTGATAAGATGCCTTATGATATATTATTAAAGTTATTCTACAAAAAAGTTTATTTGTTAAAATTTCCAAAATCAATTGCTCATAATTAATATAATGTTACATTATTATTAGGGTTGGAGGATATTTCTACCTAATATACATAACATAAAATGAAAAATACCCACAACATAAGAAAACAAGTTTTGTATCCAAAATGGAGATGAAATTACTAAACTATCCTTGAAGCTAAGAAATTTGAATTTGAGAAATTTTATGAATTTAGATCACGATGGTAGATAAATCACGATGATAAAAATGTTATCGTGATTTAAGTGCACCATCATGATCTGTTTAACTTAGACCATGATGGTAAATAGATAAAATATCATCGTGATCTATTTACCATCGTGATCTAAACAGATCACGATGATAAAATACCATCATGATATAAGTGCACCATCATGGTCTCTTCAACTTTTATCCTAATATAAGTACACCGTCATGATCTGTTCATCTTAGATTACAATGGTAAATAGATCATGATCGTAAAATAACATCGTGATCTAAGTGTACCATCATGATCTGTTCAACTTAGATCACGATGATATTTTACCATCGTGATCTACGTCCACCATCATGATCTGTTCTTTGTTCAAATTTTCATCTTTTTGATGTATTTTTCTTCATTTTTTTTTTTTAGCTCAAACTTTCATCTAAAAATACATCTTAATTCACAACACTATAAACTATATTTTACAACATTTTAAAATAATGAATATCTTACCTCTTTTGAGCAACAATCAAGAGATGAATTAATTTTACTTAATTGATTGTATTTTAGAAATGAAATGTATGAAAGAGATCAAAATTGAGTTTCTATATATATGATAGAGGGAATAGAAATGGTAAATGTGATTGGTGAAATCATTAAAGGAGATGGGTAAGGGCATTTATGATATTTTATCTCAATTTTGAGTAAAAAACTTGTTTTCTTATGAAGTGGATTAAATTCATTTTTTATTATACTTATTGGATAGCAATACATATTTCCACTTATTATTATTATATTTTCAGACTGATAAAGCCTCGATGTTGGACGAAGTGATAGAATACCTGAAACAACTTCAAGCGCAAGTGCAGATGATGGGTAGAATGAACATGATGATGCCATTCATGCAACAACAACTTCAAATGAATATGATGGCCCAAGCCATGGGCATGGGAACAATGGGGGTCATGGACATGAACACCATTGGCCGTGCCGCCATGATGCCGCCCGTCGTTCCCATGACCGCCACCAGTGCCGCCGGCTACATGCCGATGGCCTCTTGGGATATCCACGGCGCCGCCGATAGTATGCATGTGCACCCGATTATGCCGGACGTTCTATCCACATTACTTGCCAACCAATCTCAAGTAAGGGGTTAAATTCAATTTTAGTTTATTTAAAAAGCCAATGTCCAATTTTTGTCCACCATGAAAGCGGTTTTCAATTTTAGGCTAATTAAGCCAAAAATCGTCATTATTTGATCCATTTTTGTCACTATTTTCGTCCACCATGGAAGCGGTTTTCAATTTTTAGATTTCAATTTTAGTCTAATTAAGCCAAAAATGGACCAAATAGTAACAATTTTTGGCTTAATTGGACTAAAATTGAAGACCGCTTTCATGGTGGACGAAAATTAGACAGTGACTTTTTAAATAGACTAAAATTGAATTTTTTTCCCTGAAGTAAGTATAGAAATTACACATATCTAAAAGACAAGATATGAAGTTAAATTAAATGATTTAGGTCTTAATAAAATATGTGATTGGAATTTGCAGCCAATGACGGTGGATGGTTATAGCAAGTTGGCAGCTTTGTATCAGCAATTCCAGCAACCAGGTTCTGGTTCTAAGGATTGATTTTTGGAAATTAGTATATATAATATATATTTGGAAACTTATAATAAAAGGGCTTCAACATGTTTTTTTTTTAATTTGGGTTAAATTTTTGTTCAAATTGTTATCTCTTGTTGAGGATTATGCTCAATTAGTTATCTTTGTTCTCATGTATGTAGAAGTGTGAATTGTATGATTTTTGTTGTATAAAATTGTTATTTTCAAAATGTTTTTGTTTTTAAATGACTATTATTTTCCTATTTTGGATCCCATTTTCAATCTTTAATGTGAGGGGTATTCAAAATTAAATACATTTTCATCTAATGAAGCTTCGAAAAAAATTTATTTTTCATAATTTTATGTATGGATCCTGAATTAACTCGGCTCGCATGAGAACAACATAATTCCCCAATTCAACCTTCTAATCCTTCCTGAGGTAATTGAGATTGTAAATGATCTATTTACTAATCAATGTTATGAAAAAAATTGTGGCATTAATTAAGATTAGTTTTAAAAGTTTTAACCAGGTTCCAGAAAAAAAAAAATTACATTCTATATTCGATATTTATTATTTGATTAATTTGGTAAAATCATATATAGCTCACTAAGTTTATGGTATAGTTTTTTCTTGATAATTTTAGTTTTGGAAGCCACTACAACTTTTAAGAATACTAGTAGTGTACCTGTGCGTTGCACAGTGTGTTATATATATAATTATTAAAAAAATATAATAACATATAATATGTAATGATTATTAATTTAACAAAAAATATATTGATATTTTTTTAATTTGTATTAGTATAAAGTTAGGTATTTTAATTTTAAATTTATACCATTATAAATAATTATATTCAAAAATATTAGAAATTTGGAATATATAAAGTAATATATTAATTTATGGATTAAACAAACAAATAAAAAAAATTGTGTAAGAACATTACATGGGTAGTGAAATTTTAAAAAATAAATTAATGTCGAAAAATAAGTTATATGCATTAGAAACGTTATGATTTAAGTATTGAGATAAATAAATTTATATTTTTGGCATTTATAACTATAAATACACATGTATTTTAATAATTTTTTTTGGTTCAACGCCACATATAACTCATTTATTGTAAATCAAATAAAAAATTATATCAACTTATCAAATACATGAAAATCTCTTTTGCTATCTATTTAAATGAAACGATTCAAAATTGAACTTAATCTACACATTTTGAATAAAAAAAATAATGAATAATAATTATAAGATTGATAAGTCAATATATCAGGAACTAAGAATGATAAAATTTTAATTTGTGAAAAACCAGAAAAATTACCTCTGTCCAATCCCTTATGTCACCTCAATTAATCAGAATATAAATATAAATAAAATTTGACAACAAACAAATATAAAATAAGAAAGATAAAATAAACTATTTGTATATTTCAAATGAATAAGTTGGTTAACTTGCAATAATAATTTTAATCTAATTTTTTCTATTTGATATGTTTTATATGTGTAATCTATTAGGTACACCTATAATATTTTTTATTTCTACATTTTAATATAAATTTACAATAAATTAATACTATATATCATAAGAACGTTTAAAAATGAAAAATCATTGAAGCCCACACACATACATTTCCGTATTTCAGTTTGATAAATTTTATATGAATATTAAATTTAAGATCATTAAATAATGATTGATTTTATATATTATATATTTAAAATTGATTTAAAATAAGGTAAATTACAAAAAACAACCCCAACTATCGACTTTTTTAAAATTGCAACCTAATTTGTTTTTTTTTAAAGATTGTCACCCAGTCTTTCTGTGATTTTGTCGATTGCAAAATTTCCAGTCATTTTTCCGGCAAATGAATTAATTTTTTTCACTTTGCAATCCAAACTTTAATTTTTTGTCCAATCACAAATCATGATTTTTTTTTCGCTTCACACCTTTATGTTATATATATGAGTGTGACATTTATGTTATATAAGTGTGATCGATATTCATAAAATAAATATCAAGGAAATATTGGTCAAAATTGGTGAAATATATGTAACATCGGTAAAAAATCGATGGAATATTAATAAATATCGAGAAAATATCGGAATATATTGGTAAATATAAGAAAAATAATAATAAATATATATACCTATATTTCCATCGATATCGATATTTTCATGAATTGAGTTACCTATATTTTCACCAGAATCGAAATTTTCATTTTTGGTTGCAATCTGATAAAAACACAAAGTTCAAGTTGCAATTAGATAAAAAAAAACAAAGTTTAGGTTGCAAAGTGAACAAATTAATCTCAATTTCGCCGGAAAATTTGCAATCGATAAACCACAGAAAGACTAGGTGGCAATTTGGAAAAAAAAAATATTAGGTTGCAATTTGAAAAAAGTTGATAGGTGGAGTTGTTTTTTGTAATTTACCCTTTAAAATAAGTACTTAAAAATAAGATGAGAGATAATAAATATATAATCCCTTATTTCATCTTATTTATCTATTTATTTTTTATTTGAAATTTCTATACAATAAATACTAAATTGAGTATCATAACTGATTTCTTAAATTAAATATTTATTTATTGGTATTGAATTTCTTAAAATACAATAAATATTTTTAATTATTTTTATTTGTATTGAGTTTCTTAAAATACAATAAATAGGTTTATTTGTATTTATTTATATTGAGTTTCTTACAATAAATACAATATGAAAGCAATTAATAGGTTTCTTGAAATAGTAATTATTTAATAGGTAGATAATTTATTGCAGTTATTTTTGGCAGGATATCCTTCTTTTATATATATATATATATATATAGATTATACTTTTCAAAAAGAAAAATATCATTACTCGTAAAAAAATATGACAATTCATATTTCATTATATTTAACACATGTTATGTGTTAAATAATATTGTCATAAAATATACATAATGTGTAATAATTATTTTAAAATAAAAGATTATAACATAAAATGTAATAAAATATCTCAATCCCGGAATTGGAAATGAGGCTTAATGTTTCAACGATTCTGCCTTCAAACTTAATTATTGGAAGATCTTATTGAATTAATGGGGTCCACCTTAAAATTTATGAGAGCCAATTACTATTTGAAAAGTGTTTACTTTATATTATTTATTGACTTGATTTGAAATAGACCAATAATAATTATTCGTTTTCTTAAACATAACAATCAAAGATACTCCTTAAAATTGTCATGACTTAACCTCGCTAAAGCCTAAAACTCATATATAACCCTCGAAATATAAAGATTGAATTGTGACATTTTATCTTGAAATAATTTATATAAGTTTTGATTTATTTTTCTTACAAATATAAATAAACCTCATCTATGTAGCTCCTCTATAAAGATTAACAACGTTTTTTTATTTACTAATTTAATTCAAATTTATATAGTTTTCTTAAAAATGTAGGAAAGAATATATATATGTGCGTGTGTGTCATATTGTAAAATATGAATTATTTATTATATTTGAGTTGACAATGAAATGACTAATCACTTTTTCGATATTTGCCTTTAAGCAAACAATCCATGTTCTATTTTTAATGAGAATTGACATAACTACTTAAAATTGTTTAATTATATTTTAATTGAGTCAAATTAAAGTGGATCTAAAAAACTTATATCATATTAACGATATACTTTTGCGCGACGGATCAGATAATTTCCATTCAAACACTATTTTCACAAATTAGTGTTTAATTTATAGATCATGAGTTACCTCATTTTAAAAAAGAATTACATACAGACAAAAGATCTTTAAAAAAAAATTAAAAAATCGTGTCGAC
Source organism: Scutellaria baicalensis (assembly GCA_005771605.1). Taxonomy (NCBI): domain Eukaryota; kingdom Viridiplantae; phylum Streptophyta; class Magnoliopsida; order Lamiales; family Lamiaceae; genus Scutellaria; species Scutellaria baicalensis. The sequence continues at coordinate 49,808,240 of CM016722.1, forward strand.
GTATTATATTAATTGTGGGAGAATATTACAAACATCAATATCTTGTTGGAATTGTGACATGAGAAAATGATGGTAATAATTGTATGCAACCAAGAGTTGATAAGATAGGGCCACATATGATTGGAAAACGAAGGAAACGCTTGTTCAGTTAATCAACCACGAACTTTTTCATATAAAATAAAGGAAAAGAAATGAAACGAAAAGAAAAGGAATAAAACAAAAAATCTTATCCCTTTGATCCTTATCAACCATTTCACTTTCTAGTTAGTCTTCTCTGACATCATCTTACGTCTTATTTTATGTGAGACGAGTTAATCCACAATCCACACTTCATAATTCATATATAAATTTGTGAAACTTATTTTATGTGAGGTGAGTCAATCCACACTTCACACATACAACCTTCGTCCCAAAATAAATGATGTTTTAGCAACTAAAATTTGTCCCAAAATAATTGTCGTTTTCGTATTCCAAAAGGACCAAAACATATTTACATGCAATATACTAAATATGTCTCTATTTACTCATCTCAAATTAAATGTGTTAAAGAGATAAAAGCTCCTCATTAATTAAACTTAAATAGGGGTAGATTGGACTTTGAAGGCTAAAACGTCATTTATTTTGGGACGAAGGTAGTATAAATTTGTGGAAATGAGTTTGGTTAGTGAACTATAAGGATCAGTCTCACGGAAACTATATATGAGACATTCTCACACAAGTTCTTATGTTTTATTACAGATCTCATTTTGGTGAGATGGAACGGGTCAGACATAATGAATTATGTAATATGTATGAAGATAATATGTTTTTATATATCATGTATACTTTTGAATTTGATTATACACGATTGTTTTTTGAGTGACCCGACCAGAATCAATTCGGATCATACAAAAGTATTATCTGATATACTTTAAATAATACTTTATTCTACTCAAATTAATTAATTTAAACTAGGAGGAAAACTAAAATAAAAAAGTATGGGGTTGGAAGCATTACTCCTACTCTACCAATCGTGTGCATATTAATAAGTATCTATCGATGTCAAATATACAACATAACAAATAAATAACTTTCCATGTAACAAAGGGATGAGATAATTAGACATCAGTGTTGGACATTTTATGAGCTGCTCGTGGTGAGTATTTTAACATTTTCCTTATGTCCAAACCCCATTACTTTATGAAATGAGTCTTATTAAGACCTAGACGCCATGAGCTTTTCAGCATTTTCATTGAGTCCAAACCCCATTGTTTATGAAATGGGCCTTAAAAAGATATAGTGTTTAGATTTGGGTCGACTTTTACTAATTACAACAAGCAAATTGGGCTGCTTCAGAAAAGCCCAATGTTTAACTGATTACCAGCCTCTATTTGTTTGTTTTTTAACTTCTAATATTGACCCAATATATATTTGGATGAAAAATGTAGGCCCAAAACCAATTAACAGGCCCAGCCGTATGTTCATACTAGGATAAGGACATAATTGTCATTCAATTAATATATAGTCTTTTTTACACTTACTAAAAAATCATTACAATTTACCAATTAAACTATACGAGCTTTGCACTTTGTTCTCTGAGATATTTGGCCAGAAATGTATATAATTTTGTAAGACAAATCTTTATTATAGAAAACATTAAACTCATTATAACAAATTAATCTTTGATTTGTATTTATATATTGCTTCATCTCACTTGATTAAATATATGGTATGGTTTCATAACAATTCTATTTTTTTTTTCATTTAAGGCATTGGCAATGTGCAAAATGTTGAGAGAATATTGGATTATCTAATTAGCTAGCTTTATTCCACTCCTTTTCTTGTTCAATAAAACAATATATTATTCAAGAAAACTTACATGTTATTAATTAGCTCATAAATGACTTCTAGAGATGGAATTTCATTGTATAATAGATCTTCATTACATAAATCAAACCTTATTTTATGATTTTTGAATTATGGATTAACTCAATTTCTAATATTAATTAAATTCGTAGAATATAGTTATTATAAGAATTCAAATAATAAGTGAACTTCTTTATATATTTGTCAAGCAATAAATAAATACAAAAATGATACTTAGTCATTATATTGGATTGTAAAGTAGCAAGTCACATCCATCAAATTGCCAAGTGGCCCTTTTTTTAGATAAATGAAAGAGTCGTTCATGTTATTAAAAGGAGTAACTCCTATGAAACAAGTGTATTATTGTTTTATAATTGTTTTATGAAGATGGAAGGAAATAATATATTGTTTTATTGATGGAAGGGCATTATAGGAAATAAGTCAAAGGGCATTATAGGAAAGATAAAGATGGAAGGGAATTAATGCAAATCTTGCATGTTACAATGACTTTAATTAAGTTTTCCCCATTAATTAACTGCTTCTTGCCGTTTTAAACAAAATTATGAATATAAATTCAATTATAATTCATAATGTTGTCCATAAAATTATTTTAAAAACTCTCTCTCTCTCTCTCTCTCTCTCTCTCTCTCTCTCTCTCTCTCCATATATATATATATATATAAGTACACTATTCACCTACTCAGATATTCCATACCGTATTCAAACACACTAAGTGTGTGAAAAAAAGTAATAATAAGCTTTCTTATTTTGTAACAATTTCAATTATCTGCTATGAAGAGGCATAGGTGCAAGCTTTGCTACAGAAATTTTGCAAATGGAAGAGCTCTTGGTGGCCACATGAGATCCCACATGATGAATCAGATGACAATATCAGATGAAGATTCTCAAGAAAATGATGAGTTTCAATCGGTTCATTCATATTCATCATCATCGGAAGAAGATCAAGATAATCGGAAAAACTTGGATCAAGAACCCTCCGTTGTTCTTGATCATCATCGAGATGGAGATGCTCAGAGTGAAGCAGAGTCATCAAGAAACAAACCCTTATCAAGAATCAGGTCTAAAAGGGTCAGAAAATCTAGGGTTTTTTACTCAAACAGATTTCACATGGCCATGAACGAGCAATCTCCATTGAGTTCATCAGTCTCGAACACGACTGCAGAAGAAGATGTTGCTCATTGCTTAATGATGCTGTCAAGAGACCAGAAATGGAGGAGAGAGAAGATCAAGATTAATGCTAGGGTTAGAGAGAGGAAGTATAGGTGTGAAACATGTAGCAAGTGTTTTAGGTCATACCAAGCTCTCGGTGGGCATAGGGCAAGCCACAAGAAGGTCGAGGCGGCGGCGGTGGCGGCGGCGGTGGTGGAGAAGGTTCATGAGTGCCCTTTTTGTGATAGGGTTTTTGCATCAGGGCAGGCACTTGGAGGGCATAAAAGAACACATTTTAGTGGCTCATCTGCAATTTCAGCTAGTGTAGGGACTGTTGAGCAATTTTCAAGAAATGGTGAAACTTTGGATATAGATCTTAATCTCCCTGCAGATGATGATGATGATGATGGTGATGATTATTAGGCGCCCTTGATGAATTGAAGTGATTCTTTAGAAGTAAATCAAAGCTTATTTTTGATTGATGGGATTCTAATTTAGTAGTTAGATATATTGTTGAATTTGAGATATTGATTAATTTCTATGACTATGAGCATGTCAATGTAACAATAGTCGGAGTTTTAAATTTTTATATAGAGATGTCTTGTAATTTGATTTAAATTTTACTTTCTAATTGTTTTAGTCAACGATTTAATGAATTTTAATTTGTCAGACAAGTCAAATAGTAATTTAAATCTAATGTTTATTGGATTCTCAATCCATAAATATACATAATTCCCCAAAAACCTGATCACTTTGTTTACATTTCAGATCATGTGTTCTATTTTGTATTGTATTGTTCAAATTTTATATTATTAATTAACCTATATATTTATTTATTTGTGGGTAATATTGAATTTATAACTGAAAAATGCTGTTTCCATGTTAATTTAGTAGTAGTTGTGAATAGTGAATGCCTATTAGCTACTTACTAAAAGAACCCTTCACGGAAGGACAATTAATTGATGAGATGTACTCATGGGAAACCGTCTTATGTGTGACGGCACTCGCGTACAGTCGTGTCCTGGAATACGGTCGTGTCTTGGGACACGGTCGACCATGCGCGAAAACACATACTTATAGCTCTAAAAGACATACTTATAGATAAAAATCACATACTTATCTCGACCGTGTCCTGAGACCCGACCGTGCACCACAGATTGCTCTTAGTTTTCGCGGGAGTTCTAAAAGACATACTTATAGATAAAAATCACATACTTATCTCGACCGTGTCCTGAGACCCGACCGTGCACCACAGATTGCTCTTAGTTTTCGCGGGAGGCACGGTCGTGTTTCAGGGCATGGTCGTGGGCAAGGTAAAAAAAATGACATACTTATAGTGAAAAATCACATACTTATTGTTGAAAAAGACATAATTATACACCACAGTCGCACACGGTCATGTCCTGGGACACGGTCGACCGTGCACGAGTGTGGTCGCATGTGAGACGGTTGCATATGAGTATTTGTGTTAATTGATTTCATTTAATTGGGCATTTAATTAATCTATTTGCCAAACTTGGAAAATGGGCAGCTACAAAAGTGCAAAAATTTATTGTCTTAAATTCGATGGTTTATCTTGTTTTGAATACTAGCTACGTACGTTTTACTTGGTAATATCATTTAATATGTAACACGTTTTACAATAAATCTTTTTTATATGTCAAACAATAAATATATGATTAATTTTTATAATTCTTAGAGAGACATTTAAAATAACTTGTAGTTATAAATAACTAGTATCCGCACCTGCGCGATGCGCGTTTTGTGGTATAATGTTGGTAAATATTAATTATTTCATAATATAGTGTAAGTAATTTTAGTATATAAAAGACAATATTTAATAACTAAGAAAGTATAAATTTGCTTAAGATAATTCAATTTACAACAATATATTGATATTATACACATCCAATTCACTAATCTATGATTAATACTAAAAACAAAAGTATCAATATCATGATCTTCAAATCAAAATTGGAAATTCTACTTGTAAAGTTCGTAAGTTTTTTAAAAACTTCTTTATACACAACAATTTTAGTCGAAACATTTCTTTTATCATCTGTGTTACAAATTAATATTTTCAGTCATTTAAATTAAATATACTAAAAAAACTAAAAAAAATTATGAATTAAAAATCAAATTCAATTATTAAATTAAATACATGTGTGTGAATATGTATATATAGAAACATTACACAATAGAATTAGAAATTTTACATAGGAACTTGATGCAAACATTGTCAATTATGTATTTTCAACCTTTTATTTCAAAATAAATTGAATTATAATTTTTTTTATTAATATCGCTTAACATCGAAGATAGCAGACAATTATTCTTTTATAAGTATCACGTAAATTAATTGATATAGCAAGACATTGATGATTACAATTTAAGCTCAACACAGAATCAAAATGTAGTAGTAGTCTACGATCATGATGATGACAATATAATTAGAAACTAAACATATAATTTAAATAATCAGGTGAGCCATATAAATTCAAAATGTGTACTCTCATATAAAAATATACGAAGTCCTAAGTGTAAAGTAAAAGACTAAAATTTTATTTGATTATGAGATATTTATAATTTAAAAAATATTTAAGATGACATATAATTCAGACTAAATACATATTATATATATATATGTATATACACACATCTTTAATAGTGTTATATTTATTTATTAATTTATATTATTATGGTATAAATTATCCCCATGCAAATTAATATTTATTATTGAAATTATTGTTTGGATATCAATTGTTGATTTTTAATAAATTATTCAATAAAAATTAATTTAATTAAGATCGATAAAATGAGAATAAATTAATACAATATTTATATTATTAGATCAAATGGTTTAAATAGTAAAAAATGCAAAATGCAAAATTTGTTGATGGGACACTTACAAATATTAATTTAAAAAATACTTAGAATGACATATAATTTTACATTAAATACATTATATATATACATACATGTATATATACGCATCTTTAATAGTGTTACACTTATTTATAAATTATATTTATATTAAATATGTACAATTATCCCGAAACAAATAAATATTTATTATTGAAATTATTGTTTGAACATTATCTATTGTTGGTGTATAAGAAATTATTCAATAAAAAATAACTTAATTATTATTAATAAAATAAGAATAAACTAATACAATAAATATATTATAAATTGAATAGATTAAATAAAAAAATGCAAAATAAAAATATTGTTAAAAAGGTGTGATACTTTTTTGTTGAGAAAATTGTATTTCTATAAATATCTCAAACTTTTCCTCTATTATTATATTATAGAAATATATAGATAAATTTATATATTTACTTTTTCTTTTGAGTTTCTACACAATAAATATAAAATTAAATGTAATAAATATTAATATTTATGTCTTTGTTTATTGATAAATTTAAAATAAAAGTTATTAATGATTTCTTAAAATGGAAATATTTAATAAATGAGCATTTATTGTAGCTATTTTTGACAGAATATTTTACTTTTATATGTATATATAGATTAAGGACTTATTCCCAACGGTTTGCTTGCACACATTTGCCTGCATTTTTTAGATTGGGCCAAAAGCCCATTAAGAGCTTTCAGAGATAAGAGTGGGCTTGTCCATTTTCATGATATAATTTTAGCCTATATGTTTAAGCCCAATGCATCAATCAAAACTCTAAAATCTAAATGACATGTCAATCTAATAGTCAGAATCTTCTTTTTCTTGTTTTCTTTTTGTCAAGAGAAAGTCTTGTGTGAAATCGTCTCATGGATCTTTTTCGTGAGATGACTCAACTCATAACCCACACTTAGCAATTCATATGAAAGTTTGTGGATATAAATTCAATTCATGGGTAATAAGAATCAGTCTCCATGAGACCGTCTCACAAGAGTTTTTGCGTTTTGTCAAAGCAAACCATAACATTATAAAACTTTAGATAGTGACATTACATTCCTTCAAAAATAAAGGAATATAGCAAAAAAACACCAAAAATGTCGTGAAAGATTTGCACGAGGATTGATTTTACTTTTTTATATCAGTCAAATAAAATTTTATTAAGTCGAGTATAAAGGGTACTTAAATCTTATACAAAACAAAAAAAAAATCTATTTAAAATCAGATTTCGCAACATGATATTGATTTCAAAAACCAATCTGATAAAACATAGTTATGGATAATTGAGTTTTAGTAGACTATCCTCGTCAATAATCTTATTTATTTGCATTAGTGATTCTATTTGCTAGCCTCCTAATAAAAGCGACTTTAAAAGAAGTCTCACGAAGAAAAGATTGTCGACATTGAGAAACAAGTTTCCCAAATTATGAGTAATCCACAAATGAGGAATTAATAAAATTCACACACAACTTTGAAATTGATTTCACAATAGCATGACTATATCTTTAATTCTCGATCCAACTTAATGCTTCAATAATAACAATGTTCACCACTTCCTTGATCAGCAAAATCATGTTGGTGAAGTTTTTAACTTGTTGCTATAATTGAATAAGTAGTACCATAATATCCCTCTAAAAAATTAATAGTTAGGGTTGTACTCATTCATATCTTTAAACAATTTAAATTTCACAATAATATGATACGATGAAAATGATGTAGTTGTGATTGATCCAAGAGGAAATTCAAAAAATACTCGAACTTTTTAAAAAGTATCTCAAATTGCATGATGAAAGCTGACCGATACAATATCCCACAATCAAATCATACAAAAATGTAAAATTCATATGAAACCATTTCACATAAAACCTTCCGCAAGACAAAATCTTATATAGTCTTATGTGAGATTGATATTATCTATATTTTGTATGAGTTGACCGCTTTTATTGATATATATATATATATATATATAAACTCCATCGCACGTGAGACCATCTCATTCTATAATGTGTTATTTAAACCATTAACACCAACAATGAAGTTCCAGCCTACATATGTTGTGGTAGTCTGAAATATATATTACATGAAATCTTGCCAATATTTCTCTTGATGATATATCAAATTATAAACACCATATGTTTGAATTTTATATGTAAATGAATCATTAATAATGAACATATTAAAGTGAGACATGACAAGTCTGATCATATTTTTTGACAACTCTATCGAATAGCTGAATCATCAATACATTGCTTCGAAAAGGTAATGATATCCAATGGTCAGAAATGATTTATAGGTTCGAAATGACCAACACCAACAACAACTATCACTACTAAAGATGAGTTGGGCTAGACAGTCTAGTAAAATTCTTGCCTCGAACATAGATTTGGTTGGCTCGATCCAATCCAACAACATGAGTTAGACTAGATTGAACATTCGCATTATCACCATGTGCACATTAATATATGTCGTTGACATATCAAATATACAACCGATCTAATAATTTAATTTCCAAATGATCAGAAGATGAGAACATTACATATTGGAGGATATATTAAGAGTGATACAAATTATTGATTCTTAAATTAAAACATGAGTGGTGGCAATTTGGTAAATAAGTAGAATGATAAAAGGCTTTGGTAGGAAGAAACGGCAAAATCCCAATTTCATTGTTTTCAACACCATGAATAGAGAAACAAGAAACTGACGAACAGCAAGCATCACAATTCACAAAAGCCATGAATCATTTCGCGCATTACCAGCAACAGCAATATGATCCATCGTCTCAAAACCAGCAATTCTTTGATCAAGCAACGCATGATTATTATTCCTATTCCTATTCCTATTCATATGCAAACCCTCAATTCACCGCAATTCCGCCTTATACATACCAAAATCTCACAGTACAACCATCACAGCACGAAGAGCAAGAGCCCAATCCACCTGGTGTGACGCCGCCGCCGCCGCCGCTGCCGCTGCCGGAACAGGTTCAGAATTCCTATTATCAACTCGCCGTCGGACCGCAACAGGGCGCGGTGGATGCGGGTGTTCCGGTGGTTCATCAACCGGTATGGATTTGGTCGGATCCCTAATTTTTAATTTCTTGAAATATTTGTTATTGCTGTTGTTGGTTAAGAGATTTAGGTGTAAATATAATGGTAATTTAGTTTGCTGAAATTGGAATATGGTTGAACTTTGAAGGCCCTCTAAAGAAATATGTTATTTTTCTCTAACATTGGAGATCTGTGTATGAACTTCTCTGTTTTGGGATCCAGAGTTGTTTCGGTAAGCCATTGAATCTTATTATTGTTCTTGGACGTGATGATTAAGTTTTGCAGGAATCTGTTTTTGGTGATCGGGGAAATGTTATTTGCGTTATCTATAATCTCATGGAGTTATTGGTTTATGATTTACATTTTATCTGTTCTTGCAAATTGGACTGAATAGTGATGAAAGTAGTAAGGTTCAATGGCTTATTGTGTGAACAAGATCGATTGCTTAAATTGGGGTTGTCATAATTATTTGACTGCGAGCTTGTCTTCTGGCTAATCAAGCAAGGCTGTATATCTCCAAGTTGACAGCATTCTGCTCAGCTAATTATGCCACATTTTGAACCGTTTTCTGCATAGCATTACCTTCAATAGGAAACCTTGGAAGTTGATGCTTTATGCGAGAAACTGTCGGTTCATGAGAATTATAATTAGCTGAGCTGAGTAGCCTTCATTGAGCTGGACAAATTGATCGGTGAGCTTGAGCCTAAAGTACTGACCAAAAATATTAGTTGCTCAAGCTTGAGGCTGACCAACTTGCACATTGTTCTATTGTCAACATGAAACCAAGCTTGGACAGCCCGTTGTACAGCTCAATTTTGATACCTTCGATCACCTCGCCTGAAGTTGTTTTTGTCCTTTGCAGAAGCACTAAGCACAAGAGCTGCGAAGATTCTGCAATTTGGTAAATGCATAGTGTTGTCCTTTTAGATATTTCCTTATTCCTTCAAAGGTCAGGTTCGTGGTTGATATCTTGCTGATGAGCATCACTCTTCATATGGGTTCGTTCTAATATGTGGAAAAATTGGCGGCTTCAACGACATCTAGAACCTTGAAACCACATTAATTTGCATAAAAGATTAGGTTTTCGCTGCTAAAGACTGAAGGCAGACATGGGGGATGACATTGTTGCAGCCCTTTTTTTCTCCTTATCTTGCTATTACAAAATTGCATTTACAAAATTTATTTTCGGCTGATTTTTGGAGTTTCTGACTTCTTTTCCAACTTATATTTCCTGTCATTACTCATTAGACTGTGTGGATCTGTTAGTTGACATAATTCTTGTTGTATGTCTGATGGGGGGGGCTTCTGTATTCTTGTGTCATTTATGATCTATATACAGTGTTTTCCCAGTGTCAATGATTTAATATAGCACTTGGATATTAAACTAAGTCAGCATCGAGAGCCTTGGTACAGGGTTAGGTAAATTCATTGACACTTGCGATTACGCAGGCCTTTCAAAGTTCAGTGGTTTCTGAGCATGTGCTCCATTTATACAGTACCTCTGTTCTTCCTTCCAGTGAACTCCCAATTTTTTGACTGCATAATTACAGTTGAATACATAATTCTTTCTCTTACTAGATACATCCATTTTAATACCTTTTTTATTAATTGTATTCTCCAAGCTTGCATATGACTGTTTGAGTTTCAAATCTTGGGTATCATGTGCTAAAATTTGTCGTGGCTAGTGTATAGCTTCCAACAGAGTTAAAATAAGGATCATGGACTTTGTTAAATAACTAAAGCAAAGCTTTTCTAGCTTACTCTACAGATTATTTGTTTCATTTTTTTGTTGTGTCCTGTTCCACGTATTTTCTTAATCATATATGTCATAGTACGCAGAGAGTTGTCTATTCCGAAAGCAGTGTTCTTGTGTATACCAGGATGGTCCTACTGTTATACTTGTATAGGCTTCACATTTTCTTGAAAATCTAATTCACATGATTATGCAGATTGTGCAATCTTCACACAGAGGTATTGGTGTCATCAATGGCATAACTCCTGGAATAGCTGGCCAGACCCATCTTGGTCCCATACCAAATGTCTCACACCAGCCATATCATGTTCATGGACATGGCAGAGGCTATCCACTGCATACGAATGCTGGAGCACCTTCTCAGAACCAAACAGTTATCATTCATGGTGGATCGAACATTCAAGGAGGGCCTCCTCAACCCCTGCCAGTTACATATGCTGAACCCCATGCTTTTATGCAAAACGTATCAAGCCACCCATATCGTGGCCGTGGCCGTGGACGTGGACGTGGACGTGGTAAAGACCGTTCACTGCATAAGCAAGTCGTACCACGTGCTCAGGATGAAAAAGTATTTATTCAGAGTGGATCAGACATCCAAGGAGGGCCTCCTCAACCTATACCACAGCCAGTTGCATCAAGTTTTGGCCAAATTCCTACGCCTTTCCAAGGTCCACCTCAGGCGGCACCTATTTTGTCCACTCCGAAAGCTGTGTGCTGTGAACTCTGCAGGGTCGAGTGCAATACCGTTGAGATCCTTAAACAGCACATAAGTGGGAAAAAGCATCAAAAGAAATTGAAAGTCTTTGAAGATTTACAGAATCTCAACAAAAGGGTGATTTGCAGACAAACTAAACAGACACCTCCCACTGAGTTGAATTCAGAAGTCCCTTCTCAGCAACCTCTCCAGCCTCAGCAACCTCAGCAGCCTCAGCAACCTCTCCAGCCTCAGCAACCTCAGCAGCCTCAGCAACCTCAGCAGACTGAAGAGTCTGGAAACCAACAACCTCAGCAAGAGATTTTACCTTCTCAAGCAATTAAGGAAGAAAGCCAGGTTGCTGTAGAGGAACAAAAAGTCGAAGAGGTAGAAGCTGCTGAAGAATCAGCAAAAAAGGCGAGCATGGATCGTTCTGGAGGCGCTGGACGGGGATTGAAGCGTAAAATGAGAGGTGGTAAAGCGGGTAGACGTACAAAGCCTTGTGACCGATCAAAAAAGGTGGTGGAGCCTCCTAAGCCCAAAGAAGTTATTCCCTTGGTATGTGAACTGTGCAATGTAAAGTGTGAATCTCAAGTTGTCTTCCAGAGTCATTTGGTTGGAAAGAAGCACCAATCAAAGGCTAAGCGGTTTCAAGAAACACTCAAACTCTCGGCACCACAAGTACTCGACCATCAGATTGCTAATGCTTCAACTTCTATTGGCTCTCAACTTCTCAGCCAAGGTTTTGGTTCATACCACCCAGGTGTTTCCGCTCAGAACATCCAGATAATTGATGTTCAGGCTCCAATGTTGCAAGCTGTAAGTCAAACGGAACCACTCAGAACAAACTCCGAAGCTCCAGTTCTGGTGTCCATTGAAGAAACTTCAAAAGGAGGAGAGCAGCTTTCATAATCGGGGCAGATTCAGTCAAAAGGTATGGACCAGGCACAGAAACGAGGTTCTGTTGCTACGTAACATGTTATTTATAGCTCTCTTGTTTGCATATGATATAGCTTGTTTTTAGCCATCAAAACACCATCTTTATTTGAGCAGTGGGCTAAATTAATGTTTCACTTTAAGCTCAATTCCGAGAATAAATCAATGCTAGTTTAATCATTGTGGGATCATCTGTTTTCATTTTGCAATTGTGGAAATACAATCAACATCAATCTTGGATTTTGATTATCAACCCCTGACCATGAGGTGGTGGGTCAGGGATGGAGTCGAGACGAACACACTAGCGTTCAAGTTTGTTTGAATTGTTATTGAGTTCTGAGTAGTTTGATTAATCAATCGAATTGAGCTTGATCGATCTTTAATCAAGCCTAACACAAGTCAAGCTCAGATAGTTTGATTATGTTTTCTAATTTCTTGCATCTCTTTTTTACTCACGAGTCATGAGCAGCTATAGATTTTGACTTTCTCAAATTGAGCCCAAATGACTTTTTAACTATAGAAAATTGAATACTCCTAAGAAGTTTATTTTAAATCCAATGGCCAACCAATTCTCACATAACCCACAATTGTGAATTTTTTTAAAAAAAGATGTCAAGTCTTATTTTCTAATTAATACAATTTTTTAAATATATTATTTCTAATTCCAAAAAGGGGAATTCTATACACACCCCAACGAATTCTAAACACACCCCAATTACTAAACACACCCACAATAAAATATTTACAACTTAAATATTTCTAAACACACTCCTTAACTTTACAACTTTACCCTTTAATTAAAAAATATATCTAATACATATATTATACTAAACACACCCCAACAAAATACACACCCCACCCCACCCCACCCCACCCCACCCCAAACCCATCTCTCTCTCTCTCTCTCTCTCTCTCTCTCTCTCTCTCTCTCTCTCTCGTTCTTCCACCCAACAAATCGGCCTTTGAAGATCGAAGAACAACGGCCGAAATTCACCAAATTTCCACCACTTCTCATCGTTCAACATCAAGGACACTTTGAATCGAAGCATGGACAAGATGCATAGACCCCTGGGTGATTGTCGTGAGTTTCTTTCGATTCTTAGTTTTTGTTTTCTAAGTTTAAGTTCTTGTTATCTTCAAGTGTAGATGAGTTTATGAGTTGAATTGCATATAGATTAGGGTAAAAGCAGTGCAAAAAATTAGTATTTCTGTTGAAAATTGCGTGCAAATCGACCTTGAAGTGGGGTGGGCTTCGACTCTGGTTTTTCGAAAATATTAAAAGAGATTCGACCACAACTGGTCGAAGCCTCTCAAGCAGGTTCGACCAGTAGTGGTCGAAGCGTGTTGAAGACCAACGACCACAACTGGTCGAATGCTCTGAGGTAGCTTCGACCAGAAGTGGTCGAATTATCCTGAAGCTGCACGACCATTACTGGGCAAAGCTTCCTAGCTTTTGTTTATGTTTTTGATATTCAACAACTGTTCGTACATTCTTAATTTTTATTCTTATGATGAATATTGCAGACCAAACTTATACTAGAGTGAGACCGACCGTCTCTAATAGAAGGCGTCGAGCTTTTGAGGAGGAGGAGGCGCCCGCTCACATTCCTGATGTTATGGTTCCTACGCTTGAATGGAATGTTGGCGCTGATTCTGAGTACGTCGATGAGCCTCAATTTCAACTTGAAACTGAGCCTCAATTTGAGGCTAAACCTGAGCCTCAATTTGAGCCTGATGTTGAGCCTCAAAACGATCTGGTGGAAGGTGAAGAGCCACAAGACGATGAGGAAGCTGAAGATGATGATATGTTGACCGGGCCTTGTCCCGGTGGTCCAGTTGATCCCCGTCTCATCCCGAGTTTTAAGACTCATGTGGCGTACGGGATTTGGGACGGGATTGAAAGACCCATCCTTAAATGCTGATGTCATACAGCGAAGATGACCACTTGGTCCCTCGACCTATCGCCCATTCCGGAGTTTATGAGCGTGCTTGAGTCGAAGATTGCCGACTTGAGGTACATTTCATACAAAACTCCAAACAAAAATTTGATATGTGCTTTTGTTGAGCGTTGGCAACCTGAGACCAACACATTTCACATGCCGTGGGGAGAGATGACGATTACATTGGACGACGTCCTTTGTTTGACGGGGTTGACAGTCAGTGGGAGGACAGTGACCGTCGAACAAAGTCGCGGTCCAGTTGAGAGACCAGGCCGTATGGTCTCTAGGCTATTGGGTATCCCCTACACTGAGGCACATGAGGACTATCTTCGGGCAAGTTGGGGCTTCTGTCAAACTTGAGTGGTTGAGATCACGATTCAGCCAGGCCACCCATACTGATAATGAGGAGATACGCGTATGTGGCGTGCGGGCCTACTTGTGGTTTGTGCTGGGATGCACAATCTTCTCCGACAAGAGTGGCACTCGTGTGGACACAAAGATTTTACACCTTTTGGAGCGGGTCGATCGCATTCACCAGTATACTTGGGGAGTCCGCACTTGCATATCTATATCGGCAGCTCGGCCTCGCATCTCGTAATGGTGTGCGTCAGATTTGTGGTTATCTGACGTATTGGAGGTTTGTTCGTTTGTTAGACTAGCACTTTTTTTTACTCACAATTTCAACCTACTTTGTGAATACTGATTTTAAGTTGTGACTTTTTATTTACAATGTAGGCCTGGATCTACGAGTATTTTCCCTTCACACGTCCCACTCACAATGTCCGATACAATGAGAGGGATCCATTTGCTGTGAGGTGGATCCAAAGATCACGCTCTAGAGGCACTATGAATCGTGTGTCTGCCCTACATGAGATGTTAGACAACATGTCCATGCACGAGGTTCGTCTTTTTCCTTTTACATGATTGTTATTGCTAGTGTGGGCCATTTTCATACACTAATATTTCATTTTTGGAATAGGTTAACTGGATGCCATACTCGAATTGTAGGTGGGCATATCCTCGTGACGACGTCGTCTTCTACCAAGGGTGTATTCATGCTTTCGACTGTATGTAGCCATATCATCCAAATAGAGTGCTCCATCAGTTTGGATATGTCCAGACAATCCCAGAGTGGCCCATCATGCCTAGTGTGGTCCGGAGAGGAAACACTAGGTAGAAGTACAAGGTCACGTACGATGTCTTGGGCAACTATTTTCTTCAATGGCGCAACCACGTTCTAGATCAAAGGGCCAGGGGCAACCTCGCACATCCACCTTGGCAGATGGTGCCAGACTACTTGACTTGGTACAATGAATTCTCCCACCCCATTGTCCAGAATCCGATATACTCTTCGACTGCCATTGGGACTACCTCGACGCATGTAGGACCCCAGCCGTGGGACATGATCCGGGATGCTATGGGTATTATGACTCCGGTATATCAGCAATACCATGGTCACGAGGACGACTTGGACATGTCTGTGGTGTGGCCCGCTTTTGTTGGGGTGCATCAGGCGTTGAACATCCAGGATGATGCCCCAGAGTCCTCTACAAGGGCATCAGCTCGTAGACCTCGTCGAGGACGCAGATAGATTTAGTAGACTTGACTTTTGAGTTTGACAGTTTTGTACTCTTTTTGGTGAAGATACCTCGTACACTTGTAAATTAATTCCTAGTTCACCTTTGAAATGTGACTTTTCATGGAAGTTTATTATAATGCATTTAAGTTTAAACATTTGAGTCTGAGTAACTTGTTCGATTATTTACGTAAAACTTAACGATCTCAACGGATCGTTACCCAAAATGCAAGAAACTCCACTGTTCGACCACAACTTGTTGAAAAGAATATAACATTCTCGACCAGTACTGGCCGAAAGTGTAATTAAACACTCGGCCGATTCTGGTCGAGGTTCCTTCATCTACTTCGGCCAGTATTGGTCGACGAATGTGAAGTGGAATCGGCCAGTTGTTGTCGAATCTGTCCCAGAATTTTCACAAAGTTGTGGTCGAACAGTGACAATCTGAAAGCAAATTGAAAAACAAAAATCATGAAATGTCCACGAAACGTACCTGCACAAGTGTACTAGTAATAAAAAAGCAAGTAACTCTTTTTGGACGAATTTTAGTTACATTAATTTACAAAATTTACGAAGTTTAGTTACATTAATTTACAACTCCAAATCATCTACAATTCGTCAATCCAAATGAACTATGTTAACTCTAGTCGAAGAGCTACCACTCCGAATTTTCAATGCATACTTCATGAATCGATGCTTGTAAATTTCGGACCAATCGGACGCACAATCACGTTGTTACCCTAAACCACTCTTCAATGATGGGAGGTAACAGGTGCCTCCCCATCCAAATTCACCTAACAATAACATTAAGCAAATTTAGGATTGTAAGATCATTAGTGTGACAACAGTAAAAAATGTCGAATATTACCACAATCTAGTGGTTGTTCCCAACGAGGGCCATGCATATTAGGCTCAGATTCAATGGCACCTCCGATCTCATTGGTAGAACCGTCACACAAAGTTGCGGAGACAAGTGGACAATGGGGCGGTTGTAAGCTTGGCTGACAAGATATGTCATCTCCGGGAATGCCCACCAATGATTCACATCATATGTGGATGGTTCGAAGCAATGCAAGTTGTTGAGGATTTTTGAGGTCCGATCTCGCACCCCATTAATGCATTGGTACAACCCTTCGTAATCCACCAACTCTCGGATTAGCTCACTTCGTACTTGGGGCCAGAAATTCTCGCCCAAGCCAATTGCATGTACGAGACATCTGAAACCACAATGACCATCTCTCACGAGGTTTTTTATACTCTCCACATGCTTGTGGAATATGGATGGAAGTTGGGCAATGAGTACGTCGTCCCCGAGCTTACAGACTGATCGACGTCTCACGGGCTCTTTCTTTAAATTCATCATGGTGAAGCTTGGTTTTCCTGGGGTCATATCCTCTAAGTAGACTTTCTACTCTTCAGATGGGGAGTTGCTATCATGAAATGATGAAATTATCTCAAACAGACTTGGGTTGCGCTTGGTCGAGGTAGATGGTTTGGTTTTCGATTTGCTCAGCCTACCACGGGGACGAGCGACCTCGACTGGTTCTTGTAATGTGCTTATTGTGGGCATGTTGATCTCACGAAGTCTTTTGAACAATAACAACTTTTCTGCTTTAGAGACAGTTTTGTACATCTCCAATAAGTTGTTAACACTTTCATCCCAACGATTAGTTGCATGTTCATCTAAAGTCTCCTCACTCTTTGAGGGCTCACAATCCAACTTTGTCCAATAAGGATCAATCATCTGAAGCTGGACGACTTGGTGATCTCGTTTCAACTCCGCAAGCTCATGTGCACAAGGTAAACCACAAGTCATCCTCAACACACAACCACACATTAGAGGGTCGACACCACAACTGTCAACCACTTTTATCTCTTCAAACATCAAGACAAGGGCGTGATGAGACTACAAGTCCTCGAATGTTCTTGAAAATAGGTAAGCAATACCGATGTGGTGCCACATTAAGGCTCTGCTCGAATGAGGCCTTGATTTGCGTGTGAGATGTGATAAACAAATTATGTATTCTCTCCCAAGAAGTCTCAAAGTTTGATTGACTTATGCCCAATTGTCTTTTGAGTTTCGCATGTGCACTCTCAGCCCTATGAATACATAACACAAGATATTAAGAAACATCATAATATCAACAATCACTTGAGTTAAATATTCAAGTCAAGTAATAATAACACACTGACGTACCTGTTGCTTGTTGTATTTTGATAATGCATCACCTTGTTTGTCCAACATAGCACAAACCTCTCCTTATATGGCTCAATCCAAGTCTTCATGCAATACGTTACGGCACGGGTCACATCTGCATAGTCAACGTGGAACCTCCTCAGCAGCTTAGTGAATCGGGGTTCATCCTCAACAGATATCAGAATATTCCATACGTGCATGAAACACTCCCACTTGTCGGCCCTACCAAGGAGTGGTCGACATTTGGCCAGGACATTTTTATTAATGTGCCATCTACAAAGCAAATGTGTAGAAGTGGGGAAAGTCACGGTAAGGGCATTCATGAGGGCAATCTCCCGATCAGTTACTATCACCTTCGGTACTACATCATCGATCATTAGTCCCTTGAGTGTAGTGAGTGCCCACTGATAGTTCTCCTCATGCTCCTTCTCCAAATACACACATGCCACAGAATACGTGATGTTTGTGGAGGTAACACCAACGATCTCTAGGAGGGGCATTTTGTACCTATTAGTCTTGTAGGTACAATCCATTAAGAGCACGCTCGGAAATGCATGCAACAACTCTACAGCTGTAGGATGAGCGTAGAAGAGATCGGTGACCCTATCTGTACCTTCGCATCTCCTATTCAAGTGGTAGTACCCCTCCTCCTTTAATTTCCCCAACAAGTACTGCATCTGATTTCGTCCTTCATGCTCTACAACTTTATGCTTTTGACGAGCATTATATAGTGTCTTCAATGTAGACTCATTTTCCTTAAAGGATTGCTTCAAGGTGCTCAAAACATCTTGGGCTTTGCTCGGTTCAGTAAAAAGTCACGAACAAGCTGATCCTCAGCAGGTGTTAGTCAACCTGCAAATAAATGTCCGACCAAATGCCTGCCCATTGGGTGATTATGCAAACCACACAACACCTCTAAGCTCCAATGTCCGAGCTCATTCACCTGCACTCCTTTTAGCATGAAAGGGTAGTCACATTTTTTGGTGCCGGTGTTTCGTGAAGATACCGGCTGCTGCTCAACGGAGTCCTGCTTGTTTGGCCCCAATCTCTTCTTTGGTGGCCGATACTTACCACCTCGCTCACATCTCAAAAACACTCTAGCTCGTTGGCCATCTTCACCACTGTCACTCCGTCTAATAAGGACAACCATTTTGAGACGTATTCCAACCTTGGTAGCCCAACTAACCATTTCCTCACGACTCTAAAAAATTTCAGTCGTCACGAATTCCGCCGAGAAATCAATAAATTGATACATTGGATCATCATTCGACTTTTGAGGTTGGTTAATAATACTCATTTCCGCCCCATCTGATTCGTTTTCCTATCCATATGCAAAATAACAACAACATAAGTATACTTTGCTCAATATGTCAATTCAATGGGAGAGGATGTGCGTCGTAAGAAGGTTGAAAATCAAAAATTGGATCGGTTCGGCCAAAACACACCGAAAATACAGATTGCGGCTGATTCTGGCCGAAAGCTTCTTAGAGGCTTTGGCCACCAGAGGCCGATGTATTGGGTTGCGCTTCGGCCTGTACTGGCCGAAATCTCTTTAGCTCATTTGGCTAGTACTGGCCGAACCAGCCATAATGACGAGTAGAATAAATCAGTATAGAAGATTTACAACTTACATTATCCATAATGACGAGTTCTTCTTCGTTTTCTTTAACTTTAACAAGTGTATGATTTGTTGGAGGATTTCTTCAACTATGTTAATGGAGTTGCATGTAATGTGTATGTGATGGTAAGGAAGAAGAATGCTTTTTATGCAATGGGTATGTTTAGTAGATATATGATGAGGTGTATTTAGTAGATATAGGATGGGGTGTGTTTAGAAAATGTAATTTTTATAATATATATTTTTTAAAAATGATTAATAAGGATATTTAAGTCTTTGTGTAATTCTTTTCATTTTGCATTAAATAAATGAGATGTGTCTTTATAATTACATGGGGTGTGAATAGAATTAGGCTTCCAAAAAATATTTTATTCACTGTTCTGCCCACCAAATGTCACATCATATTAATTCAACTTTGGCCATCAGCCTAGTACACATAAGTAAATGGTCATTCACGGCAGTAACATTGTTTTCCTTTTTTTTTTTTATAATTAAAATATCCTGACCATTTTCATACATGAATAAGATTCTCTGACTTTCATATTTTAATTTTAATTTACGAAATACTGTAGTTTCACCAATCGCTTAAAAATAATTAAATTGGTGTTTTTAAAGTGTTGAAATAATAATTAAATATATAATAAAAATTATATTGACATTTCTAATAATAATAATAATAATAATAATAATAGAAACTCCACATTTCTCGGTTTCCCAATTAGTTCTTCTGCTTTCTGGTTATTGATGATCACTACGAGGACTTGCCCTCGCCGGAAAATTCCCGTTTCAGAATATTCCGATGAGTTCCAAGCAGCAACTTCTTGACTCCCTCACCGCCCACATCTCTCTCTACAGCTCCCAAACCGCCAACAGCAAACCGAACCCGGCTCCGAGCCCGAACAACCGGCCCGCCGTTCTCCGATGGTTCTCCTCACTCTCGGTGCACCAACGCCGAGCGCACCTGACAATTCTCGACGAGGACTACGTCGCGATCCTCCTCCAGATGAAGGAGAAGCTTCAATCGAACGGTTCCGGCCGTTTCATCATCCTCCCTGACCTCCCGCAAAATTACGGTTCTACCCTCCCCACGCTGTGTTACCGGACATCCAACGGCTTGTTGTCCCGATTCGCAGAGTTCAATGGTGCGGAGCGCGCGATTCGTGAGTCTGTGGAGCTGTTTAGTTCGAAGGAAGGCGAGAGGGGTGGGGATGGGGATGGGAATGGAAGTATTTGTGTTGATGCGATGTGTTTGTGTGAGGGTTTAGTGGAAAATGTGAGTAGGTTTATGAATGTGATGGATGAGATTACGAGTGGGGAGTTCTTGAGAGGTGGAGAGGAGGGGGAAATGGCCGCTGAGTGGGTGGAGCTAGGGTGGTTGAAAGCCAAGGGGTATTATAGTTTGGAGGAGTTTGTTGTGAATAGAATGGAGGTGGCGTTGACGTTGGCGTGGTTGAATAGTAATGGTGGGAAGAAAAGAGGGCCGAAGTTGAAGGAAAGGTTGAGTGCTGCAGGTGTTGCAGCAAATGTGTTCTGGAGGAAGAAAGGGTGTGTAGATTGGTGGGAGAAATTGGATGATTCTGTGAAGAAGAAGGTGTTTTGTGCATACTTGGGGAAAGCTGCTCGATTTTTGGTACTCTTTTATCTGATTAGGTTCCTGAAGATTATGATTTTTTAAGAATTTATGCTCTTCAATCAATGTCGTGTTGTTTTCTTCGGTTCATGTGGCGAAAAAGGAAACAGAAGTTGGTCTGCTGGAGCATCATTTAGGAAATTAACATTGCTTTACTTGACTGTGGACACATTTTCTTGAAAACGAAGATTTGTTTCTATAAAAACTTGAGTCATATGTTCTGCTAGTTTCGTATTTGTGTTATCCATTATTTATTGTTGAAATTGGGTCTGATATATTATTGTTGCAATCCACAGACAGCTGATATGATGAAGGGCAAGGTCTGCTTCTTAGATGATAAATTGCAGTGTCGTGGTGAGCAAGATAAACAGTTACTGCAATATGATTCGGATTCATTGGGTAGACTACATATTGCATCATTCAGAAGAAAATCTTCAAAACCTAGATCGAATGACAAGCCTGTGCAAGTTTCTGGGTATCTGTCTCCATTTTCTCATATTCTCAATAGTTTGTACTTTCTTCAGGTTATTTCCACTCTGTTATCCACAGCTCAGTTTGATGGACATGAGAAGGAGAAACTTTTTTTCAGCTCCCTAGACAGTGTAGATAGCGTTTCTGATATTATACTTAGAAAAATGCGAGAGTTACTCATGGTTATTTCGCTTGATTGCACAAAATCTGAGTTACTAGGAGAGGGAAGCATGAGCTCTCTTACAAAGAAACAAAATGAGAAACATGTTGCCAATAACCGTAAGAAAAAGGGGAAGAACGTTAAAAAGTCAAATCCTGCTCCTAGGCCTTGTCAAGATGAGTCAAGACCTATTAAGCCTGCTAAGGTATGAACTTATTCACTCGTAATCAACTGAAACATTTAAAACTAGGAGAATCTCTATGAAACAATGTCTTACTTGATTTTTGATATTTCAGGGTAAAGGAGGTGGACTATTGTGCATTGGAAATGAAGACATTAGACAATCCAACGAGTTTGGTAGTAAAGTCTCACAGAAGGATCTTGCAGGAGGAAATCCCTTATCGCTACATGCAATGGTTGTGCTTGTTTTTTCTTTAATATAAATATTAATAGTTGATAGACAGTTTCTAATTAGTTGATCACAATCAGGAACCTATTAAGGGAGGAAATAATGGAAAAGTTCGAAGTGCTCCCAGAAAGAGTAGGAAAGAAAGAAAAAAGCTTAAAAGCTCTGCCTCCAATGGTTCAGAGGTTGGTAGTTGTCAATCAAGACATAATAGAGTTTCCTCTACTTCTGTTAGTTCCCAAGATGGACCCCTCATGTCTGATTGGACTTCTGGAAGTTCAACCATTGAGAATGTGTCTGACAATGTTGTGATTCAGATTGACAGGCCTGATGAATATTCTAGTACTTGTAGTAGTTTAGGTCCGGATCACGTTGCACAACATGCAGACAATTGTCATACTTCTAAAATCAATGGTCACCTTTGCTTGAGGGAACATCTGAACAAGGTTAGGGCAGTCCAAAGCAGTGTGGAAACTACTGTCAGTGATTCCTTGAATTGTACTCTAGACTCGGGTGCTACAGTGGCCGAGCCTGTGCCTGGGAGTACTGAGAAGATATGCACAAAAATGACAGACTGTGGAAATCATACAAATGGTTATTTAGGGAAACAAATGAAAGGTAGTGAACCAGAGTTAAAATCCTCCCTGGTTCAGGAGCAAGGAAGTGTTAGTCTCCTTAGAGTTAGGGCCATAAATTCGCCAGCATACATTTCTTATGAGTGGCCTAACATAGGTCCACTTCATCCTTCAACAAATTCACATTACCCAGCTGCCACTGATAGATTGCATCTTGATGTCGGTCGCAATTTACAAAATCATTTCCACCATTCTTTTGTACAGACTTTACAAGTAAGAAATTCTCCGATTGACAATGCGTATAATGGAATTATGTCTAGACCTTTGCCAATGAGTTTAGATTGGCCCCCTGCAGTGCATGGTATTAACAGACTAGTTCCATCTGGTACCTGCCATTATGATTCTGAGTTCATTTCAAGACGACAGTCTTCTTTTCTGCAAGGTGTCACAGCTCATAATGTGCACTCTGGTGCTGCTACTTCTGAGGATGAAAGGACCATTTCCAGTGAACTGGTGGATTTTCCGGATGTTCCAAATCCACAGGAACTAGTGGATGATCATGACAGAAACTGGATGTCTGAAGAAGAGTTGGAGACTCATGCAGTTAGTGGGATGGATTATAATCAGTACTTTGGTGGTGGAGTGATGTATTGGAACCCTTCCGATCATCCAGGGACCAGTTTCTCTCGCCCTCCTTCTCTTTGTTCAGATGATAGCTCCTGGGCTTGGAGAGAAGCAGACATGAACAGGGCTGTTGACGATATGGTTGCATTCTCTTCCTCTTATAGTACAAATGGTTTGACCTCTCCATCTGCTGCTTCATTTTGCTCTCCATTTGATCCTTTGGGATCAGGGGCTATTGGCTATGTTATGCCTGGAAGTGAAATTAGCAGCAAGGTTCTGCATTCTTCCTCGCCTATGACTGATATTGGTGCGGAGGAAAGTGTCTCAGGATCTATGTCCAATATTTCGGGTGATGGAGATTTGACGACTGTGGATTCTCTTCCATATCCCATTTTGAGGCCCATAATCATCCCTAATATGTCCAGGGAAAGATCAAGATCAGAGTTTAAGCGTAGTTACGATCATAAAAGCCCTTGTGTTCCCCCGAGCAGACGAGAACAACCTCGGATAAAAAGGCCACCTTCTCCCGTGGTCCTCTGTGTTCCACGTGCTCCTCATCCACCTCCACCCTCTCCTGTTGGAGACTCCAGAAAACATAGGGGTTTTCCTACAGTTCGTTCTGGTAGCTCAAGCCCAAGGCACTGGGGTGTCAAAGGCTGGTTTCATGATGGAGTCAACTTTGAGGAAGCTTGCATGCCTATGGAAGGGAGTGAAGTGGTTTGGCCTTCTTGGAGAAAAGGCCTTTCAGCCCGTCAGATGGTGCAGCCTTTACCAGGAGCATTGCTTCAGGATCGGCTTATTGCAATTTCCCAGCTAACCCGTGATCAAGAACACGTATGGTTTTTCTTTTTCAATAAACAGTGCTGAAGTGTTTTCTATGTTGGCTCTGGTTTTATACCATTTTTACTTCCTAAGTTGTCTTCTTTCCTCAGCCAGATGTTGCATTTCCCCTGCAACCTCCTGAATCACAGACCAATTCCGCACTCAAGGCATCTCCATCGCTGATTCATGATATTCTGCATGATGAAATTAACTCTTTCTGCAAACAGGTATGTAATGCTGGATAGTAGCATATTAGATTGGAATTGTAAGTTGCAGGGAATTCACTTCAAGTCCTAAGGTTAATTATAGTGCTGTTTTTCACAATTAACTGATGCTCATAACCATTAGCAATTCTTAAGGTTGCTGCAGAGAACTTGATCAGGAAGCCTTACATTAATTGGGCTGTTAAGCGTGTTGCACGGTCTCTTCAAGTCTTATGGCCTCGCTCTAGGACAAATATTTTTGGTTCAAATGCAACTGGTTTGTCTTTGCCATCTAGCGATGTGGACCTTGTAGTTTGTCTTCCACCCGTCAGAAATTTGGTGAGAATGCATCTGGTGTTTGTGAATTTTCTGAAAAGAAGTGTTTTAGGAAAAATGCCTCATATTCAATACATTTCAGGAACCTATAAAGGAAGCTGGGATTTTAGAGGGACGAAATGGCATCAAAGAAACATGTCTTCAGGTAGGCAGGATTGCAGAAAAGGGGGACTTCTCCCGCTCTCTCTCTGACCTATTGTTGAATAAATGAGACAAGTAGTTTAAGTGTGATCTCTCCAGAATGTGTCACTATAGATCCACTTTAAGCTGGCTGAAGCAAAATAGTGGTCAATGAGCTGAACGTCTTTAACTAAAAGTTACCTGGCAATAGAGGGAATGGTGTATGTAGTGGGGAATGGATGTATACTGATTTCCATTCCCTCCCATTTGGGAGGGGTTTGGCTAATTCCCAAGAAGTAGGGGTATCATATTTATTGTAGAGATTCCTCAATGTACATACCACCCTCTTTCATTAATTTCCTTTTTTTTATCCAGACTCGGTGTAATGTATATGTTGAACAAGTTTTAATTTTTGTTGATTTCGGTATTCAGATCTAGGTAAGAGGGAAAGAGCAAAAAAGCTCATAAAATGAAAACCACAAAGATAAGAATTAAGAAGATGTCAAGCGTCTAACTTGAGTTATTGGATTTTCTGTAGCATGTAATTCACTCATCTTTAGTCTTTATCTTATTATGATATGGGAGATGATGAGCACAGTTAAATGAAAGATTTTCTCATTGGTTATTGCTTCTTTTCGCTCTTAGATGCATAATCCTTCCTTGTCCTTTTTCTTGTCATACTGTCTTTCTTAAATTTCAATCATTTTTCCACCGTCTCTTCTCATGTTTTTTGTTGTACTTTGTTGAAATTGTTTTCAATAATATGCTTTCTGTAGAAGCAGTTTTTCTTTTACCCTGTAGTCTGCGTATTATTTTTGTCCCTATGTATCCAACTTTGTATGAATATAGATTGTTGAGTCTGCTGATTCTAGATTTTCTGGTTGCAGCATGCTGCTAGATATCTTGCCAACCAGGAGTGGGTCAAAAGTGATTCTCTCAAGATTGTCGAAAATACGGCTGTAATGTCACCAACATTTTTTGCTTTCTTCTTTCTGAATTTCTGTACATGTCTCATACTTTACCCCTTCAACATTTTAATCACTTTTAGATACCTATCATAATGCTTGTGGTGGAAGTTCCTCATGATATCATCTCTACCCTGTCAAATGTCCAAGCAACAAATGAAGCAGCAAGTCAAGTAGCTTCTGCTGAAGAAAATTCTTGCCAGAGTGACTCAGCTAGTACAGAATGTACTACTTCACCAAAGTGGAGTAAGATAATGAATGATACGAATGATGGATTGAAATCAGTTCGTCTTGATATTAGTTTCAAATCTCCTACGCATACTGGACTTCAGACAACTGGACTGGTAATTGTTTATCCATGAGCTATTGATGTATCATAGCATCAGTGAGAAATTCAGCTTTATATGCTATTCTACTACTAGCATGTTTTTAACTTTCTGGTTAGTTTTTTCCGTTTCAATTGGTCCTGTGTATTTTGCACTAGCTTTTAGCATGCATGTTTACTTATTCTGTCATTTTGAAGTTGTTCATCCTGTGTACAGGTTAAAGATCTCACTGAGCGGTTTTCTGCTGTAACACCTCTTGCTTTGGTTCTAAAACAATTCTTGGCTGACCGCGGTCTGGACCAGTCTTACTCAGGTGGTTTAAGCTCATATTGCCTGGTAAGTTCCATTGTTTGCATGTCTTAGTATAGGAACATATGCAACTTTGCTCATATCTAATATTTTCTTGGCGCCACCCCTATTTCTTACCACACTTTTAACTTATGTCATTTTGGTGGCATTATTTATTTTTGAGACTATACTGTGACATTGTTATTGAATTTGAAATGTATATTTTTTCAATTTTATTGTGGCACTAAATATTATCCTCCTGCTTGGCTGCTTTATTTCCTTGCATCTATGCTTTATTTCTGTAACAACACTTGCATGTACCCTTTGTATGTTCTGCCCTTTGCCAATAATTGAAGTTTATATTGGGCATCCTATCTTCAAATTCCAGCTTGATTTCACTTTTCATGGTACTTATAATTCCATGTATTCACTTGCTGATCTTTTTTCTTTTAATTTTATTTTCCATGCGACAGATATTATTGATCACACGTTTTCTGCAGCATGAGCATCATCATGGCCGACCTATTAACCAAGTATGTCTAGTTGGTCTTTATGCATCTTGTTTTTGCTTTTTTTTTTTATAATAAAAATGTCGTTTAAGCATTGTTGGTATTCCTATCATTTATATTTAAATTGGAGTTCTTACTTTTTAGGGACAAAAGAGTTGCTTCCCGTGCTTGCAGAGTGATACCTGTACCTTCTTAATTTCTGAATTATGAGATTGGATAGAAAAAGTGTTTATTAAAAGCAAAAACAGTGTTGAATTTTAGGTTCCATTATATTTTCTAACATCTTTTACTCATTAATCTAGCACCCAAGATGAGGTAAGGTGGGTAGGAATGGCCAAAATTCTACACAATTACGCATCTTACACTAAAAGAAAGTATGTGTACTTCCTTTTCATCTTTCTCAATTGGCTGAGAAAATGAGTACAACTTTATGTTCTGTACTTGAAATGGGAACAGAAAAGTGATGGTATAAATTATTATAGTTTTTATTTTTTGTAAAACCATGGTGCGGGCTACATAAAGTTTGCATTAAGCTGCTTGAGTTTGCATTTTGCACTCACTAAGTGTGAACAAATCTATGTGCCAATGCATATACATGTCATGTAACAGTTATGTCTTAAAACACATTTGATTTTGAATTAATGTTCATTTGATATCATCTTTGTAGAGTTATGGAAGCCTCCTGATGGATTTCTTATATTTCTTTGGGTAAGTTTAATCTTTTGGAGTACCTTTAAGAAACCTTTTCAGTTATTGCCATTATTTTATTTTTTAGAAAATATGTGTCTTCTCATTATCTGCTTCTTATGTCAGGAAATGTCTGACCTTCTTCTTTGTTTGAACTATCTCTGCTTTAGAAATGTTTTTGATCCACGACAAATGCGTATCTCAGTACAAGGAAGTGGGCTATATTTAAACAGGGAACGTGGGTGCAAGTAAGCAGTTTTTCTTGCTTTTTGTTTCATGCTGTTCATAGTTGCTTTTTTCTTTTTTAATTAATTTAGTTAACCAATTACCTATCTTTTGCAGCATCGATCCTCTTTGTATTGATGACCCTCTTATTCTGACAAACAATGTTGGCAGAAATTGTTTCCGCATACATCAGTGTATTAAGGTCAGAATAGCTTTTTTTTGTCTGACTATTGTTTCATCTCCAGTTCCGGTGAAGTGATAAATGAGAAACTTCCTGGCCATAGATATCTTTGTCCTCTGAACATTTTGCCTGCAAGTCTTTCAACAATCTATGATGATGAAATAAAGTCTTTGATTTCACTTGTACAAGCTTTGATCTTAACTGTTAAATATGTTCCTTCTGTGGCAACGTTATCCAGATGTGACGAAACTAATTTCACTGTCTCTTTATTAGATGGGAAGTGCATAATCCTTATTCCTGAATGTTGTTTTGGGTCTATGCTGTTTGAGCTATGGATACTTTTTCTGGATGTCAAAGAATCTTAGTTCTCGTGCTTTTGTTGGTGTTTTAGTCTATTTCTTTTATTCATATATTATTGCTTGATGTAGGCATTTGCTGATGCTTATGCTATGCTGGAGAATGAACTCACATGCCTTCCCAATGATGATAGTACGGATCCCAAGCCCACCCGTAAATTGCTTTCAAAGCTAATTCCTAGCATTGGTCATTTGGTAGGATCCTAATATAAGTATGAGCAATTACATCTTTTTAAGGTATTTACCAGAAGCCTCCTGAATTTCTATATCACCAGTCTTATGCTCCCCATATAATTGGCAGAACATCGTGCTAATTTACTACTGCTGCTAGAACCATTGGCACTAATACATGGCCCTATATGGATTAAAAGAATGTGTTCATAAAAAATTAGATAGATGGCATGAGTCTCTTCAAGTGTGAGGACTTTAAATTAGTTGCTCAAAAACAGAATCCCTGATATGTTATGTTACGTTGGCCTGAATGTTGGGGTAACCCATCTGATTTGATGTTCAGGAAGCCCGAGAGTGAAGTTTTTGGCCAATCAGGATCATTTATTTATTCGAAATATTGAGGATATTTGAGAAGACAGAGACCCCAGGACTGAAGCAGATTGGCTGCAATGGAGGATGACATGACATCATGATTCATAGACCTTGGGTTTGGCTATATGCTGGAAGACCATCTAACTTGGAGAACTAAATTTCATGCAGGAATGGACTTTGATGATGATTGTATTATACAGTCCTCTTGGAATGTCAATATGTTTGGCTTTCTTATACAATGATCTTACAGACAGACAAAAGTAGGGGTGTTGGTATGAACGGATAAGCCTGCTTCTTTTGAAAACGGAGTTAGCATGTTTCCTCTTCATGTTGATCTTACCGGACGACAATCAGAAGAAGCTCACATTGGTTTTTGGCTTCTCCGGTTTCCAATGGTTCGTGGCCTCTCAGCTTTCTCTTCACAAGGAGAGCAATATGCACAGTACATCTCTTATACCTTGTGTGATTCGATAATAATTAATCATTTGTTTTTTCAACTTCAGTGGGTTTCTATTTCAATTATATTGTGATGTTTTTGGTCTTACTGACAGACCTATGACTTGCAGATGCCTACAATGAAGAGTTTGCAATTGGCAATTGTGGGAAAGAAGAGATTTGATGATGCTACCCAGAACCCTTACACTTGTGCTCACACTCAGGTCGTTTGCTCATAGACAAACCACAGGGAAACTCGTCAATATCACAATGTATCATCATCATGTAGTGCCTTGTCAAATATGGTTCAACTTTCTCTACCAGAAAGGTTGATCACATTTACAGTTTAAAACACGTGTGACGAGTGACACTCGTCGGAAGAAGCTCTCGACCTGACTGGCCGCACATTCAGCTGAGGAGTCAAGTTTGTGGATTTTAATTAGGAATGTGCGAAACGGTATTAACATTTTCAATTTAAAGTCCTTGTGATCAACATCAGTTTTTTCAATGATAATATTCACCCAAAAAGTTATCAATGATTGTTTTGCTCACTATCTAAAAGAATTGCAGGCAGATAATGCTTGTCAAACTGACATTGCTATTCATCTGGGTAAAAATCAATATCCTTTGGTGGCCCTTTCAGAAGCTTGTTTTGCAATTCTACCTGTTTGGGAAGAACAAGCTCGATTCCCTCTCCCAAACACGAAAAATATCTTTCGAGCACCTTCTGCAATGGTAATCAATTCCGTTTCTTTATTAACAGTAGACAGTTGAATCATAGTATACGAGAGAAGTAACAACGACTTAGATAGCTCACCACTGCAGCGTAGGCGTCGATTCTCCCTTCGCGGGCTGATCTACTGAGACCACTGAAAGTATTACCAGATGTTTTAGTTACACAAGTGCAGTGTTGAGTATCTAAAAATATGAAGAGGGTATTATACACATATATATTTACTTGGCTATCATATGGTCCAAAGCCTCAACAGATGTTCCATGCTCATCCTGTAGGTATACCCTCCAACCCCTAAGCAAGAAGGGATCAATCAAACCTAGTTATCCAATACTCGACTCGATTCAATTCGTTTATTTACCTCTCTGCAGCTCGAACTGCAAGCCTTCCAGCAACACTACGGACTTTGTTCGACTGTACTGTCTCCTTCCCCTCACTACACCTTGGAAGCCCAATTATGAACTCATCAACCTCCTAATCAAATGTCAACAACACAGATTCATCAAACACTCACTTCACCATCTGAATTAGGAACAGAGGAAATCCAATATGAATTCTCAAACCTGACTTTCAGCGATGTCGAGGAGTCTAAGCTCAAGCTTCTGCCCTCTTAATTCAAGAACCTTACACCAACACCATGGACAAATCTCATAAACATTGTATAAAGTACACAAAATTGGATATAGATGCTGATAATCAATCAAGCCATTGGATTCGAGGTCGTTTGGTAAAAGCTTCATTTGAACTCAATTCAATCGATATATCAAACAAGTTTGGCTCGAACTCAACTATTTATGAAAAGATAAAAATAACTTTAAAAATATCAAACTACTCTATCTCGACCGAATCGGACTCATCTAAAAGGCTCGATTTGATTAATTATCAACATAAATTTTGAAGCTCGATTTTATCTCAAATAAGCTTTGAACAGGTATTCGGTTCAAATTGAATTATTAATAACCCTATATAGATACAGAAAATGTAAGTATTGGAGTACGGTTAAAGGTCGAACGGAGAAGCCTTTGCTGAGGGCGACGCCGGTGCGAGATAATCCCAAGTCTACCCCTAGGCTGAAGCCGCCGCGCCACGACGGATCACGGCTCCGGCGAAGGGCATTTGGGGGAATTGCGACTGCTGACGATATACAGAACTCGCTGCTTCTTCTTCTGCAATCATAATTTGGATTTCTGAATTGAATGTGAAGAGGATTTAATGTGATTGGGGATGAGAGGGGTTTGAGAGTGATAAATTGAATCGCCATTTATTCTTTGCTCGATTATCTCTCACAAGATTGAAGAATCCCAATTCTTTTCTTTTTTCTCTTGCACTGCTTTATAAATGGGCTACTTGTTAACGGGCCTGTTTGAAGCCCAATCCATCAACTCATGGGCCTAGTCCAGATAAATGGGTCGGATCCATCATTTAAAATGACATTGCAGTATTACATTTTTTTTCTTTTCCTTTTGTGAGGAAACGCATAACAATTTGTTGACTTTGTAAGTTAATTCAAAGAGTGACACTTGTGTACTTCAGGGGTATGGTGTCCCCAAATTAATCATTATATAATATTAAATATATACTTTACAGGTATCATATATATACTCTTCAAGTATCACATGTATACTTTTATATATATATATATATATATATATATATATATATGATACATATAGAGTATATTTATAACACCAAAAACCATAACACATATAGAGTATATATATAACACCTGAAGAGCATGTATATAACACCTAGACTCGTGCCTCTATGTGCCCCAGGAGTATATAAGTTTTTGCCTAATTGAAATGTTGTTTTTATTAACCGAAAAAAACGTGTAAATATTCTCTTATTTGGATTTCCAAAATATGAATATTACTACATATTTTTTATATAGTATCGGATTGGACACGAAAAAGTGAAATGAAAAGATCTGATATTGAAAATTATTACATGATTAGATACGTTAAACTATTGGGTAGTTCTATAATACATCAGGTGTATTAATACATCAAACTCTCCACTCATTTTCAACCATCAGATTTGAGATCATTAAGGTCAAAGTCAACTATGATCTCAGATCTAATGACTGAAAATGATGGAGAGTCGGGTGTATTAATACACCTAGTGTACTACAGAAGGACCCTAAACTATTAGAATATCTTCCCCTATCATGACCTTAAACAAGTATTCAAACTTCAGTAAAAAAAGAATTTAAAAACTCAAATAAAATCAATTGCAATTATGTAGAGAAGAAATGAGACATTAGCTCTATATGAAATGAATTACCATCACACCATTGATAAGGGTCTCATTGGGGGTACATAATTTAAAAAAGAAAAAAAAAAAAAAAGGCAATCGCTAAAACAAATAAAATTTAATTGCAAATATTTAGTGGCCTTTCAAAAGCCCAGTTACATTAAAATTGCTACTCTTTATTATTGTGGTCAATGAAAAATGGCTATTAGAATTCGAATTATAATACATTTTTTCTTGATTTAAAAAATAAAAAAACAATTAAATAATCAATTTTTAAAAAAAAATCTAAACTTCGCAAAATCGCGACAATCAAATAGTCCACTTGAGTTCCGATGATTCTTGATTTCTTTCATGTCGGATTTCGTTTCAAACCTTAAATTTTCCGAAAACTTCTATTGCACTTTTAGCTAAAACTCGTCGTCGGAGTTTGTATGAGGTAAATTTCTTCCTAAAGTTCAATAATTTTCTGTTTGGTTGCCTGCAAAATTTGATCCTAATTGAAGAAGTAAAACTAGGGTTTATTCCATTTGGTGGTTTCAATTCATTGAGGATTATTAATCTTATTGCTGCTTCGAACTAATTGTCAGGGCTTTCTCGTATCTACCAAAATCTCAGTTTGTGTTATTGCTCGATCGCTGGTTTTAAATTTGTGTATTATTTTTATTTCTACTGATTTTCATAAGAGAAATTTAACTGCTGTTTGATCATATATACATACCAAAAAAACATGTGTGTGTATTGCTGAGCAATATATGAGGTTTCAATCAAGATGATCACTGAAAGGATCGGAGGGACCAAATTAGTTTGAAGTGTTTCAAGCTTTGTGAAGCTTTCTTGGTATGAATTCGATTGTCGATTTTCGGTGGTTTGGTCCTTACTGGAGATGGAACTATGGGGAAGTTTTGAAATTTGGGGATGTGGCAAATTTATTTCTTTGTTGGTAGAAAATGAGCTGTTAATCGAAGGTCGAAGAAGGATTCTTCATCTAGTGCCTCGATTCAGTCGTAAACGAGTTTAAGTTTAATCTAGTTTGCATCTTCAAATGGTTAAATATCACTTCCAATATAGGCTTTCTCATTCTCATCTTTAATCTACGTTTCGTAGTAGTTGTTCAGAAACCTCATACTTTTTGTTGAAGATTTCTTTGTTTTTCATTGTCTTGTCAGGTAATTGGAGTTGAACTCCAATCTTTGGCCATTAAGCTTCACTTCGGGAAACTAAGGATGGCACTGCTTACTAGTATTCCTGTATTTTCTGTTTCTCGACTGCATTATCAGCGATTAAAGTTGAGGAATTCCAAGAATCTGATTCGTAGATGCAATCTACGGTGTTTAAGTAGTGATCGTATGACTGTTTGTTATTCCAACACGTCTCAATGGGAACCGGCCCCTGTAGCATATGCTTCAGATAATGAAGAACCCTTGCTGAAAGAATCTGGCAATATCTTCAAAACCATGACTTCTTCTAGTGAGCCAAATGAAGCCTTGATGACTAAGACTGAACAGAATGTTGATACGAGCAACGTACCAGTTATGTCGTTCCAATACCTTAAATGGCCTCTATGGATTATTGGCCCGGCCTTTCTCTTGATCACAGGAGTTGTCCCGACTCTCTGGCTACCCGTTCAGTCGATTTTCCTAGGGCCCACCATAGCCAGCCTTTTGGCCCTTACCGGGCTCGACTGCATTTTCAATCTTGGTGCATCCTTGTTTCTCCTCATGGCCGATTCAAGTGCTCGTTCGAATGATCTTCCTCAAGGCTGCAAAACGAGGCCTCCACCGAGCTATCGGTTCTGGAACACAGTTGCGAATGTAGCGGGATTTGTGGTTCCCATGGCGATGCTCGTTGGCTCTCAGAAAGGGTTCGTCCAACCTCAAATGCCTTTCATATCGTGCACTGTTCTGTTGGGGCCGTATTTTCTGCTGTTATCGGTGCAGATGCTCACGGAGATGCTGACGTGGCACTGGGAGTCTCCGGTGTGGTTGGTGACCCCGGTTGTTTACGAGGGGTATCGGTTGGTACAACTGATGAGGGGACTGAAGCTTGGAGTCGAGCTCGTTGCACCGTCTTGGATGATGAATATGGTTAGGGGATTGGTGTGCTGTTGGGTCCTGGTTCTTGGGGTCCAGCTCATGAGGGTTGCTTGGTATGCCGGTTTTACGGCTCGTGCATATCGACAACCATCCGATGGCCCTACAGATGGTTAGCTTAATGTGTACACTGCTAATGTGACGAGCCATCTTTTGGTCGCTAAAACAATACATAAAAAATCCTTTGTTGTTTGTTTGGCTTCTTCGTAACACACACACACACTATTGTACAAACGTGAATATGTAGGTATTTGTTTTCAAAGTTGAAATGATTATCAACTGATATTTGTAATGGAATTTTGTGGATCAAATATGTTGTAAATAATTTAATTGCGTGAGAGGATTGGAACTCATTTTATACTGGTTTGGCCTTTTTTTTTCTTCGCAAAAACTTGCATGGGACGGTTTTGGTGAGACAGATCCTTTTTACACATTAATCAAATTCATATCCATAAATTTACATATGAATTGTAAGGTGTGGATCATGGGTTGATTCATCTCACATGAAACGATCCGTGAGACGGTCTCACATTAGACTTACTCTCTTTCTTTTTTTTGAAGAAAAAATGAAAAAGCTTCAAAAAATTACATCTAATTAGGGGTTTACTTATAATTTTTATACTTACTTTTTATAATAGTTTGTTTTCTAATATTTTGGATTTTAAAATTGGGATTTACCCAACTCCATTAATTCGAAACCAAACATACCCTTACAAAGTTACAAACTCATCCATATAAAGAAAAAAGAGTGAATATTATAATCTGTTTTGTTAAATTCTGAAAGTTAAGTTTAAATCGCAATACAAAAAAGATGATATTAATGTAAGATCGGATCGGTGATTCTTCATGCAATTAAGTCTAAATATAATGCATGTCGCAATTTCAAAATCGCACAAATTTATATAAAATCATCTCATGAATGTACATCTTTGAACTATTTTTGTGATGAGTAAATCTTGTGTGAGACCGTTTCACGGATCTTTTTTCATGAGACGAGTTAACCCATAATTCACACTTAATAATTCATATGAAAATATGTGTATATGAATTCAATTCACGGGTAATAATGATCCGTCTCACGAAAATTATCGTGTTTTGTGAGTTACAATTGTATGGTTTGTAGATTATAAATTCAGTTAGACCTACAAAATTAAATTCATACAAGGATATCACTAAAATCAAAATCTTTTGAATTTCATCATCCAATCTTTATCTTAAAAAGTAGGCTTGTCACTAATTGCCATCTCTAGAGTCTAGTCAAATTGGCCCATAAATCTTTTGGCAAAATTTTCATATTTTATGTATTTGTTTTTTAATGATCTTAATTATTAATTGAATAAAGTTGACAATATGACAAAATATCTACTTCATCCAAATAAGTGGCTATATTTTAAGTTGGTTGGCCTTCTTTGTTGACTATAAAAAAATATTCCATCTGTCATTTCAGTTTGTGTTTATTAAAGTATTTCACTACTTTATATATATATATATATATATAAGATCTTACTAATAAAATAAAATATAAAATACCACTTTGGTGATTGTATATAATTGATTTGTATTTATAAATTTCCTGCTATATAATCTTCTCTCAAAAGAAAAAAATGGCTAGTATTAAATTCATCCATTTTCTAATCTCCTTTTTAAACCAAACACTCATTAAATGCCAAGTTTCGAAGCTTGTACGATTGGCAAGTTAAAAAAACATTTTCTATATATAAATAGAATATATAAAAGCATCACATATCATATCAACCAGTCAAGTATTTTCTTAAAAAAATATTCGGCACTTTTTTATTTATATAAAAAAAAAGAAGATGCTTCACTATATATTAGCATTTACACAAGGTAACTTTAATGTAAAATCTCTTCATAAATTAAAATATTAAACAATGTGAGGAAGTGCTGATATTTTATTCAAGTGTTTGTTTCAAATTTCATGTCTTTTTTTTTTTTTTTTCCAAATTGAACCATCAAAACAACTTGAAAATAGATATAGATTTTCAAAAGAGTTTATTCTCATATCATATGAATTAAATTCATCAAACTCATGTCTCATAAATATTCTTTAAAAGTAACTTGGAGTATAATAATAATCATAATGCTTTGATGAGTTTATTTCTTTAAAACAAAATGCCATATGATTTACTATTTTAATTTGTCAATGAAATTAATTATTAAATATTTCGATTAACCAAAAATTCCATATTGTTTAATGTTTTAACCCCTTTTAACCTTTACATGGTGTGTACACGTGAAGAAAGGACATTTGTTGGCTCATAAATTTTTTCATAAATAAAGGTATCATAAATTACAGCTTCATGACAAATGGACAATCAAGAATCATCTAGAATTTATGTTTGTTAAAATATATTATGTATATGTTGTAATATTGCAAAAAAATATTATGTGTAGTATTTATATATTAATCAATATAGGATCCGTTTAATACACTTGATTATATTTTTCTATATGATTTTAGTGAAAGAAATTGATTTAAAATATTGTCTATATTGAAATATATATATATGTATATATAATATGTGTATCTTACATCTTTCAATTTAGCACTTAAATGTAATGTGTGTTGATATTAATATATTATTATATATTAACACCTTGATGATTCAATATATATAATACACTGACAAATGAGAATAAAGATGAAAACATTTGCCAAAAAATGAAAAGCATAAAGGGGAGAATATCCACAAAAAACTTTTTTTTTATTCTATGTTTCAATATTTATTTCAGTACAACTTAATTTAAAATCTTGAAAACAATTACATAAGCATTTTAATGGCTCATTTAATATTGTTATTTCTTCACGAACTTAATTAAGTTATTTCATATTATCTTGACACAAGTATAACTAAATAACCGTAGCTTGATTATCTTCAAAAAATTTAATTTTACTCGATAGACTTCATATTGTAAATTATATTTATGGAATCATTTTACATATTTTTATGAATATGATTCTAAAATATGGATAGTATAGTCCGTCTTACAGATATTCCGTGTGAGGTGATTTCATATGAGTAGGTGTGCTATAATTCGAGAAGGAACTATATATATATATATATACATATTTTAGAGGTGAACGTTATAATTTCATAAAATTATAGGGGGCAAAAAGAAATTAACCCAAAAAAATAGCCTATTTTACTAGAGACACTCTGCACTTTCCACGTTTGCGTTATTTATTTCTCTCTCTCTCTCTCTGGAAGAAGCCAGGAAAAAATTTCCTCTCAAATTCGAAACCCAGATCTCTCTTGTTCATTTCCACTCTGCATCTATCCTCTCATTTCGCCGTTAAACAGTGATCAAATCCACTGTCGGAGAACCTCTCTGCCGACCCCGGGAGCCTTCACTCGATCAATTATCCGGCGGATAGATCAGCGATCCGCTTAGAAATGAGTAACGGCGAGCTTCTCCAAATTGAACCCCTCGAACTTCAATTTCCATGTACGTGATAGATTTTTATGTTTGTATTCGTGATTCTGGGTTATCTTCGTGTGCTGGAATTTTTCTGTGGTGGTTGATTGTAGAAGATGACTTGATTTGGGAGAAATTGGGGATGAGGTTAATTTTTGAGTTGTGTGTGTGTGGTTTTTAAAGATCCGCGCTTTAGATTTTCTTTGATTTTGATGTTTCGGTAATAATCTGTTTTGTGTTTGTGTTGTTGTGTAATAGTCGAATTGAAGAAGCAGATCTCATGTTCATTGATATTGAAGAACAAGTCTGATAATTATGTTGCATTCAAGGTATCTTATCGTTTTGAATATTCTTTGCTTGGATACGTTGAACGTTTTATGTGTTGGAGAAATTTCAAGTAAAACGAACAAATAAGCCATGTCCTTGATGTGGAAGTATTTGATTGTTGCCTTCAATCTGTTTCAATATTCAGGTGAAGACCACGAATCCAAAGAAGTACTGTGTGAGACCAAACACGGGAGTTGTGCTACCTCACTCTACTTGTGATGTTGTAGGTAGGTGTCTCTCTGCTTTTATTCCCCATATATATTTACAATTTACTTGAACGAGAGTTTTGTAAACTTGCCTAATTTAAGATGCTGAATGTTGGAAGTTGGAACTTAACATTATGTGTGTTTATTTTTTGCAAATTTACTCGGTAGTTAGTGTTGAATTCTTAAGTTGTTTCGTCCATTCAGTTACTATGCAAGCCCAGAAGGAGGCTCCACCGGACATGCAATGCAGGGATAAATTTCTTCTCCAGAGTGTAGTGGTGAATACAGGACTTTCCGCAAAGGATGTTACTCCTGAAATGGTAACTTCACAATTCTTCTGCTGTATGCATTATCCCTCAGTTAAATTAGGGAGTCAGTCTGGACTGTGAATATTAT
The DNA here is from genome assembly GCA_005771605.1 of Scutellaria baicalensis. Lineage (NCBI taxonomy): Eukaryota > Viridiplantae > Streptophyta > Magnoliopsida > Lamiales > Lamiaceae > Scutellaria > Scutellaria baicalensis. The sequence goes on from CM016722.1 coordinate 49,847,235, forward strand.
TCAAAATTGATAATTTATAAGCCTGATCTGTTTATTAGTTCAACAAAGAGTCGGGAAACCAAGTAGACGAATGCAAGTTGAGAGTTGCCTATGTTCCACCTCCTCAACCACCTTCACCAGTGCGAGAAGAGTCAGAGGAAGGCTCGTCACCTAGGGCCTCTGTGTCGGACAATGGGACTGTAAATCAGACTGCTGATGCTGACATGGTAAGTATTGGGTGGTGTGATTTCTCAACCGAAATATAATATTGTAAAATTAAGCTGTCTATAATCTTTCTTTTGTTTTTATGACTTTGTAGTCAAGAGCATTTTCTGAACAGCAGGGACGCTCATCGGAGGTTATATCCTACCATTTGTTTTCTAATTTTGTTTATCAATTTGAATTTGTTTGTGGTTCCTGTATTTTATATTTTATATCAATTCCACATTTAGGAGTTTAGGACTATGCTGAATTTCACTTATGATATCTTTGTTATGACACTAGGAAATGTTACTAAGAATTGACCATATTGATCACTGCTCTTGCCTTGATTGTTGTAGGTTAAACTTAAGGCCTTGGTGTCAAAGCTGACTGAAGAGAAACAATCTATTATGCAGCAAAATAACAAGCTTCAGCACGAATTGGTAAACTTTTGTTGTCTACTTTCTGAATCTTTAATTTTGTAGGTGATTTTAGACCATTTACCTACTTGAAAAAGGTGACTATCAAATGGGAAGAACTTATTAGGATTTTCTTTTCCCTTTCCATCAGTGGACAACTTCTCTAGGCCAATGGGTTTTAGTTGCCATGAGAAATTGGCGGATGAATTTATGATCCAAAAAAATTTCCAAGTTGGATTTCTGCAAATGGTCTCCAATATAATTGAATGTTTTGTGTACAAACTGGTCCTCCAATTTGGTGATTCCATAAGTGTGATTTGGCTAACCTGAAAGTTAGGTCCAGCAATCTACCTAATGCTGCCTGCCAAGTAACCAACATCATTAAAGACGCCTTACCAATATCATTTAAATGATGGATAATTAGCCTGGGCCACGCAAAATTGAAGGCTTTCCTTTTCCCTCATCATTAAATTAGTCATGGGATGCACACATGTGTGTTAGGTAAAGAATACCTAGGGGTGCTAGAACAAGGTCAGAAAACGACAACTTGTTTCACATAACACATAAAGGAAGTCCCACTTTATTCAAATGGCATTTTGTTCACATTCTTTGAGTTACACTGATCTCAACCTCTTTTGGTTATTTGATGTCACTCTGTTGGGATACTGAAATTCGAGCCTTAAGTTGATTCCATCCAGTTACTCATTTATTCACGACATGCAGGAGCTTCTGAGACGCCAAGGTAACAAGAGCGGTGGTGGTATCCCGTTCATGTATGTTATCATTGTTGGCTTGATTGGCATCCTGTTGGGGTATCTCTTGAAGAGAACATGATTAATCGAAGTTGGTCCTGCCTTCACATTAGAGAAACCCCGTTCGTTGTCTGCTTGTTCAAAATTTTAGGACATTGAAGAAATATGTCACTGATAAGAGCTTTATTTTCAGTTAGCTGCTTGTTTGACTGTTAGAAGCATGCCTAAATGGTTTTTGGTGTTATTATAATTTGCTCAAATTGCATTTGTTGTGTGACTAGATTTAACTTCTTTTTCCTTTTCTTTTTTCTTTTTCTGTAAGGAGATTTATTTCTCTTACATAATCACAATTTTCTTCAATAGCTTTTTCTTTTTCTTCATAATTGTGTCTGAAGCCTTTTCACTGTGCTTTTTGATTATCTGTTTGTGAAGTTGAAAACAATGATTTTCACAATCATTTGTAGTACAATGTTTTTGTCTCTTATGTCATGGTATTATTGACATGGCAATTATTTTTGTAAACTAACTCAATCCTTGTTCGAAATCCACAAAAGACATTCATAGTTCACTTTAATTTTTGACTTTGGAGTTCAAATAGATAGGGGTGGTTACTGAAAAATTTGGTATGCCGTTACCGTTTTGGCAGGACAAGTAGTCATTCCGTTTCATACTGAAAATTTCATTATATTGAATTTTTTTGATATATCCAAAATATTATTAATATCAAAATGAAAAAATATATACTGAAACTTTGGTATATTGAAAATATCGTTATACGAAATGAAAATTACATATCAAAACTTTGGTATACTGATATTACTAGTATATCAAAATGAAAAATATTATATTTATTTTTTATTAATGTAGAATTAATATATATCGTAATTTATATTAACATTGTTGGTATTTCGATATGTATCGAGATACCAAAATTTTGAAAATATTATACTAATACAGTACCAAAACTTTCGATATGGCATCATACCATTCCAAAATTTTCTATATATCGAAATTCAACATTTTCTGTATTTTTCAATACGAGAACCTCTGTATTCCAAAATTTTCTATATATCAAAATTCGATATTTTTGGTATTTTTCGACACGATAACCTCTTTATTTCGATATTTTTAGGTTTAGGTTTCAAATAGAAAAGCAAACGAAAGAAAATGAAATTTCTCTCAATCATCTATGAAACACCGTTTAAAAATGTTGTCTAAAGACGCTAATCATTCTCAAAAAAAGATGGCACACAACTCAATGTCCCAAGTAAATTCAGACATGTGATTACATAAGATGGGGTTGACAATGATGGATCATCTAGGCATCTAGCTATGAACAGTTTAAAATTTCTTAACTATGACAAAACATAGATAAGACTTTACAACTAAAAATGTCTTCTATAAATATAGGACATCAGAATTTTCCTGGACAAAAGACATCTAAACCTTGCCTATGATTTGTAAGATTGAACATGAATTCTTGTAGGATGTCTGATAGCCAAATCCTATTCGCAAAGGACCATTTAGCAGAGGTCTGATTGGTGGAGAGTTTCCGGTGACGATCACAACGATATTCACATGCTACATATGTTGAATTCCACCGGGTGTAGTATCTATCGTTTATTTGAACATATAAACATATACTAGATATGTGTGTGAGCGCGCGCACACAAACAGATGATAGATATTTAACCTGTCAAAAACAAGAAAACGGAGTGATAAAGTATTTCATGCACTAATCAAAAAAAGAAAAAAACAAACTTCATAATATCATGCATAAGACGATAGCCTAATCAAGAAATCCTGAGTTAGGCTATAAATAACAGAGCAATCCTCAGATTCCAACTTACCGATTACACCTTCATCAGAACCTTTTAGCATGTTGCATCTACACACGATCTTGCGGAAGTCATCAAAGCTTATCTGAAACGCCAAGAGTATAACAATATGAACACCAGTAGTAATCTTATTGGAGGGTAATATTCTGAAATGATTGAGTGAAGGTAAATTCGAAACTGCAAAAAAAAAAATCCAAATGCGAATATCATAAAGTCAAGATCATCTGAAATACGTACTATGTTTATTTTAGTTGTGTCGGAATAAGTACTATGTTGTGTTGCTCGGGGAGTATAGAGAAATAAAAGCGAGAAATATTATTTCAGATTATCATTCTATATGAACGGAGGAATATGAAATGACCTTTCCATCTCCATCACAATCGAAGCAATATATCATATCAGCCAACTCTTTTTCTGACCATGTAAAGTCATGCGCAGCAGCTAGTCTCTGAATATCTATGAGATTGATGCCTCCTTTCCCAGATTCTGTTCACAATTCACACAATCAGTGGTAAGAAATTAATTAAACAAACATAGAAGAAGGTAGACCAGTAGTTATTACATGTTCAATAATAAAAGACCGAACTTTCATTACCATCGAACAAAAAGAAGTGTATCAGCATTTCATCTTCAGTCATCTGCACTCGGCTTGTGATCTGATGAGCCAAGATGACAGGTAAATATGAGAACAGATACAATAGACTACGAAGAGATACTCAACGACAATGAATAAAGTACCGGTTTTTTTCTCTTCCTCTTTTCAGAAACACTCTGAATTGGGAGATTTTCTTTACTTTTGCTTGTGTTCGTTCGACGAAGATCAAAAGTCTGAGGAGAAGAATCCTGCAGAGATAAAGCAATTGCCTGCAATCGGAAAACACTAGAATCAAACCGAGGAAATCTTCAATGGCTGTAAGATGAGCACTTTAAAACCAAACACAAATTGAAGACATGATGCAGTAAAGAATTTCTTACCTGCATCAAGTCATCATCATCCTCCACAAAATCTGAGTCAAAAGTAGGCTTTAGGACAGGGCCTCTCTTCTTAGGAGTTGAAATATTTTTCTTCACCTGGTTCAAGATTCCAAGCAGTAATTTATGACATTTAAACTAACCAAATGCATTTCATTCACAAAGCTAACAATATCACCCGGTCAATTAAGGGCAACCAGAACATATATATCCAAGGAAGTGCCACATCGGGCCTAATATCTTTAAGCAGATATAACAGCACTTTTTTTCTCTCAATTTCTTGCAATGCTCAGACAGTATTTAATGAGCATCTGGCATACTACAACCATGTAATAACATCTTAATTGCATGCTATCTTTTCCTAGTTACCTTAAAGACCTAACCTCCACCAAGCTGCCCCCTTCTCCACTCATTGATAAGCACCTAATAATCAATCTATCCTAACAACACCAAAACAACGTGACGACAATGAAAGAAAAAGAAGAATCCAACAATGGCATCATGAAGAAGAATTTTCTGCATGCCCTGCTGGTTTTGGATGGGAGTATACTCAAAACTCGAGAGGCAAAAAGACCAAACAATTTCAACCATATCGTTAGTAGATTAAAAGCATTGAGGTTATCGATAGCACCACTCATACATTATAAACTACTAAAATGTACTGCTTTACACAAACACCACATATTTCCTTATATGCAAATCAACCAAGAATCAAGCAATACATTGTAGCAAAAGAAGAATCATAAGAAAAGGAGAACTGAAAAGATATATTTACACATGAAGCATAGAACTCAACTGAAGAGGCATTCTTGAATCTATTAAACTTCCAGTTTTTCATACTAAAACTGAAAAATACCTTCTTCTTCGACATCGAAAACTCCTCATCATTTTCATCCTCTTCTTCCGAAGAACTCCTTTCCTCATCATCCTGAGTCGGATTATACTCATCATCTTCTTCAACCATTTTTTTCTTGCCCTTTTTATCATTAATCTTTTTCGGGGTTTTCTGAACTGAACCCATGAACGAATTCGCTATTTTGTGCAGGCCCAGAGCCTCCATTCTTCTTTTATTCTCTTCAATCCTCTTCAGTCGCTGCATTTCGTAGTCCGGTAATTTTTCCTCATCTCTTGAGCCGCCATCTCCGCGTGCTGTATGGTTCGCCGTTTCCTCCTCCGATGAAACTTTCCCTTCTAATTCTGAGTCTGAATATTCAGATTTGGGCATTTTTCTGAATTGGGGTTTGGATTTCTTGATGAAATTGAAACTTTGTTTTAGGGTTTTCGTTTCTTGATTGAGGAATTAAAACGCGGGAATTTTGCATAAGGAAAAAAGTCAATTTTTTAAGAAGAAAAATATATCAAGTTTTCTTAGGGCTTGTTTGGTTCCATTTCTAATTAAAAATCTCTTTTTCAGTAAGTAATTATATTTGAAATTTGGGGTTTATTTTGTCGGATTTAAGTGTGGTTTTGGAGATCTAATCATATATTTATTTTAGATATAATTCACATTTATTCCAAGATAACACACAATTACTATCTTAAAATGTTTAATTGATTTTCAATTTATTAAAACTACATCTTTCTTATTTGTATGATTGTATCGTACAATATGACTTTTAAATTAATTTTTTTATCGAATTTTAATGTTCATAATCTGATAAAAATTCTTAAAAGTGAGTATTAGTTTTTACATTGAAGATTAAGACTATGTTTGGAAGCATGCCTATAAATGTGAAAATTCATAAACAGCTTTATTTTGTTTTACTAACTCTTAAAATATCAAGTCCTTTTTAATACTCAATTGAAAAATAATAGTAGAGAATAGCTTAATGAAATAATATTTGAAAGTTTAGGGGTACAGTGAAAATATAATAAATGATAAGTGTTTATTAAAACAAAATTTGAAGTTCAAGGGTTTAATAATAAATTGTAATTAAAGTTCAAGTTCTTAAAAAATATTTGTATATATCCAAATGAAATTTAAATGGGAGTAGTTCTTTAATGGGTCAATATGATCCATCCAATCTCATTCTTATTAAATATTCAAATGAAATCTCTACATATTGAGTAGAAGTTAAAGCCATAATGCAAGATCTATAAATTTTACTTTTGTGAAGTGAATATTAGTAATTATAATATCTTTTCACTTAACCTTTTGTGTTACTTTTCTCTTTTATTGTTCACACTTTTCCTTGGATGCTCATATGAAGAGCCCAACATATTTAATTTTAGTTGCAGACTATCTCATAATTCAAATATAAATTTATAAAAATGTATTTGAATTAGGATACAATGTTGGTATAGAGTTGGTTTTATTGAATTATATTTATGGTCGTCTTATATAGGTTTGTGTGTTTTTCTGAAGCCAACTTTTATAATAGGGTGTTAACTATTGAACCATTGAGTCAAGTATTGTATAATAAAACAGCTTTGAGTTATTACGTGTATGCACTCCTATAAAATTTATGTATCATCCTTTTGGTACATTATATGAGAATGTATTGTAATAGTAATATTATTTTCTTTGCAAATAAAAAAATCAGCATTATAATCTTGGTTTGTTAAATATCTTTAAACGCTTCGAAATATCTTTTGTGATACAAGATTTTATCTTTTATTGAAGCAAAAATACAAAAGTTTGATAATGGGATTCCCAATTTTTAATAGTGACCCCTCACTTAAAAAATACCTTTCCAAAAAAACAAAAAAAACAAAAAAACACAAAACAAAACAAAGAAGGCAAAAACTTGCGTACCCCCGGGGCACCGTACCCCCAAAGGTATTATTAGTTTGGTATTAGTTATATGCTCATGAGATATATTGGTGTATTCACAAGGTATTAGTGGTATATCCTTGAATGTATTGGTGATATACTCATAAGGTATTAGTTGTATATTCATAAGGTATTACGTGTATAACTGAAACATATGTTTTAGTGAAGGTATTATTTATTACATGTTAAGGTATTAATCATATTATTTAAAGGTATTACCATAAATGTTTGAGGGCACGGTGCCCCGGGGTACGCAAGACTTACTCAACAAAGAAAGACTCCTCCGTTTTTAATTAATCATGGCTTTATTACTTCAATTTATCTATCTTTTTATTATCAAGAATCGCTATTTTGCCATACAAATCAGCTCCTGTCCTTTTTTCTTTTAACATATTCTTCATTTATTGTAAATTCTCTCGAATTTTATTAGAAATCCCATCTTTTAAAACTTAAAAAATAGGTATCGTTTATAATTTTATACACATAATCATAAGTCATTACTATTAAATGTGCGAAACGACCTCACATAACAAATAAATTGAAACATAGCGAGTATTCAATAACATAAACTAAATATTCTTTGTTTAAATGCATGCAAACTTCAATAGAAGCACATAAAATCTTCCATTTCTATTCCTATTTCTATTAGTTTTGTACTTCATTTATCAATATACATCATGTGTCAATGATAACATCATATCCTAATAGACACACACACATATATATATGTAGGGAACCAGACCCAAAATAACACATTTGTTTAAATTTGGGCCCAAAATACCACACTATTTTAGTGTTTGACCAAAATAACACATTTGTTATAATTTGTGCCCAAAATACCACATTTGACTATTTAAAAAGGTAGAATCCCTATCAAAGTCAGTCAAAAAGTGAAAAAGTTAATAAAAAAAAAAACTTAATTGCATGTCATGAAAACCACGAAAATTTGTTCCATGAAAATGTCACGAAAATGCCACGAAAACCACGAAAATGTCACCAAAATGCCACGAAAATGCCTCCCACGAAATGTCACGAAAACTATTGCATGTTTTTCAACACGAAAATGCTACGAAAATGTCAAAAAAATGCCACGAAAATCGCCACGGAAATCTTACGCTCATAATTGGGCGTCGACTTCTTCATGAAAGTTTTAGCCCTTCAAGTTAGCTATCCGATGCCACTAATTTCAGCCCAATATCAGTTTTGTACACCAAGTTGTACCCAATTTACTCAAGCCCTGTCAAGACGAAAATCAAGAAATTCTTGCACTGCTTTCAACTTCTTGTACTATTCTGCTCTCTTGAAGGCATAATTGATGAAAACTTCCAACATGAAAGTTGTAGAACTCCCTCTTATCTTTCTAAAAAGATAAGAAACACTTAATTTTGACTTCTAGAGCTCGAGATATGATTTTTCCCCCATAACTGCGCTTTATCGACTGCGATAACTGCGCCACGAAAATGCCACGAAAATCTTACGCTCATAATTGGGCGTCGACTTCTTCATGAAAGTTTTAGCCCTTCAAGTTAGCTATCCGATGCCACTAATTTCAGCCCAATATCAGTTTTGTACACCAAGTTGTATCCAATTTACTCAAGCTCTGTCAAGACGAAAATCAAGAAATTGTTGCACGGCTTTCAACTTCTTGTACTATTCTGCTCTCTTGAAGGCATAATTGATGAAAACTTCCAACATGAAAGTTGTAGAACTCCCTCTTAGCTTTCTAAAAAGATAAGAAACACTTAATTTTGACTTCTGGAGCTCGAGATATGATTTTTCCCCCATAACTGCGCTTTATCGACTGCGATAACTGCGCCACGAAAATGCCACGAAAATTGCCACGAAAATCTTACACTCATAATTGGGCGTAGACTTCTTCATGAAAGTTTTAGCCCTTCAAGTTAGCTATCTGATGCCACTAATTTCAGCCCAATATCAGTTTTGTACACCAAGTTGTATCCAATTTACTCAAGCCCTGTCAAGACGAAAATCAAGAAATTCTTGCACGGCTTTCAACTTCTTGTACTATTCTGCTCTCTTGAAGGCATAATTGATGAAAACTTCCAACATGAAAGTTGTAGAACTTCCTCTTATCTTTCTAAAAAGATAAGAAACACTTAATTTTGACTTCTAGAGCTCGAGATATGATTTTTTCCCCCATAACTGCGCTTTATCGACTGCGATAACTGCGCCACTAAAATGCCACGAAAATTGCCACGAAAATGCCACAAAAATCTTACGCTCATAATTGGGCTTTGACTTCTTCATGAAAGTTGTAGCTCCTCAAGTTAGCTATCCGATGCCACTAATTTCAGCCCAATATCAGTTTTGTACACCAAGTTGTAACCAATTTACTCAAGCCGTGTCAAGACGAAAATCAAGAAATTCTTGCACGGCTTTCAACTTCTTGTACTATTCTGCTCTCTTGAAGGCATAATTGATGAAAACTTCTAACATGAAAGTTGTAGAACTCCCTCTTAGCTTTCTACCAAGATAAGAAACATTGAATTTTGACTTCTAGAGCTCGAGATATGATTTTTCCCCCATAACTGCACTTTATCGACTCCAACTTGACGTTAAATTTCATTGGACTTTCATTGTGAAATGTGTTTCCATCAAAATGGAAAATGTATTAAAAGTAAATAATAACTAAAAAAAAGAGAATTCACTTTATTACACACGACAAAAAAAAAAGAATCTATTTTAGGGTACAAATAGTACTTTGAAAGTACATCCTTTAGTCAAATCATGTCATTGTTGTTATAACACTAAAGGACAATTTGTGGTATTTTGGTCACAAAATATAAGGATGGTGGTATTTTGGTCAACTCTTATAATTTTATGGTATTTTGGACAAAAATTTAACAAAATGTGTTAAAGTGGACCATTTTCTCTATATATGTATATGTATTATAGAAAATAGTAGAAAATTAGAGTTGACTTTGATGAAGAGGCTTGTACTTGACAAAATTAAGTTCTCACTTCAAAATTCCTTTAAGAAAAAGAAGGATATCATTATACTTTTGGTGGAAGTTTTAATTCTTTTCAAGAACTTGCAAAAAAGTGAGTTGCTCTTTTAGTGTTTCCATATTTATATGGATTTTACTTATATAGAAGTCTACTATTTTGATTTTTTTATCTCCCACTTTGGACTTAAACCTTATTTTTTTAGATTTAGAAGACATATCTAAGTGCCCATTCATGTTGTCTCTTTTAAATAACTTTTTTTTTTTGTTTCATAGATGAAGAAATCTGTGTCTATCAAAATTTATTACTTAAAGGCCCATACATAAAGGTACAAAATTTCCTTATATTGACATATATATGTTTTTCCTCTTATAATAAATTTGAGAAGCATATAATTAAAAAAAGAACAATGTTTATAATATTTATTTAGGAATTGACTCAAACCAATCAGAATTTGGCCCTAAATAACATCTCATGTCCCACACTATAAAAGTGTAGAAAAGGAATTTCAAGTGATGAAAAGAATAAGTTGATGATATTCAAGTGGGACCCACTAAAGTGTATAGAAGATTTGGATACAACCCCTTTACATACTAAAAGTTAAAAATTCCAATTTAAATAAATTGCAAAAAAGGAACCCTTTGAGTGATCTGAGAGGCACAGACCAACTGTCAATTAATTTGCACCACCGGTCCTTCAAAGCTTTCTAATTTATAGTTTGACCCCTTTAATTTATTAAAGTATATTAACTGAATATCTTAGGAAGATGATTGTTTTTGCATATAATAAAAGATTAGAGTTTGCAAGAAAAGCACCATGAATACATTCTCTGTTTTTTCTATTCTTTTGTGGCATTCAATTACAATAATGTCAGATAAAATTTTCAATTACCAACTAATATTTCAATCACAAAAACTTATACGAAACGATCTCACGAATATATTTGCACGAGACCAAACTTCATTATCACGAACTCAAGTCTTCTATACTATATATTCATATATGCACACATCACCATAATAGAATAAAATACAAAGTGAAATATCATTTTACACACAACTTGTAACTTTTATTTGATATAATAAATCATATCCACAATAACCTTTTCAAAGTTTCAAGATGACAGATCTGGAGGCTCATGCTTGAGTCGAAGTTCGAGTTTTGAGATTGATCAGATCTCAATAGTCACGAGTCATCTTGAAGCTCTTTAAAGGAGGCAGACCACAATGAAAAAATGAATAGAAACCATAATTTCATGTAAGTAGGTACAAAACATGTTTTCCAATAGATGTTTTCACATTAGCACTTATAAACAATGTTTAATCTAAGACAATAATGGTCCAATTAATACAAAGTCCCATGTGATTAGGTTTAAACAGCCCTTAGAAAAACCAACTAGCCTTGATGTCAGTAAATTCATCAGATCAGAAAAGATGATCACCAGCAAGGCAGCAACTATGAATACTATGTCGAATTATGTGCAGGATCCTACATAGTTCAAACCTAGAAGAGAATACCCGAAACCTAAGATGGCTCGTCGCTATGACAAGCTTCCAATGACATCATACAAGTATTCATGGGAGTGTATTCTCTGTTTCCAGTTCCCATGATGTATCCTCAGATTGTGCTTCATAGATAGATATACGTCTCATACTCATAGATAGTGTAGTGCTAGATTAGATTATGAGCAGCCTAATGAAACTCAAGTCTTGATTGTAAGATGATGCCTAAAACAGAGGTTTAAACACAAGTTATCCAATGATTAAACACTGATGAAGATGTGATGGTAGGGGGCCAGTTAAGATGCATCAAGATGAAACAAGAAGAAGACAAAACCAATTATCCATGTATGAAGAACATAACAGAAGCAGAATCTAAATCATAACATATACTTTGTCGGAATGGGACCGAGCTAAAAATGACAAAATCTTGATTCATCAAAGTATGTTTGTATTCCACAACAAGTCATGAGAGATAAGGGAAACTAAGGCATAGGCAAGGCCAAGCAAACTTTTACTCATTAGGTATTATTTAAAGATGAACCTTTGTCTATGATGTTGAAAATCTTGGACCAACCTAATGTTCGTAAGAAATGAGGCACAATCAATGGCAAATAGTCGGAGTTATGACTTAAGAGAAGGTAAATATGATGTCAAAGTTACCGAGCTTTACCAATCAAAATGTATATCAATGTATGTACGGAGATGCAAGTTCACTATCGATGAATTGGTTAAAAAGAGCAATAAAAGAGTAGTACTTAGAATATCCAGAGCTAAAATGCGACTATTTCTTATGAAAATCGGAAATGATTTGCCTAACCCGAAAGGAGAAAATTTCAGCATGAGAGTTCATAAAGAGTTCAATGGATTAAAGCAGTGAATAATAGGGACCTTACAAATCTCAGTTAGAGAACTCCATTGAAGATATCAGCATCTCCAAACTGAAGCAGAGATGAGCTCCTTTCTTTGCCAGCAAAGAACAAGAGACGATTGTCTCTTCTCAACCTGAAACCCTCGAACATGAGTCCTTTGCACGACACACTCAGCTTGTGACTCGGTGAAATTGCTAAATGCTATCGGGGAGAAACCAGATGACAAAAACAAAGTTCTCCAATGCTGTGATTTCTCAGGACTATGAAAACGGCCCACCACGATCTTTTCTATTCTGGGCTGAACCAAGAACCTCTCAATCTTTTGCAGGGCGTCCATGTTAACATTAACAGCATCAAGTGATTCAAGTAGGTTTGAATACGAATGAAGGGCATGAATGATATGATTAGCAAATGGAAGATCAGTCCTATCACATCCTCCATCCACAGAAACAACGATTCTTGGTGAAAGTTGCTTAACGAATCGAAGAACCAAAGGCACTGGCAAATGATAATTAGTAAGACAACCAACTGGGAGGTTCACTGCTACTGCCTCATTCTCAAAAGGTAGAGGCCAAGAACCCGAATTCAAAGACTCAATGTTAGCAACCTCAAACTCGAACCCAATATTGATTTCATTAGCAAAGTAGACTAGATTCTCTCGAGTTAAGCTGAGTTCTAACTGATCATGGGTTGAAGGAGAAGCAAGTGCAGTGATCTTGAGCAACGGGGCACCCCCACTTCTCAATGCAAGCTCCTGCATAAAAGACGCCCATTGCCCTCCATACCCGATATCAAAATCCACAATATGGATACGATCAAACCCTTCCAAGGCTTCAAGGAGGGCTTGATTGCAAGTGAAATTGGAAAATTCTATAACAGGTGAGATCTCAGAGAAAGATTTATAAGCACCAATCTTGAATATGAGACTAAATGGTGAGGAATTAGCCACAGAGAGGTGATTGTTCATGTTGTTATTACCAAGGAGCAATTGCAATGCCTCCTTACAGTAAAAAGCAGCCCTGTTAAAAGGCTTACCAATGGGAGATAAATGGTGATTGAGCCGCGCCAATATCCCTTGCGCGAGTACCGAATTCCCGATTTGAAGCAACTCTGCTGCCTTGTAAACGTGATCGATTATCGCCTGAGTCTGTAATTCATCGCCACCGGAGCTGCTGTGTTTCGGGCCGGGCTGGTGGTAGAGAATATGCCCTCTTGGGCTCGGGCCGAGTCCTCCGCCGGAGTTGGGCCTCTTCGCCGGAGGAGGAATGAAGGCACTCTGTCCTTGCTGGGTATATGAGAATGGAGAGAAGAAGGATGGATTATGAGTGGGCTGAGCTTGGTGACTGAGAATCGAAGGCTTCATTTCTGCAGAAGAATCAAATGTAGGTTGATGATGAAGAGCAATGGCGGCGAGATTGTTCGAAGCCGGAGAAGAGTAGATGATATTCGAGATCGAATCGCTCTTTTCGGATCTGTTAATGTTGGAGAAATTGGAAATGAAATTCGGGCCGAGATGGTCTCCGGCGAAGGCCGGATCCATTACCCCATACCCACCGCCGAACTCAAACTCCGACGCGACTGAACCACCGCCACCGCCGCCGATATGAAGTGCCTTGTTCAGATTTCCCATTGCAGTGTCTTCAGCGTCCCCCATCATCCACCGGAAAATGGACTGTTCTTGGGCCGGGGACGCGGCGGCGGACTCCGACAGCACGTGCTCCCAGTCCTCCATGGCACATTTCTCCGAGATCCCAACGGCGGAGACTCCGGTCGCGAGAGACGGCGGAGCCGGAACGGGTTCTGAATCAGCTCCACCACCGTAGCTGGTGGCGGTAGTAGAGTCTTGCTGCCATTTCGGAGATGGGTTCCTGTCCGAAACCGCAGCCACCCCCGCCGTGCCTGTAGAAGCCGCACCACCACCACCGCCACCGCCGCCGCCGAGAGAGGAAGACAGAGTTGAGGACGACGTGGGCCCACTTCGAATTCTAGAATCCAGGACAGACGTGGGTTCACCGAAGCTATCACACCTCAACAAGCAACTCTCGCCGGAAAAGTATGAAGAATCCGGCGCCGGCGAACTATCTATAACAGCAAAATCCAACACCACTTTCCCCTCAAAATTAAAGGGCAACGGCATCCCCTTCATCAATAAAAACCAAATCCCTGAAACCCACTACTTTCTCTAATTCCTCCAGCTTCAACAATTTATCAACAAAAAAAAAAAAAAAATAGAAAATGCAGATAAGCTCAAGAAGATATACAAGTATATACGTGCATCTATGCAAACACTTCTTCAACGAACTAGAACTAAGCAAGAAACAACTAGGAAGCTTGAGGTGAAAATGGCGGAATTGGAAGTACTAATCCATGGAGAAATAGCAGTAGCTTAGCTGCCTTGTGTTTTCTGCCATGGATGCTTGCAACATAAAAAAGTAGCTTCATTCATTTCTGGTTTTGTTTCTCTCTCTAGACTCTATTTTCCCTTCTTTTTTATTAATTATACATTTTGAGTTATTTTGTGGTATCTTGCTTCCTAGGGTTTCTCTGCTTCTTCATCCCCACGCGCACACATCTTGCGTGATACCTACTTTACTCAATTTCTTTTTTATTTACATATTTTCATTGTTGATATTTAATAAAATTACTAAATATTTTTCGATGATTAATGTGAAGAATATAATTAAATCATCAAATTAAAAGTTAGATTTTCGTGATTTATGTTCTTTAATTTTAAACTTAAAATTCTATAAATTGGTATAAATGTTGCATGATTTTTCTCATGATTAAATAGGCTAATTGTAATATTTTCAACTCTTCGAGTTTATTTACCTATTTGATCCGATCGAAAAATGAAAAAATATTGTCACCATTTAATATATCATTTTCCTCATTGATTTTAATTAGAACTGACCTCAATTTTAATTTGAACTATTCGTCGAACCATAATTACTCTAATTTAAATTAGGAATGTTATGTTTGCTTTCTCGATAGTCGTCTTGGTATTGAATCCGAGAAGGCTCTTTCATGCTAGGCGTCCGAACCTAATAAGCGCCAATAAATCCACCAAAAAAAGTCTCTGAGACACTAGTGTTTACGTATCATCCATACACCTCCCTTAATTTAGTCTTCATCATGATTTGAATACAAATATCAAAAAGAAAATGTAAATAGTTAATGAAAAAATGACCAGAATATTTATGAAAGAGGCAAGTAAAAGGGACATCAGCCATTTATACCCTATTTGTTATATATATGGACAAAAATAACACTCATTATAATGGAAGGACAAATCTAACCCAAAACTAAATTTTAGCCCAAAAATACCCACTTTTGACTTGTGTGACATTGACACATTTTCAGAATTGACCCACCTTTTTAGCTTTTGACCCACCTTTTCAGCAAAAAAAAAAAGGCACATTGCTGCCAGTGGGAATCGAACTCAGGACCACGATAAGCAAATTAAGCTATAGTTCCACCGGGACAAATAAGATTTATATAATAATTTTCGTGCAACACCTAAAAATAGGGTTACACGAAAACTCTTGAAATCAAGCTTACACGAAAACTCTTAAAATCAAGCTTACACGAAAACTTTTGAAAATCAAGCTTACACGAAAACTCTTGAAAATCAAGCTTACACGAAAACTCTTGAAATCAAGCTTACACGAAAACTCTTGAAAATCAAGCTTACACGAAAACTCTTGAAATCAAGCTTACACGAAAACTTTTGAAAATCAAGCTTACACGAAAACTCTTAAAATCAAGCTTACACGAAAACTTTTGAAAATCAAGCTTACACGAAAACTTTTCATGTGATTTGTGGGCATATATACACGTGGCATAACCCCATGTGTTTGTGCATACAACTTTTCGTGTGATTTGTGGCCATATATACACGTGACATAACCCCATTTGTTTGTGCCCATGTGTAATATAGGAAAGAGAAAAAGGAATTAAGGCGTGATGATGGCATGTCAGAGTGTCCATCTTTGACTTTGCAAAAGTGGGTACTTTTGGCCACTTTTTTTCAAAAGTGGGTATATTGGGGTGTAATATATAATGAGGGTTATTTTTAACCTATTTTTTAAGAAATATGGGTAATCAGGGACATTTGTTCCAAGTAAAAATACATTTTTAGACTGTACTAACTGAAATTACACCCTAAACTTAATTTATATAGTGAATAAATAAATATATTTTCATTTAAAATATGGGCACATGCATTAATAAGTTCATTTCATTTTCTAAATTTGAACGCACGCGCTTCAGAGGAGCGTCGAGTATTGCAAAACCAAGGCCTTTCTTCAGGGACAAATGCAGTGGAGGCAGAATTAGCTTCCTTCGTTTCCGAAATTACCCTCCCATTCCCCACCAACCCACGTCGCCTCGTAGGGGCATTTCCGCCCTTTCACGCTGAATCCGACGACACGAGATAATGAAAAGGGCTTATGTTTTAGGCTTTGGGTTTTGAAAATATCGAAACCGTTTCAACGGCTGGGATGCTTCGCAGGGGAAGAAGCCCGACGGCTGAGATTGAACCGCTGTTTTCTTTTCTATCTTGAGGGTCAGAATCGTCATTTCACTAGCCGAGTTTGAGAAATTTACTATTCTTGACTGTCCTTTTCAGTTGGCGGGAGGGGCCAGGAGTTAAGAAGTGAAAAAGTGAGGGACTAAAAAGATATTTCTAATATTTGAGGACTATTGGGTCAATTCATGGGGTCGCAAAGTTGGTCCTCGTATTATCGCGTCTTAGCAATTTTAGTCCTGCTTTGACTTTTTTTGGCTAGAACTATTGGCACCACACAGTTTGCCTAGAGCACCACACAGTTTTATTATAAAAATTAATTTTGTGTGAAAAGATTAAAATACCCTTTATCAAAAATAAAATTTATTAAGAAATAAAAAAAAAAAGAAGAGAAGAAGTCTTCTTCTCCAGCAACAAGCCTGCAACCCAGCGCCCCCCCCCCCCCCCCCCCCGCACTGCAACCCAGCTGCTGGAGATCCACTGCCCCCCCACCCCTCCCCCACTGCAACCCAGCTGCTGGAGATCCAGTGCCTCGCCGCCGCCCCACCCTCGGTCTCAGTCGCTCCCCCACCCCTTCCCTCTGCAAGCACCACTCGCCCGGTCACCTTGGCCGCGCGCCGCACAGCACCACCACCTCTGCTCAACCTATTATTGAAGAAGATGAAGAAGCAGATGGGTAATCTTTTACTTGGTCAGAATTGGTGAGCAAATACATAAGAATTATAAAAATGGTGATGATTATTGCCTTCTCACATCAACTCAACAAAATCAACAAATGCAGTTTGGCAGCCCCCGGCCAACAGTGCGTTCGGCAGTCCCAACCGCGCACCCCAGCAGCCCTTTCAGTCGCCCTGGCCGCACGCCGCACCGCGTGTTCGATCGACCCAGCCGCACGCTATACTGTGCTTTCGGTGGACCAATGCCGAACGCGGGCGCTGCTGAGAGTTCGGCCATCTCGGCCTACACTGCCGCTATGCGCGAACCTCATTCGGTCGAGGCTGCCGACGCACACAGTGCCCGTTCGGTCAACCAGTGCCGCTTGGCAGTCACTTTTGCCCAACCAAAAGACTCGAATTCTAAGGCTGTCGAACCGATTTTTCTTACTTCTTTCTTTCTTCTCCTTTCTTTCGTTTCTCTGCAATCAAAGTGGTGGATTTGCAGAGGGGATTTACTTTTTTTTTTTGACGAGACTCCATTTCTTTCTTGCTTCTTTCGTTTCTTTCATTTCTGTTCTTTTTTTTTAGAGTCTTTTTATTATTTAAGGGTAGTTTTGGAATAGAATGTGGTGCTCTTGGGATTATTTTTAGATGTTGTTTAATTATGTGTGGTGCTCTTAGAATGTGTGGTGCCCTTGGAAATCAAAGTGGTGCTTTTAGTCCCACCCTTTAATTTCTCTCTATTATAGCTTATAAAATGCTGATGTTTTCGTATTTTTCTTACGTGTGGCTTGTGTAAGATATTATATTTGTTCACCTTTTTCTTTAAGCTACTACTGCAAGTGTACGTTGTAAATTGCAGAATACGGTAAGTAAGGTCGATCCCACATAAACTATTATTTAGGAATAATCGATTACCCAAATTCAACCCCTAATTTTATCTAGGCTATCAGATATCAAAAAATTCAATTAATTATACTAAAACAAAAACAAATAAATACACAAAGACAAACAGATATAACTGAGATAGGTTCTGGAACATGTTTTCATCTAATTCTCATCACGATATCACTTGACTAATCCAATTCAATGATTAATTATCTTATATGAGCAATCATGAATATCAAATTAAAAGCTCTTTCGAGTCAATTTAACCAGTTGATTATTATGCTACTACTTGATCTGATATAACACAACAACTTCTAAAAGCACTTAAGATTGAAAATCTCATCACATATGTCATTTATCTCTCGATCTCATGTTGTATATATGTCACATGTTTACTCTTCCGTAATTAAATCTCCTCTCTCGAATTTTGACTTAATTACTCAAACATGCTCGATTAGTGGCCACATAATCAAACAAGCAATCAAACTATAAACACATCAATAGGAATAGATTTAATTGAAATCAAAGATCCATCATATTCGAATTAAACTAATAACAAGTCCTATAAACTCATGAAAAACTAGCTAGATATGAATATCAACAAACTCATAGACAAAATTGAAAATATCATATCAAACTGAAATAATCCAATAATAAAAGAAAGATAAAGAAAAACTATATATGAACGATGATCTCTTGATTCTTCGATCTTTGAAGTCTTCTTCTCCTCTTAAAATGCTCTCAAAATATGTGTTTTCTCTCTATGGATGTTATTCCTACTCTAATGATTGATTCCCCCTGTTTTTGGGATGAATTTGGATATGTATGGCATCTTGGAGGTCTCCTAGATGGTTTAGAAGTGTGAGATACTTCAAAAGTCGAGTTTGGGACGAGATAGGAGTCTCTCGGACACGACCGTGCCTTAGGACACGGTCACCCGTGCACCAGAATTGGTGTTTCTGCGCAGTGGGACACGATCGTGTCCCAACGGTCGTGCGCTAGTGTACAGTTCCAAATTTGACTTCGACATCTTCATGAAAGTTGTAGGTATTGAAGTTAGATTTCCAATGCCACAAATTTCAACTCAATATCAGTTTTCTAGAGAAAGTTATGATCAAAATACTAGAGCCCTATCACGACGAAGAACCGAACGCACAACTTCCGACTTTCCTTAATATTCTGCTTTCTTGGTGACCGAATTGGGAAAAGTGTTCAACATCAAGGTTGTAGATCTCTTCCTTAGCTTTCCAGTAAAACTAAGATCTTCTAATTCGGACTTCTAGATCGTGAGATAGGTCATTTCTTCCACAACTGCGCATATAACCTGAAACTTGCGATTTTGTACTAAAAACACAAAGATAAGCAGAAAACCATCAAATACAATTAATATATCAAAAATATATAAATCACTATAGAAACGTACCTAAACATGCTCAAATGAACACATAAACATACATAAAAATATAGTAAAAATGACACTTATCAATATCCACTTTTGGATTATATTCAAATGACATGATGGTTATATGTTGTTTGATTCCTATTTGACAAGTAGTTTCTATATCAACACTTGTGTGTAGCATTATATGAAAAGTAATAAAATGGACTCAAATGGTCCTCATGAGTAGTAATCGATAAAATCTAGCTAAATTACTAAGGGCCCGTTTACTTTGCAGGCATAGGTTTGTTAGGGTTTATAAAGAAACCCAAACCCATGTTTACTTCGGCCTGATATTTTTATTTATCACACGGTTTGGGCCGGATTACAAGTGTGATTAGCCTCTCTTATCGGGCCATTTTTAAACCCACCTTATTTGGTGGGTTTAAATCTGGCCCAACAGTAATTTCTTCATTTTACCATACTACCCTCACTATTCATATTGCTTTTTACACTTTTGCCCTTTTTTTTGTTTAATTCACAAACTTGCCATTTCATATAAACACATGTGCACCGACAAACCCTTCTTCTTGCAAACGCCCCCCTCTCAGTCGACCAGTTGCAGCGGCGGAGCACCCTGACGGACGGTGGCCGGCAGCGACTAAATCGAAAGACGGCAGTGACACCATCAACAGGTAAGGAACCCCTCCTTCGAGCCGTCTTTTTGCAGTTGGGTTTAGCCCTTCTTCCCACACATTTTACCCCTTCTTCTCTGGTCAAGTTGCAGCGGCGGACAACCCTGACGGACGGCGGCCGGCGGCGACTACATCGACAGACGGCAGTCACACCATCAACAGGTAAGGAACCCGTCCTTCGACCCTACACTTTGCAGTCGAGTTTAGCCCTTTTTCCCACACATTTTACCCCTTCTTCTCTGGTCAACTTGCAGCGGCTGAGCCCCTGGAAGGACGGCGGCCGGCTGCGCGCACATCGACGGAAGCAAGCTCGTTCGCTATTACAGGTAACGCACTCACAAATACACCTAGTAGAGCTTCGATTGTTTCTTCTTCCCACGTTTCTGTGTCTAAAGCATGAACCTTTTCTTTGGCGAACAAAGACTCACTATATCGCTGCAAAATCGTTAATCTCATCTCCTTTACCAACAAAATGAAATTATATATCAAATCTAAACTTTTTCTCAAATCCTTTGAACTGATTTTGTTGCAGAGCTAAAGAGGAAGAAAGGGAGCTTTGTTTGTAATTTTTTTTCCCTTGTTGCTGAATTTTTTTTCATTTCGTTTTCTTCATTTTTTGGAATTCAGATCTGTGTGGTTAGGGTTTTAAGTGGGCGGGTTTTGATTCGTTTTTTAATTGGTGGTTTTAGCTCATTGCTTGGTTATGAATGGTGTTTTGTTTAACAGATTTTTCTGTTTTCCTTTTCGTGTTGTGGCTGTGAATTCGCGCGTTGTTTTGAATCTGATTGAATTCGGTTTATTACTCAAAGCTTATAAGTTTCTTGCCGTTTTTCTGTGATGAAGTTGTAAAGATCGTTAATTTTAGTCTTTGAAGTAAGTATAATTTTGAATTTTTAGGATTGTTTTGGGTGCTTCGTTTGAATGAGTAGTGTGTGCGTGTTTATGCCCGAAGATGACTATTTGCTTTCAAATCAACTACTTAACAACAGCAGAAACGAAATTTTTTTTTTAACACAAATATTACTTTGCCCTCTTGAGAAGCCATAACTGAAATTAAAAAAGTTTCAGTGAAATTGCCAAAATGCCCTCCTCGTTGCTCAATTACAAGTCCCTGTGTTAATACATGGTAATTAGTTTCTTGTAAAGGCAAATGACGTAAAAAAAATTGGTCATGTATTCATGTGGTTTTCAATATATTGATGTCTTGCGGTCTACAAAATTGGCCATTTCAAAACATTGTGTACACTTTTGCCTTTATGATGGTACGACGATTTAAATTCATGGCATATCTAGGTCACGTTCAATGTAGACTGAAATTGTAGAAAAAAATTCCACATATCTTTACGCCAATAAGTCTTCGATGCCTGACATTTGCATAATACACTTGCATGCTTTCATTGAACCGTTGTAATGTTGTTGCATCCCATTAATGTCGCATTAACGGGTTCAATAAATAGTAGTCTTCTACAACACTGTTTTCTCTATATGTGCATGGTTATTAAAACACCTACTGTAATGGTGTGACTAAGATGGAAGGGAATTGAAGTGATTCAAGGTAACATTTCAATCAGACTACATATTACTTGTTATGTACCCTGAGTGATTTCTTCTTGTTCAGATTGTTTTAAACTGCTGTTTTCGGTGCGGCGTGGGAGCGCACTTTTCGTCTGCATACTCTACTACTTGCTTTGAAGGATTCAGGTGATTTGCTTGACCCTCCCTCCTACTTACTCCTAGTCATGATTCATTGCAATACGAGGTCTCTTGTTTTATATTAGTTGATTAGGTTTGGGGATTGTGTGCTGTAGTTTTAGGACTACGTGATGTATTGCCACATAATATGAATAAATGTCAACCCTACATTTGTAACACTATGCTAGATCCTAGGAGATCCTCACTGGATGACCAAAAATATTCATGTACAATATCTGTGCGTTTGCATATGTTGGCGCTGTTATGTTTTCATTGAAAGGCTGTGGTTTCAATGTATATGTCTTTCACGTCATAAATTCATAGATTGTGGCAGCCTTGCATTTGGCTTAAATTAAATGGTCTTCCTTGTTTATGTAACAATTGTGAGTACTCCGTGCTAGCGTTTGCAATGTTTTGCTCACCGGACAAACAATTAATTTCCCTTTCTGCCAAACATTGACATGTTGAATATGTTATTCTGGGTTTTGTTAGAGTTCAAACATGGATGAAATGTCAACCCTCGATCTTATGTTTCGTGCTGTTCAAGCAAGTAATGCTTCATTCAAGTTTTTGTGTACGCTCATCACATTTGCCCATATCCACCGACGCCAGCAAAATGCACACACTCAACGCCGAAAGCGAATTTTTAAAAAATACAATGTCAAATTCAAAGTAACCCGACAGCTAGAACACATTCGTGACCTTACCCTTTTATCCGATGAAACTTGCATCAATCATCTCCGTATGTCACGTGACACCTTTAGCCGCCTTTGTTACTTACTAGAACACGTAGGGGGTCTTGAGTCCACAAGGCATGTAACCATTACAGAGCAGGTTGCAATTTTTCTATCTATCATTTCCCACCATAAGAAAAACCGCGTTGTTAAGGATAATTTCTTTCGTAGTGGCCACACAATAAGTAAGCATTTCAATTGTGTCCTAAAAAGTTTGCTGTCACTACACACCATACTCCTTGTCCAACCCACACCCATAAGCGAAGATGAGCAGACCGACCGGTGGAAATATTTCAAGGTACCATGACAATTCTTGTTTGTTCCTCAATTTTGCAATCATCGTCCTTACGCAAAATTGACTCAAAATTTCCTTGCTTTAGAAAATCATTTTAACGTGCTTTGTAGGGTTGTCTTGGTGCCCTAGACGGCACTTACATCCCTGTGAAAGTTCCTATAGGTGAAAAACCAAGATATAGGAACCGCAAGGGTTTCGTGTCAGTCAATGTCTTAGCTGTGTGCGATAGGAAGATGAACTACGTCTACGTGTTGACTGGCTGGGAAGGCTCAGCGGCTGATGGTCGAGTTCTACGTGATGCCATTTCCCGTCCACATGGATTACGTGTCCCATTAGGTAACAATAATATTTTCTCATAGATTTACTTTCGTAGGTCCTGTCCATAGGTAAACGTACTCCATTGTGCAGAGTTTACATGCACAAAATTAGTGGCACTTAACTAAGAACGATATTACGTGACAGGGCAATACTACTTGGTTGACGGGGGTTATACAAATGGGCCTGGATTTCTAGCACCTTATCGGGGTGTTAGATATCATCTTCAAGAATGGCATCACGCCTCCAGAGAACCTGAAACTCCGCATGAGTATTTTAACTTGATGCATGCTAGGGCCCGTAATGTGATCGAGCGGTCGTTCGGAATATTGAAGGCTCGATGGGGAATTCTTAGAAGCAACTCGTTCTACCCTATCAAGACGCAAAATCACATAATCTTGGCTTGTTGTCTTCTTCACAACTTCATTCGTACGCATGCAACTATTGATCCCTTGGAGAATGAGGTGCCCGACCTTTTCCCAGACCCGGACTTCGAACCGCCCATGCAGCAACAATATGTTGAGCATGTTGAGTCCTCCCAAGAGTGGAGTGATGAGAGGGAGAGCATAGTGCAAGCAATGTGGACCAATAGGCATAGTGCAACTTAGGTTGTGTTTCCTTTACTACTTTGTACTTTTATTGCACCTTCCAAAATTTTAAGATGTGAACAATATTTGATTCCGAGGCTGTATTGTGTGAAGACTATGTTATGGAGATTTAACTTCCAGGATCAATGTTTTTCCTTTCAATGAATGACGTACTTGTGTCCCTTTTCCTTTTACATCATTGCTGCCAATTTCCTTTTAAATGAATGACGTACTTGTGGCCCTTCTCCTGTTATTTAATTGCTGCCAATCTCCTTTCAATGACTAACGTTCTTGTGGCCCCTCTCCTTTTATGAAGGTTCTGCCAAATTTCTAATAAAATGGCATTGTTGACAACACATTTAATATTTGTAGAAAATGAGCAACACTAAGGCATGTCTTCAAAAACCAAAGGCCGCCACTAACACAAGAAGGACTTGGAGCCTTTATGAAGAGGAACAACTCATTCATGCCTTGAAGGATTTAATTGCCAGAGGCTACAAGTCCGATAACGGCTTTCGGACTGGTTACCTAAACTTGTTGGAAGTAGCCTTATCGCAGCAATTTCCAGGCTCGGACTTGAAAGCCGAACCACACATCGCTAGCAAAATTCATGCTTGGAAGAAAAGCTATAACAATCTATCGCAAATGCTGGCCACTAGTGGTTTTGGACTTGGGCCAAACCACATGATCGAAGTGCAAGACGATGTGTGGGATGCCTATGTCAAGGTATGGAATGTAAATGATTGTACTGCCTTATGTTTAAGACTTCTTAGCTTATGAATTTGGTTCAAATTGTTCGTTTCCCATTCGAGTCCGTAAATGTAGTCCGCTTGTCGTAGATTACAAGGATTTTTTGCCATTGCTCTTGTCAAACTATGGTCCGTAGAGTTTTTTTTCTTTTTGTGAGTGAAGTTTGTAGATATGGCTTTAAATAGAGTCATAAAGCTTGGGGGGATATAAGACAAAAACAATTTGTAGAGATATGACCTTTGTAGATCCTAGGGAAACCTACACTAGACTTTGCAGTGTGCATTGACTTAAATAGTGGCAAACAAAATTTGAGTCATGTTATGTCATTTTCTAGTCCATGCAGAAGGGGGGCATTTATTAATTGCAAAGATAGGGACTTAGTTTAAAAGCAATGAAAAGAAATTGTGGAAGCAGAACTGCAGGAAATTTGTTGACCAAAATAGTAGGTATCATCACAAAAACACCAATATTTTATAAATTTTATGTTCTATCCCCCGTACGTTTTCTTGCATTTCAGCCAAAAGCATGTCATATAAACTCTTTATCTCAAATTTTTCGTAAACAATTTATGCCTTGTTGCAAATTTTTTCCCACATACATGTTTGTAAGTAATTGCACCACTTTGCCACGCTCGTTCTTATGCATTTATTTTTGTCGCCTAGCACTAATGTCCTAAAACATTGTTGTTCATGTGCAGCCGAAACGATGCCGAAGAGGAACAAGAAACTGGACAACTTTTTCCACATATTCACGTACGAGGAGGCAGAGGAATTGGTGTACCGACTGAACATAGCAGGATACAGACGCAATATGAAGGACACGGCAATCCTTTCCAATGTCTGTGCCACGATCGCCACGGAGATGCACGACACGACTCATGATCCTCGTTGGAGTGAGGAGAATGTGAAGAAGTTCTTGGCCAACAATGTTCGTCTCTTCCCGATGTTTGTCGACTACATCAACGACACTGTTGGTTTGAAGTATAACAAGGCCAAAAACCGAGTTTATGTGGATGTCGAGTATTGGCAAGTCGTGAAGAAGGTAGTGTGAAGATGATCTACATCATTAAAGCATTTCATACCCCTCTCTTATCACTACTGGATTGCATTTCAGATTTATGTCTTCATAAATTCCGTATGCATGAGCTTAAAACTTTTTTGGTGCAGGAGAACGAGCACCAAGCACTATTCCGAGAATTGGGATATCCGTTCTACGACACGTGGTCCATCATACTTTCGTACCACAAGCCAGCTGAAGTGATAATGGATCCCGTTGGCTCATCACCACGATCACCCATTGTTGTCAGAGATGAGCCGTTTGATCCCGAGGCCACGGACTCCATGGACGTGCAGTTCCCGAGGACACCCCCGAGTGCATCTGTGAAGCATTCGAAGCTGAGTTCCCTCTGAACTTCTATGGACAGCTTCGTTCAACAAATGACGTAGGCAGCTTGTGTGGAAGACTATGCTTTTGGAAACTAACTTATGTTGGATTTTACATTTTGAGCGCCTTGGTTTCAAAACAATGCCGTATGTAAAGGCCCCTTAGAGCCTGCTACTTGGTGACATGATTTTTGTTATGCTTTCTTGCATTTTGTTCACGCACATGCTAGCTACTAGTAGATATTATATGCTAGCAATTTTGGGGTATGTGTGTAGTGAACAAAAAGATCTATTTTGGCAAACTAAGGCATGTATATGAACTCACTGCTAGTTATGTCAGTTGCAAACATCCCATCTTGCCATTTCAAAGTTGCAAACATCCCATCTTGCCACATCTAATTCTATGTCCTAGTAGTTTTCAATTCATGCAGCTTGCAAACATGACAACCCTATTTTAACATATTCCCAAGTGCAAGTTTAGTGTTCAAAAACCTTGTTACATCATAGTAACATTTTGCAAAGTAACAACATTGCAATGTTACAAATCATTCAACTTTGCTAAAGTGTCCATACACAGTGGACCATTCTACACATTGAAAACATCATAAATCATCTTCAATTAAACTTACAAAAACACATATCATAGACAATACATTCTACTACAAATGCTTACGAATTCACATTACAATTTGCAAAGACCGTGAGAAACGTGAACCTTACTCGTGGTCCAGAAGCATAGTAAAAGTATGAACATCAAGCCACATAGGAAGACTAGTATCATGATACAAGTCTTCAATTTCCTTGCACGACCTTCCATACTCTTTATCTCCATCTTCAACCGGCTAATTTTATCAACGCACTCAATGGCAACATCTCGAGCACGCCCTTCAAGTTGCGGCTCCAACCAAATGAACGTTCCACAGGCTTCTGTCTAAAATTACATGCATATACAATATGTAAGAGCATCGTGTACCAAATATATATGCGATCACAATTGTAAACGAAGCAAGTATGGTAATTACCCCTCTGTACGGGCACGACATAAAGCGACGCATGGGATTCCTTTTTGTGCCCGAAGTCTGCACTTGCATCGGAATCATATGCCGACAACGCACAGAAGAATCACTTCCTTGATTACAGCCACTAGATGTGCTTGTTTGAAATGTATTACAACTACACAAATACAAAAACATCTAAGCAGAGAGAACATACATGGAGAATGGACACGAAAAAAATTTTTGTCCCAGCGCATCCTTCGGTCAATGCTCCAAACACCATGTTACGCACAAACTTATTGAACGCAAAACAAATTTCAACTATGCCTCATGTATATACTAGGCCGAATGCAACTCTGCCCATATGTTATGTATTTGTTGCAAGACCTCATAACTAAGCGCAAAATACTAACAACCACTCAATAATACATGTATTGTGCAAAACCGATCCATGACAACCAAGAAGATGCAGTCATCCGAAAAGGAACTCGGCTGAATTCATGCTAGGTGGAGTATAGGTTTCGAATATCAAGTTACTTACCTCGTCGACATAACGCAAGTGAGAACGATTGAAGTTCACCGACGGTGGGGAAAATTTTGTCAACACCTGCGACTTGCTCATATGTGTCGCGCCTCCCCCCACTGTATAACTACACAGAGTAAACAAAACAAGTGACGCATATTATGTGGACGGACATTGTCCTCGGCCGAAATATGCAGACAAGATTTTGTGAAGTTTTCTTGCAATTTTTTGTGATAAAAGATCTAAGATGTGAGCAATAAAACCCATTAGGTACCACATCTCTACCAAAATCAATGGATATGAAGAAGAAGAAGAACAACAATAACACCCGATAAGAAGAAGAACAAAGCGATCCCTCTTACGATGATTTCGGTTTCACCGGAAATTTCAGGGATCTTCAAGGTGAGCTGCTCGGCTTCTTGCAAATTGGGGAAGATGACCCTTGCTTGAATTGAAAATGAAGTGGTGTTTGCTGAAGATAGCTTCTCGATTCGAATTTGAATTGGGGGAGAAGCATTTCCCAAATTATGTTTATCTTTACTTTCCCACACAATTCTATGTATTTATTATTTAAATCATTTGAGGGCAAATTTGTCATTTCAATTTTTTTATCCATACTAACCAATAAACCAAACAAGATTTTATAAATAAACCAACTTTACCAAACCTACAAACATTCACACCAAACAAAAAATTTAACTAAACCCACAATATAACCTACATACCAAACAATTGAATTAACACTTTTTTATCCTTGATGAACAGTGCAATCCCACATTTTTTATCAATCCAAACAATCCCACCCACCAAAGTAAACGGGCCCTAATTGTTGGAACTAATCTAGTGTATTTTGGTCTATGTTTATTAATAGGGAAACATCGAGGTAAGGGTTAAAGATGAAATTTTACAGTATTTAGTGTTTTACGATCAACGATAATTGTCTTTAAATACGTTTACTGTTTAGAGCAGTCGAATACTCATTGTATTCTTATTAATTCATTAAGAAATTACAAGTAAAACTCGAGGCACTCGTGCATCGATTAATGTCTGATTATAGCAGTCGAAATATCAACTCACTATTCATTCAACAAATTTCAAGATATTAAACTGCATAGAATGTGGGCTATTTCAGATAAAAATTTGGAGTTATGTGTAGGGGATAAGAGGGATATAGGTTTGAAAAAAGATGATAGGTGTAATTAGCATAGACATGATTTGGATTTGCTTGCAAGAAATCCATTATTTAATTTTCTTGCTCCATGTGAAGAGCTACACAAACTTCTTCCTTCAATGAAGTGGAAAGTGCATCCAACTCATTTCTTAGTTTTCTTGCCTCCTAAATTCACAAGATCATGTCTCTCTTTTTCATTATATAACTACTCCACACCTTTATCTCACTCACATACACACATATGTAATTATCTTTCATCATATAAAAATCTGAAATCGATCTATTATATGAACGTCGTTAACACTATATCTTATTCATAAAGTTGTAATTCATTTCATATTTTATCATAGTAATAATATACGTTATATATAATACAACGATAACATTATATATTACATCATAGCTGATGAAATTTAGAGATTTACCGAAAGTTAAAGAGAGATGAATTATGAAAAACACGAATTTATATATGTGCTTATTCTGATATTCTTTCCTTTTTCTTTTTTCTTTTTACCTAAAATTATTTGTGTGACTATAAAGGATCCCGATTCTTCCAAATAGCAGAATTAGGAGGCAATATTTATAATTTATTTGATTAATCTTTTGAGTTTTTATAAATCATCTATAATATATCTTGACATGTAAATTTTAAAATATATTATCAAAGAAACACATATAAGAAATACATAAACACATGTCTATGCATGTTTGCATCGATTAAGGGCTCGACTTCTTTCTTCTCTTTCTTTTTTCCTCACCCCAAGAAAGTAAAAAACTCTCTAAAGTACATTCTTGTTATAATTTATTGACCCATTTGTATTTTTTTTAATATATTATTATTAGATAGATAAAAGAAACAATATTGTCTAATATGATGAGAACATAACACCAATTTGGGCCCGATTATAATCTCCTTTATCAAATGTAATATTATTAGAATTTCGGTCGGTTTTGTTTTATGAGTTGGTCTCTTGTGAGACTGTCTCACATGCGACCAAATTCAAGTATGTCTTTTATAGGTATAAGTATGTGTTTTTCAGCTATAGGTATGTGTTTTATAAGTATATTTTTACAGGTATAAACATGAGTTTTAAAAGTATGTCTTTTACACTCATAAGTATGTCTTTTTCAGCTATAAGTATGTGATCTGGAATTCCGTCGCATGTGCGACGGTTGCACACGAGTTTTGTTGTTGTTTTATTACGTGCCTCCTGTAATAACCATAGCTAATATGATACTATTAAATATAATTCTATGAGATCGAATTTTATAATTACAACTTAAATTTGTTTCAATTAATTTAATTTAATTTAATTTTATCAACACAAAAACTTTTATGCATCAGGCCCCCGCGCGTCCCACGCGCCCTCACGCACTCCCACGCGCCTGGGCGGAAACGCGCTCAAATTCGCTTGTTAAAGATACCTTTTAGTTATGTTAAGGATACCTTTCAGTTATGTTAAGGATACATTTTAGTTACGTTAAGGATACCTTTGAAATCCTGATTCCAGGTTACATACCACGTTATGTTAAGAATATTTTTTAGTTATATTAAACATACCTTTAGGTTATGTTAAGGATACATTTAGTTATGTTAAGAATACCTTTTGATTATATTAAGCATACCTTTAGGTTATGTTAAGAATACATTTAGGTGATGTTAATGATACCTTTGAAATCGTGATTCTATGTACCTTTGAAATCCTGATTTGATACCCTTAGAATTCGCTTAAGGTCACATGCTTTTACGTTATATTAAGGATACATTTAGGTTATGTTAAGGATACTTTTATGTTATGTTAGGGATACCTTTGTGTAAAAAATGTGTGACATAACTATGTTATGGATAAGGTATTTCTAACATAACATAAATATATCCTTAACATAACCAAAAGCTATGTCTGACGTAAAGTAATGTATGAAATTTGGGCATAAATGTATCCTTAACATAACCTAAAGGTATCCCTAAACATTACCTAAATGTATCTTTAACATAACCTAAAGATATGTCTAACTTAACGTAAATGTATGAAATCTGACCATAATGGTATTCTTAACATAACTTAAAAGTATTCTTACACATTACATAAAGGTATCCTTAACATAAGTAAAAGTCATGACCAAAATTTTAAAAAGTTAGCACGAAAAAAGAAAAGAGAAAAGAGAAGCGGGTCGGATAACTCGGATCCGACCCGGTTTAGATCCATGCACCTGATGCACAAGAGATTTACTCTTTTATCAATTATAGATTTTACTAACCCATTTCACATTATTAAATTTATGAAACAATACTAAGAATTACCATCTCTTAGAGGGACAACTTGCAATATCGGAAAATAAAAACATTAAAGTATGCATTTCTCACAATTTTCCCTAATCAAAGCCAAGTTTTGTGCCAAAAGTCAATAATTGCATTTATATAGGAAAATATTATAATAAAGTTTGATTTAATATTTTAATATATAAATAGGTAATATGTATATAATGATGAAGATGTAATCATAGGTATAATGTATATTAGTAGAATAAAATATTAGATGGAACATGATTACAATCATAATTGCAACCCATTTCTTTATTTAGAAATAGAACTTCATTTTATATTCAATTGTTTAATACACGTCGTATATAATGTGGTTATATTAATTTAAAATGGGTAATTCTATAATCATTATTGAAGTGGAATAGGTTTACATGACATGAATATTTTATGTATTAATGCATATAATATATGATGGTCAACATCTAAAGTGGTAATAGGACGAGAATTTTAATAAATCTTGTGAATTTGGTACACACAATCCCCACCATGAAGATCATGAAAACATTGGACATAACCAATACATAATTAATTAAAGTTTATGTCAAAATATAATGATTCAAAATTTAAGACTAACGAATTTTAATTCCACCTAAATTGGTCAAAAATTAGTTTAAATGCAATCATTTCAGATCAACATCTGTCCAAATATTATAAATGAATTTGCTATCATACGTTCCTAATATTATCTGAAATCCATCAATTCGACCACAACCTAAGAGTTGAAGTTATCATCTTAAATCCCTCGATTCGAACACAACCTAAAGAGTTGAAGTTGTATATAAATATGTATGAGTTGAAGTTATATATAAATATGTATAAATATATGTATATCTTCAAATAATTGGAAGTAATAGCATTTGACTTTCTTCCATGTAATGTATTTAATAGTCATTTTATATTTATCCATGTTCTAATGGGATGCAACTCAAACATTGCATACATACATACATATTAGTTAATTGTTAACATAAGAGACATGAAACAAGTAAAATCATGATTGTTTTAAAATATTGTTCTGAAAGTATGAAAGAAGGAAAATACATAATGCTATTTTATTCGGATTCAGATAATAGAAGAGCTAAATTTGACAAAATTTTCATATAATTAATATTTTTAATTAAAATATTTTGAACCTATTTATTTGTATCTGAACCAAAATAAACATAAATATGTTGCAACAATATACAATATATTAATATATGTATGTATATATCAATTATCACCACTACATTGAAACTTGATAGTAATTGGGCCTTATACTGTTGAACAAGTTCACTATAAAAGCGGCGCAAGCTTGTTATGCTCAAATGGGCCTGGATTCAATTGGGCCTTTGGGCCGAAGCTATTGACTCGGACTAGATGCACGGGTCGGGTAAACCCGGTCAAAATCGCCCAAAGTCTCTCACACGAACGCGCAGATACACAAACGTAACGTAATTACTTCGCAGAAGAACTCCGAAGTCCCAACAATTCAGCCATCGAGCTTAACGATCAATATTGAATGAAGAATTGGCTGAAATTGAACTCCGGCGAGATCTAAACGCCGTTGTACCGCCGTCAAATTCTGCTGAGGTGAAATACTTGTTCAGTAATAGAGTAAATCTGTTTAGGGTTTCTGATTTGGGTTTTTGCGCATGTTCTGTTTTTATTTTATGATTAATGCTCAGTTTTTTGTAGTCAAGGTGGAATTCTAGCTGCATTTTGTTTTGTTTTGTTATTTTTTTTTACTCTTGTTTTGATTTTGTTTTTGCTCTTTTCCTTCTTCGTTATTTGTTTTGATTGATTCATCGAGCTAGGGAGGCAATGACTGGAATTTATTTTGAGAAATTATGAGTTCGGATCGATGGTTCTTTCCTTATTGTTTGATTTTTTTTTTCTTTTCTTCAAAAGTGTGTTTAAACTGGATTATATGAAGATATATGCCACGTTATATCTTGGTTTTATATTCTTTCGTTGCAATCGAAAAGTGTTTTAACAAGGTTTTGCAGTTGGTTTTTGAAGCGAAGAATGCTTGATCCATAATTTTTGCTTTGTGGCTGCATTTAATGACTGTTGTTGTTACAGATAAATCGCTATTGTATTGCTTTTGCGCTCTGGAGTAATTTTCTTCCTTGGTGTTGTCAGGCAGTCTCATTTATGGATGAAGTCATGTTTTGTTGAGAACATTGGAGAAACCTACTCATCAAGCTGAAAGGTTATGTGAAAGAATTTTGGTGTGGGAGAAACAACGGTCTCCATGGTAAATTCTTGCTGTTGTTTTATTGTATTCCAAATGAATATTCAACTTCAGTTATAAGCTTTTTTTTTTTAATAAATTTTAAATCTTCATGTTCATGATTCTCTGGGCTTGGAGGAGGTGTTCTGAGAAATTAGCCAGTGTTCTAGTCTGTATCAACAAATATGTCTATGTACACTTTTTCCTCGAGTCGAGTGAAGCTTGAGCTTATCGAGTTATCCATTGAGTTGAGCTTTAAAAAAATAAGCGTGGTTGAGTTTCATTTGAGCTCGAACCTCAAATTTTTAGTCAAATTCAAGCCCAATTTTGGCTGTACTTGGCTTATTCACACCACTACTTTCTACCTGGATTGAAAAGTCAAATTGAGAAGTGTGTTAAGAAAATTAATGTGATACTAATTTTGGGACATCTAATATGAAATAGTATGTAAATGTGTCATTCTGTGGGAAGAAAATGGGGAATGTGCCATTTGGTTAGAAAATACCTATTGAAAGCCTGACCCACTATTGTGTGGCTTCCTTAATCTTTATAAAACCTCTTAAGAATATATTTATGAATACAATTTTATATCCTCAAACTTGTGTTTCAACTTTACCCTTTTTTTTCTTCTGAAATTCTAACAAAATATATATAGTTCCTGGTGCTCAATAGCTTCATCCTGTCTGTGAAGCAAGAGGGAGAAACTGGGCACCCTGATGATGCGTGATGACATGAAGCAATACTTGAAGAGTTATTGATTAAACACGTTGATATATATTTGAGTTCTGGATTTGCTTATTTGGTAAAGAGGCTATCAACTTTATTAAGATTCAGAATGGCCGAACAACTTACAAAGGCTGCTAGGAAAACCTCAAAGACATATGAACTCAAGAAATCATCTTCAAGTCCTAAGGATCAGTATCCTCAGTCTAGGAAACAACAAAGGAAGGGGGAGAACCCTATTCGAATTCTGCCAAGCCCAGACACGTGTGCTGATTTAAAATGTTCTAATTCGTGGATCTGTAAAAATTCTGCATGTCGGGCCACCCTTTCAGCAGATGACTCATTTTGCAAGAGGTGCTCTTGCTGCATTTGTCATTTATTTGATGACAACAAAGACCCGAGTCTTTGGTTGGAATGCACTTCTGAAACTGGTGTGAGAGACGCTTGTGGCCTATCTTGTCATATTGAATGTGCTCTCCAACGTGGTAAGGTGGGGGTCGTTGATCTAGGGCTGATGATGCAGTTAGATGGTAGCTACTGTTGTGCTTCTTGCGGCAAAGTTTCAGGAATACTTGGGTAAGCCATCTTCTGTTCCATGGCTTTTGTATTGATTGCCCCCTCCTTCATAATTTCCTTTTCATTTGGCAGCTTATTATTTTAAATGGCCTTTATGTACTCTTGCAATTTATTGATTGTAGTTTATCAAAATTTTAAGGTAATAATTTGAACGTTGAGTAAGTTAACAAAATCATTGCAGTATGCCACCTAAGGTGGCCCAAGTCCACAACTTGGGGTCCCTGCCTGTAGAAATCACTACATAACAGCTATTGACTTCATGATACAAACTGCTTTTATTTCTTAGTGACTGGCACTAAATTCAATACCTTGTATTCAAATTCTCTTATGTAAAGATATAACACAAATGATTGAGTGGTTAATTACTATATTTAAATTATTTAAATGGTGCTCAAAGCTTTCTTATATCATTTTCTGTGACAGATGCTGGAAGAAGCAGCTAGTTATAGCTAAGGATGCGCGTCGTGTTGATGTGCTATGTCATAGGATATTCTTGAGCTACAGGCTCCTGGATGGGACTTCCAGGTTTAATGAACTCCATGAATTTGTGAAAGATGCCAAAGCAAAGTTAGAAACAGAGGTGGGCCCAGTTGATGGAGTTTCAGCCAAGATGGGTCGGGGAATTGTCAGTAGGCTCTCTGTAGCAGTTGATGTACAAAGACTCTGCTCTCTTGCAGTTGAAAAGGCTGATGAATTGATGGCCTCAAATTCTAATGCTGCAATTCATTTAATTGGTAATCATGTATTACATATCAGTATCTTCATTATCTGAAATCTTATCAGATGCTTATGTATTCTATTTTCTCTTTGTGGCAGAGGGTTCACTTCCTGCGGCTTGCAAATTTGTGTTTGAGGAAGTGACATCTTCTTCAGTTGTTGTTCTATTGATTGAATTAACGACTTCATCCAATAATGATATCAAGGGATACAAACTCTGGTATCGTAAGACAAAAGAAGAGGTTTACCCTAAGGAGCCTGCCTGTGTCTTTCCAAGAGATCAGAGGAGAATTTGGATATCCAATTTGCAGCCTTGCACTGAGTACTCTGTCCGAGTAGTATCTTATACAAACACTGGCGACTTTGGACACTCTGAAGTCAAGTGCTACACAAAGAGTGTAGAAATAATTCACAAGAACTTCAATCCTACAGCTGGAATTCCAGAGAAGGACACCATACCAAATGGAGGGAGCTCTAGTGCCATGCCACACCACAGGGCTTCTACAGAAATAGAGTCAGATTCAGGCTTCAAGGTTCGAGACCTTGGAAAGATCTTACGACTTGCTTTAGCTCAAGAACAATGCGGTTCTGAGTCATTCTGTGGTGCAGATATGGAAAAATGCTTTGGTGCCCCAGATGCAGTTAAGTTAGAAACTCAAGAACGGAGGTTGCCTTCTGTTTCTCGTCAGCTTGACTTAAACGTTGCATCTGTGCCAGATCTAAATGAAGAGTTCACCCCTCCTGTTGAGTCGCCTAGAGACGAAGGTAATGGATGCACTTTTGGTCGAGCTGTTGAGGTCGATGATGATGCTTTCTCCAATGAAGTACAGAGAAAGCTTGAGGAAGTACCAGCCGTTGACTCCAATGTAGCTACATGCCGCAAAAGGAGACATAACATCAACGGGGAAATGCAGGATTCCGATAGCACTCTCACCAATGGGTCCCCCTTGCAACTCCAAAATGAATCGGTTAGTTTAGATGAGAACTTTGAATACTGTGTAAAGATCATTCGTTGGATGGAATGTGAGGGTTACATTAAGAAGGACTTCAGATTGAAATTGCTAACATGGTTCAGTCTTAGATCCACTGAGCAAGAGCGCAGAGTGGTGAACACATTTATACAAACGCTAATTGATGATCCAAGTAGTCTGGCAGGACAGTTGGTCGACTCGTTTTCAGATATCATATCAACCAAGAGGCCACGAAACGGTCTCTGTAACGAGTTTTGGCATTAATCATCTGGGGCTCGTGGGAAGAGAACACTGCTACTTCAATGGAGATTATCGTTCTTGAATATATTATTGCTGATTATAAATTGGTTTCTTTTTTTGTCCTAGCAAATTTTTTGCAGAGTCTCTTGAGGAGATTCATTCGTTAATCGACAAACGTTAGAGCTAGCAGATCTGGTTTCCCTTCATGAAGACAGTTCCTGACTCCCTTCACTAGGTCAGTCCATTGTTTAAGGAGACATCTCACGCATTGTGGGATTCTCTCTCTTTATTTATCATTCTCTTTACTACATTTTGAGTAGTGAAATAGCTCTATAAGTTCGATCAGGGCTAGAATCGTAGATGTATGACGTTGGCTTTAGACATTTTTCGTATTTCATAAACTAGTTAACTTCTATTCTTCCATGGTCATGTGTCCTTAATTTATCGCATTCTTTCTCATTGAGTTCCATTATCGAGCGTTTTTTTAGTATAAATGCAATTCGCCATTCGAACTGTTCTTTTTTCTTCGTTTTTCTTATAATTTGCTATCTGAACTATACAAACTTTTGCATCTATATCTCATTTTCTTTTCCAGTGTGCACTTTTATGATTCTAAAAAATGTTCTCATTTTTTGAGCTAAAAAATTTGAAATTTTTGTCTATCGGTTTGAATGTTTTGCTCTTGTATGAGGTTGAGATTTCAGTGCAAATAAAAGTAAATGAATTTGATTTTTAAATAAAAAAAATTAGGGATCCAATTGTAATGCAGATGAAGTACGAAGACTTAGTCTTTACAAATGAACGTATAAATACGTATCATTAGAATAATAAAACAAGAAAGTACACGATCCAAATGCAGATATTTTCAGATTTCAAATCTTTATATTTCATGAGAAAATTTGAAAGATTCAAATTGAAATTATATCTGTCATTTGAGTTGGTCTCTTTTGAGACTATCTTATGTGCAACAAGATTCAAGCATGTCTTTTGCAAGTATAAGTACGTGTTTATCAATTATAAGTATATTTTTACAAGTATAAACATTACAAATATATCTTTTACAACTATAAGTATGTATTTTTCTGTTATAAGTGTGCTCGTTGTACGGTGTGATGGTTGGTACATGAATTTTTGTGTGTTCTAAATATACGTCATTCATATATCGAGTTGTATTCGAACACGATTAGAATGTTACAGGACTTTGTCAATCATATAACTCTATTCTATTTTTTCAACAATCTCCTATAAAAACATCTTTTTTTCCACAATTATCAATGCGATAATGACATGTTAATCATAATTCTATCTTAAAAATATCAAACCAAATACAAGATTGTTAACATCCAATTTTTTTAAGAGGAAATAAGTTTATTTATATTTCAAATTCAAAATTGTAAAATCCATCTACGTCCCAATTCAAATAAATGGACGGTGATTGTTCAAATAAGTGAATGAGAATTCAAACAAGACATGTCTTCTTTAAAACATAGTCAATATCTTTCAAACTCGAGTAAGATTTTTTTGTTTGAACTTAATTAAGATGGTTGGAGCTTCTCTTCCATAATTTCAATGAAAAAGAAAAGGGCATATTTGATTAGAGAGTAAACAAAACAAAAATACATAATTATGGGTAATAATCTTAGTTTAATGATTCAAAAAATGGTGGCATTGAGACAACGTTGGATGCGAAAATCAAGAATGTTGGACTTTAAGATGACACTGAAACACCCCATTTTTTATGAGCAGCAGATCCTCAATTTGTCACAAATCCCATAACTACGACCTCACTTCCCATAAACATACAATTAAAATTAGTATATTACTTTTACCATGCTCGATTAATTACTATACAAAATTACATTGGATTGAACCACTAGATATGAATAAGACTTAAAAAACTTCTTTTTGTTTTGTTTTTTTGATATAGTTTTATAAAAATGAGATTTGATTTTCAGATAGTGGTCCTTTCATCCGCAATACACATACATATACGTTTTTGTGAAATTTTAATTTGGATTCTATCAATAAATGTAGTTTAGTTAGAGATCACAGATTTCGAAATTCGTTTTAAGATTTGGAAATGGTAAAAATGTAGAATTTGGATTAGGAATACATTTATTGTACAATGTTTTAAAATAGACAAAAACTTGTGTACCCCGGGGGTACGGATCTTAGATCCGTGCCCCCAGATCCGACCCGACGCGTGGGCAGTCTCCACGCGCGCTCACACGCCCCCACGCGCGCCCATAGCAAATCTGGTGTGCGCCCACACTCACCTGATTACCTAGTTGATGATTCAGTGATGGGTATTACATGTATACCCTATTGGTATTACGCATATACCCTATAGGTATTACAGAAATATCTTTTATGGTATTACACTGATACCTTAATGATATTACAGAAATGTCTTTATGGTATTACACTAATACCTTAATGGTATTACAGAAATGTCTTTTATGGTATTACATTGATACCTTAATGGTATTACAGAAATGTCTTTATGGTATTACACTAATACCTTAATGGTATTACAAAAATTAATTTTCCAAAGTTTATAAAAAACAGTGAATATCTTAAAGGTATTACACGAATACCTTAATGGTATTACACAAATGTCTTTATGGTATTACACTGATACCTTAATCTGTAAATAATCTAGCAGATTGTGATTTATTTACAATACCAATAGAACTAATATACAATACCAATAGAACTAATATACAATATCTTAATCATGTTGTCGTCTGGGCCATGGCTTACATCCCTCAAATGCTCAACCTCCATTGATGGATCTTTCAAAGCTTGGTTGGAGTTCATTTTTCTGTCACCATGTCCTCAAAGGATTCTGTTTTCATCAATCAATCTTGTTTTGCTATTGGTCCTTTTAGTTCTAGCCTTTAAGAGGCTCTACTATAGATTCGTTGTGGGACGAAATCCTGGCAGGTCCTTTCTTGAAAACCCCCTTCTTGGACCTGGTAATGATGGCCCTGGTTCTAGAACCAGTGTTCGGTCCCAATACTTTTCAGGATGGTGAAGCCTCCTCAGATGTAAGCCTGGGTGGGGAGGATTCATCTGAGATCAGAGGTGAGTCGACCAGCAATGGTGATGCTAGGGAGGCGCAGAAGCATGTTATCAATGGAAAGAAGCATCCCGGCTCAGATCTTATATTTTCTGAGGAGGAAGAAGCTGCATTCCTACGTTTGTTGAGGAAGAAGAAGATGATTGGATGAGGAGGAGATGAAGAAGAGGATCGGATGAGAAGAAGGAGAAGAAGAAGAAGAAGAGGATTAGATGAAAAGAAGAAGAAGAAGATGGAAAAAATAGAGAAAAAAAAAAGAAAAAAAATATATATATATAAAATCCGGGTCGGGTTGGGGGTACGGATCCTGGATCCGTACCCCGGGGGCACCCAAGTCCTTATTTGGAAGTTTTTGTCATATGCTTCCTTACTCCCAAAATACCACATGGCTCAAGGGGTTAAATGAAAAAAAAAAAAAAGCAACCTTAACTATTGAAACCTTTTATTTTACTACCTAATTTTTTTAATTAAATTGCAATCTGAACTATTAAAATATATCAATTGCAACTTTTGAACTATTTTTCGGAAAAAAACGTGAACTCGTAACATGTAGGTTGACTTTATATAAATGTCATCTTAAATTACAAGATTTCAAACATACTTTCATGTTTTCAGCGTGTGGTCCACTTGTTCACGTTTTCATCAGAAAATGATCGAAATTTGTAATTTGATAGATTTTAGTAGTTCAGATTGCAATTTGTTTAAAAAATTTAAAGTAGAAAAATGAAAAAAAAAAAACCATCAAATTAGATTCCTTTTCGTATTTTCCCCTAAAAAATTAGGCAAAAACTTGCGTACCCCGATGTACATACCCCTAAAGTGATTATTAATTTGGTGTTAGATATATACTCATGAGGTATTATTGGTGTATCCACAATATTTGTTTGGTGTTAACTATTTACTCATGAGGTATTATTGGTATATCCATAAGATATTAGTGGTATACACATAAGGTATTATGTGTACAACTGAAATATATATTTTGATGTATGTATTATTCAAGATGTTACTTGTTACATGTTAAGATATTAACCACATTATTTAAAAGTGAGACTCATGTGAGACTATCTTACAGATCATTTCATGTGAGACGGGTCAACCTATGATCCACATTTCACAATTCACATATAAATTTACGGATATGAATATGTTTAATGGATAAAAAAAATTCGTCTCATAAAAATTATCTGTGAAATTATCCCACATAAATTTTTGTAATTATTTAAAAGAATTACAATTTAGACTGGGGCTCCTGCTAAAAAAATTAAAGATGGATAAAAGTAAATGAAACAAAAAGCGAAGGACCAGTTAGTAAAGAATGAGGAGATCCGACCATAAATTTTGGCGGCATGGTTGAGTTCAGTTAGATTGCATGTCGCCACGTGGCTTGTGGGACCCTTACTTGTGGTTACATCCAACTTTGTTAGGCATTAACTAAACCACTATTTTTTTTTTCACTTCACTTTATTATGTTATATAATATATTTCACTTGATATTGATATTATCATATTAATTTTTCATTTCATACTAATTTATATACCACAATTTTTCCTTTTTAAAAACCTTTATTGTTCTTGGTTTTACACTATGAATGCATTTTCTATATGTATAAAATAAATAAATAAAACTTAAGGTATGATTCTGAAATACACTTGGCACACATTTAATAATTCAAAACTATTATACAACATCATACAATTTTGAAATATCGGTTGTTCAATCAAATTAAACCGAGATTAAATTAATAGCAAACAAAGATTAAAAAAGGGTTATAATTTAGAGAGTATATATACTAAAAATTACTCCCTCCGTCCCGCTCGAAGTTACCTACTTGCCATTTTCGTCCGTCCCAATCGAACTTGCCAACCCCAAAATAGCAAAGAAATAATATTTTTTTAATAAAAAAGTAACCAAAAAGTCAAAAAGTAACCAAAAAGTCAAAAAACAACAAAAAGTATAAAAAACATTTTTTAATCAAAAAATAACCTAGTCAACTGCATTTTCTTAGGTTCCGTGCCCAGTACGGAGGTAGTAATTAGATATATAAGCTTAGAGTAGATAGCTAGGTAGGTTATTAGTTTTATTAAGACCATATTTATTGATGCATTGAAATCAGGGTAATTAACCCTTCCATACTTGAAAGGAGCACAAGCACACATTTGACTTGATAATTAAATTATATTAAATTGATCACACATTCCCCCTTCTCTCTCACACACACAAAACACGCAACTAATTTAGAACTTTTTTTTTTCCCAATAACAAATAAGTGTTAACATTTTAAATATCAAAGTTTTTTTTTTTTTTTGTTTAAGGAAAAATATTCAAGTTAATATTTAATTGAAGGTTTTATGATGTCCTTATGACAAAATCTTCAGTGTGATTTAACAAGGCAAATCAAGAAATGAACATATTAAGATAGATAAATGAGAATTATTAGTGATTTATAATATTTTGTTTCAGCTGTGAAAAATAATAAAGAATGAACAAAACATTCTTTTATCTTTTCTTTTTCTTTTTTGGGATGTAAAAGAATATATATAAGGAGTAAGAACTAAACACAAAACAAGAACTTCTAAAACAAAAATTCAAGAATGAAACAGATGGACCATAGAAACTGATCTGTTGGAAAGAATAAGCTAGCAAAACCATGACATTGTTGTTTCATAATCCCAAAAAAGGGGTAACTAAAATTACAAAATTACCCATGGTAGATTTTCCATGTAACATGGTTGTGGGAAAAGCAAGAACTAGACACAAGGAACAAAAAACCCTAATTGCCTCAAAATTTCACACACACAAAGACAAGAAAAATAGGTCTAATTCCTCGGTGCAAACAAATTGGACATGGCTCTTGCTTTCTTGTTTCCCTTGTTCCTTTTACTTTTCACCATTAAATACAATTAAACTTTGAAATTCTCCAATTAACAAACAATTAAATTAAGGGAAACCATCACTATCTTGGACTCTTATATGCCTTCTTCATCATCATATATTAAGCAAAAAGGGCAATCTTTTTTTTTGAGGTCTTTTTCAATCTTTCTTCTTCTCAACCATACAACTCCATGTTCTAAAGAAGATTAACTACTCCACTACTATTTAGCCCCCCTTTTTCCCCAATATTTGGCATCAATTAATTCTACCAGATTTTGCTGTTTTCATAGACATTTTTCTGGGACTTCATCTTTAACCAATCACTATTAATTATCTCAATATCATTTTTCTGTTTGCTATATTAACTAATTAGGGATTCTTTTTTTGGTTTATAAAAATGCCAATCAAATTCTCCTTTATACTTGTTCTTCTATTTCTTTCTTCACATGCATGCAATGCAAGAATTCTTGTCGCTGCTCACAATGATCAAGCTAAGGTAAACCCCCCCCCCCCCCCCTCTCTCTCTCTCTCTCTCTCTATACCTATACTGATCCGGGAATGAATATGTACGCAGGAAAATGATCAGAAGATGAAACAAGGCGATTTCAATGCATCTGCAGAAGCAAAAAGTGAGCATAAATTTGGAGAAAAGAATGTGAATGGTGAATACAATGAGGTAGGAAGAAAAGAATTTCATCGTGATGGGAATCGAGCAAGTGAAGATTCGAGTTCAAGAAAATCATGGAGAGTGCCTCACAAGAAAAGAGGAGAGGCAGAACCAGGGTTCAATCTTGATTATTTGCCTCCCAAAACTCATCCACCTGTTCACAATTGATCATTAACAATTCTTAGACTAATGATTTTTTTTTTTTTTGTTTTCTTTTGGGGTTGTATATTGGAGAAAATGATCATCATTTTTATGTTTCTAAACGTGCCTGTTTTTAATTATTTATTCTTTGCTTATACACACACATATATATGCTTATATATTTATATTCTGTTCTATGATATTTTGATTATTGAGTTTATATTTATTATGAACTAGTAACCGAAGATGTTAATCCTATAATTTTTTTACAGTATCGATGCATACAAGTAACATGAAAAAGTGGAATAAATGAATATACATATATATATATATACTGAAATTAAATATGTACAATTAATATTCATTTAGGGCCAAATTACCCCATGAAATTAAGATACTTTGAACACTACCTCATATATATGATATATATCAGTTTTATCTTAATTATATTCTATATATATATATATACACACACACACGTACGTATACATATTCACATACTAGTTATTTTGTATGAAATATTGATGAATATTGTAATAGCATTAATAGGAAATTATGATCTAGGATGTACCTATTTTGATAAAATCCTGATTGTTTGGTAATG
The DNA here is from genome assembly GCA_005771605.1 of Scutellaria baicalensis. Lineage (NCBI taxonomy): Eukaryota > Viridiplantae > Streptophyta > Magnoliopsida > Lamiales > Lamiaceae > Scutellaria > Scutellaria baicalensis. The sequence continues at coordinate 49,891,227 of CM016722.1, forward strand.
GAAATTAATACATGTAGGAAATTAAATTAAGATGATGTCATGCGAAATCAAGTATTTCAAACAAAAGAAAAGGAGTTTTAGGTTTCTTTTATCAACAACACAACATGACACAAAACACAGATACCATTCAATAATACTATGGGAAAAATTCAATTTTAGTCCATTTAAAAAGTCACTGTCCAATTTTCGTCGACCATGAAAGCGGTTTTCAATTTTAGTCCAATTAAGCCAAAAATGGACCAAATAGTGACGATTTTTGGCTTTGTTACTGATTTCTTTTTGGCTTAATTGGACTAAAATTGAAAACCGCTTTCATGGTGGACGAAAATTGGACAACTGCTTTTTAAATGGACTAAAATTGAATTTAACCTATAATACTGTAGGTCATACCAATTTTTTTTTAAGGCTATACTAATTAGTTAATTAAGTTGTATATATCATTCCCAAATGTTTGTAAATAAGGTTTGATTGAGTAAGAAACCCTACATATAATTTTATTCTATTAAAAATATAAATTACTCATAATTTTAGTGATAATATCATAGTTAAAGCAAAAAAAAAAAAAAAAAGCCTAGTCATGTAACTATCAAAATGCGGCAAAACTAGTTCATTAATTTCCTCCAAAGGTGTCAACAGCTTGTCTTTATTTATTTTAATCATAATTTGTCAGTGCCAAAATCCCTAATTTAACCGACGCCCGAAATTTCACTTACTATGACTAATTTAGGTCACATCATTAGCTCCAACTATATTTTAACTTAAAACGAAGTTATACTCATTGATTCTTTTGATAAGTGTCGTTTTTACTATATTTTTGTATTCATTTAAGTACATTTATATATGTTTCTATAGTGATTTAGATACTTTTAATATATTAGTTGCATTTGATGATTTTGTGCTTAGTTCTGTGTTTTTAGTGCAAAAATCGCAAGTTTCACCTTACATGCGCAGTTGTGGAAGAAATGATGTATCTCCCGATCTAAAAGTCCGAATTGGAATATCGATCTTAATTTTGTTGGAAAGCTAAGGAAGAGATCTACAACTTTTATGTGAACATTTTCCCAATTCTTTCTCGAAGAAAGCAGAATATTAAGAGAAGACAGAAGCTGTGCGTTCGATTTTTCCTCTTGATCACAGGCCTCTAGTAATTTTGTCATAACTTCTCTAAAAGACTTCTATTGAGGTGATATTTGTGGCACTAGAAAGCTAATCTCAAGACCTACAAATTTTATGAGGACCTCAAAGTCAAATTCGGTACTGTGCACAAGCGCATGACTGTGCTATGATACATGATTGTGCTCACTATGCAGAATCATCTGTTCTAGAGCACAGTTGATGTATCTCACACTTCTAAACCATCCAGGAGACCTCCAAGCGTCTATATATACCCAAATTTGTTCCATAAAATAGAGAAGATCATCATTAGAGTAGGAGAAAAATTCATAGAGAGAAACACATATTCTGAAAGCATTCGGAGAGGAGAAGAAGACTTCAAAGATCGAGAAATCGAGAGATCATCGTTTGAATAGAGTTTTTCTTAACATCAACATTTTCTGAATCAAGATCCCCAAATCGGAGGTCAAACGTGCAACACGTGAGTTTTTCAGATGACGATTGTTCCAAAATTGCTAAATAGAGATAATTTGTCCCAAAATTACATCAATCTTTTAAATTATGAGACAAATAAATATATCAAATTTTTATGAGATATAAATTGCGATACCCTAAATTTATGGGTCATAATTTATAATTTACCATATCGTGGAAACAGTCTAAGAGCTGCAATGGACTTTCGTCTAGCTAGTAAATAAATATATCTAGCTAATTTATCTCAACTCTCTTTAATCGATCAGTGTAATTATTTTTTGGAATAACGTGCCATAGAATTGACTTATTTACTTACACAGTTACCTATCCCATTGAGACCACTCAGGTTCATTTTCAATGTGAATCAACATTTATTAGTTCCTTCACAATTTTAGTGAGAAAAGAAGAAGAATTAAAATTAAAATATATAAAAACTAATATCTGCAACGACAAAATGTGCTGTAAGAACATTAATTATTATCAAAATAACATTTTATAACAATATTTTGTTATTAAGTTATTAATATAAAGAAATTCCCATAAATAGTTTTTTTACGATAACATTATTTTGTAACAAATAAACTTTTTTCGTTACTTCTTGTGACAATTCGTATTGTCAATTTATAATTAGCATTTTGACAACATATTATCGTAAAAAATCTTATCGTAAATATTCATTTTTCTTACCGTATATATTATCTAGCTGTAATACCAAATTGTTTGCACTAGACGTGATGATAGTCAACTTCGAATTTTCTTAATCTCAAATTTCTGTACAAATTATTAATATAAAATTAGATTCTCAAGTTCTCTAAATTTTAAAGATGTCAAAATAAATTTTGATAATTAGAACATAATGTAGTTGCAATTGAATAGGAAAACAAAGTATAAGTTGTAAGTCGAAAAAATTAAATTTCACAAATGATTTAAAATAAGTTTTAGAATTTCATGAATATTGCATTACAAAAATTGCAAAGTGAAGATCAAATATTATTTAGATTCATTCTTGCATTTAATCCCATTAGTGGAAGTAGTTGTATAAAACTAAGAACAAACACATCCATTATATAAAAGAATTGGGAAAAAACCAAGTTGCATTTTAAAAATATAATCGAAATGTAACATCTTTCTAAATACTATAAATATAATCAGCAAAGAAAAGATAAGTAGCTGTCGAAATTCTCAACTCTCGATCCCCCCTCATGGCTCCACCACTCAAGGTGGCGGTGATCGGCGCCGGAATATATCAGGGCTGGCCGCGGCCCGAGCCCTCACACGTGAGGGCCACCGAGTCGTCGTCTATGAGAAATCGGGCCGACTCGGTGGCACGTGGGTGTGTACCATCCTCGGGTCGAGTCCGACCCGGTGGGGCTCGACCCGAATAGAGAAATCGTACACGGCAGCCTATACCGATCACTCCGAACCAACCTGCCCAGGCAGCTCATGGGCTTCTCGGACTATCCATTTTCCACCAAGAGGAATTCTGACCCGAGAACCTTTCCGGGTCATGAAGAGGTCCTCCAGTTCTTCGACGAGTTCGCTCAGCATTTTGGACTCGTTGAGTTGATACGGTTCGAGACTGAAGTTGTCCGAGTCGAGCGAGTTGACTCTGGGAACGACCAATGGGTCGTTGAGTCGAGATGTAACGAGTTGAACTTGAACGAGATTTTCGATGCCGTTGTTGTTTGCAATGGGCACTATACTCAGCCAAAATTGGCCGATTTTCCAGGTGATTTAAACTTAATAGTCTCACTTTGAATTATTTATGTCTAATTAAATTTCTATATATTGAATTTATACAATACTAATTAATATGAATTACTTGTATAATTTTTTTTTCTTTTTTGTCCAAGGTAGAGAAAAATGGCCAGGGAAACAGATCCACAGTCACAATTATCGAGTACCTGAACCATTTAAGGATCAGGTAAATTAAATAAAAATCTATATTTAATTCTTTTCTTCCTCTGTAAATTTTGGTTTCCCTTTTTTTTTTTTTTAAACTCAAAAATTAATTAATTAGTTATATACTAAGTCTGGAATTATTATATTTTTGGATGCAGGTAGTGGTGGTGATTGGAGATGGAGCAAGTGGAAAAGATATTGCATTAGAAATATCCAGTGTAGCAAAACAAGTTCATATCTCTTCAAGATCACCTAATGTTAAAATATGCAAGTTAGATTGTGGGGATAATATGTGGCAACACTCTAAGGTAATATTCCATCCGTCCCACCTTATTTTGCCTACTTTCCACTTTTGCTTGTCCCAACTTATTTTGCCAGCCCAAAAATGGCAAAGAAAAATTTACTTCCTTACCCCTCCATTTCTTTCATTTTACAACTTTTGCACTCAAAAAGCACACATTAATTACAAAATTGCCACTCAAAAATATTAAAATAACACATTACATCAAAGTCAAACAATTTTTTCTTAGGATCCGTGCCGGTCAAAGTAGACAAAATAAGTGGGGACGGAGGGAGTAATTTTCTACCAGACTTATCTAATAGAATATACGGAAAATGCTAAAATACATATTACGGACAACTCTTAATATACTCATCGCTAATCTCATCCCCTTGTTATATGAAAAGTGAAATTAATTAATATGTTAGTTATTTGACACTTCAGCAGTGGTCACATGTGAACGTGCCCACCACATGTGTCGTCCTGTTTGAAATCAACCTCTAGTGTTGATAATCAATATAGTTTAAAATTTCTTGGGTTTTGAAATGACGGTACAAAGGCTTGATTTTTACAAATGAAATTAAAAAGCTTTAACTCTCAAACAAAATTTAAAGGATCATGAAATGGGACAATAATTCAAAAGGGTTGAAATAGTAATATAACTATATGTGAGTACACATGGTCCATGGATCTTGTCTTATTTATGTATTCTATATTTATATAAATTTACCCATCACAAACAATTATGGGAAAAGTAATATAATTAGGCATATTGCAGATTGAGCATGTGGATGTAAATGGAGAAGTTGTCTTCAATGATGGTGCCTCTGTTTATGCAGATATCATACTCCATTGCACTGGGTATATTCCAATTATCTTTTATATATATATACATATATATATATAGATGAAATAAATCATTAACTTTGTTTTCATTAAAATGTGATCAATTATGAGTCTTATAGTTCAAGTGGTATTTCACTTTTATGAGGTGCACATTGTTTGATGATTAGAGCTCGAACTTAGGTTACACAAATTTCCTGGACTTTATTGTCCCTTCCTTTCCACTCTGCAAAGCTCATTAAAAAAACTATTATTTGATTTTCAGTGATCAGATGAGCATGTGTTCGACATCTATTTAGCTCATCAATCAATATACATGTTCATTTTGATTTGATCATCTAAAAGTTAAGTTGCAAGATAAAACTAAGTTCATGTCTATTTTTTTAACCAATTTATGAAAGATTAATTAAGTTGAGATGGACATATATTGTTTGCAATTAATTAAACCGTGAATTAACAAAACAAAATTGTGATACATAGGTATAAATATGAATTTCCATTCTTGAAAAGTGGGGGACTTGTGAGTGTTGAGGATAACCGTGTGGGACCCCTTTACAAAGATGTATTTCCTCCAATGCTTGCTCCCAATCTCTCCTTTTTGGGCATTACTTCTCGGGTTAGTTTTCATTTTTTATCCCTAATGTGTAATGATTTTATTTTTTAAATATATTTAATTTGAAAAATATTTACTTGAATAGTACATTTCTTACAAAAGTTATGTACAGGTTCTCTTCACTCTAATGATCGAGTTACAAGCGAAGTGGGTGGCTCTCGCTTTATCCGGTAGGGTTCACCTCCCATCTGTGGAGGAGATGGAGGCCGAAGTTCAACAAACCTACCGGGATATGGAGGCCAAAGGGACACCCAAACACAACACTCATTCCGTTGATTTTAAGGTTTTTTTAAACTCTCCATGGTGGAATTAATCTTGTTTTAAAAGGGTTATTTTTGACTTTTTGTTTCTAAACATGCAGTTGGATTACTTGGATTGGCTAGCAAATCAAGTGGGATTAGCGAGTGTTGATGAAACTCTAAGGTTAATATGGAATAGTTACATAAAATTTGTATTTGAGAATGGAGGATTCAAACATAGAGAGTGGGAATTTTGTCATTTGAAAGAGTGAAGCTCAATCCCATTTGAGGATGTCAAGATTACATTTTTATCCAAATAAATTGTTTTGCAAAATTGAAATTCCATGTCTTAAATTTAAGAGTGATCTAAATGTACATGTATTTAGACGTACAACAATTATTCAATAAAATAATTTCTGGATAGTTTGAATTTTGTGTGGATTCCTATGTTCTTTGATTGATCTATTATTAGTTTTATCTTATAATCTGTTCATTTAATTTGTTGTTTTGGTACTTGTATTAAATATTAGGCAAAGTCTTTTTTCCCTTAAATTTGAAGGTTTAGTACACCAAGTAATTGAAATATTTGTCACACTTAAACAAATTCACAAGAAAAATATCATTATTAATTTTTTTCTTGTGAATTTGTTTTGTCGAGTGTGATTTTTTTTTTTTTATATTACATAAGAATTTCATTCTCTCTTGCTACATCTAATTGCAAAGCCACCAATATGCACAAAAACTTGCGTGAAATGGTCTCACGAAGTGTTTTCGTGAGACATATCCTTATAACCTATGAATCAAACTTATTTTCACTAATTTATATATGAATTGTGGAATGTGGGTCGTGGGTTGACCCGTCTCACAGAACACAGAACATGATCAGTGAGACGGTCTCACATAAAACTTTCTCAATAATATGTGGCTCTACAAGATTTTATAAGTCCACCATTTATTAATTGCTGTTAATTAAAAAAGAATTTAGCATTCATCGTATAATTAAGATGAATTACTGTATTTAAAAGTTACTGAATCTAACCTCATAACATGCGTGCTGTGAAATTTTAATCTATTGCCTAAGTGTGATGCAGGTTAGTGAATCATCAATATACGGTAATAGCAATGATAAATGATAAAATTCACGATACATCGAATTTGAATACCCACATTGAAATATATCCAATCATTATTCTCAAAGCACATTCAATTTTCCAAATTAGATTTGATATAAAAAGTTGAGCATCTCAAAACAAAATGGAACAAAAGAAAAGCCATTCTCAACTTCTCTTTCTCACTTGACTTCAACCCACCAATTTCCTTCACCAAACCTCCACATGGCGGCGCCACCACTCAAGGCGGCGGTGATCGGCGCCAGAGTGGCTGCAGCTCGAGCCCTCAAGTCAAGACTGAAGGCCATCAACTGGTGGTCTACGAGAAATTGGACCGGCTCGTTGTACGGCCGGAGTCCGACCCGTTAAGCTTGAGGTAGTATCTTTTGGGTCGAATTTGGGCCAAGTCAATACAAGTTTGGGCTTGTATTTACTTGATGGGCCCAAATATTTAATTAGTCTGTGGCTTGTTAGCTGAAATATCCGTATTGTTGCTTCTCAGTTAAAATGTTGACAAAAAGAAAAGAAAGAATTAGTACGTCGAAAAGGATCGGTGGGACTAGGGTTGTAAACGAATCAAATCGAATCGAATACCATGATATTCGATTCGTATTCGTTTAACATCTCTATTTGCATTAAGTGACAATTAATTCTTAGGGAATTCTATACACACCCCAAACATTTCTAAACACACACCATCTACACACATTCATTTTTTTATTATTTTAATGTTCATGTATATTGTTGGGGTGTGTTTAGTATTTTTGGGGTGTGTATAGAATTCCCCTTAATTCTTATCAAATATTATATATTTTTGTATTTGTGTTAAATAAAAAATATAAAAAATTTTTAAATTTAGTTTAAAGAAAGGCGGCCAACCAACTTTGACCAAATTAAATTTTCCTTTTCACTTTAAAAATAAAAAGGTTCAGTTTTTTAATTATTTTATTTGTCTATTTTGTTGAAACTTTGCATAGTTGCTCTATATATGCGTGTAGCTAATTAATTATCAGGATTTGTTATACTTATTTGCAATAAATTACAATTAAAGCATATTATATTATTTTGCACAATAAAATATTGAAAAGGATTTTTTTTTTTTAATAATATGAACATCGATTGCAAATGGATTCAATTAGCAATCTAAATCCAATAATAATATAAACCCAGAATAAACCTTATATCATCTTTTGTTCTTTACTCAAATATGATTGAAATATTCCTTGACTGATCTGCTTTATGCTAATTAATAATGTCGAGCAATGAAGTGTATTATTGCTATATAGAAAATTCCTGTGTTTATTTATACTAGAGTTAGTCTCCTGTGTAACTGGTGCACATACAATTCGGGTCGGGTCCGGGTCGATCCGGATCCGCACACTTTTATTTATTTATTTTTTTTTGAATTTTATTTTTTCGCTTCAGGTTGTTACCTTTATGTTATATGCATGTGACCTTTATGTTATATAAGTGTGACTTTTATGTATAAATGTAATGACCTTTATATACTCTAATTTAGAAAAAAAAAAATGAAGAATTTTAGCAAAATTTGTACATATTTGCGTTTATGTAATATTAGTTGCACATATATTCATCTCTAAAATGCACTGAATTTTGAAAATTTCAATTTTTTTCAAAATTATGGATTATAAAGGTCATAATATTTGTACATAAAGGTCACAAGAATTGTACATAAAGGTTACAACAATACATCATAAATGTTTTAATCTGAAGCGAAAAAACCTGAAAATCTTCATTTTTTCCTAAGTTACTGAACATAAAAGTCATAACATTTATATATAAAGGTCACATTTAGATAACGTAAAGGTCACATCCTTACAACATAAAGGTAACAGCCTGAAGCCAAAAAAAAAAAAAAACAAAGGAAAATCCAGGTGCACGGATCCGGGTCGGGTCACCCCTGTTGCACCAATCCAAATCTGTGCACCTGGTGCACAACAACATTTGCCTTTATACTAATCTTAAGCGCCCCCCCCCCCCCCCCCAAAAAAAATAAAATTTGGCATCAATTAAATTCACCAGATTTTGCTGTTTTCAAAGAGATTTTTATGGGACTTCATATTTAACCATATTAATTATTTCAATTGCTTTATTAACTAGTTAGCTAGGGATTCTTTTTTCATAAAAACTCATGTGAGACGGTCTCACTGATAGTTTTCATGAGACGAATCCTTATTACCTATGAATTGAATCCATATCCACGAATTTTCATATGAATTGTTAAGTGTGATTTATGGGTTGACACGTCTCATGAAAAAAGATCTGTAAGACGGTCTCGATCACACACTTTTTTTTTTTGGCTTAAAAAAATGCCAATCAAATTCTCCTTTATACTTGGACAAAAACTTATAGCTGGGACACATAGGGGTACGGATTTAGATGTTATACACATGTTTTTCAGGTTTCTTGGTGTTATACATATACTCTACAAATATCACATCTTATATACATGTGATACTTGAAGAGTATACATATGATATTTGCAGAGTATATATGTAACACCATATGATGGTTAAGTTGGGGGCATCGTGGCCCCAGGGCACACAAGTGACACTCTTATACTTGTTCTTCTATTTCTTTCTTCACATGCATGCAATGCAAGAATTCTTGTAGCTGCTCACAATATATGATCAAGTCAAACTATAAGCAAAAAGTGAGCATCCATTAATTTGGAGAAAAAAATGTGAATGGTGAATACTTGGAAGAAAAAAAATTCATCGTGATGGAAATTGATCGAGTCAAAGATAATCATGGACAGTGACTCACAACCAAAGAGGAACTATGATGTCTATGCTTGATAAAATCTAAATGTTTGGTACATGTAGGAACTATATATGTGTGTATATATATTCATATACCCGTTATTTAATTTGTTGATAAATAATTGATGAATATTGTAATAGCATTACTAGCTAGGAAAATTAAAGCACTCACAATTATGGTCTACGATGTCTATGCTTGACAAAATCCTGAATGTTTGGTACGTTTAGAAACTAGAGAGAGAATCTAAGGATATACTACCCAATCCCGGCACAACTTGCTTATTTTGACCGGACATGGAGATTAAGAAAAAAACAATTGACTATTATTTTTTAAGATAATTGAGTGACATTTTTGTAATAAGGGTGAAATATGTGGATATTAATGTTTGACTTTTATAACTTTTACTTTTTGAGATTTTTTAAAAATAATTGGGTGACATTTTTGTAATAAGGATAGAATATGAGGATATTAATGTTTGACTTTTATTGTCATTTATGGGCTGACAAGTTCAGATGAGACAAATCGAAATGACAAGTAGATAAATTCAGTTGGGACGGAGGGAGTATGAAATATACGTGTGCTGCACGAGTCTTACACTAATTTAATATTAAGTCACATGATAGATATCATATAAAATCATATACATTATTTTTATGAGGAAATGTGTCAAACTAAACAAAAATATTTAAGGAAATAACATTTTTAACATCCAACACTTTGATGTGTACTTTTCTACCACAAAAGATAATAAAGTGACCTTTTCTACACTATTTTGACTCGGTTATGGAGAAATGATTGGTTAATGATCGAGTTATGATATATTCTACTTATTTATACTATTATTTAACAATTGATTTATCCAATAAATCATATAAATTGATAAAAGTAATTAAATTGATAAATGAGGCTTGATTAATCAAGGAAAAATGAGGATCGTTTAATTGAATGATTTTAGGTATATTGAATTGAAACTGTTTGAAATTAAACTACCCATCGTAAATAATTAAACGAATTAGTAAATATTAATCGAGTCACTAATTTCCTCTATTAATCATTTAAAAAACACAATTTATTTGGTTACTCGAACCACTATGTCAAATACATAGTGGTTCAAGTAACCATGTAAAAAATACATTTTGTTCAATTACTCGAACCACTATGTCAAATACATAATGGTTCGATTAATAGTGTAAAAAACTAATTTTGTAGGATTTACTCGAACCACTATGTCAAATACATAGTGGTTCGATTAATAGTGTATTAAACCAAATTTTGTTCAATTAGTTTACACTATTAATCGAACTATTAAACTCAATTTTAATCAAAGGTTTACACTATTAATCGAACTATTAATTGAACCCAATTAGTTTTAATAAATCCTACAAAATTGGGTTCAATTAATAGTTCGATTAATAGTACAAAATTGGGTCCAATTAATAGTTCAATTTTAATAAATTATTAAAATTGGTTTAATCGAACTATTTTGTAGGATTTATTAAAACTAATTGGGTTCAATTAATAGTTCGATTAATAGTGTAAAAAACCAATTTTGTAGGATTTACTCAACCCACTATGTCAAATACATAGTGGTTCGATTAATAGTGTATTAAACCAATTAATTTTGTTCAATTAGTTTACACTATTAATCGAACTATTAAACCCAATTTTAATCAAAGGTTTACACTATTAATTGAACCCAATTAGTTTTAATATATCCTACAAAATTGGGTTCAATTAATAGTTCGATTAATATAGTACAAAATTGGATTCAATTAATAGTTCGATTAATATAGTACAAAATTGGGTTCAATTAATAGTTCAATTTTATTAAATTGGTTTAATCAAACTATTTTGTAGGATTTATTAAAACCAATTTTGTAGGATTACATATTTTGTAGTATTACATATTTGAAATAAAAATATTAATTTAAAGAATACTTAGGATGACATATAATTTCACACTAAATACATATTATATATAATATATGAATATACACACACATATTTAATAATGTTACATTTATTGTATATGAAATATGATATCAATTATCATTAAACAAATTAATATTTTTTATTGTATCATTGTTTGGACAATATGTATTAATGTTGGTATTTAAGAAATTATTCAATAAAAATTAACTTAATTAAGATCAATAAATAAGATTACGCTAATACAATATTTATATTATTAAATCAAATTGATTAAATAATAAAAAAATGCAACAAAAAAATTGTGGATGTGACATTTTCACGGGGAAAAGGATATTTTTGTAAATATTCCAACTTATTTACTATAGTATAGATATAGATATATAATTTGGTTTATAGAATCCTATTACTACAATATAGAATTTGCTTTATAGAGTATTAGAGTTATCAACCACATCAATTAAGAATTGGGAAAAAATCAAGTTGCATTATAAATATATAATCAAAATGTATCATGTTTCTGAAATCTATATAATCAGCAAAGATAACATAACTATCCAAATTCTCAACTCTCCACTCCACTCCACTCCACTCCATTTTATTTCCCCTCATGGCGCCACCACTCAAGGTAGCGGTGATCGGCGCCGGAATATCAGGGCTGGCCGCGGCCCGAGCCCTCACGCATGAAGGCCACCGAGTCGTCGTCTACGAGAAATCGAACCGACTCGGTGGCTTATGGGTGTACGATCCTCGGGTCGAGACCGACCCGTTGGGCCTCGACCCGAGTAGAGAAATCGTACATAGTAGTCTATACCAATCACTTCGAACCAACGTGCCTAGGCAGTTCATGGGCTTCTCGGACTATCCATTTTCCACCAAGAGAAATGCTGACCCGAGAACCTTTCCGGGTCATGAAGAGGTCCTCCAGTTCCTCAACGAGTTCGCTGAGCATTTCAGACTCGTTGAGTTGATACGGTTCGAGACTGAAGTTGTCCGAGTTGAGCGAGTCGACTCTGGGAAAGATCGATGGATTGTTGAGTCAAGATGTAACGAGTCGAGCTTGAACGAGATTTTTGACGCTGTTGTTGTTTGTAATGGGCACCATACTCAACCAAAATTGGCCGATTTTCCAGGTGATATTATAGTCTCTCAGTTTGAATTATTTTTGTCACCATTTTAATTAAATTATTCATTAATGGTCAAATAACACAACCATATATATTTAATATGTTTTTCGATTAAAATCAGTTTTCGAATTGTTGTATTTTTTATTAATATGTTTGGGGTTGTGGAGAAAAGAGGGAGAAGAGACAAAAAAAAAAAGTGAAAAATTGTATATTCATTGATAATGAATATTTCTTTTTACTATTTTAGTCGGAAAACATACTAAATATATAAGGTTATGTTATTTGACAAATTGTAAAAAGTTTGATTAAAACGACAATATGAGTAAAGGTTGTGATTTCTCTCACAATTAACTCTTAAATTCAAGTATTAAGTTTATACAATACTAATAATATGAATTACTTGTATAATTATATTTTCTTTTTTGTAAAAGGTAGAGAAAAATGGCCAGGGAAACAAATCCACAGTCACAATTATCGAGTACCTAAACCCTTTAAGGATCAGGTAAATTAAATACTAATTCCAAATTGATTTCTTTTTTTCTTTCTAATTATTTTCCCATTTTTTGTTAACTCAAGAATTAATTAATTAATGATATACTAAATCTGGAATTATATATATATATATATTTGGATGCGCGCAGATAGTGGTGGTGATTGGAGATGGAGCAAGTGGAAAGGATATTGCATCAGAAATATCCAGTGTAGCAAAAGAAGTTCATATCTCTTCAAGATCACCTAATGTTAAGATATGCAAGTTAGATTGTGGGGATAATAATATGTGGCAACACTCTAAGGTAATAATTTAAGCTTCACATGTATAATTTACATATAGGAGTAAAGATGAAAAGAAAAAAGAAACTATTTGGAATGATATGTTTATATGTTAATAATAAGATTAAATTTTAAAAATAATGAAATTTAAACATGGTAAAAAAAAATAAAAAAAGGGTTAAAAATCTAAATTTAAGGGTTGTAAAATGTTTAAAAGTTATTATAAAAATATCAAAGTAGTAATTAGTTTGAATGTAAAATTAATCATAAGGTTTTGACATCAACTCTAAAAAAATCAACAAGTAGAATTGATAAAAAATAATTCCTACGTATATATTAATTGTGACAACTATAAAAATCAATACATTGAATATATTTTTGAATTAGTCTGCACATACAATTCGGGTCAGGTTCGGATCGACCGGATCCATGCACTTTTTTTTTTGAATTTTTTTTTTTCGCTTCAAACTGTTACCTTTATGTTATATGAGTGTCACATTTATGTCATATAAGTCTGACCTTTATGTATAAATGTAATGACCTTTATATACTCTAACTTAGAAAAAAATTCAATTTCTTTCAAAGTTATGGATCATAAAGGTCATAATATTTATACATAAAAGTCACAACAATACAACATAAAAGTCTCAATCTGAAGTGAAAAAACTTGAAAATCTTCATTTTTTCTTAAGTTACTGAACATAAAGGTCATACCATTTATATATAAAGGTCACACTTATATAACATAAATGTCACATCCTTACAACATAAAGGTAATAGCCTGAAGCGCAAAAAAAAAAAAAAAAGAAGATGCGCAAATTCAGGTCGGGTCGCCCTAGTTGCACCAATCCAGATCCAGCACCTGGTGCACAGGAGCATTTACGTATATTTTTTAATGACAATAATAAATACTTGATAATTTATTCAATATTATTTCAAATAAATAAATATAGTTAATATAATTTTTTTCTATAAAGCTATTATATATTTAAAAAATATTGTTTTAAAATTAAAACTAATTTGAAACCTAAATTTTTAAAATGTAAACTAAATTTTGGAATAAGTATAGTGTTTTTTTGAACAAACCCATCTAAAAAAATGCAGAAAATTATTTACAGATTCTAAAAATAGTTGTAAAATATAAAAGAACAAATATATGAATAAAACATATTAGCAATTATAATTAACCAATTCTTAGTTTTTTGAAAATTAAAACTCACAAACACAAACTTACCATTGTTATTGTTATTGTTTTTCAAATCTAATTGTTGAATAATATTGATGTTTCCCAAAAAAAAAAAAACACACACACAATTTCTTACAAATCTCAAAATAATAAGATGTCATTTAACGTCACAATTTTATTATATCATCATAAATGATATATATTGTCATAATAAATAATAAATCACTCATCGTGCTGGTGTAATGCTAATACTAATATAATTAGGCATATTGCAGATTGAGCATGTGGATGCAAATGGAGAAGTTGTCTTCAATGATGGTGCCTCTGTTTATGCAGATATCATACTCCATTGCACCGGGTATATTCCAAATATTTTATATATACAATAAATCATTGCCTTTATTTTAGTTACAAATTTTTGTGATTTTCGTGAAATACATTTTATTTTATATACCTTACAAATGGATGACGCAGTGATCAACTTTTCAATGATCAGATGAGGTTGGGTTTGACATTTAAACAACTCATCCATCAATATACATGGTCACTTTGATTTGATCATCTCTAAAAGTTAACCTATGATTTGTGTTGGAAAAGATAGAACTGAATTCATATCTATTTTTTTACCGATTCATAATAGATTAATTAAGTTTACAGTTATAGCATAGTAAAGATGGAGATTTTTTTATTTTTTTTTTCAATTACACCTTTAATTAACAAAACAAATTAAATTGTGATAAATAGGTATAAATATGAATTTCCATTCTTGAAAAGTGGGGGAATTGTGAGTGTTGAAGACAACCGTGTGGGACCCCTTTACAAAGATGTGTTTCCTCCCATGCTTGCTCCCAATCTCTCCTTTCTGGGCCTCAATTCTCGGGTTAGCTTTTTTTTATTTTATTTTTATGTGCAACGTGTAATGATCTTATTTTCAAAATTTATTTGATTTGAACTCGAGTAGTAGATTCTCTAACAATGTTAATATAGTCTATCTTCACTCAAATGGTGGAGTTACAAGCGAAGTGGGTGGCTCTTGTTTTATCCGATAGAGTTCACCTCCCATCCGTGGAGGAGATGGAGGCCGACGTTCAACAGACCTACCGGGATGCGGAGGCTAAAGGGATACCCAAACACCACGCTCATTTCCTTGATTTTAAGGTTTTTTCAATTCTCCATCGTGAATTTAATCTCGTTTCAAAAGGGTTAATTTCGACCTTCAATTATGTTTCTTTAACATGCAGTTGGATTACTTGGATTGGCTAGCTAATCAAGTGGGATTAGCAGGTGTTGATGAAACTCTCAAGTCAATGTGGAACACTTTCATAAAACTCATATTTGAGGGTGAAGGATCCGTAAATAAACAGTGGGAATATTGTCAATTCAGAGAGTGAATCTCAATCACATTTCAGGATATATCAAAATTACATTTTTATCCAAATAAATCGTTTTGCAAAATTGAAATTGTATATTTTTAATTTCAGATTCTGATCTAAGAATACATGTATTTTGCCGTACAACAATTATTCAAGTCATAATTTCTGCATCTTTGTGTGGATCCTTATTCCTCTGCGCTTTGATTGGTCTAGTATTAGTTTTATCTTATAATTTGTTAATTTTATTTGTTGTTTTGGTACTTGTATTAATTTTAGGCGATATGGTAATAGCAATGACAAATGATAAAATTGGCGATATATCGAATTTGAATATCCTCATTGAAATATATCCAATCATTATTCTCAAAGCATAATCAATTTTCCAAATTAGATTGGAAAAAAACGTGTATACCATCGGGGCACACACATGATGTTATATATACTCTTCAGGTATCACCTATATGCTTTTAAGATATTACTTTAGCGTGATATTAGATATATACTCTCCAGGTATCACGTGGATTTTTGTGAGTTTGGATTTGGGATTTGAAAGGATTTGAAAAAGATGGATTTTTGATAATTCTTTATATGGTAGAATTATAGTTAAAATCTCATTATCACATTGAAAATTGTGTAAAAAGTTGATAGTTGTAATATTTTTTAATTTAAAAAAGAAAGATGTCACTTTCAATTTCAAAAATTGTATATACCTTTTTATGAATTGATACACATAATTATTTATATTCAATAATATATATAAATATATACTATAAAATAAATATATGTGTATATATTTATAATATATTATAAAATAATATATTATATATATTTGAATATAAATAAATGTATGAATTCATCCAAAAAGGTACATACAATTTTTCAATTAATATATATATATACACACACGTAATGCATATATTTTTCATAAAGCTTGCGAGTATATATATTTCATGTATGATTAATGTAAATTTAAATGCAATAATTTCACACTTCTATATATATATATATATTATAAAATATTTTTTAAATACATAATAGAAATAAATAAATATATACATATACCGATAATTGCATGTCCAATAATACGGGTTAAATTCAATTTTGGTCCTGTTAAAAGGGTGTCGTCCCATTTTGGTCCTGCTAAAATCCGATTTTCAATTTTAGTCATGCTATCTCAATTTTTGACCAAGTTCAGTCCAATTTCGCCGGAAAATTTAAATTCTGAGCTAATTTCCGGCAAGTGTACTACACTCGCCCCCAATTTGAACAATTCATCCGAACGCGCTGACGTGGCTAATTTTTACCCAGTTGGCAGTCCATTTGGGTGCCACATTAGATCATGAAATAATAAAATGAATTAAGAAATCTAAAACTAAATTAATTAATTGACGAGGTACCGCCGCCACCCCTTCCACCGCCACGAGCACCATCTATTGAGCAATACCCCTCAACTGGTGCCGCCGCCACCTCGTCGGCCTGCCACGAGATCTAAGCTCGCCGAGGTCGAGAGGCCGGGCCTCATGTCTTGCCGGACTGAGTTCAGCCCTCGCAGCCCTTCAAGGGGGCCAGGATCATCGACAGCCTCCATATGACCATCCAGACCGCCGTCCGCATCGAACCCCAAACCACCCTCCCGCAACATCTTCTCCACCCAGGACCACGCCGCCGCCACCATCGCCCGCAACAGTGCCGCCGTGTTCGCCTGGAAGGGCGAGACCTGTTCACCTTTTTCTTTAGGCTACTACCGCAAGTGTACGGTGTAGATCGTAGACTCGGCAAGCAAGGTCGATCCCACAGAGACTAACGTTAGAATTAATTAATTACCTAAATTTTATCCCTAATTTTATCTAGAAATCGAATTCAAAAGATGTTGAATTAATTAAACTAAGAATGCAATTAAAAATCACGAAATCAAACAGTTATTCTAAGACAGGTTCTAGAACATGCTTTCACTCAATTCTCCCCTCAACGTCACTTTGATCAATCCAAATTCATTGATTAATAATCCTATATGAGCAATCACGAAAATCAAGTTAAAAGCTCTCTCGAGTCAATTTTAACGGTTGATTATTATGCTACCAGAGGTATCTCTACTCGATCTGATATAACACAACAACTCCCAAAAGCACCTAGGATTGAAAATCTCATCACATATGTCATTCATCTCTCGATCTCATGCTGCATATATGTCATGTGTTTACTCTTCCGTAATTAAATCTCCTCTCTCGAATTTTGACTTAATTACTTAGACATGCTCAATTAGGGGCCTCTAATCAAACAAGCAATCAAATCATAAACACATGAATAGGATCGAAAAATCAAGAAATTGAATTAAAATCAAAGATCCATCAAGGTTCGAATCGAACTACTTACATATCCTAGAAACCTACGAAAATCTATCCAGACATAATATTAATCAAATCCATAGACAAAATTGATAACATCATGTCAAAACCGAAATTCAACAAAAAGTAGAAAAGTAAAAAGAAAAACTCTAAGGCGACGATCTCGTGATTCTCGATCTTCGAATTCTCCTTCGTACTTTCTCCTGGATGCTCTCAAAATTTGTGTTTTCTCTCTATGAATGCTTGTCCTATCCTAATGATTGTCCTCCCTATCTGTCTGCTCATTTTTGGGACGAATTTGGGTATATATAGCATCTTGGAGGTCTCCTAGATGGTTTAGAAGTGTGAGATACGTCAAAAATCGAGTTTGGGATCGAATAGGAGTCTATCGGGCACGACCATGCCCCAGGACACGGCCACCCGTGCGCCAGTGCAAGTGTTTCTGTGCAGTGGGACACGACCGTGTCCCAAGACACGGTCGTGCGCTGGTGCAAAGTTCCGAATTTGACTTCGATGTCTTCATGAAAGTTGTAGGTCTTGAAGTTAGCTTTCAAATGCCACAAATTTCACCTCAATATCAGTCTTCTAGAAAAAGTTATGATCAAAATACTAGAGCCCTATCACGACGAAGAACCGAACGCAACACTTGCGTTTTTCCTTAATATTCTGCTTTCTTGGAGAACGAATTTGGAAAAGTGTTCAACATAAAAGTTGTAGATCTCTTCGTTAGCTTTTCAACAAAATTAAGATCTTCCAATTTGGACTTCTAGATCGTGAGATATATCATTTCTTCGACAACTGCGCATGTGAGCTGAAACTTGCGATTTTTGCACTAAAAACACAAAACTAAACACAAAACCATCAAATGCAACTAATAAATCAAAAGTATCTAAATCACTATATAAACGTACATAAACATGCTCAAATGAACACATAAACATACGTAAAAATATAGTAAAAACGACACTTATCAAGACCCTACAGGAGTACTGATGGTGCATCGAGCACGCCCTCGATTGGGGCCTTGGCGGGGGCCCCGACCTAATCGTTGACGATGGCGGTGATGCCACCCTCTTGAATTTTCTGATTTTTTATTTTTGATTTTTTTCTCTAATTTTTGATTTTTCATTAATTTTCTATTTCAGAGAAATATAAAATTCAATTTCACGTCTGTAAAATTTAGTCACGTCAGCGACAACTCAACACCAAAGTCAAATTGGGGGTGAGTGCGGTATACTCGCCGGAAATTAGCTCAGAATTTGAATTTTCCGACGAAATTGGACTGAAATTTGTCAAAATTTGATATAGTAAGACTAAAATTGAAAATCGGATTTTAGCATGACCAAAATGGGACGACACCCTTTTAACATGACCAAAATTGAATTTAAACCCAAAAATACAATTATTACAATCAAAGAGACAAGAAATAAAAAATGAGTTGACACATGTCATGAAATATAATAATAAGGATTTTGATGGTGGGTTGGAGTTAAGTTCAACTATTAGCCCATTTCAATACAAACAAGGAATTAGCTTTGGCCCATTCAGCCAAATACCCCTTACATTATTATTTGCTTTTTCACTTTTTTTTTGTTCTGCACATAAATAATATCTTAAAAATATATATCTTACACCGTGCAATGATCTAGTTGGGCCAATACCCAATACACACAATTGTTACTCAATTAGATTTGGTTGAAAAAGTTGGGTATTTCAAAACAAAATGGAACAAAAGAAAAGCCATTCTCAACTTCTCTTTCTCGCTTGACTTCAATCCACCAAACATCCACATGGCGGCGCCACCATTCAAGGTGGCGGTGATCGGCGCCGGCGTGGCGGGTCTGGCGGCAGCTCGAGCCCTCAAGACCGAAGGCCACCAAGTCGTGGTCTATGAGAAATCGGATCAGCTAGGTGGCACATGGGTGTACGACCCAAGATTCGAGTCCGACCCATTAAGCCTCGACCCGAATAGAGAAACTGTGCATAGCAGCTTGTACCTTTCACTTCGAACCAATCTTCCAAGGCAGCTCATGGGCTTTTCGGACTATCCATTTTCCACAGAGCAAAACGCCGACCCGAGAACTTTTCCGGGTCACGAAGAGGTGCTCCAGTTCTTGAACGAGTTCGCCGCACACTATGGACTCACTGAGCTGATCCGGTTCAACTCGGAAGTCGTCCGGGTCGAGCGAGTCGGCTCGAGGAACGACCAATGGCTTGTCGAGTCGAGGGGCATCGAATCAAGCTCGAACGAGACTTTTGATGCGGTTGTGGTTTGCAATGGGCATCATACTCAGCCAAGAGTGGCTCATTTTCCCGGTATATATGCATCGATTTCAATATATATTGTATTAGACAATAAAGTATGTTTTATGTATATATGCTGTATATTATTAGCAAAGAATTTAATTACTTGATTATAACACTGCAATAATTAAATCTTAAACAAATAAAGACCCTTTGTTTAAAAATTGCTAGGTAGTGAGAAATGGCCTGGTAAGCAGATCCACAGCCACAATTATCGGGTACCCGACCCATTTCAGGATCAGGTACGTAAACAGACTAAATAGTTTTTTATTTGTTTAAGACTTAATTGAAAAGAAAATCAATCATTTTTAAAAATTGTAATTTAATCTTGATTTTTTTTAAATTTTTTGAAATAAAAAGTAATCCACCACATTTTTATATTTAGACTTACTTTTGGAATTTGAAACGCGATTGTATTTTCTGATGATTCGAGTTCATGTATTGAGTGAGCACTTGCAATAATTCTTTAAATTCCTAATTTTTATGTAAATGTTGAGTTGTGATATTAAAAAAATTAAATATGGTTAAAATTGTGATTTTTTGTTAGTTATTAAAAGTAAGGATTAAACTGCAATTTTGGAAAATGTGAAAATTCAAATATCGAAATTAAATTGAAGTTTGATTTTTTTATTTTTTTTTCAATTAATTGACGATGTAGATAGTGGTGGTGATTGGAAATGGATATAGTGCACAAGATATATCATTGGAAATATCGAATGTAGCCAAACAAGTCCATCTTTCATCAAGATCTCCCAACATTATAATCTCCAAGTTGGATTGTCGTGACAACATGTGGCAGCACTCTAAGGTAATACATATACTAATATAACATATCGAGTACGACTTTTATGAGATCATTTCATTGATCAATCCATAATCTATAATTAAATTAGAGATCAGTTTGTGAAAATATGTTTGACATATATATCTCACGACTAAATTGGTGATAATAATTATAAATAAAAAAAGTCGTGATCTAAGATCCATTTATGCAGATTGATTATGTAGATGAAAATGGAGAAGTGGTTTTCCAAGATGGTGCATCTGTTCATGCTGATACTATTCTCCATTGTACTGGGTATATATGTGTCGTTCTCCACAGTATTTTATAAATTTTAATATTATATTTATAAGTGGAGTAATTTATTTAATGTTGTACTATATAGGTTCAAATATGATTTCCCATTCTTGAAAACAGATGGACTTGTAAGTGTTGAAGATAATCGGGTTGGATCCCTTTACAAACATATATTTCCCTCAAAACTTGCTCCCAAACTTGCTTTTGTTGGCCTCACATATTGGGTAATCTCTCTCTCTCACTAGATTATCGAGTATATCATAAATTTCACTGCTTTAAACCTAAATCGAACACCATGAAACTTACTGCTCTAAACCTAGATCATGGAGTATTATAGCATTATCATTATTATTGCTTTAGGCCTAGATCATCGAATATAATAGATTTTACTGTTTTAGATTTAGAGCACTAATCAATATAACATAAATTTGACCGCTTTAAATTTAAATAATCAAATATCGTATAGAATTTACTGATTTAGATCTGGATCGTCAAATTGATTGAGGTCATGATACATAAGAGGGGCATAATTCTTATTTCTTTTTGATGCAAAAAGACTAAAGTGCCCCTAAAAACAACACATTCTCACTTCTTATTGAAAGATTCACTATCTAGGTTCAAGCAACCTTCCATTGGAACCAATGCAATGACTAACATAACATGAGTTGCTTCTCTTTATAAACATACAGTCTCCCATATTCTTGATGATCGACTTACAAGCGAAATGGGTGGCCCACGTTTTATCCGGCAAGGCCCGTCTCCCATCCGTGGAGGAGATGGCGGCCGACGTTCAACTACACTATGATAGAATGGAGGAGAAAGGGGTACCCAAGCACCATACTCATTGCCTTGCACATGAGGTATATATATATATATATATAAATATTCAACTTTAACTCATTTTTAATTTCAGCTCTATTTAACATTGTACCACACTTATAAGCTAGAAGGGCTGATTTTGAGCTTTTGTTTTCAACAGTTTGAGTACTTGGATTGGCTAGCTAATCAAGTGGGATTAGAAATCGATGACAAATTTCGATTGATATACAATAATTACTTGAAATTCAGAGCTGATATGGGAGATTGGAGAATTAAAGAGTGGGAGATTGGAGAATACGAGGATCAAGAAAATAATTCCAACATCTAATCTCATCTCTAATAGATTATAAAGTTAAGTTCTGATTGTCCAAATAATATTAATTGATAATGAGATTTGAGACCCTCTATTTGTATTCTAATATTTGAACTATATCATGTAAATATATTCTATGTCAAGAATGGAGTACTGCAATTTCTTCAAAGATTTGAGATTTCTCCAGAGATTGAATTTATTTTATTTTTGTAAGAACAATTACTTTGAATTAAAAGAGTTGAGATATAATTTGGCTTGGGAAGTATCTTCTGGGGTCGAATTTCAAATTTGGGCCAAGGCAATACAAGTTGGGCTTGTATTTGTACTTAATGGGCCCAAATATTTACATAGTCCATGGCCTGTTAGCTGAAATATCCGTATTAATTGTTGCTTCTCAATTAAATGGTGACAAAAAAAAAAAAAAGAATTATATTATTGTCTAAATGAAGTCTCTATGAGTCATACTGTGACCCAATCTGCCCAAAGATAACTCAATTATTGTTTGTTCCTTTTCTTTTTATTTCTCACTTATTTTTTGTACTTTTAAAGTGCCATTAACGATTTCATATTTTTTTATTACAATAATATATATGAAATTCACATCGTGTGGCATACAACACTAGAAAAAGAAGACATGATGTAATACCATTTTTGCAATTGACACAGTGTCTTTAATAACCAGACTTTATAGTGTTTGGGGCAAAAAAAGGAAAAGAAAAAAAATGCAGAATTCTAGATTGGACTGATCATATCCAACTTGACCAAATTAGATTATCCTTTTCAATTTAAACATCAAAAGGTTCAGTTTTTTCTTTTTTAAATTATTATATAAGTAAGTTCGTCTTGCGGATCATTTCATGTGAGAAGGGTCAAACCACGATCCACACGGTCACACTTCACAATTCAAGTATAAATTTGTGGATGTGGTTTTGGTTAATGGGTAAAAAAGATCCGTCTTAGGAAAATCATCCGTGAGATCGTCTCATACAAAAACATGTTATTTTATTTGTTTCTTTGGTTGGTTGAAACTTTGCATATATAGTTGCGCTATATATGCGTGTAGCTAGCTAATTAATTATCAAGATTTGTTATATTTATTTGTAATAAACTACAATTAAAGCATATTAATAATATCGAGCAAAGAAATGTATTGCATGTATTGGAAAATTAATCCCGTGTTTATACTATTAGCCAAACATTTTTCTATTTTATGAGCATCTTATTTCTTCATAACAATATAAGAAAATGTTTTTCTTTGATGGCAAAATTAAAAAATAAAAAATAAAATCATGATCATAATATCGTTGTGACAACTCATTTTTTGTAATAATAATATTACTACAAATTAGCTATGAAATACCCCCGGACTCATCATTTCACTATTTAATGTGTTTACTATTTATAATAGTAGTATATGTGTAAAAAAATTGATCAATTCAAAATCACATCATAGTTAATAACCATTGCCTACGAGCCTTTTTTTTTTCTCTAACCTTACGACAATACCAACTTTGACAACGCTGAAATTATAGCTACTATGTGAGTTAACAACCCTTATCTATTTGCATTTTTCTAATAGTGTCGTCTGTTCAAATACAAATCGACAATGGACACATTAAATTAAGTCTTTAATGTCCAAGAGACATTCCTCCATAAATCGGATTGGATCTTTATTACATCTCATGTTTAATAACTTTGAATACAGATCACATGTTAAATAGTGATGTCTTCATAAACACATAGTTGTATGTGGTGATTATTTTGAAATAAAAGATATATGTTTTTCAACTCCCATTCAAAAATTTATGTCTCTGTCTAATAAACAAGTACAAAGATGGGTGAAAATAATTATAATTATATATATTTCATATCTGATTTTAAAAACTTTTGTTTTCTTTTCCTTCTTAAATGCTTAAAAGAAAATGTTTTCTTCTTTCTATATCTTAAATTTTATATTTAATTCGCAAATACTGTCTCGTAACGTTGTCCTTCAAATTAAATAAAAATTAATTATATATTTATTATTCCTATAAATTGTACTCCCTCCTATCCTTTTTAAATGCCATCCTTAAACTCTTCCCACAAAAAAATATTTTATTATCCTAATATAAATTATTCATTAATTAAGTTTTTCTTTGACTTTTATCGGAAACATCTGTAACATACACATCAATCGGTGTCTGAATTAATTAAGTAAATGGGTATATTATGGAAGTAATTCACAAAACGTCAATTAAAAAATAAAAATTTTAAGTTCCAAAATGTTAGTTAGGGAATGCTATTTTTTGTCTATCTGATAAGGGCACCATGTGAATTAATCTTTTTTTTTAAAGATAAATATCAAAATTTCAACACGACTAAACTAATATGACAAACATGATTAGTGTGACTTTATTAAAAAAAATTTAATTCTGAAAAATCAAATAAATAATAAATCCCTAGCTATTTAAAATTAGTATTTCAATAAATCTCATTGGTTTGGATTTTAGTGCGTTTGCATCAAATTATTGATTAGGTTTGATTGTATCCAAGTGATTATAAATTGTCATTAATACATGTGATAAGTTATCCATCCATCCTTATGGGTAGCCATATCACAAGATTTGATCAAATATTACCGGACCCTTTTTATATCATGGACTTTTATTTTTCAACCAAACAAGTTAATCTTTTTGATATGGTATATATCACCTCTAATAAGGACAAGCAAACGCACATGAATATCGTAAAATTAAGAGAGTCTATCAAGTGAAATAATGATCTATATATAAATGCCTTGTCTCGTCTTCCATTAATTTAACCAATACATACTAAATATATACACAAGACATTGGATCGAGATGTTTTATTTCACTTGGTGTTACATCTCCTATTCCAAATCAATCATCACATGTCACATGTATTCAATATTGACATTACTAATTAATATGTGACATGTATTAAATAATATTAACACGAGATGTCACATCAAATATAATAGAAGATTCAAACCGCACAACATGAACCATCATCACACACATTGATACAACTATTAGCATTATATTTAAGCATGGATAAAGAGAGAATTATCACACATGGTTAAAATTAATGAAAGAAAAAATCACATGCACCATTTTGTATACTAAACGATAAACAAGCTTCAATTCATTTCATCAATGGGTTTTAGAGATTAGTATTCAGAACCAAACAACCCCACATCAAAATCCTCTCCCATCATAAACACTTTGAAGCTCATAAACGGATCATTCGAAAACACTAAAATAGTCTTTCTCCAAGGCAGAATAATAACAGGTTAAGAACCCTAATCACAGAAACTAGTTTAAGACAAGGCAGAGATTAACATAAGATCAGGATCAGAAATAACTTAGGTTTCTTAGTAGGGTGAAACTCCCACGTTAGCAGCTGCAAGAAACCCATCCTTCATCAGAACGTCGTCGCCTTCCTGCAAATCCGAAATGTATTGCAAGAAAATTAATGTTTTTGAAATTGGCTTAGTATATATAAAGACAATTTATATATTTATAAGGGTTTCATTTTTTATGAAAAAGAAGTCAAGTTTCACATTCAAGTGTGTGAGAAATGTGTGTATTTGGTCTCATAAGTGGTTAAAAATTAGGGTTTTTTTACCTGTTGACACACATTTGCCTTCTTCACGGGTTGATCAGGCATCAGTCCGAAATGAATGTGTGGAAAATGGGCCCACTGTGTTTGCAACAAAACAATATTAGAAATCAAAACCTCAATCCCAAAAAAAAAAAAAACCCTAATTAATGTGTTAGTGTAGAATTCATCATAATTTATATATATGTTATATAGTAATATGTTTATGATTGTGTCTGAATTTATGGTGAATTCTACGCTGGATGGATAGTCAAGATCATGTGTGTATGAGTGTGAGTGTAATAATTAATTTTCTTGATTATAAGTTTTACTATTATTTTGATTACATTTTTTGCAGCAGCACTAAATGCTTCCCTGTGACTTATATCAGGGTTTCCAGCTTTGATACGTTGAATCTCATCCCTGCAAATATAGTAATGAATTGTCAATTTCATTCTTGAAAGATTTTGTGCATAGATTTATATAAAAGAAATAAATTCAAGGACTAGATTCTTCATTAAAAGGAGGTTTTGGAGCCATATATAAAGCTGCAAGAACACAAATCTATGCAACCACACCTAGGGGATAGGGGAGGAGTTCTAGATACATCATACTCTAATCTCGTGTTTTTGTTACGTTTTATCACTACATACCACGTGTATCAATACACAAAGTAAAACACTACTATATTAGTATTCATTTATATATATATGTATTTAATTGCATAATTATAACTAATTTACTTACTTGATGAATCGATTGTAAGCAGAGGGCACTCTCTGTCTTTTCTCTGGGGCTGCAAAATTAGTAGAAAAATAAAAACAAACAATTAAAAACAAAAGAGGAGACATTAAAATCACTTTTGCTGACTTTTTTTTAACTTTAAATTTCTGCATTCAATATCTCACTGTCACCTCTCTCTTTCTTTCTCATCACTGCTTCATCATTATCTAATGATTTTGATCTCTAAAATTTTATGGGATTCCACTATTTCCACTCAATCATGAATCCCGAGGAAGAAAGCCTTATCTTTTACCACGAGAGAGAAAGCTCTAGAGAGAGAGTTTTTAGGGCTTGGAATGTTTTGGGAAGAAACAAAGAAAAAACCCAGATTACAATGTACATAACTAACCATCAAGAGATGAACAAGATTCAATTTTGAAGTGATAAATGTGGAAATAATAAAGAAAGAAGAGAAGGGTTAGGCATAAATGTCTGCATAGAAAAGAGATGGATGACTGTTGAAGAGTAAATCAACACAAGAACAAAGAGTACTTGTTTTGGTTAACTAATTACTGTGTATGAGAAAGTGTTTGCTTTCTAAAACGATATTCAAATTGATTTCTTTTACACTCTGGTTAAAGCAACAGTAGTAATTTGTGTGGAGATCTGTTGATTAAATTCAAGAATTTGAGTAATTAATCATAATCTTACGTCGTTTCGCCACCGGAGGCTTTGGAAGCTCATCCATCTGATCTCGAACTTGTACCAATGACTCGTTCGGATTCATCTGTTGGTTCATCATCATATTCGATGGCGAATTCCTAATCTCCTCCTGTACTTGTTTATACACACACATCAATTTAGTTCATATATATTTAGTGAAAAAGAAATCCAATGTAATTTGCACCAAGTATAGATCACAATATACATTACTCAAATTTATTGACACAAATTCACACACACAGTTGAGATTAGATATTTCAAGAAAATTCATAAAACCCTAATTCTGGATAACTGATCAAAACTAGGATGAGTAAGAAGTTGAAGAAACCCTAATCAAGAACATAGACAAACACACACACACTCTCTCTCTCTATAATTAACAACACACACACACACACACACACACACATATATATACCATGAGATTCTGGTGAGAGAAAAAGGAGTGGCCAAGATGGAGCTGATTGGGAGAAGGGAGAAGCAATCCACGCATGTTGACAGAGAGGAGGTTGGTGCAATGGCCGCATCGAACAGTGACGGTTTTGAACAAGCTTGAAGAAGGAACACTCACCTAATGATCATGTATGGATCAAACAAACATAGAGAAAATAAGATTAAAGCTGGGATGGATAGATACATATATATAGGAGAGAAAGAAGAGAGAGAGAGAGAGAGAGAGAAAGGGGGTGGGGGTTAAGGTGAATGTATAATAGACATACGGCGAGGACAGTGTCACAAAAGTTGCAATGGACGTAACAGAGGTGGTCGGAAGGAGAGAGGAGGTGGTGGTGGTCCGGAGGGAAATTAGCAGAAGATGAAGACGACATTTTCTTCTTTTTTTTAATATTGTTTCTGATTTGATTGATTGATAGATTGACTTATCGAGGTATGTATGTTTATAGATTGAGTTGTGGTTTTTTTGGGGTTTTTTGACACATTAACCACCTTCCAATCTCATTCTTCTCAATCCTTTCTTCTTTTGGCCCTCCTCACTCCTCTCTCTCTCTCTGTCTCTCTCTCTCTCTCTGGGTTCGGTGGGGGAGATAGGAATTCTTTATTTTTTGTGTTAAATTTTATTTTTCTAGTTATAATGGTCCTCTATCTATATGATTTATTTTTTTATCTAACACAACAAACTGTGACTTTTACTGCGGATTTATGATGATAGCAATGAATGATAATAAAATAAGTTTTGAATTTGAGACAACTTAGTTTGTTGATGGGATGGTGGTGACTGCAACATATGTTACTAGGTCTAGAAAATTAGCTAAATCCAATGTTTTAATTGGTGCAATAATTAAATTTTATAGTTCGTGGTTATTATTTATTTTATTTTATTTTATTTCTTACGGCCCCCACAAATTTTATTTTATTTCTTACATCCAACCAATTGATTGGATTGAAATTGGAAACTCTTAATATGTCTATCGCTGATATGTAATAATATCATCCCTGATTATATGGAAACGAGTAGGTCTAGTGTGTGAGAGTCTCACTGATCTTTCTTCGTGAGACGGGTCAACCCATAACCCACACTTAGCAATTCATAAGAAAATTTGTAAATATGAGTTTAATTCATGTGTAGTAAGGATCCGTCC
Source organism: Scutellaria baicalensis (assembly GCA_005771605.1). Lineage (NCBI taxonomy): Eukaryota > Viridiplantae > Streptophyta > Magnoliopsida > Lamiales > Lamiaceae > Scutellaria > Scutellaria baicalensis. The sequence continues at coordinate 49,920,473 of CM016722.1, forward strand.
CACGGAAACTATCCGTGAGACCGTCTCACATGAGTTCTTGTGTATGAAAACTAAAATTGATTGATATACTGGATATTTGATACGTCAGCGATTTACAGTACTAATGTGCGCACGATGGGTAAAGGTGCTAGTAGGATTGTTCAGAATTAATTTTTAGGGTGATTCTTTCTTTCTTTCTTTTTCCCTTCATTTTTTATGTTGTCGACAATTTATTTCCTTCAATTGTTGCTACATAAGTTATCTTCCTTCATTTCAGAATATCCAAATTAAAAAATTTATAAGATCACAATTAAGTCCTAAAAAACTCGTTAATTGTGGCTAAATGTGGCTAAGTAATAACGTCACAATTTCATATGTCTTCCTTGTGATTATTAAAAAAATTGAATTTTAGAATTTTCAGTAGATTTGTCCTTTGTGAACAATACTTTTAGTAGTTTAGTCGGGAAAAGTGGTCAAAATACCCCGTATATATACCACATTTACGATCCGGACTTTAATTTTACCATTTCCTAAAACTACCCTTTAATTTACACACTTTTGTCGAAAATAGCCCGTCACCTGCTGTAGTAGGTCACTATCCGGTTACATGCTGACGTGGCCTTTAAATACACATGTGTAATCGAATTTTTTTTTTTACCTGCATCACATGTCTTCTCCTTCCCCACCTCGCCGGAGCCGCTACCGATCGCCGGAATAATCACCGGAAAATCTCTTTTGCACTCAAACTACTTCCAACCCTTCAATTTTTCATCTAAATTGAATCTTCTATCACCTCCATCAAGAAATCCACCAAAATGATACAAATTAGCTCGAAAAACAGCCCCAACAGTAGCCTATGTCGGGAAAATGGCCACGGCAAGCCTCCAAGCTCAAAATGTTGATTTTCTTCATTTCTCACCCAAAACACCCAAATTATATACCAAAATGATCCTCTCCTCAAGCCCAAACATAATCTCACATCAATTTCATGTTTATTGCTCAAAACAAACCTCAATCTACCCAAAACCGTTCGAAAATTGCTTTGTAAACTCATTTCTTTTTCAATTTCATGCATGTTTTCTCAAAATTGAATGAGGGGTTTTAGTTCCCATGTAATGAGGAATAAATCCATGTGATTGTTGGTAAGATTAGTGGAGAAATACAATGTTATTTGATGCTTGTTCTTCCAAATTTTTTGGAAGCGAGGAGGGAGAAAGAGAGAGAGAGAGATCAGCTGACGTGGACACCCCCATCTGATGTGGGACAAAAAAAATTGAAAATTATATTCCATGTCTGAAAAAACCGGTCACGTCATGAAGTTACCTCCTACAGCAGGTGACAGACTATTTTTGGTAAAAATGTGTAACTTACGGGGTAGTTTTAGGAAGTGGTAAAATTAAAGTCCCGAATCGTAAATGTGGTATATATACGGGATATTTTTGCCACTTTTCCCTAGTTTAGTCCATTGTGTAGCAATATATTTTCAGCTTAAATTGGTGAAAATAGCAAAATCTCCAAGATGTGTGTTATTTGAAATGCAACTATCTAATTTTGATTAAACTTGTTCTTTGTATACAAGTGGTTTCAACAAGTAAACAATTTTAAATTCAAACGCAATTATTTTTGTCATACCTCTAGATCATCTATGACACCATTAAATTTTTTCTTTCTTTCAAATTTCCTATGTTTTAGCGCACACGTACCAAATTTTTTTTTATATAAAATCATCTTATAAATTTATTTATATTAAAAAATATGTTGTGCAACTGATGAGATCCATGCACCCGAGTCGACCCTCCCCACGCGTCTCTCATGCGTGTTTTCACGTACCCTAACACGCTCCCACACGCTCCCATGCGCCTGGTGGGTATATTCAAACCCACCAAAATTCGCTCCAGACAGTCATACCTTCATGTTATGTTAGTGTTACCTTCATGTTATCATGTTATCATAACATGAAGGTAACACTAACATAACATGAAGGTCAGTCTAACATAACATGAAGGTATGATTAACATTGTTTTTGACATTCATGTTATGTTAATGTTACCTTCATGCCATGTTAGTGTTACCTTCATGTTATATTAGTATTACCTTCGTGTTATTTTAGTTAAGTGGTTATAAACTAAGGATATGAAATCTGGAAATGATGTCACACTAACATAACACGAAAATAACACTAACATAACATGAAGGTAACGACCAAAACACGTGAAAAAGTAAAGAGGCGTGGGTTGGGCTGGGGCTACGCGGGGCCCAATTACACGGATCTCAAATCCGTGCAACTGGTGTACAGGAGAATAACTCTACTTATATAATTTAATTTCAAAAGACAGACCTACTAGCTACTACAGCGCAAACCTAATATCTTATTACTTGATCTGTATCACAAAACTTATTTGTGACACAATATCACAAGAATCATGCATATTATTTGAGATTTTCTTGTTGAATGTCAAATATTCTTACATAATCGTCTAAATAATGAAGTTATACTATATTAGTCTACTTTTTATGAGTTAAAATCATTTTTCGTCCCAAGATTATGGTGGTTTTCAAATGGTTCTATGATAATCACAAGTTTCAATTTAATCCTATAATAATTTAAGAATATGATGATATCAATCCAATTTTTCCAAATTTGGGCTTTCTAGTGATCTCAAAGCGAAGTAATGAAATGTGTTAAACTCTTACTAATTGACGCAATGTCGCCATGCCACTTCTCAATTACTGAAAAGCATCAATTTAACAAAATTGGATTGATATCGAATAGACGCTTAAATTATGAGATTAAATTGAAAATCAAGATTCCTATGAAACCAAAATCGAAAAATACACATAATTATGAAATCAAATTAAAATGATGTTAGCCCTAGTCTATACTTTAATTTGTTGACACGAGTATATTGCTTATTGGTTGATATATACTTATTTTGAAGTGGTGAGATCCTATATACACTAATAGTGGAGAGATGAACATGTATGTATATATTATGGAGAGAGAGAGAGAGAGAGAGAGAGAGAGAGAGAGAGAGGGGTGGGGAGATGCATGCAGAAGCGGCAGAGGTGGGGGAGAGAAGAGGGAGAAAAGGACGTGTGCATGTCCTCATTACCTTTCAGTCCTTCACCTGTTCTTTTCCCACTTTATTATCACCTTCACTCTCTCTACCTACATTATCATTATCACCATGATGATGATGATGTTGATGATGATTATTATTATTATTATGATGATGATGATGCAACTCCTTTTCTATATATATATATATATATATATATATATAATACACATTCTAGAGAAATTTTGAATTTTTATGCTATTATTGGGTTCTATTCATATTAAAAGAAAATTGCAAAACTAAGCAGTACTACATTTATCCTAAAATAAATGTCATTTAATCTTATACATATAAATTAAGGAATATGATTAAAAGTCTGATCTACCCCTATTTAAGTTTAAATTAATGAGGAGTCTTTTTCTCTTTCATTTCTTAGCAAACATTTAATTTGGGAGAAATAAATAGGGGCATCGATCTTTGGTACATTGTATAAAAATGTCTTGAAATCCAAAAACGACACTTATTTTGGGACAAATTTTACTTGCTAAATCGACACTTATTTTTGGAAGGGAGGTAGTATAAAAATATTGTTGTCAAAACAATTTGGTGGCAAAAAATCATGTTGTGAATGTCATCGTTATCAGACTATTGTCAATTGACTTTGCAGCGGAACAAAGATGTTAGCTGCAAGATTTTAGACTAAAATTTGATTTCCTATGATAATTGGTCAAACAGGATACTATATTCCACATGTCTGTATTTCATCTAATGTTTCGCAATAACCACCACACACTAAGTTAAAAAGATGACATCATCAATTAACACATGACATGAATTGAAAATAATGAAATATAAAATGATATATATTTCCCTAACCCTAACTATTATGATCCTAACTTATTATAGAAATTCGTAGGCTGAGTTAATGGTTTAAAGGTGGATATGTTTATACGCCAAAATTGCAACTTTTTTCTATGAAATAATATCTTTAAATCGAACCCTAATTATATATTATTGATTTTGCCTAAAGAACGTGCTAATCACCACTTCGCATATTTTATATTTGAAAAATATTTGTGTATCTAATGTCTTGGTTGTCGACACTACACACACACACACATATATATATATATATATATATATATCATGAGTCAATATATTTCTTTATTCTTGTGTAATAAATTGAAAAAATGGACAAAATCAACTAAATTCGTGGATCACTCATATTTATATCGTCTTCTATATTTGCCAAAATCATATATTTTTGTATGGACCACTTCAAATTTCAAATCGTCATTCTACATGGTTTACATATTAACACTAACTGCATATTTTGTACACTCCACCTATTACTAATTTAATATATGTACTATTAGTTTATGGATGAACTAAATTTATTTTAGATACATTATTCATGTAGAGATATTTACCACTGATGTTTTTTAAAATTTTATCATTAAAATGATATAAGTAAAAACTTAGAATTTCATTCTATTATACATATAGTTACTACATACAAAATCCACAAATAAAAACTTTTTAGCTTAATATATTCTTAATATATAGAGCAAAATTAATTAGGGGCGGGGTGTCACATATATTCTTTAGTTTATTCTATTTTATTTGTGATTTGACAGATCAGTTAGACACACACAGATACGTTATTGTCAGTGAAAGCTGAAGACATAGATATCTTTTCATTTATGTATAGCTTTTTGTCCATACATTATTTTCTGCAACTCCCTTTGCCCTAATCTATGCATTCTCTACATTATTATTTCGTAAGAAGTACAATTTTTAGTATTTTGACTTTGTAAATTATATATTAATATATTTGGGTTTCACTTAATTAATCTATATTTGACATGTAGTATTCTATTTATTTATAAATTAGTAGTCATGTTTTTGAATTTCATGCACTATTAATTATATAGAAATCAGAGAGAACAAAGCCTAGACTTCGCTGAAAAAGAGGGCTGTCACTTCCTACCATAATTGAGAACCATCACGTCCAATATTTCACCCATTTTTTATTTAGTTTTTCATGCAAATTTATATAACATTCTCATAACAAATACTTAGTATATTTTTATCGATCAATATCTGATTCTTGGATTATGGGTTGTGGTTGGTTGATTCCATATTAGATATTCTATTCCATTATGTGTAACATTATAATTAAAATCGAGTGAGTTTTATGTGACACTATCTCAAGGATCATGTTATGTGAGACGATCCAACCCACAACTCATATATAAGTTAATCGGAATGAGTTTGATTCATGGGTAAAAGACATATGTCGTTCCACACGAGTTTTTGTAATTAAAACCATGTAGAGTACCTTTAAAATTAATCATATTATGTGTCTTCTAAATCTTTAATTTACAACTCAATCAATCGTTGTAAAAGTATTAATTGTTTAGTGGGGTAGTAGGCAGGTTGTATATGAATAAATAAGTATTGGATTTATCTTGTTTCTTTCAAATTGTCGTTTCAGATAAGTCTTAATTTATGTGCAGACACACTATGGTACTTATTGGACTCTTGTATTGACCAGATACAACACCCTTTTAACACTTTATTACAAACACCACTTATGTACTACTATATATCATTATTTATAATTAATAATAAATATAATATAATTAACTAATTATTAGTAACTCATCATAATATCATGTTTGAGAAGGACAAATAAAAGGAGTAGCAATAGTGTGGGCCAGTCTTCTCGATTTGCCCCCTCTTTTTGGTAGGTCAATTCATTAATTACAAGTAATTAATAAATTTATCCGAATTAATTAGCAAATAAAAGAATTATATTTATGGACTATATGTTAATCAACACGTATTTTACTAGATTTTATTCTGAGAGATAAGGTGTGAAATTAAATTTTATGCATATATATTTTGAAGTGTTAAATTTAACTCCATTAAATCTTCTATATATATATATATATATATATATAGTATCTTTTTATTTTTATTTTGTAAGTGCATGTTATCTTTAAAACCTATATTATGAATATGTACATAAGAAATTAGGGGTATGGATTAAACTGTTATGTCCAAATAATAGTGGGGAGAAAAAGGAAAAACATAAAATATACATAGTTGATCTATTTAGACAATATTCCATACATTAAAGCCACTTGAAGTACGATTATGATTTTTCAAGAAATTAGCTAAATCAAACTCCTAAATTGCATAATATATGTCCAGTAAAGAGACAACATAAGTCAATTAATGCTGTCGGGATGGATCTTCCTAATCCAAAAATATATTAGATGTTGTCACATTCGATATTAAATATCTGGTATCACATTCTATTTAATATAAATTAATTAGTACTATTAGTTTGTCATCTTTTAAACATGTGACACAAAATTAATATAACTCCAAAGTAGTAACATTTATTATAAATCCAACCAGACATGTACGACAATATATCCCCACTTAATAGTACTAAGGAGCAAACTTAATTAAATAGAGTGAGTTTCTTATAAAACGGTCTCGCATATAATAAATATATTAGGGTTAATTTCAATTTTTGTCCTGTATGAATGACTCTTTCCATTTTTTGAACAACTAAGTATACGTTTTCCATTTTTTGGTCTTGTATGTTTCTGCTTTTTTTTTTTTCAATTTTTATCCTATATGTTTCAAATTTTCCAATTTTCATCTCGTATGTTTCAAATTTTTCCGATTTTGTTCATGCATGTCTTAATTTTTTTCAATTTCAATCCAGAATGGTCATCAAGAAATCTTACTTAGCATCGGTGATTTCAATAATTCCGACCAAAATTGAACTGAAATTGGAAAAAAATTGAAACGCATGGGACCAAAATTGAACAATTGGACCAAAATTGGAAAAAGTAAAAACATACAGGACCAAAATTGGAAAACGTACACTTGATTGTCCAAAAATGGAAAGAGTCATATACATAGAGGACCAAAATTGATAACCTAATATACTAAATGCATTCATTGAATTTCATGTCAATTATTTTCAATTTTTATAATTAAGATGGATTTGAGGCTCCATCTCACAAATATGGCCAAAATTTTGTAGTATTAAATATCAAGTTGTTCAATTATTTAAAGGTGTGTGTATATATATTGTATCGTTGTATATTGCATTCAAACTTTTCTATTGCAATATCATGTTGACTTGGACTTCAAATGGTCTTCACCTAATGTTGATGGCACATAATATTCACAAGATCAATAATCACATAAGGGTAGATAATTTATTAATTTGATTATCGAATGTTTAAATATTGATGAATAAAATACGAGAATATATATTAAAAAATCTAAATTGGAAAAATAAGCTCCCTTATAATGAGTGGTGTATTATTTTTGGAAATTCAATAAATAAATAAACTAGTCAAAAAATGAAAGAAACCCAAACCCTATTCTCAAAATAAACGAATATGAATGGGTCTCTGAAACTTATAATAATTCAACTGTCTTTCTAACATCACACTCACTAGCAAAAGTTATAGACAACCCCATTTGTGCTTTTATTGAGATTATTTCTTTCTTAAATTGTTGTCGTTGACCTTAACATGAATTGTTTCTTAGATTTTCCAATTTCTTATGTCCCCTTAATGTTTGCATTAACATTAGCAAACAAAGGAACACAACATTTTGATCAGAAAATATCATTTTTCTAGTCATGCTAATATCATTCGAAAATAGTCTAAAATCTCAATTTTATTCTAGCAATTCTCATAAGATTCCGTTAACAATTGACTTGTGACCAAAAAATAGAGGATTTGTAGCCATTTAAATGATACTCCCTCCGTCCCATCTTAACTTATCTACCTGTCATTTCGGTTTGTCCTAACTTAACTTGTCAACTCATAAATGTCAACAAAGTCAAATATATTAATATCCATATATTTCACCTTTAATATAAAAATGTCACTCAATTTCACCCCACACATTAATCCCTCCCTTAAATAAAAGTCTTAAAAAGCAAAAAGTCAAAAGATTTAATGAGTCAACTGCTTTTTCTTAATCTCCGTATCCAATCAACGTAGGCAAGTTCATTCGGGATGGAGGGTGTATATATGATGATGTTGTTTCGCTGATTACAAATTTGTCCATACATTAGACGACAAAAGAATAAATAGTCACAAAGAGGTCTTCTATTATATAAGTTGAGGTGGTGAAATTAATGTGGAATCTCACACAAACACCAGAAAACAAGATTAATCATACAGTATATATATTTGGATTGGCGATCGCACACACACACAAACACATAGTGGAGTGTGCAAATAAAAATGACTGTATGTGGAAATCGATAAAGAGAAAGAAAGCAGTTAATGTGAAACATGTATTTAGCATCTCAAGCTCTGCAAATAGGGTTGTCTTTTCTGTGTATATATACATGCATCATGCTTATAGTTAACATCATATAGCTACCTATAGCTACAACCTCTCTATATCTATAGCCACACAAGTTCCTTTCACTTCAAGATCTGTACAAGTTACACGAACCCTCTCTCTCTCTCTCTCTCTCTCTCTCTCTACAGGGCTAGTGATGAAGAGGGAAAGAGATGTACAAATTTCAGCAAAGAAATTGAATAAATCTAGGTACTATGTATGTATGCAATGATCCCATGCTTTGATGCTTGTGAGAAAAAGGAGAAGAAAAAAAAGTCAAAATTGTTAGTAATTGTAGCAAAAAGTTTGGGCACGTGCTACCAATTAAATTGTCAGCTTAATCACACTATTTCAGAGCCTTATTTAAATCTCTATACTTCTTTTTCAACTCTCCATAACATATTTTACTAAAGTGGGATTTGGGCACGTGAGGTTCCTCAATGCCTGAATTGAGTCGAATATCAATATCGGTGATGTAACTTGTTGGATTTTTATCGAGTTTCAAGAATTATGTTTGGACTTGTTTGGTTTATAATCGGTTGAGCATGAACTCTTTAATCAATCCACTAACTAATAGAGTTCAAATAATCTTGTGCTTTTATAAGCTTTTTTAAGAGAAATCAAACAACTTACCATTTATAATAATATCTATAGTTAACTCTTCCCCTATCACAAAGTAAATGTCGTTTTAAGATTTTTAACACAAATTAAGAAAATTGGTAAAAAAGACCGATTTATCCTTATTTAAGTGTAATTATTAATATAGATATATAAATATTTTCTATAAAGACGTTATATCTTCATCAATTTTGAGATAAGTAAATGGGGAATGGTTTTGATATAATATGGACAAATGTTTCCTGAAACCCTAAAATGACACTTTAATTGGAGACTTTTTTTCCCCTAGTGAAACAATATTTATTTTGGAACTAATAAAGTATTTCTCGTTGACCCATTAAATATAAATTACCGTTATTAACTTCTTCTTGGATATGCAATTCAAATAAATAATTACTTTACAAAATATATATAATCTCTTATACATTTTAAAAGTAAAGTCATAATTGCAAATCTTGTGTGAGATCGTCTCACGGATCATGTTCCGTGAAACGGGTCAACCCACAACTCATATTTCATAAAATGAGTTTATTTATGGATTAAAAGATCCGTCTCACGAATACATTTTATGAGACCGTCTCACGCAAGTTTTTGTGAAGTCAGAAATGTATATAACTATCTAATGAACTTAACCAAAACCCCAACTTCTAATCACCCTCTCAAGTCACGTTCGGATTGATGAAAACAAGTCTTTGGTCATATATAATTCACGATGAAATTGAAATTCACTACTTTTATTTTGAACCAATTTTTCATAGGACCCCGTAAGAATTTGATAGGATTAATTTCAAATCGTTCCTCAAACCCTCTTCTTAGATGAAACCCATCTCGTCGACTCAAACACAAACTGTTCTCTAACGTAAAAGTTGTAAAACTTACTTCACCACTAAACATAGCAGTGAGAAAAACAGAAGAAACAGAAAGGTATTTTCTGAAATTTAATATCATCCTATTCAAGCATCTAATAGTTAGTGAGGAGTGGTGAATGTGAATTAAATTAAATTTTTGCCTACATGCATTTAAAATTCCAGCAGAAAATTGTCCCAGTCTTAGCTTACAAACAGTAACTGTCAATTAGTAGCCATACCACCAAAAAGGTTTCCCCAACTTCCACACTGTCAAGCCATATCAAGACAGTCTGAATCCATTTTCACTGACCTACCAAATGCCCTCCATGTGAGCAATGATGACACGAAACGTGCACCAGTGCAATGAAATGAAATACGAGAAGTAATAAAGAATTTATTTGATATAGGAATTGAATCGAGTCAAGTCGAGCCCAACTCGAGATAATAGCTCAGTTGATATGAAAATATAGATGATAACTAGATATGTTGAGGATAAAATAGTAAAATACCTAGACTCGGTCGAGTCAGGTATTGCTGGGTCCGAGCTTGAGCTCGACTCGATTACAACCTCCAAGAATAGACCTCACTACTGGGCTATTCAAGTCTGGCAGAGCCCTTTATGGTTGAAAAGGGTAGACAAGTTGGGGCCCCCCAAGACTTGCTCTGTCCAAAAACAGAAAATCAATATTTTGCTGAAAATGAAATGAATTAGTCAAAGACCATTACTTTCTCCTGGAGATGACAATACAACACACCTAAGAATTTCAAATCCAAAGTTTACTAGTACTCATTATTTAAACATATTTGAGTTCCATCTAATCTAAGTTATTATAAATGTTGAACTCCAGATCCTCTCACCTCTAATTCAAATCCATTTGAAATTTATAACCCTATTATGTCGTTGAATCCAAATCCTTCAATTCATACACAACCCAAGTGCAGTTAAAAACTCCAATGCTGTAATTGCTGGACTTAACAGTGGCAAAAGGGAACTTTCATTAGAGTTCAGAAAGTTAGGTTGAGCCAAGCGAAGCTGGTACCTTCGCTTAAATGATACCTAAGGGAAAAGTAATGATGCTAGGTGTTATCTTATACAAGGCAAAACACACTATGTCAAGGAATTATCTGCTGTGTTTCTGTGCAGTGAAATAATTGCAATCTGCATAAAATGTAAGGATTTAAGTAACAGATAAGGAGCTGTTGGGTTAGAAAGCATAACCTTGAAATGAATTTTATATTTCAACGAACATGCACTGAAAATTCATGGGAAGAACCCCTTTCCCTCACTTAATTTGGACACATTAAATATCTGCTCACTTTGAAAGCCAATAGATGATAAGAAAAAGTGTACAAGCAGCAATGACAGCAGACAGGATGAGATTGTCTCTTGATTTCTTTCTTTTGATTGAACCTGTGAGGATCAAAAACAATATATTCAAGTATGACTTTTATTTAAAGAACTCTAAAGACATATATCTATTCAGAAATTTACCTAACAGTCCACGAATGACAGGAAATTTATCACCTAGTAGCTTGACTTTTCCTTGAACATCTCCAAACAGTGCCCTTTGAGAGCCTAAAGCGGCTCTAGTTGCTTGAGCTTGACCAATAACATCATCAATCTGAAAGCAGTTGATAGTTAAAGATGCAAAACCTTGTATGTAAATCAATGGCTAAAACCACAAGAAAGACATTGGCAAAATCAAGAAGACATTACAACAATAATATGAATGGAATGGTCTGTGATCATGATGGTCACCAGGTAAACAAACTAATATATATATATATATATATATTCTTCACTTCTTCATCTGGAAGTGATAGTTTACTTTCACAAGTGTCTCTGGTGTCAAAACTTCCTTGCAATAAAGAAAACCAAGTCTTTAATTTCTTCTTCTCCTATCATCCATTGGTTTGGTGCCCAATAATTTTATTTTGATTTCAATCCACAGAATGATGAGAGAGGGACAAGGTTTTATCACCGCATAAACCAAGAACGCCCATATCTGGAACTAGTCTAAATATCTCTATATTACAGTGGCACATTATAAAAGCTATTCAGAAGTTTCCACAGTAAAAATTAATTGAAATTTTAAATCATCTTTAACCACATACTCACTGAATCACCAAGAAACATATTTCTGCAATAACTCCCAAGCAAAATCTAATATTTTCAGCAGCTTATAAATCTTACATGAGATATGCTTCCATGTATTGAAGCTCTCTCCCGAAGTAATTGCATTCTTGGAGATACGCTCCCAGAGGCCTGCATTAATTTAATTTTAGGTAGAAGAGGCATCAGGCACAAATTTGTTTAAACTCATACTTATATTATGTTCTCTCACCTTATATTCGCTGATATCATCTCGCACTGAAGTGAGAAGTTCAGCATGTTCCCTCATTGAGTTAATGTTTCCCTTGATTCGCCTAAATTCCTACAGACATATCTGAGGTCAATTCGACCAGTATACCAGATCAACATTACATGTTTGGAAGATAAAAGGTTAATACAAGCAGATCTCTATGAAATATTCACCCAAAACCTTGGAAAAAAAAGACGTAAAAACTGAAAAAGTAGTTTGATAGTCGTCTTAAAATTTCATAAGCTTCAGATCAACAGTTTTTAACCTACCACATGATTTAGATCCTAATTTGTCATAATATTATATTTATGAAAAGATGAAGACAAAAAACCACAAGAAGTTTATAGTTGTTGCATGCACAAGCAAAACAGAGAAACAGTTAAATAATAACACAAGCAGAGGTAACATGCAGGCAAGATGAATATGGGAAGAGGTTCAGAAGGATGAATTCAAAATGGGAAGATAAAGAAAAAGGATGGGAAGAAATGGCAAGAAAACTGGTAGCTTAGCTGGATTTGAACCCATTCTCACATGATACAGCATCTGAGTACTCCATTGATGAGATAGTCACTTACATGGCGAGTAATGTTTGAACAATAATAAAGCATCATGCAGGAAATGATCTCTTACTCTTACAATTTTTGGATTTTCATGTCGCAGAGAGACTGAACTATAAGTTGACAATAGGGTAAGCATAGATACATTGAGCCATATCGACAAAACATTTAAAGTGAAAAGCAACTGAAAATCCATTTCCATTATGTCCGTTCTTCTTTTTACCAGGTGAAAATATATTAGATCAGAAATATTTGAGAGTAATGAAAAGTGTGTAATCATATGTGATGGTAAACAACCTGGGTAAATTCATGTAGTATGTCCCTATGTCTAGCAAGCTTTTGAGTAACTGAAGTAGTAGGTGCAGCAGATGCAGCACATCGACTCATTGAATCATTTACATCAAGTAGCTTCTCTAGCAGTGACTGAATCTCCATTTCCATAGACTTCCATGACCTGCTGGATCCAAGCGTTGGTGAGCCCGCCTCCACATTACCTGGAAACCACAAGAAACTCAAGGTTTTTAGGCCTTTTTTTTTACTAAATACATTTCCATTATGTCCATTCTTCTTGGTTTTAGGCCATTTGAGTACTCCCAACACAGGAAAGGGCTAATCTCAAAGACAGTGCTACAAACAAAAAAAAATGATATATAGAGGGAAAAGTTCTTCAAAGGCAAAACATATCATACCTCTTTGGCAACCATTCCTACCATTCAGAAAAACAAAGATTGCTCTTTGTGCTTAAAGATGACATATCTAGGCATCAGTTGGTTCTCAATATAAAATCAATGAACACAATACTTTCTGAAAATACATGCTTCATGCCAATAGCTGTCACAAGGCTAGTAGCTAAGTAGAGCATACTTCCCAAATTCAAAAACTATTAATATCAAGATATTCTTTATAATATTTGATTTTACTTAGCTTAAGCAGACTCAACATGAGTGTGTAAACTGTTACTTTCTATCTGGAGGGGATGGAAAATGCAGCTATAAACGCACAATAGACTGCTGGTGGCCATTCTAACTATATTGCAGTCTCGGAGGGAGGCTTCCTATAAATATCTTGATAGCTCTCCTGTTTGCATCTTCATCAAGACACAAGCTAAGTAAATAGAAAGGGCCGATTAGGGTTTTACATAAAAGTCAAAGGTCAGTAAGTTCATCAAGTTTCCCAGGAAGAAGATCTTTTTACGTCTTAGTCACTGTAGAGAGGTAACATGACAGCCGCATCCAGTAAACATAAAGTTAAAAGCCTTATACCAATATACATCTACAAACATATGTAAACATTTCACAGGCATTTCTTCACACACTATTAGTATCAACACTACTGGAGTTTTATAATGCCTCTCATTTAGTCTATAAATCAGAGATTAACGCCTCATCCATCACCACATTATCAGTTTCACAGCACAAAATGCAAAGCCGTAGCCTATTTCAACCAAAAGATTAATTACATCTAAGCCGTTCATCCAAACTTAAAACCAAAGAACTTGACATTAGTTCATGTAAGAACGTACACAAAAGTCCAGCAATGATCACTTATATTGGCTGCAGCAATCAACCACCAATTACAGGTACTAACAACTTGCAATGCTGATGATCTAGTATATGGATCGCCGAATTTTTTATTTTTTCCTTCATTATGCTCCTTTCTTAATTTGGCAATTGGCATCATAATTTAGGAAATCAAAAACCTTATAAATATACTGCACAAAATATTCTTCATAATACGATTTCATAACAAATTCATTAGTCATTACCATCGGCAATCGCGAAAATCACATTAGAAATCCAACATTCAATCCAAAAAAAAAAAAACCAGAAGATTAACGATGAGTAGAGAGATCAAGCGTACCTCCTTGAGTAAGACGAGCACCTAGCTTAGCATATGAAGATAGCTTAACATCGAGATCGCCTTCGATTTTCCGAGCTTCTTTCCGGAGTTCCTCCCAACCCGATTCCTGCAAAACCTCCATAATCGGATCTAGACGGCTCCGACCCGTTTTCAGAGTGCTCACACCACCTCAGATCATATATGTACGCCTTCTGATCCGAATCCGGTAACTGTTAACGGGTTCGAATTCGGGTTATGCAGCAACAGTTGGAATGCGAGAAGATGATGATGGGTTTTAGTTTCTTTTCCTTTTTAATTAATACATACACCAGTCAAAATATTAAGATAAAGCCTTATATTTTGTAATTTAAAAAAGGGATTTTATATTAAATACACCAATCAAAATATTAAGATAAAGCCTATATTTTGTATTTTAAAAAATAGATTTTATCTATTTAGGCCCAAAAATAATGTATCTATCAATTAGGGTTATCAAAAATAAATTTTATCAATCCAGATTTTGAAAGATTGAAAACTATCAATTTAAATGTCAGAATACAACGTTGTTAATATTCTTTCAGGGCCTTTTTTTTTTCCTCTCTTAATTGATGTGGCTCTCAAATGATAATTAACTACATATCACATCTCATGTAAATAAAAATAAGAAAAAACAAATATCTCTTACTTTTATTACTTATTATATTCGATAAAATATCTAATTAAATACAAAATTGATTGGTTTTTATATACTTTCTACACATTTCAATCTAAGTACTATTATATATATTTAAATAATATCAATCAACAAAAAAATATTATCACACATTTTTTTCCATATATATTTTCAACAAAAAGCTTTTTATTTGAATAGCCTAATCAATATAAATTATTATTTGAAAAGATCATATTTATAAATTCTTAGTAAAATTTTATATAATATCATCAAGCTATTGATATTATATAAGATACATATTGCAAAATATTGATATTAATTATAAATTGTCCATATATATTATTGTACATAAATCAATAATGAAAAAATATATAAATATATCAATACTATCATGCTGTTATTTGTCGATATATATTATTGAATAAAAATTAAAATCGTAAAATATCGATATTAATTGTGGATAATTGATAGACATTATTGGGACAAAAACCAACATAAAAAATGTTGATATTATATTGATACAATATCACAAAATAACTTAATATCATGCTTTAACATGAAAACTAATACATTGAAAGTATACACGTGATAACATGAAAAGTAATACCTTAAAAGTATACACGTGACATTTAAAGAGCACAGATTTACGATCTGTACTCGGATATATAAGTTTTGTCCATATATTTTTTAGTCTTTCTATGTAATAACAGAGGTCTTTTGACTTTAAATTAAAAAATTAAAAAGAGATCTATTCAAAATAGCAACTTAGAGTTTTTTTTTTTTTAAATAGCAACTTAGAGTTAACTTCTTCGTGCAAGAAAAATATTTCTCATTTTTTTAGAATCCAAAATATAAGTCAACTCTACGATTTGGATTGGAAACTAAAAACCATGGAACCAACAAATATTTATACAAATAGATATATTATGTATATGGACCCCATTAAATTCAAATTGGTCATGCTCTAAAACGTGAAATAAAATAATTAAACTACGTGCAATTGTCATGATCTTCCAGAACAATTTCCTTAATGACTTTATGTACACATTATTCATCATAAACAAACAATAATTATAGTTTATACACATTTTTTTTCTCAAATTTAAATGGATCTTACGAAATGTATTTAGTACGAAAACTTACACAAGAGGTTCTCACGAATAATTTTTGTGAGACTAATCCTTTTTATTCATCAACCCAACTCATTTCCACAAATTTATATGTAAATTATGAAGTGTGGGTTACAAATTGATCTATCTCACATAGAATGACTCGTGAGACGATTTCATATAAAATTAACTGTAGAGTAATCTAACCCAAATTTTTAAGAATTTAAATTTTTTTCTAACATGTTCTCAATCCCACCTAAAATGGTCAGAAATAATTCCAAACCCAATAGAGTTTTTTTTTCTTTTCTTTTTTTCAGAATAGGTCTTATATAAGACTATCTTACAAATCATTTTATTTGAGATAAACTAACCCATAACCTACAATTCACAATTTATATATAAGTTTGTGAAAATAGAATTGGATAATGGATAAAAAGAATTTATCTCACTAAAACTATCTATGAGACCGTCTTACACAAGTTTTTTGATTTTTTTAATACATATTTTTCATAAGAAGATGATAGTATTTGTTTGTTGTTTTGGCACTTTGAGACTTGAGAGTGACTTTGTTTCAAAACATTATTAAAGACCCATAAGGTCCATATTGTGCTAAACAAATTGGCCCACAAACTTTGAATATGTTTAATTAATATTAGAAAAATGATAACACTTTGAATAAGTAGATTACTTACGTGGAAATTAACCAAGTTGGTCTAATGTGGGCCCACCCTTTAAATTGTTGAATTCAAACTTGAAGTACAAGCACGTACGGATATTTATTAGGCAATTTTTCATTTCAATGTATTCTTTTTTTCTTCTATTATAACTTTAATTTTCTTATAAGTTAACCACAATTTATATTTTAAAAAAAGTGTTACTTCTAGATGGAGAGGCAATTAATTGATGAAATTGAGGAGTACAAAGCTGTCAATATCTATTAACTTCATTATTTTGAATATCTACTATTTTCATATAATACTTTTTCTAAATATTATATACTCATCATGTATTTTGCTTTCTTTTTAATTTAAGATACTACTGTGAATTAACATTCATGTTATGATTGATGCAACGTGTATTAGATGGTTAGATGTATGTTTAGTTAACTTAATAATTCATTATAGGTATGGGACATCATAATAGGTACAATTTTTTTCTTCTTAATAAAAGATAAAGATTTCAAAGCTCCAAGGTTTTAACTTTTAGTTTTCAATTCTTTTTAATAAGATAAGAAGAGTAGAATGGAGGAGAAAATAAAGATTAGAAAGTTTACTTTGATTCAAATTCAAATATGATCATTTTTATAAAAATGAGATATCAGTTAACTGGTTATTCTTATTTTCAATTATTGTTTTAGAGGAGAATTGTTATCCTAAAACTTTTAATTCGAGCCTCATATATGATATTTACAACACTTAATATTTAGTGGTTCCTTAAACATCATAAATATATGAATGGTTAGAACTTGTATTCATCGTCAGACACATCTTACATATGACTCATCTTTTTATTTATTATTTGTTATACCGAAACAAATGTGTTTCATATCTATCATATACACATATTAATCAATGTGTTTATTAATAATATATTACAAATCCACACATCATTCATTTCAAGTTATATAAAATTGGAATACACAAAATATTATCACTGACATATCAAGACTGAAAAAATCGTGGTATTCAACTCTATTAAAATTGGCAAATATTGGGCTCATTCCACCCTACACAGGAGGGTAATATTCTCATAGGATAGAATGTTATTATGTATATCCGTTTGATATCATAAGTGTATATTATTCAATCATTTTAAATACTAGTAGTATACCCGTACGATGCACGGTTTGTAATATATGATTGATTAGTTTTAAATTTTCTATTACTATAATGTAGTAATATTATCTTAACCTAAATTATATATTAATAAGAATTTTATCTTTAATGTGTCACATCTTAAATAAATAATATTATAATTTTAAAATGCAAACAATAATATATAAATATATATATATGTATATATATATCTATGTTTAACAATTAATTTTAAATTCTATTTTTGAAATATGAGGTTGTTAAATAAACACCAATTTTGTACATGCACCCATTAATATTGTAAATTAAAATAAATTTTATCAAATTTATAGTATTAAGAAACATTTATTGTAAACGATAATTGATATCTAAAAAATATGTTACTTTATATGTTGTGCATGTTACAGATTAATATAGATGTAAGTATCATAATTAATATATTATTATATTTTTTGATTCATACTTATTAACAAATGTGTTAGTAAATAATTCATTTGCATTCACAATTATAAATATCTTTAAAGAAAATATATAAATCTCATCAAATAACTTAAAAATCTTGATATGTATTTAAATAACTTAGCTAATTCAATATTCAACCCACTTGTATTGGCAAATATATCAAACAATTATACCAAAATGTTTTTCATTGTTATTAATTTCTCAAAAAATCTAAGACCTTTTATTTTAATTTTTTTAATTTCCTAATTTATAAATTTATAATTTAATTTAATCATTTATCTTTGTATTTGTAATCTTTTTAAATACAATTTTGCTTTATATTTTTCATAAAATAAAACAAAATTTAAAATAAAAAATAATTAATTAAAATTTTAAATTTATATGAAATAGAGAAAAAAATAAAATATACTTCATAATCTACCTATATCTACCTACCTATAGATATAATCTAATCTAGTGGACCCCACAACCTTTAAAAATATAATTTTTTTTATTTTTGATTTATTTAATTTCATGTAACTACTTTCTTTCCATTAAATATTTTCTTTACATTTATAATATATTAATTTAGGAGGGAAAATTAATTATTGATATTTTCTTTACACAATGAATTATCGTGCATAAAAATTTATGTAAGACGGTCTCACAAATAGTTTCCGTGAGACGAATCCTTATTACCCATATGTTAAATTCATTTTCACAAATTTCAATATGAATTGTTAAGGATGGATTATGGGTTGATCCATCTCACACAAGAATTGCATGACCTAGTCATTATCGTGGCGGTTGTAGGGTGGAATGAGGCCAAATATTGTGGTGGAAATTTCCGTACATGTACCATTTTCATTTTCACACGTCTTCTTCATACTGTTCTTGTACGGACTCTTTCTCACTCCTCTTCCTTTATAAACCCCTATCTCCACCATTCTTCATCTCTCATCCCCCGCCGCCGCCCATCACCACCACTTCAAATGAAATTCCGGTGAGTCACGGTTCTTTCTCCTCGGACATTTCTCCGACCAGAAACATGGGCAGAATACGAGGATTCTTGCTCGAACACCGCCCCACCACCCTTCTCCGGCGAGGCAGACCCGAGAGCAACCGGGTCAAAGTCAAAGTCAAACCCTTCCGCCGGCTGATCGGATGGGCCCACAACTTCAGGACTAAAGCAAAAGCGATGCTAGTTGACCCGGGTCGGGAACGGGTCTTTGGGAAGCCCGAACCCGTTCCGAAGGGGTATATGGGGGTCTATGTGGGTCAAGAAGATGGGGATTTTAGGAGGATTTTGGTGCCAGTCGTGTATTTTAACCACCCACTATTTGGGGAGTTGTTGAGAGAGTCCGAAAACGAATTCGGGTTTGATCAACCCGGTGGGCTCACTATACCATGTCGGATCTCAGAGTTTGAGCAGGTTCGGACCCGGATCAAGTCGGGTCGGGCGACCCGGAAGTTGATGAGGTGTATTTAGTCTTCCAAAGATATCATATTTAGATGGGGCAAAATAGTGTGATGAGGTTGTGGTGATGTAAAATATTATTTTGTTGTGGGGTTGGATATTGGAGAGAAATTTAAATGAGTATATAAATGGGAAAAGTGATGTTTTGGAGTTTATCACAATTTTATCTATCAATTTATGTGTATTATTGAAATGATAATTTTTAAGATTTTTCCCAAAAACCAAAAAAAAAAAAAAAGGTTATTTTAATTATTACAAGTAATATTTTTTCTCCAATAATTTTAAGGTTTTCTTTGACAATGAATTTCCGTTTGAAATTTAACATTAGACCATCTCTAATCGACTCAAATTCGAACTCAAAACTTGTTTTTGCCACCAAATTTGCCACCATCTACAACCCTTGAACTCAATTTGGAATATTCTCTTACAATATTCTTAATTTTTATTTTTTTAATTTTAAAACTTATCATATATTTGTTTTTTTAAGTTAATAAAAAAAATTAACTTAATCGATTTGAATTATAAAGATATATTTATAAAATAAAATCTTATTAAAAATACCGACATTATATTATAAAATTCATCACAAATACATATAAATACTAAAAAAAATGTAGTCATACAACACAATGCAATGCTTAGAAAAAATAAATTACATAATTATAGAAAAATATAAATTACGATTGTCACTAACATTCCGAATTAGACCTATTTTTAAATTTAACATGTTGTAATGCTTATGTGTTTTAGTAAATTTCATTGTAATTTTCATTAAATATTGTATGATATCTCATTATATTTCTATTAGTTATAATTCACGGTTATATGTAATAAACTACATAGTCTGCAATATAATGTAGTGCTTATAAATATATAAATTATATAATGTTTGAAAAACCAATTTACATAATGATTATTTTAACATTCCAAATTGATTTTCCAAAAATATTGAATCAAAATAACTCAAAGTTCGTAATGAACATCTACATAGTAAAATATTATATAGTATATGTGTCTATTAATAAAATATTGCAATATAATTATGTTTTATATCTTCAATTTCTAAATTTCATAAAAGAAAAGGTTCAATACATAAAATAAATAAGAAATAAGTGGAAATTAGTAAATAAAAGAAATCAAAAGGAAAAAAAAAAACAATTTGCCACTTACTATTCACAGTGGCAATTTTTGAGTGTTGATTTGAGTTGGGATTGGAACAAATTAAACTCAAAAATTGAGTTTGAGTTGTGATTTGACTCCATGCTCTTATATCAAAAACAAACCTACATGTGGCTGAAATAGCCTCATTGTTTCTCATACATGACATTGTCTGAAAATAGCCTCATTCTCATACATGGAAAACATTGTCTGAAATAGCCTCATACATGGTATGTTTTCGATTGTTCCCTAAAATCCAATCGACCCCACCAACGAAGAGTAGGAAGCATTCTCATCAGAAGTTGTGGGTCTTCGTTGAACCCTTTTCGATTCCATTTGAGTAGCATTTACTGATTGTGAAATCCCAAGATTCGCCATTTCACATACATGTATCATTCTCTTCTTTGCTTCTTCCACATCACCTTCCCAACAGGTCTCAGTGATGACTTCAGTGACTTCGTTTAATTTGTCATCCACAATTAGGTCTCCGTTTTCTAAAAGGACGAGGTATGCTTGTTCAGCTGCAGTCTTTCGTATCTGGATGAAACATAATGCGATGATATATAATTGTAATAATTGTAATGTATGATAAGAGTAGTGAGGAATCACTGACCTTGGGATATCTATGGCCTAGGAAAGTGAGTAGATAAGAGAAAGCACGAGTATTAATAGGATCTGAGATTGAAGCAATGTATCCAAGTATTGCAATTCCTGCATTTAGTTTAGAGAAGTCTTTCGTTCCTCTCAACTCTATTGCAAGAGAATCCAGTATACCGACACAAAAAACGCAAGTTTGAGCCTGATACATCATTGAGAAGTAAGTATATTGTTCACTAAGAACAATAGATTAATTCATTAAAATGGCAGAAAATATGGAATCTCCTTGTTTTGATTGATGAAGAGGGATATCACCTAATGAATAGTCCAATTTGAGCTGTTTGAACAAGTGAGGAGCAAATTGAAAAAATGAAATGGAATTCAAGCAAAATGATTGTTTTGAAAGATGAAGAGAATAGCATACTGACCTCCATGTTCAACAAAAACTTTCGGCTGAGAAGAATCTCGATAGTCTGTAACAAAATGGTGAAATTTCATGAAAAGTATTCACAAAAGAAAACCATGTCCTTTCCTACTATCAAAAACTGATCGAGTATTTAAATGAGGTGCATGAAGACAATTATGATATGAGAAAAGCAGTTATAAGATGATTGACATTAGCATACAAAATGTAATTTACAAAAAAAATAAAATAAAAAATCCAAAGTGTTTCAGACAACCATATTTGACACACACAAGATAGATATATACTGCTCAAAGCTAATGCCAGTTCGGTAGAGTTTACCTTCAAGGTGGGTATGATGACTCTATCACATCTTCTATATTTTTGAAGAACCCATAGAATGTCTATTGACAGACTGTGTACTCTGTTATCACCATGGCCTTCTGCTTTTGTACTCTGAAGGTAGTCTAACAAAGCATTGAGTGACGCCTTTTTCAAAGAATCTTGTAGCCCGCCAATGGAGATCACCAACCCAGACACAACATATTTGCTATAGCAACTAACTTCGAGGAGTTGTACAAAACGAGGATATGAGAATGTTGGCACCTGCATTAAGATCAGAGAGATAAATTTCCCAGTTATACTGAATATTCAAAATTAACAGAATAATTTGCTATTTAACTTACCCCCCACTCAAGCTCAGCCTCATCTGGAACTATATGTTCAAGAATTTCCCTGTGTGGTATATGAGGTACAAAAGTTGTCTTATTATAAAGAAGTCGTTGGAGAATCCTTGCTGCCGATTCCCTTAATTTATCCATCTTCTCTACAGCTTGCTTCACAATGCCTCCGACTAAATTATTTGCCAAACTGGAATCAAAATACAAGCTAATGTGGTCATTGTTGGAGCTATCACAAGATCCTTTCTCTTGATTTATAGAATCTCTCTTGCACAGAATGTATGAACATCTCTCGAGACCATCCATTGCTGCCTCACGAACCCATGAACCTACATCGCCTCTGTTGTCAGTGGAATAATCATCAAGAGCTTTAAAAAGAGTGCACATCACTTCAGTCTTGATGGAAGTAAACAGAGCAAGCACATCTTCTCCAGAAAAAAAATAAGAATATTCTCCAGCCTTAGTTAAAGTTTCACAAGCAGATACAAGTCCTTTGACAGCATTCACACGTGCTTCAGCATCCCTATCTTCAGGATTGTCCTGCATATGCCAAGTTATTAAGTCAGAAAAGCAAGAGTGACTTATTTTTATACCGACTCCATTACATGAGAGTTTAGTTCTGGCAGATCTTTACCCTCCTTCAACTAAGGAAACTATACATACCTCAATTTCACATGCACGACAGAGCTTAGTTATTACAGCTTTCCACCCTTTTGCCAGAAACTCAAAAGGCAGAACACCTAGTGCAAGAGCTGATCCTCGTCTAGCCGCCACATTTGGGTCAGCCAACTGATCAAGGTATCTTGACATGATATCATTGACTCCCTTGTTCTCCAGCGATACATGGTAAGCAGGAATATAGTGTTTCAGGGCTTCAACAGCAGCATTCTACAAGCTTGAATAAAAAGTCACTCAAAAGGCAGGCATATGGAAATGAGCCAGAAAATATAATTTAGTGAAAGGAAAGACCTGTATGAGTGAATTAGGATGTCTCAAATTCTCATTGAGGGTATCAACCAAACTTCGCTTGATCTTCTCAGTCAAAGAAACTTGAGCACGGGAAATGCACTCAATGAAACGAGAAACAGCAGAACGCATTATTTCTCCTCCTTTACCACGATAAAGCCGTGCTTTCTCAATAGAAGGAACAATACCAGCTACAACTCTCTGCTTATCTGCAAGTACAACCCAACGAGTAAATTACTCATGCTGCAGTTATCTATCCGCTAAAAGGGAAACCAGAGCTAACTGTGAAAAGTATACAAATTGAACAAAGAAGCCATTTGCGTAGATACCAATATACATACAGAATAAGGTTTAAAGGACTACAATAAAGTTTGCACAGGGGGAGGAAAATCTCAAAAGAGATTATAAAGGACCTGATGCATACCAACCTGTGGAAAGAGCATAGTTATGCTCATGTAAAGCCAGAACCACCTCTCCAATGGCCAAGGTCGCACCATGCCGCATGCACAAATCAGATGACAGAGTGCAAGGAGCTAATTTCTCCAATATTACATTGGCAAAATATTCAGGCTCAAATTTTACAAGAGAGGACAGGGCAGTGGCAGCAAGTTCTCTCAAACCCTTATCCTACATATCCAATATATTTACTCAAGCATAAAATGAATGAATAGGTAAGAACAGCAACAATAAGAAGAGTAGCACGTCATATTAACAACAGTTGCTAGCAAAATCCTCAAAAAATTGTCTATTGGGAACCAATCAATCCATCACATTAATATGGTTTATGCAAGTGAAAGATGTTCCTCTTTAGAAAAGATTAAGAAAGATCAACTACCAATTTCATTGCGGACAATGTTTTTGTGCTATGCTTGAAGTATTCAAAAAGGAAAAGATGAAGAAAATAAAAGAAAAGGGATAGAGGTAGTCTGAGTGTATCAAACAATGGAATCAAGAAATAAAGTCCTTTTGGATATAAAAGTCTAACATGACAAGACACGTTGAATAGTAAATTAAGGATAACATGGAAACCAGAAACGACATACCCAGTGACAGATCTTACTATGCAACAGTTCATCTACAAATTGATGAAGGTAGCCATCATATTGAGCAATTGAAACAGCAACATGAAGATATGAATTTGCTCTTGAGGACAGAGCAAAATAATCTGCTGTATTTATTATATCAATGCCATGTGGGAAATTTCCTTGTCGCCCTACATTTTCCTGGAAAGCTGCAGCTGCTGCTCTTCTGCAATTAACCTAAGCATTAAGCTCAGACTCATCATCATGTCAGTAAGAGGAGAAAGAAAAAAACCCAGAAGAATATATGTTCTTGCAAAAGAAACTATAGTGCTTTTAAGTTAAGCACCTCACGGTCATAGCAGGCCACAGTTAACAGATGTGGTGCAACCTGTTCCAGCACACTTTTCATGTCTCTGTGGTTATATGCACGACCAAAAGCCCAGCAAACATAAGCTGCAGCATCACGTACATGAGATCCAATACTATGAGGTCCTCTTCGAATATCATAATGTAAAGCCTGTGCAGAAAACATAATTTAGCTAAAGAACTCAGCAGTAAAAGAACATTATAATTGTTTGTTTGGCCTTAGAGGAGCTCATTTTCTAAGTAAAGAGTAACATACAACAGAGAAGAACAAAAATCTGGGATATTTCTCTTCCTTATTATCCTTTTATTTGTTATGTTGATATTGGTGGTGGCAGTGGTGGTGGCGGTGTTTTTTTTGTTTTTAAGAAAAACATCCTTTCAAACAAAGATAGAAGGAAAGGATTATTTTCAATCATGTTTATAAAAGGAAAAAAAATTAACAGACGAATATATTCATGATATATGAGACAATGTACAAGGAATGTGCTTAAACATTGTCGATTGAAGCTACAACAGAATTACGAGGGTCGGCACTCTGAACTCCACAAAACAGTGTTAAGTTTGGGAATATGCAGTGGAGGGAGGTGATCAACAGACAGATGGTCTGTATATGGATGCTAAAATTCAAACTCACGGTGAATAGAAGGAGGCATGCAGTTCTTCAAAACCAAAGGTATAACAGAATGAATACCAATTAAATTGTTAAGTGAGAACTCAGAGAAATAAATAAGGTACGAAATAAGTATAGTAATCTCTTATCCTCTACTACAAAGAGGATAAAAAAGCATGCCTTTATAATAACAGGAACCACTTTAGGAAAACTGATCGGCAAGAGCAATCCTCGACGTGCCAATTCTCCCAGTGCCAAGCATCCACCATGCCATGACCCATCTCCCTGCAATGTAGTATAAGACGAGAGACAAGTCAGAATATCTTCATCACACAGTTATTGCATGGTTATCACTAAGCTCCAAGACAGTAAGGAATGTCATTCTAGCTACTTGGCAGATGTGCTGATGCTGCAATGTGCTATGTCATCTGCCCAGATGCTATGACCGAGTGTTTTATGAGCTGTCCAGAAAATTTAGGGTTTTAGATGTTTCCATTCAGAAGCTGCACTAGAAGTGTCTCTTAGTTCTTCTGGTGGGAGAACAAATTGAATGAAGATATCATGGGCTATGTAAAAAAGTTAACTACAATAATTGATGAATCAATATTAATTTTTAGACATGTAAAAAACTATATCTTTGCTGAAGATGTAAACAACTAACTAAATTGGCACTACTTACTAGTAAAGAAGAATAATTACAGTAAACGACATGCAAATCTAAATTATTCTAATAATGCTCAGTTAGGAAGTCATACGTTACTCATGAGCATTAACCAAGTGCATGAATGTTCCTCCTACTTGGTTAAGAGCTTAGAGGTTCCAATATTATTCTAGAAATGTAATGCTGTCTAATAATGAAAAATGTAAGACATCAAAAAAAAAAAAAGAAATTTTAGTAGACCAAAGGGGGGAGTAATAAAGGTAATTAAAAGTATGAAGTCATAAGAGAACTCTGACAGCATACCTCACCAGGAGAGAAGAGCTCCAGTACAGATGAGAGGATTTCATCTGCAAGAGAATAAGTTAAACGTGAGGTAACACGGCCAATCCCTTTTGCAGCAGACCATCGCACGACAGTGTCCTACATAAGTAAAACAGAGCACAAATCATATGCCTCAAGGAAACAGCTAGCAAAATGGCAATCAAATGATGTTAATTCAAAAACTCAAAGAAAATCATTTGGTTACGCAAAATGTCTGTTGTGAAGAAAATATTGTTGCTTTTTATAGAGTAATAACAGAAATAGCAAGATTACTGGAAATGAATTTGTGCTATCAGCAGGCAGACTACTTAGTATGTCATTTAAGTATTCCAATCAGCTGAACATAAGCTTCTATGCATACCGTATCTCTCAATCCTGACAGCAGAAGTTCAATGATATCTTCTATAATATCTGGAAGGTCCATATCTTCCTCTTCAAGGCAGCTTGACTCTTGAGAGATATTACATGAGTTCATGTTGATTGGATGATTTAATTGATCAGTATCTCTTTTCCCTTCTACAGAGAGATTTTCCCCAAGGGTTTTGTTTCTACCCTACAATATATCAGTAAAGCAATGAACTAGTAACAATTAGAACTACAATACAATATTGAACTAAAGAGTATCTTCACATGGAATGAACTTGGAGCATACATAAAAAGAGAAGAGTGAGATATTTTCAAACATTTAGAAACTATATGCAATTCATGTGGTTCTCTTCAAGATGTTTGCTTTCTATTGGTCATATTGGAGGGAGAGAAAATCTGCTCAAGGCCAAAATTTGAAAATCATTCAAAACAGACACACTTCTAAAAAGCAAATTTATAGGAACCATTTGTCATCACTTTATGAAGCTAATAGACTGATATATTCAGAGAGATACAGAAGAATTACGATGATAAAGTTCAACTTAACTGACCACATAACGCCATGTTGCTGAACGATGAGGCAGGCAAGTAAACCCAATCCGCTGAGTTAGCTTTACAAGATACTTACGAAGTAAAGGACTCCGAGCAGCAGTACCAGACTTGATCGAAACTGATGTGTCATTCCATAAAAGCGGGACCACATTTAACAACACTGATGTGCTCCCGATCTGCTTTTGAAGGACAATTCTTAATATATCATATGATTGCATATGATGGTCAAGCACTTGAAAAGACATGGTGGAAGATGAACGACATAATAAATGCGAAAGAATTTAAAGGAAAAAAGGACCAACAGTGGTCATATTTAGTCCTTTAGGGCACATATTATTTGATAATGAAGGCGGACCTTGAAAATGGCAGCCAAAGCTTCAACTGCACCTAATAATCGGAAGTGATCCATAACACTGCCTTCCATCGAAGAGAGAATTATATGTGCCCAATCAATAAAGCTGAAAGATAACAAACAATAAAATCAAGTAAATATAGCATCAACTTATGAGGATAATTACATGTCAAAAAAAAAAAAGGTGTAGCATTATCATCACTCCATCTGTAGAAGATGTTAATATAAGTATCTCTTGTATCTAATTATTTAAAAATTTGGAGCACTGAGTGGAAACCTATAGCAGGGAGAAGTGCATTGAAGACATTACCCCCCCCCCCCCCCCAACACACACACACACACACGAACAGTAAAAGAACCATATAAAGTTCCTGAAGAACAAAAAAGGGGCTTAGCATTTTATGGATCTAGTACTTGAAGCATTGAGATGATACTATTTAACTAGTCCAACTATTTTATATTTTACAGGCAAGGTTCTGTGGCCATACATTGAGTTGGAATACAAGTGAAAGATGGTATACTACTGGATAAAGAACACAGGTGAAAGACACAAGAAATATTGAATGCATTTTCTCGACATGTTATTAATTTCCAAATCTCATAGGCACACTATTTCATTCTTTCATGGAATTAGCATAATAACTTTTGAGCACCATATATGTAAAGTATTTATCACACTCATGGAACCTGGTAAATGCCTTCAACATATCTGGGCGTGTTAAGAGCCTTGACAGAAGCAACCCAGCTATGGTTCGCATAGGACCTGCATTTGATAAATAGTCCTTGCAGATTTCTAAGATCCTCACTACCAGTGGAGGGGGCTCATCTCTCTCAGCATAATTGCTATTAGCTATACTAGTATCCACAGAGGATATGTCGAAAGGAATCAAAACTAGGATAGAAAGCCAAAGAAGTATGACGCATTTTGTTTCCATCTCTCCAGTACTTTCTTGCCTCAATGAGGTCCCAGCTTTCGTGGTGTGGCATTTCTCCAAAAGAGATACTGCAAGTTCTAAATCAGAAACCTGATGAGGGAAGAACTTGATAACAGACTTGAATCCACAAACTGTAACCAGGGAATATATTATGATGCTTATAGGCTTGACCACTTCCAGAATTTCATCAGAATCAGTCCCTAACTCTGTAGTTCTTGAGCAGACAATAGCCATTAGAGGTGAAACCATGCTCTCGAGATAAGGCTCTATAAGTTGGCCTTGCTCCTGATATTTGTCCATCTGCAGATATGCACCTTAAAAGTCAATGTACTGTTCCACAATACAATTGCAAGTAAGAAAAAAAGAAATCTAATCTAGGAAAACAAACATGATGAACTGATACAAATTGCAGCTGGTAGAATTGGTGCCTTTTCACTAATTTACCAACACAACAGCTGATTCCATCATGATTGATTGGATGAACTAAAACTAAGACAACACAACATTATTTAAAGAAAACATACAATTTCTAGAAATTCCGTACAATCAAAATTGCCAGAAGCAGCCAAGCTCACAAATTTTGAATTTTAACAGGTAATATATCCCCAAAGTTCTTGTCCATTGGATTTCAAATCGAAAACTAAAAGCTCTTAGTTTTACCGTACACAGACATAATTCTGCCAAAAATTGTTCCCATCTTTCAACAAACACTAAAAGCTCCCAATTAATACCCAAAAATACATATTTCCGCTACATTCAGCATTAAGGACTAGTAAAGATACAAACTTTGAAGCATAACGTACAATAAAACAACCACATAAAAACTTCCGCTAATTTCACAATCATCAAAAGTAAATATCAACAAACACACAATCTCACATCACAATTTCAGTGTACTCGAACAGTCTAAACATCAATGAACCAGCAAATAAAACTATTCACACACACACAAAAAAAAAGGTGAGAGAGAGAGAGAGGGAAGTTGCGGTGGCGTACAATGGATCGAATCCTGTGGACGGCGGATAGATCGGAGACGCGGCGAGCGGAAACGATGTCGTCTAGGAGAGACTTGACGAGCTTCCATTCCTGAAGAAAGTATCGCTGCAAAACCCTCTCCTTGGAATCGTGCTCGTCGTCTTCTTCTCCTGCTTGCAGTGATAGCGATACTGATACTGACACTGTGGCTTCCTCCATTGCCATTTCTCCGATCGCTTTCTGCTGCAATTAATTCACTCTACATTTCCCGCGTGCTAAGGGTTAAATTGTGATAGAGGAATTTTTCGTTAAACAAATCAATTCGTAACCATATCTTAACAATTCATACAAAAGTATATGGATATGAGTTAATTCATCAATAATAAAGAATCCTATTAAAATTATTTGTGAGATTATCTCATGTGAGTTTTGTAAAAAAGTGAGTTGTGTGAGACTGTCTCACAGATCTCATTGGGACTGGTCAACCCGACCGGGTCAACGGTCAATGCCGGTCAACGCCATTGACCAAAAAGTATTACATGTTATGCATAAAAGTATTACATGTCATATATAAAAGTATTACATTCATAATGTAATACTGTTATTCTACTCATATAATATTTTATGTATATCGTGTGATATTTTAAATTAGTATTACGTACTACATATAAAAGTATTACATGATATATATAAAAGTATTACTTGTTTATTTCAATAGTATTACATGTTGCACACAAAAGTATTACATTATGAGAGTATTACTTGTTGATTTCAATAATATTACATGTTGTACATAAAAGTATTACATTTGAGTATTAGACAATATTTTTCTATATATCATATAATACTTCATAGTATTACATGATATACGTAAAAGTATTACTTGTTGATTTCAATAGTATTACATGTTACACATAAAAGTATCACATGATGTATATAAAAATATTACTTGTTGATTTTAATAGTATTACATGTTACACATATAAGTATTACATGTTGCACATAAAAATATTGCATGATGTTATGTTCTTATAATGTAATAATATTTTTGTGTGTATTAGATAATATATTTTTATATATCATTTAATACTTCATAATGTAATATTTTCATGTATATTAGGTGATACTTTCTTATAGATCGGATAATATTTTTGTATTATATACATATAATGTATAATATATTACAAAAGTATTAGATGATATATATAAAAATATTACCTACTACACATAAAATATTACATATTTTCATATACTCTAACCAAACCCAAAATAATACTATTTTACAAAATTATTACACAGTATATTAAAAAGTAATACCTAAAACACACAAAAGTATTACATAATATCTTAAAACTTTGCCACACATGATACACATAAAAGTATTACCTTATAAAAGTAAAAGTATTACATTTATAATGTAATACTTTCATGTATGTTGTGTACTACTTTTACATATAATATGTAATACTTTTGGTCAACGGAGTTGACTGACCGTTGGCCGGCGTTGACTTTTGACCGTTGACTTTTGACTGTTGACTTTGACTTTGATCGGGTCGGGTTGACCCGTCTCACGGGATGGGATCCGTGAGACGGTCTCATACAAGAATTTGCCTTTGTAAAATTGTTATACTGCCACCACTTTTTTTTTTTTTGTTTATGCACAAAGTTTATGATAACATTGTGATTTTATCATATTTGTTACACAAAAACTTGTGTGAGATGATCTCACGGATAAATTTCGTGAGATTGATCATTTTTACCCATTGACCAAACACATATTCATAAACTTATATGTGAATTATGAAGTGTCGGTCACATAAAATGATCCGTGAAACGCAAGAATTACTCTATTTTTTTTAATTACATGTAATAAATGCATTTTTGCAATTTTCACATTTTACAAAGTAAATGCTAATCAGATTAATGGTAAATGCTAGTATTAGGATAATTATGTGATTGGTAGATTTATTAGCACAATTCATAAACACATACTTCCTCCGTCCCGGTCTAATTTGTCTACTTGTCATTTTTTGTTTGTCTCATTCCAATTTGTCAACCCATAAATGACAAAAGAAAAATTGTCTACTTACCCTAATCCATTGCCTAATTAAAGTGCAAAAAAACATAAAGTTAACACATTCAATCAAAGTCAAATGCATTTTCTTAGGCTACGTGCCCGGTCAAAGTAGACAAGTTAGACCGGGACGAAGGTATTATTATTTTTCTACCGTATATGTTTTTTGTTGTTTTTATACTACAGTTTTGACAAGTACCCTTCTTATAAATGTTAATAAAAAAAAAGAATTATAAATGAATATTCTCCCACATAATTTAAATTTCACTTGAAGATAAAGTTAGACATATTTATCCAAAAAGTTGGTAAGATTTTTTTTATCTCATTTTATCTTTTTAAATCTTCAAATGTAATATATATATTAGACTTTATATCAATAAAATATAAGTTCCTCATAATTATTCTGTTAATTATATACACAACATCAACTCTGAAGTTCCTGTTTTATTGAAGATTACATGTTGTTCATAGTTACACAATATCATATGATTTTCCATGGAATTACACCCTATGGATCTATGAAAAATCGTATCATGTAACCTTTTGATAGAAAACTGAATTTTCTTCTTGTTGCTTTTATTAGAAGGGCAAATTTATGTAATTTTCTAAATTGTAATTGAAAAGTAACAAAAAAAAATTTGTGGTAAAAAATAATCTGTATTAATTGTATTATTATTTAATATTATTCCATAGCTTTATTCATAAATTGGTTTTTATATGGGCTAATTATTGATTTAATGGAAAATGCTAGAATGTCGATGACAGATAATTCTTAATATGTTGATTATGACATGTAATTATATCATACCATAATATAAAAGATAAAATTAATTGATATGTTTGATATGTGAGCAGTAAGATATGATGATATGACAACAAAACTGTGTAATTAACTAAGTAAGAAGAAAAGAAATCTAAAGTCAATTCAGTTTGAATGAATTGGGCTTAGTTAATGGGCTAGAGTAAACATTCATTAATGAACGGGCCATTTTAATCACAACTAAAAACCAGGCCAATAATTGGGCTATAGGGCTTAGTAATATGGGCCACTAATTACAAGTGATAATTGGTTGTAGGGGTTAATTTCAATTTTCATTCTGTATGTATGATTCTTTTCATTTTTGAACAACTAAGTATATGTTTTCCATTTTTTGTTCGGTATGTTTTTTTTTTTTTTTTCAATTTTGATCCTATATGTTTCAAATTTTCCAATTTTAGTTAAATTTTCCAATTTTCGTCCCGTATATTTCAAATTTATTTGATTTTGTTCTTATATGTCTCAAAATTTTCCAATTTCAATACAGAATGGTTGTCAGGAAATTTTACATAGTATCGACGATTTCGATAATTCCGACCGAAATTGGACTGAAATTGGAAAAAAAATTGAAACACATAGAACCAAAATTGGAAAAAGTAGAAACATACATGACCAAAATTGGAAAACGTACATTTGGTTGTTCAAAAATGAAAAGAGTCCTACTTACGAGACCAAAATTGAAATTAACCCAAATCTAGAGCTTTGGCCATTTTGGAATCCATTGTGAATGTTTGTTCAACATGTTATAAATTCTTATTTATGTGGACATTACTCATTTTAACCATTTGTATTCTTTTATGACTATTGGAGTCCATTATCATCTATATATAATGTATCCAATTGTATGAAGGATGGTTGATGAATAAAAATTTCTCCATTCTCAATCTTTATCTCTTGTTACTTTTATATTGTTGATCATATATTGTTTCATCCAAGAATATGCATTGACAACATATTTTACAACACGTTATCAGCACGAGTCTCTACCGAAACCTGAGTAGTGCCCTAGGAAAGAATCGTGTCTTTCCTGCAAGGTATTAATATTAGATAATTTATGTTTATTGAGGTTTCTCTGAAATATATTCTATTTTGGTTATTATATTTCAAAATGACCCTTAATTATGATACATATTTTTGGTGGAAATGTAGTCTTAGCAGTTTGCAATGAATCAGAGTACTGCTTTTGAGGTGTTGGTTTATCGTTTCATTTCATGAACAATATGCGAGTATAGTATGTGCAACAGTAATTCAGTTTCACATGTGAACACCCTGATTGAATTTTATAAAATATGAGCACAACTATATGTTATTCCCATTCTGGTGTTGAAAACAGTAGGTAGTCTTTTTGTAGGAATCAACCATGTTTATTCATAAAATTATCTTTATATAACATCTACTAAATTACTAATTGTCCTAGGCAACATTTTTTCTTAGAGTGAATGATTGGGTTCTTGATGTGTTTCATTTGTCTTGGCAACTAATTTATGGGTTTCAATTAGTTTGGTATTTGCAATTTTTAAATTCCACTTATAATTTATAAAATTGCATTACTCTCTAATGAGTAAAGTTGCCAAGTCATTGTTTTGGTGACAAATGCACCGACCTCACTACTAGCATAGTTGCTCATAGACTCACTTTACAAAACTAAAATATGTTATTACCCTCTCATTTAGTTTTTAGAGAATCGGGATTTGTTTGTATAGAATAGACAAAATATTCAATGTTAAGATATGACCCAAATTATATTTGATATCATTTCATTTAACTTTTAAAGTTGAAGGTGAGAACTTTGAAGTCAGTGATGTGAACAAATCCTAAGTACGGATATTCTCAAGTTCCCTTAAGCGTGGATATTAGTTCCTTAGTCAAATAGTCATGCATGAAATCTTTTAATTTCATGTTATTAAATATGATCAATTTTATTACTTTCGTGTATTAAATACATTTCATATATCTTATATCATGTTAGTAGGAAGTTTTTCCTCAATGCTATAAGACAAGTTGTCCATGAATTTGTATAACTAAATGCATCGATCATTGATTTGAGTATGAAGGATTTTGTCTAGTTAAGGATTTTGGTCATAATTCATAATTCCATTCTACTTTTGCCTTGAAGGCAAGGACATTATTTTTCTTTGAATTGCATTATGCTAATTTGCTTGAAGTGAGTTGTAGAAAAGGTTCATTCTTTCTCATCAGGGTTGTATTATACATACATTCGCCCTTCTAATCTCAATATCTTGATGAATATGAAATTTCATGATCCAAATTCATATAAATTAGAGCATCAACAGTTGGGTCATTTGACAAAATGCAATCCAATGAATTTTGTCTAAACTTTATTGGACATTGTGTGTTGGACAATAGAATTCCTTTTGTAAATGAATTTGTTTGTGAAGCTTGTCAAAAGTAAAATTTATAGTACGACCTTCTCGTACCAAAGTTGGATTAGAATCTCCTATTTTCC
Organism: Scutellaria baicalensis; assembly: GCA_005771605.1. Classification (NCBI taxonomy): domain Eukaryota; kingdom Viridiplantae; phylum Streptophyta; class Magnoliopsida; order Lamiales; family Lamiaceae; genus Scutellaria; species Scutellaria baicalensis. The sequence continues at coordinate 49,955,966 of CM016722.1, forward strand.
TTGAACGGATACATGGAGATATTTGTGGACCAATTCATCCAACATCAGGACCATTTCGATATTTTATGGTCTTAATTGATGCTTCCACTTGGTGGACCCATGTGTGTTTGTTATCCATCATAAATAAAGTTTCCACAAGATTCATTGTCATAGTTTCTGAATTAAGAGCTGAATTAAGATCAATCGCTAGACATTTACTACAAAATTCCGACTTATGAATTTCATGTTGGACTCATGCTTTTTTGCATGCTACTTCTCTAATTCAAGTTCGTCCAACTGCATATCTTGAATATTCCCCTTTACAAAATTAGTGCGTGCCCATGATATAGTACAAATTTATAAAATATTCATCGGCATTAGGGGGAGACAGATAATAGTCAATAAATAATTAAAAGAATGCCGATAAATTAAATCTATATTATTTAGATTCACGCACTAGTCAAACTGAACTGGAAGTTCAGAAAATAATTAACTTGCAGTATTTAGGCCGATAAATTAAATCTATATTATTTAGATTCACGCACTAGTCAAACTGAACTGGAAGTTCAGAAAATAATTAACTTGCAGTATTTAGCAAGTAATCTGCCAGAAGTGTTTACTGATCATAAAGGAGTGACAATATCACATATATCTGCTATGGATGGACCACCAAGAGTGGAAATTCCTAAGAATACAAATATATATGATGTAAATCTGCGCTTGAAGCGTGAAAGGCCTATGATTTGCAAAAGATAAAAATCTGTGGAAACAAAAACTAACAAATATATTTAGTCACTCAAAATATCTCCTAAAGAGATTCGTCCCGAAGACGAAAAATCCTAGTAATAATGCACGTGCACAAAATAATGAAAACACTAGGATTGTGGAACGGCTAGATCAAAATATTTTGGAAAAGAATAAGGATCTTGTTGATATAAATATCAAAGTTGCAACTAATATTATAGATATAGGAGAAACTCAATATATAAATATTATTGTTGTCGACAACATACTTGCCTCCAGAATTGCTCTTATCATCTATAAATATAATCTGGATCCAGAACCCAAGTCAATGGCCGAGTGCCAGAAGCGCTCAAATTGGGTTAGATGAAAAGATGCAATTGAGGTCAAACTAGACTCGCTGAACAAAATAAAAGTTTGTGAATTTTTCGTACATACCCTTAAGGATGTTATCCATGTAGGATATTCATGGGTTTTTGTACGGAAAATAAATGAGAATAATGAGGTACAAAGCGAGGCTAGTAGTTCAAGGGTTCCCGTAGAGACCCGTTATTGAGTTTGATCAAACACATTATCCTATTATATATGAATGATATAACGTTCCACCACTTAATATCTCTGGCAGCAAATATAAATTGAAAAATGCATCTGATAAACATTGCTACCGTATATCTACACAAACCTTTAGTTATGAATCTCTGATAGTTTTTACTATCTCTTAATGAGGAAAATGAGAATTCTAATATATATCAAGTTATAAAGATCATTAGATGATCTACATTCATCGTGTAGAATTCGATATAAATCGAATAAGTGAATTCTTCTTGAAGAAGGATTATATTCAAATAATGATGCATTTTCTTGAGTAATTATAATGATGCAAATATTAGATGAATATTATATGCATTTTTATGTGTTAAATATATGAAGTTTTATATGTTAATTGAACAAGAAAGTTCGAGTTTAAAAGTCGATTTTGAAATAAAAAACTTTAGGTAAGATCAAATATTGTCTCGGCCTGCAGATCGAGCATCTCCCTGAAGGAATTTCATACACTAATCAACCTACTCGAATTAAGAAAGTTTTTGGAAAGATTTTACATGGATATGTCTCATCGACTAAGTAAAACAATCGATATCTCTTGAATTGGGCAAGAACTCATTTAAATATGAAGAAAATTTTGAGTATATATAGGACCTGAAGTTCCTCACTTCTAATTTATCCTTCAAAATGGATCAGATTTGATATTATGGTAAATCTACTAGTAAGGGTTTAGTGCTCCTCCAATATATTGAGTTATCATTAAATATATTTCGATATTTTCAAAATCATTTTATCTTGTTTACTATACAATAAGGTTTTGGTGGATTATTCATATGTTGATTCCTATGTGTGATCTTTGTGATGCCAAAACACAAAGTAGTTAAGTTTTCTATATGTAGGTATTACATTTTCAAGAAAATATGTTAAACAAAGTTTGATTACCACTTATTATTTTATATGATGTCTTATGACAATGTGTGATTAAAAGTTTTGATAAAACACATTTGTGGTCTTGTTGTATTTGTAAAATTATAGTTTTCTTAGTCATTTATGAGAAAAATGCATCTTTGTAGCGAATATGTAAACTGGAATTTAACAAAACTCATGAACTCTGGAAGAGTTGTGAAATTATACAAAAAGTACCTCTAGTGACAATCTTGCAGATTTGTCTACTAAATCTCTACCTACATCTACTTTAAAAATATGCTCATGGTATCGAAATATGTGGGAATGGAAGATTGTTGTCTTAAGGGGGAGCGTTAAACAATCCTAAATGTTGGGTCTTGAAGACCATTAGTTTTACATCTTTAACCCTGAAGGTTAGGTCCTGAAGACCAGCGCTGTACTCTTTTTTCCTTGACTAAGTTTTTTCCCACAGGGTTTTCTTAATTAAAGGTTTTTAACGAGGCAGTTAGTGTAACACATTTGAACTTGTATGTCATGTACTCTTTTCTCGTCTAGTTTTTTCCCATTGGGTTTTTCTAGCGAGTTTTTAACGAGGCATGTACATAAATTCGTAATGTCCAAGGGGGAGTGTTATAAATTCTTATTTATGTGGACATTACTCATTTTAACCATTCGTATTCTTTTATGACAATTGGAGTCCATTATCATCTATATATAATGTATCCAATTGTATGAAGGATGGTTGATGAATAAAAATTTCTCCATTCTCAATTTTTATCTCTTGTTACTTTTATATTGTTGATCATATATTGTTTCATCCAAGAATATGCATTGACAACATATTTTACAACACAACACATGTTCAAGGATTGAATTCCATTGCATCGTCTCCCCAAACATTGGGATCGTGATGTAATACGAGAATTGGGATCACACCTTATTGTACAATTTCGGTTCAATTATACAATTTGCGTTGAAATTGGATAAAATTCATGAAATCTGACATCTTATTGTTCTAATTAATTACCGATCCACACGAAAATTTATTATCCAAATTTACCAAACCACAAGTTATGGGAAAAAAAATTATATACTCATATAATATTATTTCAAAGAAGATATGGGCTGGAAAACAATAAATTAAGAGTATAATCATTCTTAAAGAATGTATAAAAGACTTCATATGATAATTATTCTGATCACGGGATCCAAGAATTGTTTGCTTACCTATGTAACCGTTGACAGTTGACACCCCCCTCATAATTTATAAATTTTAATCAATGAAAGCCTACTACCTCCGTCCCAAAATAAATGACGTTTTAGCCTTTTGCAAATATATTAAGAAATGTGATAAAAAGTCCAATCTACCCCTATTTAAGTTTAATTAATGAGGTACTTTTATCTCTTTAACACATTTAATTTGAGGTGAGTAAATAGGGGTATATTTGGTATATTGCATGTAAATATGCTTTGGAATACGAAAACGACAATTATTTTGGGACAAATTTTAGTTGCTAAAACGTCATTTATTTTGGGACGGAGGTAGTAAAATTTAATAAAAGTACAAAAATATATTTAGAGATATATAACATGTTCGATTAATATTTGAACTTGTAATAAGTACAATTATTCACTAATTTTTAACCTCTATAATAGTACTATTATCAATATATATATATATATATATATATATATATTCATTACAGCACAATACCATAGTAACTTTGAGTTGGCTACAATATATATCATGTTACAGTTGGTTCTTTAGAAAGAAAATTTTCATACTTTATTTTTCTAAAAGTGTACTAATTAATTAAAGCTATTATTATGCCAAAATAGATTCAAAACTTTTATCTATATTGAGAATGCTTTCACGTGGTGGTTAAAATAACAGAACTAACCATATTATAAATATCCAATTATATATATTTCGTGTCTATAATTAACAAGAAATACTATATATATATATATATTCCATATAACATCTAAAAAATTCAAATAAACCACAACTTTAATCCCAAAATTTCTATATTCACATATTCTTTTTCTTACATGCAGACAAACAAAGATGAAATAGAAGCCAAAGGTAAATTAAGTACTCCACTCCAAAAAAGGCCAAGAATTAGGGTTTATTAGCATGAGAGGACTTATACTTTGCAGCAAACCTATTGAACAAGCCCAATGCATTGCTAGTAACTTGCTCAAGATTAAGAACCTTGGCTTTGATTACGGCCCGAGTCTTCCCTCCCACGACCCGGCCCGAAAACCCATCAAGACAAGAACTTGCATCGGTTAGGGCAGTGCTCATCCATGTCTTCACATTGCTAGCATGCCAAGGAAAGTCTATACTTGCCCCATTTTCCTTAATCTCTTGTGTTTCTTTGATGCAATTCGATAGTTGTTCGACACCGTCGTTTATTTGATCCAAACACTGCTTAACAACCGTGTAGTATTCCCGGCCCTTTGTCTGCTTCAGGTCCCTGGCCACCTCGGTCACGTACTTTTGAGTCGACTCGGCCCGGTTCAGACTCACTTTCAGAGCGATCTGAGCCAGTTTCTGATGACTCAGCGTCGTCGTGAAGTCACCTATGTAGTATGAGAGAGACCTGATGCATAAGTCGGAGTAGAGAGTCGTCCGGCACTGTGACTCGATAAATGCCCTTGCACGAGAGCGTCTGCGGACGGTCTTGTGCTCGGCTTGAACTAGGGTTAGGAAGAGGAGAGAGAAAAGAAGGAAAGAGGGCCTAATTGATCTTGATCTTGCCATGTATGTTTATGAGATTGTTTTGTGTTGATGAAAGTGATTGGGAATGAAAGAGGGGTGTTGTGTGGCTTATATAGAGGGAAGTTGACACAAGTTTAAGCATTTCATGTCTCTACTTTATACAAACTTAAGTGTTATATGAGATTTGATTTGTATTGTTTATTTATATATATATATATATAGGTTTTTTTAATTGTTGCGCATGTGTTTTAGGGTTTCTAGGAACCAGGTGGTCAGTTTTGGGAGTAAACAAAAACCTTGATTCTTGTTGGAGCAAGTTCATTGGCAAAGTAAACTTTTCATTAATTGTAGTACAAGATTAAGATTCATAAATATTTGTTTTGGTCCAATTAAGACTAGAAATTAGAAACATAATTAATTAATTAAAATGAAAAAGGTTGATTGTATATACTTATTCAAACAAATATTTCTAAGTGCAAACTACACTCGTGCAACAGCTATACTTATAACCAAAAAGACAACTTATAACCGTAAAAGACATACTTATAGAACTCATACTTATACCTATAAAAATATTATATATAAAACACACTTATATATATATATATATCAATAACTAATTTTTCCTCCCAAATTGACATACTATATATGGAAAGAAATTTGTTACAAAATTTAAAAAGAATCAAAAAAATAAAATATTATATTTTCAAAAATTGTAAGGTCCTCTAGGTTGGATCATAGCCCATGCGAGGTAGATTTTTTTTTAATCTTTTTCTCTATTCTATCAAAATCATAATTTTTAAATTAAATATTTTTTCATTTAAAATTTTGTTTTGATATATGATATATCAAATTTATAATTATTTAATTTAGAATTTCAATGTTCTTTTTTATTTTGTTCATAATTTTGATAAGGGTTGGAGGGAGGGAGCGAGTGCCTACCTAATGTAAATTAAATAAGAAATAATTATTTCAAAATAAATAATTTATTCATTAAGTTTTTACTATATGGTTGACATATTAGAATTTGTTTTTACTATTACTCTTTTACATGTACATATTATTAGGAGCTAAATATATATATTTTCAAAATATCAATTACCTATTAACATTCATAACACATTAAATGTTTCACGATACTAATTTTAATTTTTTTAATTTTAATTTACAATATTAATGAGTGTACAAAATTGGAGTTTATTTAACAACTTCATATTTCAAGTATATATTTTATAATCTTTTGCTTGACACACGTATATATATATATATATTATTTTATGCATTTCAAAATTAAGTAATATGAATTAAAATGTGACAAATTAAAGATAAAATATTTAAATTCTTATATATATATATATATATATATATAAAAGTGAAGATAATATCTATCACATTACATTATCAAGATTTTTGAAATCAATAAATTTTATATGACGAACCATGCATCGCATGAGTACACTGCTAGTATGTGTAAAAGATGTACATACTTGTAAAATCTCTCGTTGTATGTGAGGCTGTCTCATGGGAGACCATCTCTACTTGATTACTTTTCTCGAAGTCTAAAGCTAGAACACAAAAACTCATCTTTTTTCTCGTTTTTAACTTTAAAATCAGAGTGTAAACCATTCAAATTGGCGAACAATTCTTCAGAAGATTTATTCAACCTTTTCTTTTCCTTAATTTCTAATGCAAGTGCAAATTTGAATCTCAGATTGCAGAAATCTTAATTAAAAAATTGAGCTATAAATTTAAGAAGTACAATTAATAAATAGATCGATCGAGTAGTATCTTTATAAATGGAGTATAATTTAAATTAATTCGGGTGTCCTATGAATAATAAGTCAACGGTCTTGTCGGGTTATGCGCAAACTTGTCTCACCAGTCAGCAAATGGTTTGAAATCAAATAAATCAAAGAGACAAATCATCTACTTTAATTAACTCATAAGTCAATAATAATAATAATAATATATATATCTAAACATACTATTTTAGAAGGAGTGATAAGAAGATGTTATATAAATTATCATAAATCTTGAATGTCTATACAATATCTTCTAATTATATATATATATATATATATGTTTCATCTAATATTACAAAAGAATTATTTTAAATACGTTAAGTATATTAATGGTACGATAAATTAATGCGTTACATACGTGAATTAAAATTATGAAATACAAGACAAAACATTATACGTAATCGAAGATTCGAACCATCTTTGACAGTATATATCAAGAACCATTTTGAGAGGAAAAACAATTATTTTGATTTAAATTTCTGTCAAGCTCTCATCACCTCTTTATTTTTATTTTTATCTTCACTTGAGTATAGCTTTTTTACACCATTTAATGAGACACCTCTGTTCATAATATTAAATAAACTAGCACAAGAATAATTAAAGGCAATGTTTCTTAAACCGACCAATAATTGAAGTAGTAAAAAAAAAAAATAGAAAAATTATAATTATGATAATGGGGACAAGTTTGAAGTCTAAGAAGCAGATTTCATGGTCCATGCATTACGCTAAAGTCAACGCCATTTCATTATTAGCTGTGACTCATGACTATGATCTTATAAGATTCACACATATTTGAATTTTCACTACTTAAATATATATTCTTCTGAATTATATATATAAATTCACTATTTATATGTATGTATTCTTCACTTGACTATGCTTGGAAACTAATAAATGTTGAATAGTGATCTTCATCCCAAGGTTAGCGAGTCATCACGCTAATCCAAAATCCAAAATTAAACAAATTTGCCAACTATTAAGTATTTAATTTTAGATTGCTAGTTTAAAAGTTGTATTAACTGGGTTCAGTAAAGATATAAATATGTTTGAAATTTTTTTTTTTTTTTTGGACTCATAAAATCTAGAACTCGATCGACAGTAAAAATGTATAAAATTTTGAGTAAAATGAGCATATTATTCTTTTTGGTTTACTTAATTAAGTTCGATCATATAATCATAAATGCACAAAACTCTGTATAAAACTGTCTCTCTCATAAAATTGTGACAGATCTTCTCTGAATGCAACACATTTATTTTCATGAATCACTCTATCTTGTGTGTTATGAATTGACATGAATCATGACAGTGTGTAATGAATTGACACGAATCATGATAATTATGTCATTTAGATATATATATATATATATATATATATGCATGTGTTCGTGAAATTAGATCTGTGGGAATATCGTGGATATATTTTTGCAAGATGAAACCCCACCCAACATCAAACCATACTCATTTCCATACTCATTTTCACAAATTCATGACTGTTGTTTATCCCGTGTCACTAATTTATCTGTGAGACCTCAAATGAATTATACTCTTTTTTTTTTTTTACAAATGGTTTTTCATTTTCCTATTACAGTATTTTCAATACTCAAATGTTTCAAATATTATTGCATCTCAAATCCTCGTACACCAAAATGAACACATATGAACGGTTTTGATGTTAAGCAATTATTAGGTACTCTTTAAATTCATCATCTCATGCAATTGTGCATAGAGAGTGAGTTTAAAAAAACACGAACATTGCGCCTAAAATGCGATGTCGCGATATCGAGTAGACTCCAAAGTCCAAACGAAAGGTGAAGCATGCGGTGAATAACATAAAGAATTAAGGTTCGACTCTATCGAAGATGAAGACATGAATTCATTGAGGCAAGAAAGCGGAAAAGAGGTAGGTCAAAAGAAAACACAGCATTATATATCTTAACAAGAATCAAAATCTGAAACACACAGAGTTTTACATACAAATCAATCAAGATTTTTCGAGCAGGATATGGAAAATGTCATTCTGTGACTTTAATACCTGTTAAGTAGACTTGGGATTGGATGACGCTGCCACCTATCCAGAATCCCGGCATGACAGTCAGGCCGACTTTAGGCTTCTCATTGTCATCTTCTACGATGAAGTTTTTCACTACACTTTCCATATAAACTTCTGAGAATTCACTGTCTCGTTTTACCTGAAAAATCTTCACTGAAGGTTCAAAAGAATGTGCCAACCGGTGCAAAAGCCAGATCACCTTTGCCAATTTAAGAAAAGCCTGGTAGAAAGCTGTTCTTGGATGCCCACCACCCATTATATAATTCCTCTGATCTAAGTTTCCAAAGAATGATGCTTCCATTTTCTGATGAACAACAATGAGATATTTGCTCTGGCAAAATTTCGCGAACATTGAATCAGGACTCTGGCCCACAGCATCCAACGGATCCATTTCCCTCAAGGTGAGATATTGCTGATATAAATTTTCTTTCGTTTCCAGTGGGGTTTCAGATTTCAGAGAGAAGTTTTCGTCTTGGAACCCAATGAACATTCTCTGGCAAATGTGAGATTCGAAGGCGTATTTCTTGTGAGCTCTCTTTGCATAAATAATGTTTGGTTCAATGGAGTTGGCAGCTGCATCAAGATCCCACCCGGCTGCTTTCATCATGTTGATTAGTGGCTTGGAAAAATCATGAATGGCCTTGGAAGCAGCTTCTACGGCTGATCTAAAAAGATCGGGGGATAAATCCGGTGACATTAGTCCAGTTTCACCACCGCTTCCATCTGATTCTTTGGTTGATAAGCCCCTAAGCTTCAAGTTCTTCTCGAGTTTTACTCGCTTCTGACTTGCCTCCTGGATCTGCTGCTCTAGTTGAAGAATCTCGGAATCTTTATTCTGAATTTCAGACTGGAATTTTTTTACCATGACCTCGTAAGTCTTCAACAGGCTCTGCTGTTCTTGAATCTCAGCAGCTAATCGAGAGTCTTGTGGGGAGACACAAACAGGTTTGGGGTTGTGCTCTCTATAGAAATGCTTGAGCTCAGATAGATTCTTTAGCTCTGATATTACAAGTTTATCAGCAGCTTGAATTTTATCAGGGTCATAAGGAGTGTGAGCAGCTTGGAGTTCAATGTAAGCCGATTTCAGGGAGGAGATGTTGGTAAACATCCTAGCCACCAGGGCTTCCATAGCTTCAGGATTCTGATTAGTTGCCTCTTCCATTGGCTGGGGATGAACCTTTTGGTTGCTGCTTTCACGAAGTTGGGTATCTTTTACACCAGTGTGTTGCATATCTACTTATACTGAAAATAAAACCCACCAAGTTACTATTTGGATCACTGGAAAATGCTTTCAGCAATAAGTGCAAACAAAATAAGGTTGTTTGTGACTAGGTAGGAAATAAGTTAAATGAACAATGGTTACTGGAAATGCTTTGACAGATTAAAGAAACATCAAAGTGAGGTAACACATTTAAGAGGCAAAGAAAGCATTTTCCCCATAATCAACCTTCAATGTCATATTTTGCTCCAAATCTCCAAAAACTATTAACTTAATATAAATAGCCATGAAGCAAAGAACCTGACATTTACTCTCAAACAAGAAATTTGAGGGAAGAAAACAAAACTATTTGAGATAAAGAAACCAATATGTTACTCACAAAATTATGGATGAATCGGATGAAACTACAAAAAATATTTATAGATTCTTAGACCCTTTAAATTTTACCTTTTAACACACTTTTTTTTTTAAATAATGTTATTTTATAATTTTATTTTAATCTCAGCCCCTTCTTTTATCAGGCACAGGAATCCATTTCCAGAATAAAATTTACTTCTGCTGGGTCAAGTGAGCTACATCTGTCATTTCAATAAATTGAACAAATTCCTCCTTATGCTTGTCCAATTAAATATAGAGCCTTGGCAGCATTAACAATGAAACAATAGGTCTTATATGTGTAATTAGGGCTCCTAGCCAGCAAACATGGATTGTGCCTTGTTCTCATGGAAAAAGGTAACTGGGATCTCCAATGACAAAAAAGGAAACATTGATATGCAATGACATGGTCAGTCCAATGTTAACAAAAATAAGGGTTTATCCATCATCAAGAGGATGAAGTAGAAGCAAATGTGTGGCTAAAGGCTTTTAATCTTGTGAAGAACAAAAATGGGTACATTGAGGGGGTTCACACTGCTCTTCTTCTCTTTTCACATAATCTTTTCTCACCAAACATAAAGAGAGGTATGCACTCTCCCATCATGACAGTGAATTAGATTCTCCGAATTCTCCTCATAACTATTTCCCAATGAAGCCAGCAATGCATTAAATTCTGAAGTCCATACTTATCCTTTAATAGACTTGTAGAAACGGAAAATATTGACAGCAAAGTGATTATCCTTAGGTAACCAACAACAAAATCTAAGAGACCTAACTTTTCTACACTCATAAGAAACATAGAAACAAAAAAAAGGATGAATCAACGACTATAAAGCGTTAGACAACTAATGATTCAGGCAATAAAAGAAGATTCCGTTTGCGTACGCGCCAGCATGATACGCATAAAAATACAAAACGAAGCAGTATAAATATTCCCACTTCCAAGCACAAAGCAATACCATCAAAACACTGGAGACAAATTCTGATCTGGAAATCAAACACATTTCTTTAACAAATCATTTGGCAAACTCACACTACCAGAATAACACAGAAGAAACTGAACACACACGTAATTAGCACACCAGCGCTTCGTATCATGTCGAATCACATCCCATTTTCACAATCCCAACATCCCAATTATCTCCCATCAGAGATTACGAAAACCTCTAATTCGCCTCATCACCACTCCCAAATCTCACAAAAAACTAAGCTCATTTCTGATTGAAGCTGAAAACCACAGATAGTAAACTATAAACGAAATGCAAAACGCACCCAATTGGTCCCAACCAAACCCTAGAGAGTAGGAAACATAAAATTCGAATGCACCAATCAATTCAAGTATACAAAACACCAAAGCGGAAAACGTAAATTGACAAGAAAACAACTTAATCGGCGGAAAAAATTACCCAATTGAAGATCTCGCTGGAAAATGGAGGCGCGGAGCAGAGTGAAGAGAGAGAGAGAGTAGAGCGCAAAGGTTGAAAGAGTTCTCCGACATAAAAATAACCGCATTACTGCAGAGTATGAAAAGTAAGGAGAAAACTCTACTTTTTGTAATTGCTATTTATTTTTATTGCCAAACACTGTTTGTTACATTTAAAAGCTCTTTTTTTTTCCCCCTTTTCCAATCATTACTTTTACTAATCATTTTGCATAATTTCATGTATTGTAAGAATTCTTGAAAACCCAATAAATATATGATTTTTTTTTCTTTTGATTTATGGATGGTTGAATTTCATCTCATGAAATAATATTTTTTAAATCGATATATACGAGGGATAACGGCAGTAATTCCATTAAACTATCAGTCATTTTGCACATAAGTTAAAATTCTTTGATCACATCAATATATATATAAATTATATGAATTTGACACTTAAACCACCAAACTTATTTTCGACCATTATTCATTAAATATTAGTGCATGACTTGCGCGTAAAATATTTTTTGGGGTTTTTTTGGTCCAAACATTTGAGTCTTTGTATTGAAGAAAAATGTATACAGTGGGAACACAACGTCTCAGTTATTTTGACAAAATAAGTCTTAAAAATATATGACGTGCAAGTCGCATACCAAAATCCGATGAAAAATAGTTGATAAATAGTTTAGTGATTTAAATGTCAAATATGAATAATTTATGCTATAAAAAAAAAGTTCGAAGATTTATGCTCACAGTCGTCGATAAATTGATGTGTTGCTTGTAATTAACTCAATTATTATACAAAATTCAAAATTGATATTGTAAATTTAGAGAGCATAAACTTCTTCATGGAAAAGGGATTTTTCTTTTTCTTTTTTCGTTTTAAATATCAAGGAATTCATAGTACCATAAATTTTGTCCTAAATATGTGTAGGGAAGTTTCTTAAATGTGACTTTTATGTAATGTTAAATCATTAATATGAAATATATGGTTTAATTTCTTGATTAATAAAACCTCCCACTCATTAATTTTCCCAAATGTGGTAATGATGATGATGAATGAATAAATTTGGACATAATAAGTTTTGCTTAGATTATACGGCAAACTTGGAATTATAATCCCTTTTCAGCTTAGCTCAATGATAGTAGTTAATTTATAATATTTTGAGATTAATTATATTAATCCAAGTTAATTGATTAACTCACTTTCACTTCTAGGTATTAATTTTTTTGGTCTTAAATATAGATTTTTTGGAAGTTTTTTAGAATATAAAATACTCAGGCCCAGTCTGGATTTCTACAATAAGGATAAAAGTTAAACAATTTTTTTAAGAATAAGTATTAGTAATACGTTTTGCATTATGTGGGTCCAGGATAGGCCCATCTAATAGTAAATAATACTAGGCCCACCAAGACTGGCCCATCTTGTATTAAATTTGTCATTTCTTTCTTCAAAGTCAATATCAAATTTGAATAGAAAATCCATAATTATGGGAAAGGGAAAAAAAAAAAAAAAAAGGTCTAGAAGTTAGACATGTTTGAATGACTTAAACCAACAAATAGATTGAGAGATTAAGAGAGAGTTAATCTTGGATTTATATTTATCTATATTTTTTAAGTAGGAATTTTGTCTAATGACATGTGATACAATCATATTGATACTCAAAATCAATAATATAATTTAAATTTACTTGTATAAATTTTTTTTTAATGAAATAAATATAAATGTGCGATTATTGAAAGCGACTGAATAAACTTTCAAATATGTTAATTAGTTAATGAAATTGAATAAATTTTGCGAAAATGTCTTAAAATAGTTATGGAATATGTTTGGATAAAAAAGACTTACACATTTTAACATACAATTGAAGAAGAGATTTTAAGAATGATTGCAGACTTTGATAATAAAAATTACACCAAAAAAAACTTTTTAAAGACAAATTTTCACATTAAATAACGAAAAAGAAAAAAGTTTAACACTAGTGGGTAAATTGAATCACAATAGTCAAACTTTACCAACTTATTATTTGACCAACATTAAAGTTGTACGTAGTATTTTGAAACAAACTATGAATTTATTTTGGAAAACTTTAACATCCATTTATAGACATACATAATATTTATCTTAAATTAATAACTTGTAAAATATTGTAAATTCATCTAATTTAAAAAAAATAAAATCTACAGAGGTCAAAGGACCAAATTGTGCATGTTTCGGCGCCGTCTTTAAAAAAATAAATGTTGAGGTGTCTCATAAATAGCCCATACATCACTATATCTTAAATTCAACGCAATTCTTGAACAAAAAATATATATATATATATATATATATATATATGAGAAATGGACAAAAATACCACAATCCCTATAAGAAATACATTTTTTTACCATATAATATAACAAAATGTCACTTTCTACCACTAAATATAACAAAATGTCACTTTCTACCACTTATTTGACTTGGTCTTCTTTGAATAATGAGGGAATGATTACTTTTTCTTACAGAATATACGGATTCCTTTTTGGCTCTTTGGTAAAAGTGGATTCTTTTTTTTTTTTTACTTTTTTTTATTTCTTCATATGCATTATTAGATGAGAAAGAGATTCTTTATTTTTTGTTTTATTTGATATTACATACATTCACATTCACGTGAAAACAGTAAAAGATTGAAAAAAAATTCACTTTTCAGTGTGATTTGATATTACATACATTCACGGGAAAACAGTAAAAATTTCACCTTTTAAAGAGAATAGAGATGAAAGTGTAGATTCATTCAAAAACAAAAAAATTGAAGAAGCAATCGTTGTCACAAACTTCCTCAAGAATCAAGTAAGTTTTTATAAATTATTTTATCCGTTTTAATATTTAGTTAGTGTAGAAAATTGTTAATGGTACATTAAACTGTGGGATATTATTAATTTAGATTAATAGAGGGTTTCATGAATTTTTTTTGTTACTCGAAAATTAGTGTTGGACACATATATAATGTTAGTCGAACATTGAATTAGCTTACTCGAACATTTTGAATTGAGTTACTCGAATATTTTATTAAGATTACTCGAACATTTTTATTAAGGTTACTCGATCATTTCTTTAAACTTACTCGAAAATTTCTTTAAACTTATTCGAAAATTATTTTAAGGTTACTCGAAAATTTTTATTAAGGTTAGTCGATCATTTTTTTAAACTTACTCGAAAATTATTATAAGGTTACTCGAAAATTATTTTAAGATTACTCGATCATTTTTTTTAAAATTACTCGAACATTATATTAGGGTTACTCGAACATTATATTAGGGTTACTCGAACTTTGCATAATGTTCGAGTAACCCACTGGAATTTCTGTAATTTTAAATTTTCCTAATTTTTTTTCACTTATATAGGTCAAATTAATTAGAAGAAGATGGCTTTCTCAGTGGTGGTGCGGTTTGGAGGTTATTGAGAAGGTTTACAATATGTAAACGGTTCTCAAACATTGATTCATCTTCAAACAATGACATATATCGATTTATTGAACTTAGTTCACGGATTTGTTCTAGCCGACATGAATTGTTGGGGCTATTTGATTCATTATCTAGTTGAAATCAATGGAAGATTGAAGAAAAAGAAAATTAAGGATGATTTAGATTTGAAGCAGGCGTTTTCAACCGTTGATGAGGTTCTAGTTGTTTTTATTTCTTTGAAAAGCATGCAAGTCGGAGCATTAGGGGGATCCACATTTTCCGTCCATGAACAATATAATGAAGGTCCTCAAAGTTTTTTTCCGTTAACAGACGAAGTGGAGCGTCAAAATTTCAATGTCAGCATGGGAGAGAACTGGATTTCTTCAAATATTCCCTTAGGGCTACAGAGCGACGAAGGATTTTATTCAAAATGGGGTGTTGGAGATGGGATAGAAGACACTTTTGTTGGAACGTCTTCAAATCAACAAAGGGAGCCTTGGGTGGCATCATTCGGACGAGTTGATGCTACTAATTTGAACAATTTGGACTTGAATAGACTCCCAACTGATGAATTAGAAGATGTTGAGGCACACGAAAATGAGAGGCAGCAAGAAGAGCAGGATGATCGAGTCGGTATGTGAACATTTATGAACTTAGCATATTGTATTGTTTGTGTTTATTGTGATTAACAATGTTCTGTGTTTTTGTTGTAGATCCAAACAATGAAGAAGATGACTTTGCACTTGATGAAGATGTAGAGGCAATGTTGGATCAGGAGCAACGGGAGGCATATCAGCAATTTTGTGATGACATAATGAGGGCGGAATGGTATATTCCCGACATTCCATCATTCGATGAGTTACCTTCTTCTTCAGAGATTGATCGTGCTCCCCAAGGACTGCAAAAAGGATCGACTTTTGGTAGTAAGACCGAACTAAAAATGTTGTTGGGTTCTATCATTTGGAGAATCAGGTTCAATATCGTGTGGATCATTAGGACAAACGCCGATGGTATGTGAAATGCAGCCAAAAAAATTGTCCATTCATACTCACTGCCTCTGAAAAACATGGTATTTGGAAAATCTCCAAAGTTGTCCTGCCCCACACTTGTTCATATGAGTTGAACGTCGGTGCTCCCCGTAGACTTCCATCCACTTTAATTGGAGATTACTTCGTCGAGAGGCTCCGAAAAGACAAATCAGATGTTTCCACTAGAGACATAATTCGAGAAATGAGCCAACATGGCTTGAATTTGAACTACAGATTTGCATTAACTGCAAAACGTCACGCTATGCGAACTGCATACGGAGATCCGAAGAAGTCATTCAGCATGCTTCCTGCGTATTTACAGATCTTGAAGGAAAACAATCCGGGAACACATACTGCACTAGAGACGCATAAAGGAGGAAAATTCAAGTTCGCATTTTTTGCATTAGGTGCATCCATTCGGGGATTTGCTCAGTACTCGAGACCTGTGATTGTGGTTGACAGTTGTCATTTGAAGGGACAGTTCAAAGGAATTGGGTTTGTTGCTGTTACGAAAGATGGAAACGAGCAAATTTTTCCACTCGCTGTTGGGATAGGAAGTGTTGAGAATGATGAATCCTGGACATGGTTCTTTCGTAATGTTCGAGAAGCATTTGGGTGTCCAGATGACCTGTTGATTGTGTCTGATCAACACGCGAGCATCAGTAATGCCATTCAGAATGTATACCCGGAAGCAGCCCATGGACTTTGTTGTTTCCATCTTCAACAAAATTTGTCCAAGTATGAAGCACATTTAGTCGGACTATTCCACAGGGCTGCTTATTGTTATGATGAATGTGATTTTGATATGTATGTTTTCCTCCGTTGTTTTTAAGCTACATTTTTTTAAATAAGTGTACCAAGCTGCCGAGTAAAAAAGTTTATTATTTCTACAGGTACATTAGTTTTGTCCACGAGAGTGGAATTTTGGGGGCTATTGAAGCCTTAAAAAAGGCCAACGCAACGAGGTGGTCTCGCGTCAAATGTCATGTTCGACGATATAACTTCATGACATCAAATGCTGCCGAGGTTTGGAATTCTCGTCTCGTTTGGGCAAGAAAGTTACCCGTTTGTGCCTTCTTGGAAGCTGCTCGAAGGATTATTGAAAAGTGGTTTGCTGAGAGGCGGATAGGGGCTGAAGAAAGAGAACAAACTTTCACAAAGGCGGCACATGACAAGTTAGCCGAACTCATGAGCAAAGGCCGACAAATGGAAGTGGACAGCTTGGTTGAGGGAAATTCAAGATCACAGATGGGCGAAAACTATTTCTAGTTGATCTCACCGGCCTCGTTTGCAGTTGTAAGGTTTTCCAGAGCGAGTTGATTCCATGCGCGCACACATGTGCGGCCATCAGGTTCTATGCACACCAACAATTTATATCATAAACTATGTTTTATGTCATTTTGGGAATTAATACGTTTTTTGTACCAGTTATTCGAAGGAGTCAGTCGTACCATATGTGTCTCCTTACTACACGACATCCTGGTTGAGGGGTATGTGGGCTGAAGAAGTTATGCCTGTTCCCAACCCGACTGCTTGGGTACTTGATGAAGATACGCGCTTAACTGTTTGTGTTGCGCCGGATCAACCAAAACAGGCCGGCCGACCCAGAACTAGGAGAATACCTTCAAGTGGAATAAATTTGGGGGCACGTCGAAGTACATCCGTTATATGTACTGGTTGCGGTCAACCTGGTCATAACATTACCACATGTAGTCAGCCGATGGCCCCACCTTCACAGGAACATGAAGATTTGGACAATGAAGATAATCTGCCAACTCAAACTCAAACGAGAACAAGAAGAAATGTTCTGTTTGTGGCTCAGACACGCACACCAGAAGGAAATGTTCTGTCTATTTGAGTCAACATCAGGACGCTGGAAATCTTAATTGATTGTGTTTGAGTATGAGTTGAGTCATTAGGGCGTGTGTTGGATTGTTTAAAAAGTCAAATATTTAAAAAGTTCAATTTTTCAACATAAGTTCTACCAGTTACTCAACAGATATGTAAAAAACTAATATGTACAAAAACATCTACTCAAAAAAATCTACAGGACAAGTGTCTCCGGGGGTGGAGTGTCTCCAAATGGTCAACGCATAGAACTTCCGGAGAGCTTTGACACCTCGATATTTTGCCAACGTCGATCGAGGCCACTCACCTGTAAGGGAGCTCTCAACGGCCAATATCGAGTACACACCACACGAGACGCTATCCTTCTGCTCATAACAGAATTCCTTCCTGAACATGTGGATAGGCCACTCTCCTGTCACTGACTGCTCCCAATGATGACCATGTTCGGCTGCCCTGTCATAAAAACCTGTGTACGATAACAAAGCTGGCAACACACGACGAAGTGGGAGGGTCTGCCTGGTGCGTAGCTCTTGTATCTCCGGTGTTTCCCTCCACCTAAGGCTGTCCGCCAGAACAATGCGAGCTGTCACCAGGTCGATCTCACAAAACACCCAATGCCCGTCCAGGTTAATGATAGTGTATACCTGATGTCAAAAGTAAGGGGGAAAATAAAAAATTTAAGTACTTAATGAACTCAAATATTATCCTGAACACGAAATACTCTGATATCGTTATATCTTACCGCCCGGATGTGCTCCCACCATGGCTTCATGGATCTCCATTTCGGCTTCAAACCTCGGACATACGGGGCCAAGCGCTCAAGGTCCTGGGGGCTGAAATCCTCCTTCATGGGACCCTTGTACATGGTGTCCGGATCTTCACCTGCATGCTTCTTCTTCCATATCTCCTCACAGCCTTCCTGTGCATTTAAACTCAAGAAACATGAGTAGACATTACAGAAGGTAAAAAAATGAAATCTTGGCCAAATGACTTACAAAGAAATGTGTATCCACCAACTGGACCCGGGCTGACAGCCTAAGCGGCACGCGAACACCAGCAAAGATAGGAATACTCTGAAGTATTCCTAGGTATGCATCAATTGGCTACGAGATGAAAATGCAACGAATTACATTAAAATTAAACGAATTACGATTTACATGAAAATTAAACAGAAATTAAACATAAATTACCTCATAACTGAGGTCTTGAGTTCCATCCATAACTGCTCTGAACCAATCCGCACCAACAGGGTATCCCACACCGACATTCCGACTGGAAAAAGAATATACAGTTATAAGGCATGAATAATATGAGAATACAAGTTATTCAAATTTCGAGGCTCTTACGTGTCTTTTTCAGTCTTCCCATCTGGATCATTGGCATCAAGCCACTCCTTCAAGTCCTTCAATCGAAGCTTGGCTGCAATCTGCTCCTTTGCACAAATGAATGGACTGCGAGCAACAGCCGATGGCGCCCTGTGTCTCACGTCACGCAGGTGACCCTCGGTGGAGTGGATGTGCAAACTCTCGGAACGAAGGTCCTCACCACCACCCTCGGCCTCCGGGCTGTCATAATCGGACAGGTGTTCCGAAGGTGCCTTATCACCACCCTCAGCCTCCGGACCAGAGCCGATGTCAAATGGTACGACACCTGGACCGCTCATACCTGTCTGAAAGACTCGGTCAGCTGGGGTCCACTGATGCTGTGTCGGCTGCACAGCCGGCCACGGGGTCCACGCTGACGGATCATATGTCGGCCGCTGCCACTGAGGCTGTGAAGGCTCCTGTCTACCATATCTATCGGAATATGGCTCATGCGGGTGATGGTACGACCATATCTCCTGCTGGACGATACCGGGTATCAATAACTCCAGCCGCTGAGACTCAGCGGCGACCTCGTCTCTGATGAACCCGTGAACCTGGTCTGATAGATCGCTGAAACCCTGGGCCGTTGATTTCTATAACTCTTCGAACTGAGATCCCATCCAGCGTGTCAGCCGTGAAAATAAGTCGTCGTTTTCTCGGGACGACTCCCCATGATCCCCCGGAGCTTGTTGTGTGGACTGATGATATGTAAAATCCGACTCCGGGCACCTCTCCGCAATGGGGCTAGCGCAAATGGGCACCTCGTCATCGAAACTCTGATGCCCCTGAACGTACGGGTCCTGCTCGTGGTCTGAAAGTCCTGGTCCTCGTCAATGAGAGTCGTGGTGCGTCTGAACCGTCTATCGGCTGCCCTCGTCGTGGTGCGTCTGCCTGCACGAGTGTTCGGTCTCGTGGAAGGACCGACTTCATCCGTATCAGTCTCCTGTGCTTGTCGACGAGCTGTACGAGCATTAGTGGGACGACGACCACGTCGCTGCTTCACAAGCTGTACTCCCTCGGCGATGTCCTGGTCAATGTCCCTCATATAGGGCTGCAACATCTCCTCAGGTGTGGGCATGAGACGCTCAATACACTCCAGACCCTACGAAGAAAAGACAAATGTTGTGTTCTTAGTGAAAAGTTCTTCACAAGCAAGCGTTCAGGAAAAATATATAATTAACATTAATATAAAATACCTCTTCATCGAGAAGATGTGTGACGTCGACCACAGACCTCATGGTGGATCACTTCAAACACCTCGGCATGTATAAGGATGTGGCCATTCTGGACCCCGTAAACTCCACTGTCCTGGGGATTGCTTCAAAAGCCCATAACTGTAAAATAAACAAACATGATATAATTTCAGGGCTGCAAAATCAAAAATAATATTTTAAGAACATAAATAATCTTACACATACCAGGAGGGCTGTCGAGAACCCGTAGAAGTGGTATGCCTGGACACCAGTGAACGCTAGGGTGTAATGGTGTTCGGATAGTTGTCCATGTACTGTAACAAGGTGAGATATGATATCTTACCCCATGGGAAGGTCTCCTATAAATCAGGCTGCTCAACCAAGTCCCAAACCCACATATCAACAAATTTATTGCCGGCGTCCACCCCAAGTATTATACAATACAAAACAAGGATCTTGGCGATCTTCAGTGAATCAACCGCACTATCCATAAACTCGCCGGCCTGAAATCTTGATCGAATCTGTGCAATGCTCACTCGAGAAGTGCCGACAAAGACTCTATAATAAACTGCTCCCTCAGGTGGACAATGATCCCCGGACGGGTCGAAGACCGAATCACCGAATTTCAGCCTAGTGATCAAAGCGAACTCGATCTTCGAGAACCGACAAAGCTGATGGTCTCGACCGACTGCAAACCATCTCTCATCCGGAGCCGTGCCTGGAACACGTACCTCTCGGGACATAAGAACATGAAGGAGGGCCTTACAAGAGTCCCTATTTGTCCCCCATCTCAGAAAATACCCGAATGAGGAAGCGACAAAGTCCTGCTCACAGCGACGACCTATAGCACGCAGCTGTGTCTTGATATCATCAAGGACACTGAGTCGGACATATCCATTAATATAGGTCATGCGACCCTGGCACACCTCACGAACCCACGAGTACCCGACCTACACATTTAAAAGAATAGAACACAGATTTATATCATATTTATCAACAAAATACACTTTACAGAAACCTCAACAAAAAATAAAACGGTTTACTGATTTTCAGATATTCGAACAAGTTAAAGGGTTATTCGAACAAAATTGAACCCTACTCGAACATTTTAAGGGTTATTCGAACAATAGGGTTATTGTTCGAATAGCCCTTAAAATGTTTGAGTGTTACTCGAAAATACAACCCTACTCGAACATTTTAAGGGTTACTCGAACAATACCTAATTGTTCGACTAACCCTTAAAATGTTCGAGTAGGGTTCAATTTTAAGTGTTACTCGAAACTTTTCTATTATTCGAGGAACGTACACCTTAAAGGGTTACTCAAACAATACCCTATTGTTCGAATAACCCTTCAAAATATTCGAGTAGGGTTCAATTTTAAATGTTACTCGAAAATTTTCGAGGAACGTACACCTTAAAGGGTTACTCGAACAATACCCTATTGTTCGAATAACCCTTCAAAATATTCGAGTAGGGTTCAATTTTAAATGTTACTCGAAAATTTTCGAGGAACGTACACCTTAAAGGGTTACTCGAACAATACCCTATTGTTCGAATAACCCTTCAAAATATTCGAGTAGGGTTCAATTTTAAATGTTACTCGAAAATTTTCTATTATTCGAGGAACATACACCTTAAAGGGTTATTCGAACAATACCCTATTGTTCGAATAACCCTTAAAAAATTTCGAGTAGCGTTTAATTAAAGTGTTACTCGAACAATATGAATTGTTCGAGGAACTACCATATAATATGTTCGAGCAGAGTTCAAATACAGGGTTACTCGAACATTATGAATTGTTCGAGTAACGCTCAATTCAATATTCGAGTAAGCAAGAATTTTCGAGGAAGATGGAACATTTTTTGCAGATTTCAGCCTAAAAATCTAGATGCTTTTCCAACAAATTCCTCTAAACATGCGAAGGCCAAACATTCAATATAAATAACATATAATACATTTTCAAGATTAAGTCTAAACACACATTAACAAAAATCAAGATCACAGTTTCGACCCACATATTCAACTTCACTAATAGACATTCAAAATTTTCGAATCTAACCTGGTTTGCCATTCCTCGATAATTTCCGTTCCAAGAATCTTCCTTCCACGAATTTGAGGCACAAGGTAATTTTTTTTTTTTTTTGCTGTAAATTTTCGAATAGTTCTTCTTTTTTTGCTGTAAATTTTCGAAGAATAGTTCAAGGGAAAGTGAAAGTGTTGGGGGGGTGTGGGGTGCGTGTGGGGTTGGTGGGCCATAATTGCCCCATTAACTCTCAATGATAGGAGAGAGAATCAGTTATTCAAATTTAGTGGTATTTTGTGGGATTTTGTTATAATTAGTGGTATTTTGAGACATTTTTTTATATTGAGTGGTAAAATTCAAATTACTTATATCAAAAGTGGTATTTTTGGTTGCTATCTGTATATATATATATATATATATATATATATATATATATACCTTTTGACTTGAAATATTTGCGATAGATAAAACCAAAAACGATTTAATTGTTTTATTTTAAGAATACAATTTAGCATTGATTGAAATATTCAAGCATTATGCATGTATATGTTTTATGATAAGTTTAGTGCTTTTATGATATGAAATTAATTTTTTAGAGAAATTGCCAAAAATGAATTGCAAATTCATATACTCCCAATCCCAATTATATAAGTTTGTATTCATTTTTCAGATGTACCAAATATATAATCCATTTTATGTGTACAATATAATTTATTTTTAAGTCGCTTGCTAATATACTCCTATTAATTACTACATCTGTCCCAAAATAAACGTCATTTTAGCAACTAAAATTTGTTCCAAAATAATTGTCGTTTTCGTATTCCAAGGCATATTTACATGTAACATAACAAATATGTCTCTAAATACTCATCCCAAATTAAATGTATTAAAGGGATAAAAACCCCTCATTAATTAAATTTGAATATGGGTAGATCAGATTTTTTATTACATTCATTAATATATGTGTAAAATGTTAAACCGTCATTTATTTTTGGACGGAGGTAGTAGTCTTTAAAAGATAAATTTTTAAAAAGTTAGAAAATCAAACTCATTAAATATGAACGTAATACTTCCTCCGTTTTAATTATATAGACTGGTCGGGTTATTTATGGAGATCAAGAAAAATGATTGAAAAAACAAGAAAATTTCATATTATGCCCATATTTGATTAATGAGTTTTCTTTCAAGTTTTTTAAAATTTATCTTTTCAAGACTTGCTAATAATGGTACATTAGCAAATGACTTAAATAATTTTCTATAAAGCAGACTATATATTTGGGACATCCAAAAAAGGATTACAAATATATATAATCAGAATGGATGAAATATGAATTTACTTGTTTTATAGGGGCATGAACATAAGAGGTGTAATATTCTTAAATAAAAAAATGATTAAAAAATTTAGTGAAGAGTATCATCTTCTATCTTGTCTCTCCCCCATCATTCTCTCTCCTCTTTAAGAACAAACATTTTTGCAGGGTAACAATTATTGCACACTTTTTTTATAAGAGAGTCCAGCCGAAAGTACACAAATTTTTTTAATCAATTCACTTTTCTAACATTGGATATAAGAAAAATATTTTTTTACACCAAAATATAAGAAAGTTACATTTTCTACACTATTTTGACTCGGTCTTGGATAAATCATTAAGTAATGATGGCTTGATAATATATTCAATTTTATTTATACTTATTTAACAATTGTTTTTTACAACAACTCTAATTTTTCAATTTTATTTGCTCTTTTTATTTATACATATTTAACAATTGTTTTATCCAACAACTCTAATTAGTAATTTATATAATTTATAAATTATGGTTCGATTAATTAGTACGATAACCACTATAATATGTTATTCCAAGCACAATAATTTTTTCTTAATTTAATAGAATTACTGATTATTATTTTTGGTGGTTCGAGTTGTTCGATCACTAGGGTAAAAAACCCTTTTTTTCCAAATTGATCGAACCACTCATCAAAGTGGTGATCGAACCACTCATCAAAACATTGCATTTAAAACTTTGCATTAAGTGATCGAACCAAATTGAGTGGTTAAGTGATCGAACCAAAACTTTGCATTTAAAACTAAATTATTATATCCACTAAAACCAATAATATCCACTAAATTATTATATCCACTAAAATCATTAATTGCTTTATTAATTAAATTATTATTGCTTTCAAAGTGGTTCGAGCAAACTTTAATTAAATGCAATGTTTTGATGAGTGGTTCGATCACCACTTTGATTTAATTTAAAATTTATAGTTTCGATCACTTTGGAAAAAATTGGTTTTTTATACTAGTGATCGAACCACTATGAATTTGACATAGTGGTTCGATCACTTTGACATAGTGGCACATTTGCTCTTTTTTATAAAATAGTATTTATTCGCAACGCAATATGAAGAGATCGAGCATTGTCATTAAGGAGAACTAATCTTAATTTGTCGAATTTATCATGCTACAAAAATATAATCAATTTTATACATTTATCATTCTATTATTTTTCTGATATAAGATCTGTGCTTTGTAAAGATAAAAATTTCAAGTCCACTTAATGACTGATTATATAGAAAAGAAAGGACATGGATTATAAAAGAATTTGCAAGATTTGAGAAGCACACAACAAATCTCAAAATAATATCCGTTGTCCTAAATTTTATTACTCCCTCCGTCCCGCTCGAAGCTACCTACTTGCCATTTTCGTCCGTCCCAATCAAACTTGCCAACCCCAAAATAGCAAAGAAATAATATTTTTTTAATCAAAAAGTAATCAAAAAGTCAAAAAGTAACCAAAAAGTCAAAAAACAACAACAAAAAGTATAAAAAACACTTTTTTAATCAAAAAGTAACCTAGTCAACTGCATTTTCTTAGGTTCCGTGCCCGGTCCAAGTAGGTAGCTTGGACCGGGACGGAGGGAGTATTAGTTTAGACATATGTATTCTAATCTTAAAAATTGAATTCTTAGTAATTTATATGACAACCTCACAAGAAAGCATCTCATTAATTAGTTGAGAGAGAGACACATAATATACCATCGTCACACTGTCGGGCAATCCAAATGATTGGTAAGGGCGATCGGGCGCACCGCATACTTGATACCAACGTCTCCCACTCAAACTTACAATCGAAGTAACTCATCATAATACATCGTCGTATCAAAGCCAACACAAAGCATGTTGAAGAGTCTTGAGGACATACAATCCCAGCCAACACAAGCGTGTTGAGGAGTCTTGAGGACAAATAATCCCACTATCAATTCGCTCTTCTTTCCATCGTTCAACGATTTTAACAGATCACAACTTCCAACAACCCTAAAATCATCGAGTGAAACAATCAGTCATTCATACTTCCCATCACGGATACTCTTCAATTTCATATTGACATTAAAAACACACCCTCGATCAATCTAAACATGCTCAGTGAGATACATAAAAAACTTAATTAAACTTCAAAAAAAAAAAAAAAGATGAGAGAGAGATCATAATCTCATTACAACTTTACAAAGAGACAGAGTTCACCTACCCTTTCGTCCTTCATTTTCCACGCCCAGATGCACACCAACTAACTAACGTTCATGCATAGTAATTATCACCCAACAAACTTAATAAATTTTACTATTATCAAAATGTAAATTGATTATGTATTAAATAAGAAATAAAACGAAAACAAAACTGACAATATATTAAATTTATTTATTCAATAGTAGTATAATACTACTCCTCATTTACATTTTCAACACACACAGTCACACAGTAAGCAAGCATAGCTATGGCGTCCTCTTCCTCTCTCACTCTCTCTCAAGCCATCCTCTCTCGCTCCTCTATTCCCCGCCATGGCACCATCCATCCCGCTTCCACCTCCTCCTCTCTCTCTCTCCCCTCCTTCTCCGGCCTCAGATCCACCTCTTCCGCGATCGCCACCTCAGCCATCCGCCGCCGATGCCCCACCGCCGCCCGCCTCCACGTCCGCGCCTCTGCCACCGTGCAGACCCTCCAAAAGACGGACAGCGAACTTGTGGAGAAATCCGTCAACACGATCCGTTTCTTAGCAATTGACGCCGTCGAGAAGGCGAATTCCGGCCACCCTGGTCTGCCGATGGGATGCGCTCCGATGGGGCATATTTTGTACGAAGAGATTATGAGGTACAACCCTAAGAATCCGTATTGGTTTAATCGTGATCGCTTCCTGCTCTCCGCCGGACATGGGTGTATGCTGCACTATGCCCTTCTTCACCTGGCTGGATACGACGCCGTTAAGGTAGAATATTCAGCGTTTTTACTACGCCATCCTTTGCTTAATTTCTAATTCTCTCATTATCAAACACTTGGCATGCAATCTCGTTTTGATGTTTGGTGGATCCATCTGATTTGATTTTATTGTTTCTTTTAAGAAAATATTTGTTTCTTGTCCTGTTATGTAGGTTGAGAAAATCGTTGAAGACTTATTATTGAGCTTAATTATGTGATTTGTGTCTTGATATACTTTTCTGAGAATTTCTCATTTCCAAACAAGTATTTCATCAAGTATTGATTTTCATGTAGAAACTGAAAACATTTTTTGATGTGGGGTTTTGATGAAAAACACATTGGAACAAGGTTGGCTATATGATTTCATAATATATAGATGGAGCCAATATATGAAGCCAGTTTCATAGAATTGTATATGTTTGTATTTTCTGCAGCCTCCTGATCAATTCGTATATTTCTTTATCGATTACTCATATAGAGCAATATGTGTATCTAACAGGAAGAGGACTTGAGAAATTTCCGTCAGTGGGGAAGCAAGACACCAGGTCATCCCGAGAACTTCGAGACACCTGGAATTGAAGTCACTACTGGTATGTTGTTCCAGGCGATTGTATTCATTTGCTTCCATTGGATGAGTTTGAGGTTCTTCAAATTGATCGTGGTTTCTTCTTTTACTTTTGCTTAGGTCCTCTAGGTCAAGGTATTGCCAATGCTGTTGGTTTGGCGCTTGCAGAGAAGCACTTGGCTGCCCGTTACAACAAACCGGATTGCGAGATTGTTGACCACTATACGTGAGAGAACTGCATTACTTGCTCCTTCAGTTGTTTTTCTTTGATCAAGGATTAAATCATTACATGACCTTTTGAGTTTTTACCAATTAAAACGTAAATATAAATGTGAGCATGTGTTTCGACCAAACACGATTGTGAGATATGAACCATATAACCGATATGACGTAGTGGGGTAAAAGCTTAGTTTTTTGCTGTAGTTTTATGATTTATTTGACCAATGGCGATGACACTTATACAGCTATTGTATCCTTGGTGATGGGTGTCAAATGGAGGGTGTTTCAAATGAAGCCTGCTCTCTTGCTGGACATTGGGGACTTGGAAAGTTGATCGCTTTTTACGATGATAATCACATCTCTATAGATGGTGATACAGAAATTGCATTTACTGAGACCGTTGAAACTCGTTTTGAGTCTCTTGGTTGGCATGTAATCTGGGTGAAGAATGGTAACACTGGGTATGATGAAATTCGTGCTGCCATTAAGGAAGCAAAGGCTGTAAAAGACAAGCCCACATTGATCAAGGTTAGATTCTTTTTGTATAGTAGAGTGATTGGACCAACGAAGAAATGAGTCAAAAAATACTCCTAACTCTTTAATATCATAGTAATTAGACAGATTTTCTGAATTTTCTTTTTTTGGTATTTGAATCCGAGCAGGTTACAACTACCATTGGTTTTGGTTCCCCCAACAAGGCCAACTCATACAGCGTGCATGGAAGTGCATTGGGGGCCAAGGAAGTTGAAGCCACCAGAAAGAACCTTGGATGGCCTTACGAGCCTTTCCACGTGCCTGAGGATGTGAAGCAGTAAGGATGTTTGTACTACCTTACCTTTAGTACTAATTTCTTTGGTTAAAAGCTTAATTATATTTTGGATATTCTTCACGGCAGACTTTGGAGCCGGCATGTTTCTGAGGGTGCTTCTCTTGAATCTGAATGGAATACCAAGTTTGCTGAATATGAGAAGAAGTATCCTGCGGAAGCCGCTGAACTGAAGCCCATCATCAATGGTCAACTCCCTGCTGATTGGGAGAAGGCTCTTCCTGTGAGTAGCTCTTTTCTGCTTCGTTACGCTTACTCATCTTATCTTAATGGGCTAAACGATTCTCCATAATGATCATTGAATGTTGGAAGATGTGAATGATTTAGCAATGCGAGACAAACCCTTGCCTAAACCTATCTCTTTCTTCAGGTATACACCCCTGAGATCCCAGCTGATGCCACCAGAAATCTCTCTCAGACAAACCTCAACGCTCTAGCAAAGGTTCTCCCCGGTCTACTCGGTGGCAGTGCTGATCTCGCCTCATCCAATATGACCCTCCTCAAAATGTTCGGTGACTTCCAAAAGAGCACACCGGAAGAGCGTAATATAAGGTTTGGTGTTCGTGAACATGGTATGGGAGCCATATGCAATGGAATCGCCCTTCACAGCCGTGGCCTCATTCCTTACTGTGCAACCTTCTTCGTGTTCACTGACTACATGAGAGCAGCCATGAGGATCTCTGCCTTGTCTGAAGCTGGAGTCATCTATGTGATGACCCACGACTCTATTGGTCTTGGAGAGGACGGACCAACTCATCAGCCAATCGAGCATTTAGCAAGCTTCCGAGCAATGCCCAACATATTGATGCTCCGTCCAGCTGATGGCAACGAGACAGCCGGTGCATACAAGGTGGCTGTGCTTAACAGAAAGAGACCCTCAGTTCTTGCCCTTTCTCGACAAAAACTGCCCAACCTTCCAGGAACCTCCATTGAAGGTGTTGAAAAGGGAGGCTACACCATATCTGACAATTCATCAGGTAACAAGCCTGATGTCATTTTGATCGGAACTGGTTCAGAGTTAGAAATCGCAGCAAAGGCTGGTGATGAGCTTAGGAAGGAAGGCAAGGCCGTCAGGGTTGTCTCCTTCGTTTCTTGGGAGCTTTTCGACGAGCAATCTGACTCATACAAGGAAAGTGTCCTCCCAGCTGCTGTAACAGCCAGGGTTAGCATCGAGGCTGGATCCACATTCGGATGGTGCAAGATCGTTGGAGCTAAAGGAAAGCCATTGGAATCGATCGATTTGGAGCTAGTGCACCTGCAGGAAAAATTTACAAGGAGTTTGGCCTCACAGTGGAAGCTGTGATAGCTGCAGCTAAAGAAGTTTGTTAAGCTGTCCGGTTTTTAGCTTCATCTTTTCTTGTGGCTTTTCTGAGTTACTCAAGTTTAGACTCGAGGGATTTCACGATTATAGTGAAAGCATGCGGAAGGGACTCGTCATGGAGTGTAAGCCAATAGAGAATTAATTCCTAATAAAGAAGGTGAGTTTTCTATCTATTCGTTTTCGTTTTGTTTTTGAGAAGTGAGTAGCAGAATTTGCAGTTTATAGGAGAGAGATACAGGCATATATGAATGCTCCTGGATTTGTACAATTGAACACTTCAAATTTGTAACTCTGAATGTGTTTTCACTTGATTATGAGATTTGTGTTACATTTCAATATGGGAAGAATCAAATCAATCTGACCTAGTTAGTAAATGCTCTTCTAATCTGCATTTCTTGAAAGTTCGATCGGTGGACTTATTTCTGGTCTTATAGATGCTACACCGAGTAGATCTCACGTGTGTTTTTGTGTAAATGAACCATAAATACTCCATCCAATTGGATTATACCTAATGACCTTTTATCTCTAATTATCTTTGTTGGATTTGTAGTAGGTGAGAAAAGAGTTGGTTTTCTTTCCTCTAAAGTTTCACAGAGAAAGGGATGATTGGATTATGATGTAAAGCTTGAGACTTTTCCAAGCATTACAATGTGGCCGGTTCATCTCTCTCTCTCTCTCACACACACACACACACACACCTAACTATAGAAACCACCTAACCAAAGCAACATTTAGATTTCTTTATACGACCACCAAACCAAAGCAACATTTAGATTTCTTTATACGACCAACATGGTTGTTGTTGTTGTTGATGTTTGGTCTGTCTAAATCTTGTGCGAATTTGGAATGAGTATAAATAATGGGGACAATCATGGTAGAAAATAATACTCCCTCCGTCCCATGAAAATTAGCCTACTTGCCATTTTCGTTTGTCCCACTTAAATCTGCCAGCCCCAAAATGGCAAAGAAAATTTTACTCTCTTACCCCTCAATTTCTTTCATTTTACAACTTTTGCATTCAAAAAGTTGGTTTCAATTACAAAATTGCCACTCAAAAATATTAAAATAACACATCCAATCAAAGTCAACAGCTTTTTCTTAATATGTGTGCCAGTCAAAGTAGGCTAATATTTGTGGGACGGAGGGAGTATAAAATAACCACTAAAGTTCTTCATCCCAATGTTCTCCCTTATTTTTTAATTAAATTTAATATAAGATTAATGCAGCAAGGACACCATTATAGTCAAGAAAGTATTTTAATAATTATTTTGTGGACACTTGAAATCTTGATTATTTGGACTCTTCCAATACAAAGAAAATGTTGGGTGCGTCTCATTTTATTAAAATCAATCCACGTTTGACTCAAATTTATTTATTTATTATAAAAACTTATATGAGACGAGTATATAGATATATTCTATAGAACGGATTTCGACTTTTCACAAAAAATTAGATTGGTGAAAGGATCATAGAAGAATATTGCTTTTTATTTAATTAAATATTTAGGATACTCAATTTAAAGTTGATCTTATATTAGTAAGATCATCAATAGGCAAAAAAGGACATTGATACTCACTGTAATTATTTGTTGATCGAATTAGATTCTCTAGAAACTTCGTTAATCAGCAGGTGATTGTTCTTTTCATTTTCTAAATAAAAAAAAAATTGTAACCTTGTTTAACTTTGATATAGATGTTACAAAATTGAGTCGAATCGAAGTATTAATATTTACAGTTAAATTTTGTTTCATAAGTTAGAGTAAGTGGTAGGAGGGACAATAAAATATTTAGTTAATTTACTTATTACTAATCTGATTTCAGGTTTAATTTCTATCGAAATTTGATTTTATTTTTATACGTTTTATATATCAAAGAAAATGAAATGTGTTACAAAAAAACTCACGTGAGACATTCTCACGGATAATTACCGTGAGACGGAGCCCCATCAGCTAGAAAACATGTAAATTATAGGAATTGGGTTAAAGTGATTGGGACAAGGGTTGACAAATCTCACGCAATAACGCAATGCAATAAAACTTCGTGAGACGGTTTCATAAGAGATTACTCAATATTTCAAATCAATTTTGGAATGGATATAACCCCACGATGATGAGATGTTTTGAATCCAATTCCGAATCAACTAGTTATTTAGTGATCATACACTAGAGTTCAAAGTTCAGACACTTAAAAGACCCAATAATTTTCCCTGTAAGAAAAAGAAAGCCCCAATGAGCCCATGCCCAAAAAATAATATGTGAAGATTTCTACAAAACTTACCTATGAAATTTAAAGTTCAAAAATAGTAGGACCCAAAAAAAAAAGTGTATTACATTTGTGACTTATTAAAAGAAAAAAAGAAAAGAAAAAACTACTAGTGAGTTGGGAGTCACTGTTCTTATGAAATGAAATTAATAAAATCGAGTCTATTAAAAAGATTCAAATATGGATGATTTATTTGATTTAAATAAGATGAATGAATTATATGATGCTTCATCACACGAGATATAATTAATGAAACGAATCAACAAGTCTTTACTACAATTATTATACGTAAAGTATGATAATTAAATAAATAATGTGGGTATTAATTATTATAAAATAAAAAGGGGTTAACGTTTTAAAATCCCGTTAAAGAACTTCAACGACTAAATGGAAACATCACTTTCACATAAGTACCAAATTTCAAATGATTTTGGCTTGTTTGATTCTCTTCTAGAGTATGGCACAAAAATAAATATAAAAACAATTACAATCTTAATACAAAAACTCATGTGAGATCCGTGAATTGTACCCCCTACACAAATTTTCATATAAATTGCTAAGTGCGAGTTATGAGTTGACCTGTCTCACGAAACAAGATTTGTAAGACGGACTCATACAAAACCTACTCCAATCTTAATAGGTTTGATAAAACATAAAATTTATAAAATGCTATCTTAAGTGTATATTTATGAAACAAAGTTCATTATCTACAACTTAAATCCATTCTATTACATATTTATTTTTTAAATTGATCATCTAAAATAATTGAGTTTCTAAAACATTAGTTTTATAAGAGTCTGAATTAAATTCAAAAGGTGATATCAATAGTAACCTTCTAAAGATGCACAATCTTTTTTTTTTTTTCCAAAGTAGAGATCATCCTTTATTTTATATTTATCTGTCACAACTATAAACTGTAATTTCTTGTTTATATACTTGCCAATAATTGTTGTAGTCCAAAAATACAATTTTGTCTTTAGATGCTAATTACTCATTCACTTTTGAGGGGAAAAAGCCTTTTTATTTGCCACATCTGCAGTGTAAGGCACTTTTCATCTTTTAACCATTAAGACCTTTTTCCAATTTTGATTTTTTATGTTGTTTTGGAAGTTTCGACCAAAATAGATTGAAATTGAAAAGATTGAAATTTAGAAAACCAAAATTAAAAAACGGGTATTTGTTGTCAAAAAATGGAAAATAAATGTTGAGTAAGTCTCATGTGAAACGGGTCAACTCGTAACCACGCTTCACAATTCACATATAAATTTGTGGATATGAGTTTGAATAATGGGTAAAAATGATCAGTCTTACGAAAATGATCTGTGAGACAGTTTTACATAAGTTTAATTTACAGGACCAAATTGAAATTATATGAACATAAATAAATACTATTTTGATCACATGCCAATTCTGATCAGATGCATGCCCACCTTACATGCTTCTTTGATATTTATCTATTTTTCACTGGTGTCTATCTTGTTTTCCATATATATATATATATATATATATATAAAATTAAATAAGTACATATTGTGGCCATTATAAAATTATCACATTCGTGAAACAGAATCTTATATATGATTCATGAAATGAATGGTTTCACAAATTTTTATATGAATGGTTAACGTAGGTTATGGAATATGGATTGACCCATCATATTAACATAACAAGATTCGTGAAACGATTTGAAGAAAAATATATATATTATTCACATAATACAATGGAGATTTACTTTGCAAAACTTATATGGCTTGATCGACTTAAACGTTGGAACGGTCACTCTCTAAACTCTTCAATAATTGATGGTTTATAAAATACATAAATTGTTGAATAAAGCGATTAGGAGGTTTAAACAAAGCTTAATGAGTAACATGGTTTAATAAATAATTTTTTTATTACGAGTTTGTGACTTCTCATTTACGCATAAATTTATTATTGGTAGAGAAAGGAATTGTCCACCCTTTCCATGTTATTTCACTCTACATTTTGTGTTAAACTAATATTAAAAAAAAAAAACATCATCATCATAAGTTCATCTTTTTCTTTTCTTTTGAAAGAAAATAATTCAAAGTAAAATCACTTATTAGTGACTACTCACTCTTTTCGAGACATTTGAATATGTTTTCTATTTTTCATATTTTAAATTAATGTGCATGGTTCGAGCATGTAGAAAATTATAAATTCAATATATTAATTCGATTTAAAATTATGTTTATTTCTTATGTAGACAACACAAACTAAATTTTCTTAACCATGCATCTCCCAATAAAATTAATAAAAAAAAACTAAATAAAAATTATCAAGTTTATATGATGTTAAACTTGATTCATTTTGATCACCACTTGAAAAAGTACTGAAGTTAAGAGTTTTCCCTCTTTTATATTATTATTTTTTTCTACAATAAAACTATATCAACATTCTAACATCTAAGCATACAAAATATAGAAAATATAGTAGTAATCCATTTTTAGCATACCATTAAGTGTCACAAGTCCTTAAATTCCATTTTACTATAATGAGATAATTAATTGACAAAACATGAAAATTTCTTGACTAACAATTAGACTAATAAAGAAGCATTAATGATAATGAGGGGCCACCAAAAATCTCTCACTTTCCAACCCTAAAAACCTCCCATCCACACAATCTCCAACAAACTAACCCTAAATTTAATTACCAATACGAATATTGAATGATATACTGTTAAACATATATAAATATTCATTTCCGATTATATCGATTATAACATTTACCAAACCTTGAAAATTTATCTATAACTATTTAACATTCAAACTCATCGTGCGTATTAAGAAAAATTAATGAATCAAGAAGAAGTCATAAAAGGAATCATAGTCCAATTCATTATGATCAACTTACTAACAACCATATGAACTAAGATTAACAAATAATTAAAGAAAAAATTGGCCCGTCTTCATCATAAGTTAGTAGAAGATGGTTTTGTTTATGATCATGACTTTGACTAAGTGTATTATGTTTAAATTATGAATTGAATACAATTTGGATAAAATAAATACACACACAAATATATATATATATATATATATATATATATATATCCCTCATATGGTTATATTAAGTAGTGAATTCAAAATATGATTGAGTAGAATTTACTTCAACGAACAAATGAAATAGTCAATCGCATGAGGAAAATCTAAAATAATAAACGATAAACTAAAGAAGTTGATTATAATTCATAACAAATAATTAATTGAGTTTAGAATATTCGTCAAATTGGCTAAACAAGAGAGAGAGAGAGAGAGAGAGTACAATGAGGCTGTGGTTTATACAAATTTGTGGAATGATTTATAATTTACATAAAGACATAGTTTGGTGAATATTGTTTTCATGTGAAAATGCAATCTCTCAATACTCTAACTTAGACGACTAGTTATCAATGTATTCATTCTAAATATCACATGTGAAATCAGTAAATCAAAAAATCTAGAATATTAAGCTAAAGAGTTCAACTAATTATACACTTTATATTTGTCATTTATTCTAGTGGAATATTTCATTATATCTTCCTTTATATATAGTTGGATAAAATTATTCCTTCTTACTCCTAATATTCTATTTGCAGTTTGAAAAGATAAAATCAAATTCATATAGAAGAACTAAATGGAATGCTACTATACATTTCAAATTCATCCTTCCAATTCTTGAATTCCACCGCTACAAAATGAAAACCATGGAAAAATAAAACGTGTAAAATCAAAATCACAAAAACTCATATGAGACGGTCTCACGGATAGTTTCCGTGAGACGGATCCTTATCACCCATTAATTGAACTCATATCCACATGTTTCCATATGAATTGCTAAGTGTGAGTTATGGGTTAACCCGTCTCACGAAAAAAGATTCGTGAAAAAAGATTCGTGAGACGGTCTTATACAAGACCTACTCAACCAAAATCCAGTATTAAGTGCACCTATCTTTACTTAATTTTTCCACTTGTTAAATGTCTCCAAATTATAATATACAAAGTGCAAAATTGTAGTGAAGTTGAGTCACTGAAAGGTGATAGAAAACTTGAACTCGTTTATTGTTTCACCATATGATAAACTAATACTAGTTTTGAAGAGTTCAGCTCAACACAACCTTATAAACATAAAAGGGTAAAAAAAACATTGAAGTATTGAAGCATTCACAACAATAAATGCACATGTGGAGTTAGATCTTTCTTCACTTTCATTCACTTTAATATTTGAACGAATCAATCCCATTAAACGATGAGGGATAAAAGGAAATTGTGATAATTCAATCCCATTAATAAAATTCATAACACAAACTACATCCAATTTTTGTAGTGACTAAATGATGAGTAAAATAATTTTAGACTTAATAATGTATTGTGGGAAAATGAGGTTAATTGGCTTATTAATAATTCAATCATATCATTTTTTAACAGAAGCAGAACCAAGATCTTGCTGCTTTGAAACAGGTTTATTACAACATTTATCAAATTCTAACAACAAATTAATTTATGTATATAACCAACTTTGAGTTTGAGTCAATACAACAAGCCATTCATGATCATTAATCTATTGTTTCCCATGTTTTGAACCTTTGTTTTGATGTACGAAATAGAGAGAAATAGAATATAACCAAATCAAAATTAAACTAAGCAATTGGGTTAATTCAGATGAAAGCGCATAAATCATACCTTCTCTTTTAAAAGAACAACAATCGTCGAATCAAGAGAAAAATAACTAACAAACATACATCAGTATTGGAGAAATTAAACATAAACAACAATTACATACTATAACCTCGATATGGCGATAGCTGGCTCAGAGATAAAAGACAATTGACTAAAGTGCACAACTCCGCGTACGAGCATTTTCTAGGGATCAAGGAAGGTCCAACCATATGGATCAAAGACCATTCACAAATTCAAGATTAAACGCCAGTGATAACAATCGACGAGCACCTTCCGATAACAACTCAAAACCCATTTTTCAAGATCAATCCATAAAACAACCTGAAAAGGAGAAACTCGAAATACTAAATCTAAAACTCAAAAAGAATTCAAACAAGTTTATCATATGTTCAACTTGATTCATTCTCATTACAATGACTTTTTTAATATTTTTATTTGAAAAACATTAAAAAAACAAAGGAATATCTGAGGAGTGAGAGTATCTATTTTAGAAAAAGTACTAAAGTTAAGGGTTTTCTCTCCTTTTTCTTGCTTTTATTTTTTCTACAATAAAAGAATATAAACATTTTAAGCAAACCAAAAAGATGAAAATATAGTAATAATCTATTTTTAGCAAACCATTTAAGAGTCCCATCTCGAATTAAATTTGACAAAACATGAAAAATCTTGACTAATAATTAGACTAATAAAGAAGCTTTAATGATAATGAGGGGCCACCAAATTTCCTAATCCCTTGTGATTCACCACAAATCTCTCACTTGCAAATTGTGAACCCCTATTTCTTACCCTAGAATCCTCTCATCCACACACTCCCCAACAAACTAACCCTAAATCCACAAACACTTAATGATATAATAATAATACTGTTAAATATACGTACATAGATACAGGATTATAACGATCATATCATTTACCAAACATCAAAAATTTATCCATTACTATTTATCATTTGAACTCATTGCGAGTTTTAAGGGAAACCAATGAACTAGGAAGAAGTCATGCAAGAATCATAGTCCAATGCATCATTAACTTACTAATGATCATATAAAGTAAGATTAAGAAACTAGGATTAAATTAAAACCCAAAATTGGACTATTTTTCATCATCATAAGTCCACTCTTACTCTTCCATTATAAATCCATTTTAAACTTTCTTCAAACCACAATCTTCTCCCTCCTCTCTCTCTCTCTCGCTCTCTCTCATTCTTCTCTTTCCATTCACTCATTCTTATTCTATCTACAAAATCAAATCTTTTTCCGTTTTTTTTTTTTAATCCAAATCTCCATTAAAGAAAATCGGAGGAACAGCTAAGAAATTCCACCGCAAAAGGCAAAATATACCATCACCACCAAGAAAACAGATTCCACATCAATTAAAGTGTTTGCTCTTCGTTTTCAGGCACCCTTTTCTGTCTTTTCCACAATCTTTACAACCCCATTCATCAATTTCTTGTTCTTGGAAGAATTTGAGATCTCCATTGTTGTGGTTTCCAAGAAAAGCCGGGGATTGGACGAAAGAAGGGCGATTTCGAAGTGGGCTTTTCTCGAATCTTGAAGATTTTGTGTTGAGAGATGAAGCACATTGACAGCGCCCCATCAACGCCTGGGAAGTTTAAGATGGAGAAGTCTCCGTACAATAGGAGGCTTCAATCTTCATTAGCTAAGCTTACTTTCTGGTCATTTGTGTTTCTTGGATTGATTTATGTCTTCTTTTTTAGATCACCCACTTCATCATCCCCCCACTCCTCAGATCTCTCTAGGAGGTCTCTTAGAACCAGCATCTATGGGGGCCCTAATTTTGAGAAGAGGGTTAGGGAATCAGCTAAGGCTAGGGCAAGAAATGGGATGTCTGTTTTGGTCACCGGAGCGGCTGGCTTCGTCGGCACACACGTCTCCGCCGCCCTTAAACGCCGGGGAGATGGTGTGTTGGGGCTGGACAATTTCAACGACTATTATGATCCATCTCTTAAGAGGTCTAGGCAGGCCCTTTTAGAGCGTAGTGGGGTGTACATTGTGGAGGGTGATATCAATGATGTTGAGTTGCTTACTAAACTTTTCGATATTGTCCCTTTTACCCATGTTATGCATCTAGCAGCTCAGGCCGGGGTCCGTTATGCCATGGAGAACCCGAGCTCCTATGTGCATAGCAACATTGCTGGTCTTGTTAGCCTTCTTGAGGTTTGCAAGATCGCGAATCCTCAGCCTGCTATAGTGTGGGCGTCGAGTAGTAGTGTATATGGATTGAACACTAAGGTGCCCTTTTCTGAGAGGGATAGAACTGATCAACCAGCTAGTTTGTATGCAGCCACTAAGAAGGCTGGTGAGGAGATTGCACATACTTATAATCACATTTACGGTCTTTCACTGACCGGATTGAGGTTCTTCACGGTTTATGGACCTTGGGGTAGGCCAGACATGGCTTACTTCTTCTTCACCAGGGATATTTTGAAAGGGAAGTCTATTCCAATCTTTGAGGCTCCTAATCATGGCACCGTGGCTAGGGATTTCACCTTCATAGATGACATAGTGAAGGGCTGTTTAGCTTCACTGGATACTGCTGAGAAGAGTACCGGGAGTGGTGGCAAGAAGAAGGGGCCTGCTCAGTTGCGCGTCTTTAATCTAGGGAACACGTCTCCAGTGCCAGTCTCGGATCTTGTGAGCATTCTGGAGAAGTTGCTTAAGGTGAAGGCCAAGAGGTTGATAATGAAGTTGCCTAGGAATGGAGACGTGCAGTTTACGCATGCCAACATAAGTTTAGCTCAAAGAGAGCTCGGTTATAAGCCCACAACAGATTTGCATGCAGGGCTCAAGAAATTTGTTCAATGGTATCTCAGTTACTATGTTGATGGGAAGAAGAGTGCAGAGTGATAGAGATTGGTCTGTTGTTCTGTGGTAGGATTATGCTATTCTTGTTCATTTTGATTCATATGATTTTTTTTAAAACCTATATTTTGTTCAATCCATGTGACATATCCCTGATCCCACGATGAAGAGGTTCGTTCCCATTGATTCCGGTGGTGCTCTGATCTGATCTGCATCGAAGGACAAACCCAACCCTGGTCTCTGATGGGATTGTAATTGTTGTATTTTTATCATTGTAGAATTCACAACTTTTAGAGCAGATTTTACTTGTTGATTGACATGTATCATCATCAGAATCCAGTTCAATAAACAGCACACTATAGTTGGTTATTATGCTTTTGTGTAGATTTCATTAAACTTGTAATTTTGTTTTTAACCAAGTTTATTGGCTCTCTATTCGTTTTAAGTATTATCGTGTTGCTTTCTAGTCATCATTGTTCACGGGTTTCATGGCTTTGCATTGTCAATATAGTTGCAGTTATTTCTTGGTAATGAATCCTCTCTTGATTCTTGAGTAGTTAAATGTGTTTCTTTTCGTACATCATTTGTAGCTTCGTACTCGTTGTCGTGAAATGTTGTTTCTTGTTCTGTTATTGCATGATCTATTGCTCGTTCAGTTTTTCTTCTCTTGAAATGATCGTTTTGGATTCGTCGATCCTGCATTATATCTATCTTTATCAACTTCTTGAAACTTTTGATTCTTGATTCTAGTTCAGGTTATTGAGTTTTGTTCATAAATTGTTTGCATGATTCATGCAGACAAATTCTAGGTTGAATCAAAACTCAAGTTTGCCATTGATACACAAACACAATCCTTAAATAGATGGATGAATATTGTACTACATATTGTATACACAATGTAATATCTCCAAGAAAAATGAACTCAGAATCTCATCCTTACTACTGTCATAGGTTGCAAGGCTCGAATGGTACGAGGATGAATCGAATTCAATACTCATGATTACTTGGATCAATTTGTCAACTTGTCAAGAAGTTACTTTCAAAGATCAATTCTTTTCATCTTCTTTTTATGTATTTTGTCAAGGGTGCTATGCTTCGTTTCACAATGCCATCTAAAATGGTATCGGGTCTCTCTTCGGCCACGATTCTATCTTCAGGAAGTACTTCACAGGCACAACTCCGTTAAAACCTTCTGTTAAAATCACCCTGTTGTCTGATATGTAAAACTTCATTCCCTCTGAGCATAGGTTGAGAGAATGTGAGCAAAGTTATAAAAGCTTTTACTAAGTACAAAATTCATTTTCAATACCTTCCAACGCCTTTCTCACATCAAGAAAGATTAAAACGTTAACATCTCGCCTCATACCTGAAAAACCGTATCAATATGCATATCGAGTATATTCAGTATGACTTTAAGCATTAGAACAATGTTAAAAGTATTTAAACAGGGAAAGCAAGATTGGCTCCTAATGTATTTCCAAGATTAGATATCTTACCACTAATAACTTCTCCATCTGTTGGCAAGCCACAAGAGAAATGGACATGCAATCTCTTCATACGCTTGAGGCCCTCCAGTAGAATTGATTCCAAGTTTTTCTTGTAGGTCCCATGCACGCAAACTGTACAACGATTAGGCGCACAAATGATGCGAAACAGCACATTGTATCATTTAGATAAGACAGACAGTAGCAAATCTAACCAGGAACTTCTTCCGATGAAAGAATGGGTTTTAGTAAGCTCTCTGTTTCAACTGTCTGTCAAACCATTGCGAATGAAGGAGAAGATTAAAATTTATGAAACCATGTAATACTATGGCTAGCATAACAACAAAAAGTGATCCTCTTTCAATAATTTTAAGGAACAATGATTATGGGGCAAACTGACTCGTTGCATGTGATCAAAGTGGAAACATATTGAACAGATTTGGAAATCATGCAAACACACATGCGAATATTCTGAAATAGTACAACAAAAACAACATAATCCTTGGCCTTGAAAAGCATGTGGTGGATAAGAGAGGCCTTTCAAAATTCTAGAGTAGAACTACTAGATGTTACTAAATCGATAGAGCATTTGTTTTCCATCCACCAGAACATTAATTCATTTCAGGTCGATATTGATCAAATAAAGTTAATTCTAGTACATAGTACCTACCATATAGCCATCAAACCCCCCCACGATTATTGACTATACACCACTGTAACTGATGAAGTACTTACAAAGATACTCCATAGATAATGAATCACAACGAAATTTCATTTTAAGAGGCTTGAATTATACAAGTTTATTCCTGGTTTCCGTACTTAGTGTGCTCATACTGCTGAATGAACTTTCTACATTCCAATTAAAGGTAATTTTAAACTTTGTCATGCACCATCCTAACCTCAAACCAATAAATTAAATCCTTTCAAAACTCATCCTGCCGAGTAAAAAAAAAAAAAAAAGAAGCAGAGAACAACGTGACTGTATAGAAACATAATGATAACATTATGGTACTAATTCTTTCATTTTACTCCAACCAAAATGCATCTTGTGTTGCAAGCTTTCAAAATATAAATTACCGCTATCGTGTGACCTTGATTTGCACGTATCAAAAGCTCTCCATTTTCTTCCAATAAGCTGAATCGCTGCTTGTTATCTTTTCTGACAGCCTAATAGCATATAATATTCAGCAGTTAGTGATACTGAACGTAAACTATACAGGAAAACCAAAGACTCAGTAAACAAAAAGCATGCACCAAAAGAAAAGGAACTATATGTGGTACACACAGCAAATGAACTTGTAATTATTAAAGTTCAA
This sequence comes from Scutellaria baicalensis, assembly GCA_005771605.1. Classification (NCBI taxonomy): domain Eukaryota; kingdom Viridiplantae; phylum Streptophyta; class Magnoliopsida; order Lamiales; family Lamiaceae; genus Scutellaria; species Scutellaria baicalensis. Next base: position 49,998,376 of record CM016722.1, read on the forward strand.
GTTAGGGAATGCAAATTGTGAGTCAAACCTCTCTAACATCATTAATTGTGTGCGATTGCAGTGGAATATTAGCAAAAGTTTTCAGATTCAACTTCAGCAGATCTTGAACCTTGACATAGCCATCACTCCTCATATTTAATCTCAACTCAGAAGCCATGTGTCTGAGTATGCGAGTTCTGTAATTTCAAAAACAAATTGGCTAATGTGTTGAATAATTTGATGAATATTTGACGAAACCAATAATAAAAGCTCACAGATAAAATCTATATCATTTTTACTAAACCACACATGGATAGGAATTGACCAATTAGAATCAATCACACCATTCTCAACTTGTGGGGATGATCAAGCCTCCATCCAAACCAAAACTTCATTTGAAGTTTTCTACCATCTAACTACCAAAAATCCATACCAAAAGTTCTTTCTTTTGCATGTAAGATTGGATGTTCTTCATAGAGTTCACATATCTTTCTATTCCATGGAAATTTTGAAAACAACACAGTTTTAGTCCTTAATTCAAACCAAGAAGAACCCTACCAACGAATATCAATCAACACAAGATTAAACTTAGAATGAAAAATCTCAGTATCTACAAACCACATACAGTAATCTGCCAAGTGCATCAATTTTATCCTTTCCAGTAGAGCCGCCGCCGCCGCCACTCCCCCTCGATCGTTGGCGATTGTCTTTCGTCTCCAATCCTCTACCTCTACCCCCACCAATGCCACAACAATTACGCCAATCAATCAGCAACAAAATCACCAGAAAAACGAATAGAACAGCTTACACAGATCTTCAGTCGAGCAAATTAATCAAAAAACGAAAACTGAATCAAACCTCGGTTAGAATGAGCAGAGGCCGTGAAAGAGGGGCTTCCGGCGGTGAAATTGCGGCGACTCTCCATCAATTCTGAGCGTCGGAATCTCGAACCCAACGGCGACGGAGCGTCGACTATGACACGTGGCGGAGAGAGAAGGCTGTTGCATAGAATTCGTAACCGCACGCCGGTGAGTGTAGCCCACATCTACGCTGAAACTGGTCCTCTCTGAAATGCCCCAACTGTTAGGTTATCGGGTCGGGTTAATCTGGTTGTTCTACGGGTTTAAAACGGGTCGGGTTAAAATGTATTCTTAATTTTAATTTAGCCCCTAAATTGGGTAAAAATAAAAATAAGAATAACCCTTGAGGACTAAATTACAAATATGCTTTCATATGTATACTAGGGTTTATGCTCCCATAGTGAACGCAGATCGAATCGCCACCGCCGCTCTTTATCAGTCATCTCCGCCGTCGGGCTCTTAATCGCCGCCGCCATGGGTCGTATGCACAGCCGAGGGTCAGCATTCTTCTTCTAGTCTGTAATTTTATTTTATTTTGTTACTAAAATTACGTTCGATTGTTTTGTTGTTTCTAAATATTGTTTTTGGTGTAATATAGAAAGGGTATTTCAGCATCGGCACTTCCGTATAAGAGGACTCCACCGAGCTGGCTTAAGGTTTCTTCAGAGGATGTGAGTAATTGTGGTTCCATAATTGTATTTGAAGGTTTTGGAGTGAGAATCTTATGATTTATTCTTCAGATGTTAAAATTGATTTTGTGTGGTATAGATTATGTTGTGGAGTCATTGCTACTGCTCTGTTTGAGCTAATTTTTAGCAGCTATCAGTACTCTTGTTTTACTATCATGGACAAATTACTTCCAAGTTAATTCTTCAATTGGTATTGTGGCTATTTCTCTGATTTTACAAGGTGCATTTAGGTTATAGGTTTGCTTCATGGCTTGTCCCTACATCACCCGAAACGTGTTTATATTTTTGTGGATTGAATTTGAACAACTCAAATTGCAAAAGCATGAAGATTAGTTTGTGATGAGTTATTGAGTTCTATGGGTTGGTATACCGTATATTAAGAGGGAACCTGTCATGGCATTTAGTTCAAAGGTGGCCGTAGATGATTTTGCTTCAATTTGAGTTGATGCTTTGTTAATGCACTGTAGTTGGAGATTCGTTTCTTTTCGTCTGCTTATATCTATGATCAATTTCAACTTATTAAAATCTTCCATTTACTGCTAAGAAGTACCTCAAGAATGGTCCATAGGTTAGGTTGGTGGTCTCTCAAGTGTCATCTCTGGTTTGTTTGTTTTAGGTTGATGAAAACATTTGTAAGTTTGCGAAGAAGGGGTTGACACCTTCTCAAATCGGAGTTATTCTTCGTGATTCTCATGGGATTGCCCAGGTGAAGAGTGTCACTGGAAGCAAGATTTTGAGGATACTCAAAGCACATGGTAGTATATATATCTTATGTTTGTTGAATGTTATTTTATAAGTCGCATTTCTTCATTCTGTTAATGAAACTCTTTTTGTTGGTATGATTTTTTCTCTGCCCAGGTCTTGCTCCTGAGATACCTGAAGACCTCTATCACCTCATTAAGAAAGCTGTTGCCATTCGGAAGCATTTGGAGAGGAATAGAAAGGACAAAGACTCCAAGTTTAGGCTCATTCTTGTTGAGAGCAGAATTCACAGACTTGCTCGTTACTACAAGACTAATAAGAAGCTTCCACCTGTCTGGAAATAGTAAGTTCATATTCAAACTCTTTACTGTGGTCTACTTCTGATTAGATTGGTGTTCCAAATTCATTTTCTTCCTTCTTAGTTGAACCTTTTGATAAATTAACTTCATCACGTTCTTTTGCTTAAAGGGGGGAAAACCCCTTGATCTAACCTTATACTAATATCTTAAAGAATCTTTTGCTCTTATTCCATAGAATCATATATACCAATGTCACAACTAAAAGTCGGTTGGATAGTGTCTCTATTCATATGTATCATGCTTTACTATAAGAATTCTTCATTGAACTTTGCAGTGAATCGACCACTGCTAGCACCCTTGTTGCTTAGAGAATACGTATGCTGGAAATCTGGATGTGCTGTTAGAGTAACATTCTACAAAAGGGAGATTACTCAATTGCTCGTGACTGTATGAGAACCATCACAGATTTAATGTATTGTACTTGAGAGTTATCGAAACTTAAAGCAGTTCTCGACAATCTTTATTTTTCTTAGCAGAGCAATGTGCATCAAGACCGTGGAATTTACTTCACTTGAACGAAACTCTGGTGCACTTGTATTTCTGGCAACTCAATACAAAAATTTGAGTGATCATAGGTACTGGTCTGAAATTGCTAAAACGATACGCAATTGTTCTTTGTATTCGGTTAGGCAATTAAACTGACGAGTAGCCTTACTTTCATGCTAATTTTCTGTTTTGATATACTATGCTTGTATGCTTATTGATTTAATAGATCTGATAAATTGAGAAAATGGAAAAGGGTCAAACACACCCTTAATGAAATGCTACAATCAGAGCTGGTATATCTTAGGGCTTGTTTAGCTTTATTTTGGGTTTTTTTGTTTGAAAAATGAGATGTGTTACTAATGAGAAAAATATTGTGATAAGTTGTATATGTGCTTCTTAAATACCCAATTGAAAAGATTTTTCCAAAACAAATACAAATTTCTAGTAAGAAGAAAATCAAACAGCCCCAAAAATTTGGTAAATGAAAATTCACCGTTGGATTAAAATAAAATTGCAATTACTCAAAGTGATGAAAATCAGAACTTTCTCATATTGAAAAGTCCAATGGCAAGAGCCATGTATTGTCTCCAATCCTGACTTGGTCCATAGACTACAAATTTATGACAACTCATAAAGACATCAACTGTGTTGTAGGGTTTTAATTTATTCGAAAATTTTGTGTGACAAATGAGAAGCAAGGATATAAACCTTAAATATTCTAACATCCTCTAATAAATAAATCTAAACTTTCTCAAATAAAATCCTCTACTCCATATCCTGTGTTTCATTCGATGGTTTAAAATAACTACCACACATCAAATATAAAAGATAACATCACGAATTTACACATGACATGATTTGAAAATAATGAAATACAAAATGAAACACCAATTTAAGATAAATGATCAAATTCGAAACTTCTAGACAACTAGTAGTGTAAATATTATTAATCTTCACTATTTGAATGTGAAAAATTGAGCCTTGTGGCTAAAATATCACATTGCACATAAAAATTACTTTTCTATCACAAAAATAAAATAAAATAGTTTTATCACTTTTCTACCACAAGACAAAAAAAAAAATTTACAAAATTTTATCTAATAAAAGTATAGGACGTTAGTTTTTTGTTGGATTTAATACGAGATGTCCACATATATTTTTACAACTTTTATCAGAAGGATAATTTTATCTATTTCCCTAATTTGCGGTAAAAAGTAATAAAACTATTATTTATGATTAAAAGAATATCTCACAATTTGATTTTATGGTATTTGAGGATATTTGGTCGTAAATGATAACTGAATACTTGACAATGCTTTCTACACTTATTTTTGTGTGTGTTTTTTTGTAAGAGCTGCTAGAATTTTATTGTAAATGTGACTTGTAATTCAACTTTAAGTTGATGTATAAACATGTAGAATTTAGTGCATTGAATAAGTGTAGAAATTGTCATTCAAGTTTAATAAATGGATTTCCAAAAATCCTCCAAGTACCTATTTCCAACACTTAAAAAAAGGGAGGAAAAAGTACAACATACATTGGCAAGGAATGTATGTCTTGTGAATCTTTGATAAGGAGAAGATGACATAATTTGAAGCAAAGGATTTATGCTTATTTGTCCTTACATTTCACAAGTTCAAAAATTGAATTATTGTTGTTGGCGTTGACAATTACCTTTTATGAAGTAGGTGAGACCTTGCAATATAGTCTATGTGCAACTTTTGTGTTATAGTTAACCCAACAAACAATCCAAGAGATGGGCAAAGTTTGGCTTATTAATGTTGGAAGTGATGAAGGGCTCAATGTTATGCCTACTCTAACCTTGTTACACTTGTTAGGAGATGATAAAGGTTTGTAGGTTAAACCATCCTAGCTAGTATATTGAGCACAAAACTATGTCAATTGGTACAACATTTTTCAAATGCAAGATTAATTTCATGTCTCAACTTATAAGAAAAGAACATTTGAATCTAATTCTACGAGACGAGTCAATCAACTCATAATATAGAGACTGATTTATGAAGATAAGTTTGGTTCGTGCCTATTGGAACCTGTCTCACGAATTTTATCAGTGGGATTCTATGAATTTTTTGTGTTAGAAACAATGATTGGATTCTTGAAATTTCTTCAATAAATACTTTCACTTTTTTTAAAAATCTTTTTTAAATCTTTTTTTTTAATTTAATTTTTTAAGATTGATGGAGATGGAGATGGAGATGGCCACTCGTGAACCCCATAACTTTTTGCAACTTTTTATTTTTCCAGAAATACCCAATTGCTTGTAAATATTGAACAATAGTACCACCAACTTTTATCCTAAAAGGCATATCATTTAGTTCAACATGAAAAGGACTTTCATGTCTTTTTTTTTTTTCTTACTTCTTGATAGGTATATGTTTTCATTTTGGTTTTATCTATGATGAACACATTTCCTATATTTAACAAATTAGATTTATGAATAAACTCATGAACTTAAGTATGATTGTTCAATTCCCACAATATTTAGTCAACATCATTTTGTTAGATGATAAAATGTTTCTTCGTCGTGTTATTGATAAAAGTACGATCTTATCATAACATTAATATTATGAAACTATAATTTATTGTTTCATATTTTTATCAAATTCTATATCACTGACATAAAATATGACCAGACGAATATATATAAAACTCACTTATTTTTCTCAAAATGCATGCGATATCCTTGTGTAATCTATTTTATGTCACTATGTTTTTTTTTTAATATTTTAAATATGATAAACATGACATCTCAAAAAAAAAAAAAAAGGTTTAAAGTTCACTACTAAGTTGAAACAAAGTTTTCCAAATCTGTCCTCAAATAAATAATTAAATGAATATATGAGTAACATGACATTTTTTGGACCCCAAAAATTTCTATAAATAGTAGTTATATTAATTAATCATTAAATGTCACCAATTTTTGGTTACTTAACCTACACCTGAAATTTGAAATGTGCATTAAATATGTATGTTGAACTACTACAAGACTCAAATATACTTTGGAACATATCTTGCAATAAATTTGCAGAATCTTGTCTCCTTATCACCAACTATGGATAACATTTACTATTACATAAAAATGAAAAAAAATTCAATAATTACAGTTCAAAATAAAATAATTTGAAATTAATAATGAAATAAATACTAATTTAGTGAATTAATTTAATTGTCATGTCCTTTATTTCATGAGTAAAATAGCAAGAACGTAAGAAAGATTAATAACTCAAATTATATTTAATATATTTTATAAATTTGTATGAAAATCAGTGGCCATTTATTTAAAATAAATATATAGTACTATTGTTCATATAGAATATGCTATTTTCTATTTTTTTACAAATCAATATCGTTTTATTACAGATAGACAAAATAGATCATTCCCGTATTTATCATGAATTTACACCAACCACTTTTTTTTTTTTTGATAACCTACCTTCAACTTTCAAGATTATATTTGATTAACTTTGAAATACCAATAAAATCTATTCTTCTAGTAATTGGTTAAAAATAAACATAGTTGAAGGAAAAAAAAAAAGAGCATAATGAAAGTGGAGGGTCACAGTGTATTTGATTGAAACATGAGTGTACAATAATAATCAAAACACATTATTTTACAGAAATATAAAAAGGCTGCACTTACCCATGTGATTGCCACCGGCTACCGGTCTTCCCTGAAACCATGAATTCAAAATTTGTACCTATACTGACAACTACCACTCTCTCTCTCTCTCTCTCTCACTCTCACACACACACACAGAGAACAGTAGCACCATTTTGAACTAAAAAGAAGCAAACTTTGCAAATAAGCTTGGGTAGGGGAAAGGAGATAGCTTTCTTCCAAAACAACTTTCTCACTTCACATTTCCATTGCAAACCCAAAAATGGCTTTCTTCTCCATATTCATCACAGTCATCTTCACACTGCTCCTTCTTCCATTTCACTCTCTCTCTCTACCCACAAGAGCTGCCACCACCCCACTCTCTCTCCTCATGACAATCAAATCCTCATTAGACCCTCAAAACCTCATTCTCTCCTCATGGTCACCCAATGCAACTGACCCATGCAATGCCTTTTTTGAAGGGATTGCCTGCAATGAAAACGGCCAGGTGGTCAACATTTCCTTGCAAGGAAAAGGGCTTTCTGGGCAAATACCTCCTGAGATTGGTTTGCTCAAGAGTTTGACTGGGTTGTACTTGCACTTCAATAAGCTTCATGGGGTTGTACCTAAGGAGCTTGCTCACTTGACTGAGCTCTCAGATTTGTACCTCAATGTTAACAACCTCTCTGGTGATATTCCTCCTGAGTTTGGTGATATGTATAATTTGCAAGGTCAGTGTTTTTTTTTTCCCTTCTCAATCTCTCTCTCATTAGATCTGTTTGTGTCAACTTTCTTGAAATTATTTGTTTTCTGGTTTCTTGAACTTGTGTCCTCTTAAAGGGGATGATCTCTTTATACTTTATAGAACATGGTAAATTTGTAAGTATACAAACATGCCTTAATCAACTCATATGGGTTTTTCTTGATTTAAAATATACCAAGAAAGGTAAAAGTTGTGAACTTTTTTATGGGGTTTATGAGTTATACTAAGAAAGATTTGAACTTTATAATGAGATTTATGCATTTACTCATGGTTATGATTCTCTGTTTATGCAGTGTTGCAACTCTGTTACAACAAGTTAACTGGAAATATTCCAACTCAGCTTGGCTCTCTGAAGAAACTCAGTGTTCTGGCTCTACAATCCAACCAGTTAACTGGAGCAATTCCTGCTAGTTTGGGGGAATTGATGATGTTAACAAGGTTGGATTTGAGTTTCAATCACCTCTTTGGCTCAATCCCAGTTAAAATAGCTGTTCTACCTTTGCTAAAAGTCTTTGACATCAGAAACAACACTCTTTCAGGCAATGTCCCTCTAGGTAATCATCATTTCAATGATTCATATTTGCAGTTAATCTTTCTATCCTTCAATGATCTCTGATATATTGCCTCATAATCTTGTTTATTTTCTGTGGTTGCTGATATGATATAGCTTTGAAGAAAATGGATGAAGGTTTTCAGTATGCTAATAATACAGGATTGTGTGGGATTAGTTTTCCTTCATTGGAGATTTGCTCTGTTTCTAACCAAAATACCAATAGACCAGAACCATTTGGGGCAAACACCAACCATCTACCTTCTAAAGATATACCAGAGTCAGCTAATGTTCGACAAAATGGAACGAATCAGTCCAACAAATCTCAATCTGCTGTTGTGGTAGGGTTGATTGGACTTTTTATTGCTTTAGCTGTAGCCGGGCTTTTCTCATTTTCATTGTATCGTAGAAGGAAGCACAAAATTGGGAGTGCATTCGATTCTAGTGATGGTCGATTGAGTACTGATCAGGCCAAGGAGATTTGTAGGAGAAGTGCTTCTCCTCTTATTAGTCTTGAGTATTCCAATGGTTGGGACCCATTGTCTAAGAGACAAAACACTACCAGTTTCTCTCAAGAGGTTCTTGAGAGCTATATGTTCAATCTAGAGGAAGTGGAATCTGCTACACAGTACTTCTCAGAGATGAACTTGTTGGGAAAGAGTAGTTTCTCGGCTGTTTACAAGGGGATACTGAGGGATGGATCGACCGTTGCAATTAAGTGCATTTCGAAGATCAGCTGCAAGTCTGATGAAACTGAGTTTCTTAAAGGGTTGAAACTGCTAACCTCTTTAGAGCATGAGAATCTTTTGAGATTGAGAGGCTTTTGCTGTTCAAAGGGTAGGGGAGAGTGTTTCCTCATCTACGAGTTTGTTTCTAACGGGAACTTGTTGCAATACCTTGATGTGAAAGAAAGTACAAAGAGAGTTCTTGATTGGTCTACTAGAAAGTCTATAATCAGAGGAATTGCCAAAGGTCAGTACACTCTGTTCTCAAGTCTACTAACAATATTATTAGCTTCATTACTATTGACTAACTAAGATAGTTTTATGGATGTTCACTAGGTATTGAGTACTTGCATAGAAGCCAGAACAGCAAGCCAACGTTGGTTCATCGTAATATATCAGCTGAAAAGGTACTAATCGACCAACACTACAATCCATTGCTCTCAAACTCTGGTGTTCACAAACTATTAGCAGACGACATAGTTTTCTCGACACTTAAGGGTAGTGCTGCAATGGGATACCTAGCTCCTGAGTACACAACAACTGGACGATTCACTGAGAAGAGCGATGTCTATGCCTTTGGAATGATCATATTCCAGATCCTGTCTGGCAAAAGTAGAATCACTCAGTTGAATTGTCATGGGGCTGGATTGTCTAGATTTGAGGACTTCATAGATGCAAACCTAGCTGGGAAGTTTAAAGAATCCGAGGCAGCTAGGCTCGGAGAAGTTGCTCTTCTTTGCACTCACGAGTCTCCGGATCACAGGCCGGACATTGGAATTGTGATGCAAGAACTGGATGGCATCACTTCAAACTACTGATTGGATAATTGTCTGAATTTTCCCTACTGTCTAAGATGATATGCCTTCTACTAATTTCTACTAATTCCAGACTGCTCGTCTGAGTATGCAACTGTCTTCGTTGCACGCTCATTGGCCTCTTGAGGACAACTTAGTAATTTGTAGGTAAGTAGGCAACTCAGGGATCTTGAGTCTGAAACTGTAGGCATGTCTGAATGATCTCATTACAACTGTAATATGTATTCATTTAGTCATTTGCTCATGTAAGATTAGCAGGATCGTGAACTAATCAAAAATATCCCCAGTGATCTTCTACTGATTTATTGAGAGATTAATCTTCCCAGTCATTGTTGTCAGAGTCCATTCTTGCTTCTTGTGAGGCCGGCAACACAAAATATCAACACATAATATAGATAAACATTGATAAATAGTTGAGTTGGCTATCACATCAATTTATATAATTATTGGTTTTCCATTTTGAAGTACAAAAGTCTTTTAAGTTCCAAATAAATCCTGTGGTTCTCCACTATACAGGAAATGTCCCTCTAAAATAACTGTACACACAAAAGTCTACTAAATAGTGGAAACTACCAAACTTCACATCTTAGAGCTGTTCAAAATTTGCAGTGTCAAACTCAAAATGAACCCTACTTGTCTGTGAATGTTTATAATGATGATGATAATATGAAGAAGACTGGAAATTATAATTTCTTTATTTGACTGCAAGAGAACTGACAAGAGAGTTATTTGATCACATATATTTCCTACTTTACTGCTGAGTGCGAGCCTGTAGCATGATATAACTATGTACTAGCATGTGTTGTTTACTTGTTTTTAATGAAAAAAATAGCTCATTCATTCTGGCTTTGCTGGAAAAAGGAAAAGCTTAGGTGGGAATCCAAAGTGATCTCTGCAGTTTTGTCTCTGTGGCTTGTGAACGTTATTTGTCCTTATTATGTTGCCTGAATACTTCCTTCTTTTATGGATTATTGGTCCTCTCTTTTGCCATTAAATCTGAAAGAAGATGTCCTTTCTCCTTTACTGGTCCTTCAAACTAATTGGATGATGCCATTAAATCAAGTAGAAGATATGCAAAATATTGGTGATAAAGATATACCCCAAACCTAGAAAAAGAAGTAATAGATTATACTGAGCTGTATCTATGAATTGCTTTAATCTACAAATTGTTTTTTATATACAAGGATACAAGGAATACACTAACCTTACAAGCAGATCATAGTAATGCAGGTGCTATATTTATCTCAAGCCAACTCTCTCAATGCTTATTGTAGAATACAATTCACTTATCTGGTGATTTGTACCACCTACCAAGAACTCATGTACAGTCCCCTCAAGTTCAATCCAGCTGCAACCAGGAACTTTGCTCAGGTCCCGTTGTTTCATCAATGTTCTAACCCTTCTAACATAGTCCCAAAGGCCGAATTGTGCGTACATATTGGATAGAAGTATGTAAGAACTTGAATCATAAGAATCTGATTCAATTAGATGTTCAGCAACTGGTTCTCCAATGTTCAAGTTCTCATGAGTTGTACATGCACTAAGCAGAGTTCTCCACACCACATCATTTGGCTGAATTGGCATTGCTTTTACAAACTTTGCAGCTTCTTCTATGTGCCCACCTCTGCTAAGGATGTCAACCATGCATCCATAATGTTGAAGCTTGGGGGTAATTCTGTGAATTCGTCGCATGATCTCAAAGCAAATCAGACCCTCCTTAATCATCCCAGAATGCCCACAAGCATGTAGAACTGCAATGAATGTAATATCATCGGGTTCTAGAGAACGTTTTTCCATCTCCATGAACAGATGAAACGCTAAATCACCGCATCCATGTATGGCTAAGCCACCAATCATAGCATTCCAATGATCGATACTTTTCTCTTGGATACACTCAAACACATTCATAGCTTGCTCTATGCTGCCACACTTTGCATACATGTCAACTAAAGCAACACCTAGTTTTCCACTCATATCAAACCCATGTTTCTCTATATACTGATGTATAGCTATCCCTTCATCAATGCAGCTCAATTGTGTAGTTGCTGATAGAGCAGACAACAAAGTAACTCTATCAGGGATCAAATCAAACGTGCTCCCTGACATATCATGAAACACTTTTAGCGCCTCATGATAGCATCCATTATTAACATACCCTGCCATCATTGCATTGCAGGAAATCACATCCCTTCGAGGCATAGAATCGAAGTAATATCTAGCAGCATCCACGTTCCCTGCTTTAGCATATCCATCAACCATACTCGCCCAACTCACTACATCCCTCTCCGACATTTTACCAAACAAGACTCGAGCCATCCCCATTTTCCCATTCTTCGCACAATAATCAAGCATAAGATTCCAAGAAACCAAATCTCTGTTTGGCATTCTTTCAAACAAGTCCACAGCATGCTCAATGCCATTCTCTAATTTCAAATAGCCACTAATCATAGTGTTCCAAGAAACTAAATTCTTCATCTCTGATGGCATTATATCAAACAAGTCACGAGCTAAACTCACCATTCCACACTTCACATACCCATCAATCATCAAGTTATACGAAAAGGCATCCTTTTTAAGCATCCTATCAAAGATTTGCCGCCCAAACTGAACAATCCCACATTTTATATACATACAAATCAAACCATTCTGCAAAAACACATCCGACCCAAATCCAAATTTCAACATCAACCCATGAATCTGCATTCCTTTGCTTAAAAAAATCAACCTCGAACAAGACTTCAACACCAACGACAATGTATATTCATCCACTAAAACACCCCTCACAAGCATTAAAACAAACACTTGGAATGCATTCTCCGGTTCGTCACCGTGCGAGAAAGACTTAATAATTGCATTCCAAATAAAAGTGTCTCTGTAGTTGCACACAGAAAAAAGATGTCTTGCAAAATCAACACTCGATTTGTGCCCAGAAAAGGCCAAACTGAGAATGAGTTTCGATGTCAAAGATGGGTTATGGATATGACCTGTGGTGATCAAATTTGCATGGATTTGATTAATTTCCATTTGCGTCTTACATTTCGTGGCAAACGCCAGTGATGGAAGCGCAGAACTCCATGAATGGATTGAACTTGCAGAAAATATCATTGAATTGAAAGCTCAGTTTCGGCCTTTGGGCTACTTTGTGAATATAATTCTGGAAATTTTGCTGCCAAATGCTAAAACGAAAATTTAACGTTAAAACGGATCGGGTTTGAAGTTTCTTTTGGGCTTCGGTTAGGCCCATTTTGATCTATTTAATCCTTTTTTTTTTTAAGAATTTCAAGGATGAAAAATTAAAAAGCTCTCCCTTTATAAAAAAACGACCAAGATTCACTATTACTATAACTGGATTGTTGATTATTCCATTTTCTTTGATACATGTCACTTGCAATACATGTGCAAATTCAGATGAAATACATAAAAAATATTTTATTGGAAAAATCATGAACTGATTAATTACTATTCTACTTTGAGTTTGAAAATTAAAGTCAAATTAGGTATATTTTTCCTGAGTTTGGCAAGTTATTTAAAATATTTTTCTTTGTTCTATTTTTAGTAATATCTTATCCGATTTTTCCATACTGCTACCCCTTCTTATCTATTATTTTAGATTTTTAGAATAAATATCTTTTAGAAAATGAAAAAATAAACACATAGTGAATTTTGAAAAAAACTGATTTTTTTTTTTTTGATCTTATCTATTATTTTAGTTTTTTAGAATAAATATCTTCTAGAAAATGAAAAGAATTAGTGAATTTTGAAAAAACTGATATTTTTGGAACAATAACTGTACTTAATCTGGAATTTAGATCAAATTATTAACAAATATTACATGAACTTTCATATATTTTCTTTCTACAATTTTAACCAACATGCAGTTTTCGAATATAAAATTTCAATCTCTTTCAATTTCAACCATTGTAATAATAGTTTCTCCATAACAACTTTAAATACACTTTAGCGTCATTATAACTATAACCTGAAAATTATCCACGGGTTTAACTTGCAGGAAAGAAAAAGGAAAGAACATTCATACTATATCTTGCGTACATTCTAAAATTTGATTAAGATTACAGACTAAGTAAAATTTGTGACTTTTTCAAAGCAAAATTTGTGAATTTTTCAAGAATTAACCCAAAAAATAGAGGACCTCGTATTTACCAATACAAATAGACATAAACTTGAGATTGAATAGAAAAGGAAGAATGAAAAATAGAAGCTAAGTGGGGTGTTCACCAAATTAAGGTTCTATTTTCAGTTAGAGATGCATGAACCCTAGAAAAGAGTGTTGATAACATTAATAACAGAGTTGACTACACATTAATCTATTTCCTTACAATATTATTTAAATCTTGTCCCACAATGGCATGCATGACAGTTGTCACATTTCAGAATCGATTCCTCACCCCCCCGCCAAGCAAAGCCTTCCTCAGTTGCCCTTCACAAAATCAAACCAAACCCAATCTCTCATGTATATATAAGCAGGTTACAAAACCTTCCTTCTCTGAATCAAGAATTTAGAAAAATAATGGCTTTTTGGTCTGCAGAAAAAGCCACCAAAGCCTATCTTCAAGCCCTGAAAATGGTAATAAAACTGTGTTGTTGGTGCTACATTTATATGGTTATAAGATACCTTGTTTGGAGCATTAATTTGATTTCAATGGTGTTTGCAGGGGAAGAGAGGTAAAGAGCTCAGTGAAGTGGAATTCTTGGCCGCCATTGCAGCAGGCAACAATTCACAGCTCATGGTCATGGCTTCCACCGGTGGCGGAGCCGCCACCGACGCTGCTCTGGCTCTGGTCTGTGCGTCGTGGCAGACCGGTGGCCGAGCCGTCTGCATCCTCAGCAACATGGAGGAGCTAGTTGCATCGAGAAAAGCTCTGGGCTGCTATGCGGATTTCGTCGAGTTTGCTGTAGGGGATGTTTGGAAGTTGCTGTCTAGTGACTATAAGACTGCAGATTTCGTGCTTATTAACTGCAAGTCTGGTGGTAATAAAGAAAGGGTTGTTTTTCCGGCGGATCAAGGTGGCGGAAGACATGGGGTGGTGATGGTGGGCTACAATGCCCACCAAGGGCGGTGGTGGAGAAACGGGGTGGCAGCTCAGTTTCTACCCATCGGAGAAGGTCTGTTTGTCGGCCAATCAGATAATCATGAGAAGCAGAAGAAAGAGAAGAACAAATGCTGGGTGTCTGAAGTTGATGAATTTACAGGGGAACAACATTTTTACAAGATTAGAAAATAGTAACTGTAATGACATATCTTTGGGAAATTTCATGTAAATAACCAATGTATAAAATGAATTATTGCGTCTGACTTAATTTTAACAAGATGTCAGATGCATACAAGGTATGCATAAACCAATCAAGCTCCTATTTTGCTCCTAATGTAATTAATTTTAATCATGCACATTTTTGATGTTATTATATAAAGACATCAACCAAGTTTGTACATATATAAGATATATAAACACACTGAGTTTCCAGTGATTCAACATTTCCTGGGTAAATAAGCTGATACCATTAACAGATCATCTTCAAAGAAACACATGTAACATCATGCAACTCAACATTACATACTAGATATGCATCAGTTTGTTTACCAGAAAGGTCCAAAGAGAAGACATTCTACTCAACAGGCACGATTTTTCTGGAAGTCCCACGAGAAGGCAGCTCCTGAGGTTGGGCATCTGGTTGAGCTCCATCATTTCCATAATACTCTAGAGATGGGAAAGGCCACCCACCCCAACCATTCCAACGTGCAAAATCATCCCATGCGTTAATGTTTGCCCCTGCATAATCACAACAAGCATTTTGATGTTCCATTATGATTTGGGGCAATCATGCAGTTTTATGACCAATAAAGATCTGCTAACAAGCATTGCATGTTATGAACTCGAGTTTGCTCCAGTTAAGTTAAATATGAAGTTCAATGATCAGGTCTCAGAAAATAAGAATTAAACAAATGATCATGTTTCATGCATCATTTTGGCAACCTAGGCTCTCTCCAAAGTATCCTATTGCATAGAATACATGTATGATTTATCACTCATATGTGAGAAACTTGGACATTTATCACATGAAGGAAATATAAGTGAATGTATTCTTACTCAATTAATCTACCTGCATTCTCAAGCAAATTGAAGCCGTTGCTCCATCCTGGAAGAAGTTTATCAGCATTGGTCTTCCAATTTTCTTCAAAACCACCAAGCTCGTCTGAGACGATAGCATGGAACCGATGTTAGGTGCAGTAAAGATTCATCGAAAAAACAGCATTGTGCAAAGGAAACCAACCTTCTTCTAAATTGTGCAAAGTCTGCAAGGAGTCAACTCTGCCATCTGAATTATGCTTCGTGGTAACAGAATGCCCCTGCATTATAAAAATCACCGACGAGAATTGAGAAACATAGCAAATAGCCAAGATCATCAATACAAGTTCACTACTAAGAAACATGTGTTCTATCAAGAACATTACCTTCTCATGTATCCCTTTAGAAATAGTGTGCAGTGATTCGCCAACAGTGCGGTCTTCTTCTTTCATCTCCATCATAAACACCTTCCATCAACAAACACATAAGAGATCGTAATGCTCAACATAAAGCTTCTTTGTCTCACTCGAAATCACTCACCCCATCTCCACCAGTTCTTTTTCCAACAGAGGAAGTGTAGTAAATCCCATCAGCACCACCATATGCAACTCTCTGGAAGCTAAAACTCTGAACCCCTGGAAGTAAAGTCCAACATTTGCCTATTAACATGATAGCTCCTTCGAAGATAATTGCAATTATCTATATCCTAATTACAATTTATGTTTTCAAATTAACATGTTCTCTATCTTAAATGCCACCAGAATCTATTCATATCACAAATGTCAATAACAATTATCAATTAGAAAAACCCCCAATTTCTTATGAAGATGTACGAAGAATAGAAGCAACAATAACATATACCTGTTGGATATTCGTTCGAATTCATAACAGAAAGTTCTTTGCTCGGCACACTGTTCTCCCAAGCATCATCCCCGCCATCACCATTAGGGTTCATCTCCTCAATTGTAATTTGTTTTCGAGGACCAGAATGATTATCAAACGAGCTAGTGAAAAAAGGATCATCAAATGGGCTCTTTCCACCAAAAAATCCACCAAAAGGTTGAGTAAAGAAAGGGTGATCAAACGGATCCTTCCCTCCGAAGAAATTGGCCATAATTGTAGGCAATTATCAAACAAGGCTCTGTGATTTGTATCAAAAACAGCACGATTTCGCATAAATTCAACAACGAGCAGAATTAATGCAGCAATTCTAACTCAAGAATGCAGCATGTTGGATTTAAAGCCCTGCATTTACCCTGTTTGTGTGTGCATGTGTGTGTTTCCATGGAGGATCGAATTCAGCATCAAATTCACCAGAACAGAAACAAGAATCTCTTACCTTGAGAGAGACAGAGAGGGATTTTTCCAGTAGAAGAGTGATGGAGAGGCGTAGAAGAACAAGAAGAAAAAGGAGAAATCAAGAAACTTCTAGAATAAGATTAATCCACCCCCCACCCCACCCCACCAACCTAAGTAAAAGTGATTATTCTTGTTAATATATATTATATAGGTAAATACAAGTAACTGAAAAATAACTTTGATTTATGATATTTTCATAGATACTCTATCCACTATTTTTCTTTCTAAAATTTTGATTTTTATCAAATTTTAATTAAAACTTTAATATCACTTTTTTCCCATACGAAATAATCACTTCTCATTCCACACCCTCTCAACTTTACTTTGAAATAAAATCACTTCTTCTCTAAATAAAACCACCACGATATATGCTTAAATTAACGACAAATGTGTCAAAAGAATAATGACAAATGTAATTGACTTCTCGATTTTTTTAAATGAAGATAATATGATCATTGAATTCAAAATTTATTTTCTCACTAAAAAAAATCAAGGTAATATGATTGAATTCAAAATTTATTTTCTCACTCAGTTCAAATTTATCATTGTGGAGAATAATATTGTAACAAATATAATGTAGGACAAAAAGAGAATAATATATTTCCACCAAAGCTCAAAAAATTCCAGAAGCACTTGCAAATTATTATTATTTTAATATGAATTCAAATTGCTTATTTTCCGTTTAACATAAAAGCTCATATTTTCAAACTCATTTCAGTCTCTAATGTTATTCTGTCATCAAAAGACACATAAATAGTGATAATGTCATATTATACATTTAACAAACGTTGCTAAATGAAGAGTCTAATGAAAGTGATGATGATCTCATCCATGTCACTAGAGAAGACCCCTTTCTTTGCAACATTTTATGGCTCCATCAAACATTTGTTGGAGCCCATTTTCATAGTTGAATCCAGTTTCCAATAGCTTTTTACTTGAAAGGCTTGGCAATTCAGAATGTCCCAAATCCTTCAATGATGAACTGCATGCATATGGTAGAAATCAGTTTGCAAACAAGTTTGTTTCTCAAGAAATTGGAAAAAGAATAAAAAATGCAATGAACTTACTTGGGCCTTGGCAACTTGTATTCAGGGTACCTATCAGATAGAAATTCATGCAATTTATCGAAAGAAATTTCAAGAGCAGAGCAAATGTATCTCCCTTTTGCGTTTGGATACTCGAAAAGATGTATATGGGCTCTAGCCACGTCTTCTACGTGCACAAAACTACCATTTTTAAAGGTAAAATTGTATTTTCCACCAGCTGCACCATTTTCAAGATATGTAAGATCATCAGACAATCCTCTTTTTTCAAATATTATATCTTGTATTCAAGTTAGAAGACACGATCAAGAAGGTCAATGACCCTGGTCCCAAATATTTGGGGATTGTAAAATTTAACTAATTATTATATGTATTGTGACTGAAGTTTAATTTAATTTAACTAATTTTATGAGTTAAAAGAATATTTATTAGTAGAAAATTTAATAGCCCATGTAACATTGTCTTAGAAATTAATAAAATCTAATTTTCCTAAAAGGAAAAGGAAGTGGTCCAACTCATGGAAAATAATTATTAAATGTTTAATGTGGACAACTATTAATATGTGTATCGTTAACATGTAATGATCTCTCGTTCTCTAATTATATGAAAAACTAGATTAATTGATATGTTAGTTCTTTGACATGTCCATGGTGAGCATGTATATGTTCACGGTGGGTAGGATGACAGGACTGTAAATAGTTTTTCTATTTATTAGTCTCATATATATATATATATATATATATATAATCATCTTAATTTCATAATTATCAGAGTTTTTCACTTTTTGTCTTCTATCAATTTGGCAATTCATTCTAAATTTTACCTCTTCCTTATTGGTATAATATAAGAATATGTTATAATAATAGAATATGAAGATAAAAAAAGGAAAAAAGAAAATAATAATTTATAGTTTGTTCGACCTACTTGCACAAAGTTTTCTCTTTCTCTCTCATCTAATAGCATTGATGTAGAATTCTAACAGCATGCTAAAACACTAAACGCTTATTTTATTATTAAAATAATAAATTTTTATACTTCCTCAATTTATTTATTTTTAAATTATCATTCTTCACTAATCCTTATCTTCCCCATATTATATATGATTTCATTTTCCACGATTGACAATTTAGAAATCAATTGCTCTGCCTATTCATTTGTTTATCAAGTGCAAGTAAATGTTTTTGAAATTGTTAACACAATATATAGTCATACTATTTTAAAGTTCTCATTAAGCCTGCTTGTTATATACTAGTATTTCACCCGCGCGATACACTGGTTTATTATTTATTCTGATAGTTATATTAAAAGTTATTTATATATCTTCATTATTCCAAATGTTATATGATATAGAAATATATTTATTAATTTTTAATGTTATATTTTATTATTTAAAAATAATTATTGGGTAAAGTAGAGTTTTAGTTGAAGAAAGTTGAATTTGGTTGGTCCGATCTCTCGTGTGTTTCTCAAACTTCCCTGTGCATTCATTTTCTTGGGACGTGCTATTTTATATTCTAATAAGACAAATTATATATGTTATTCTACATTATATTTGACAATATTAAAAGGTTGTAATACAAAATTATAAATAATCTAAACAACGAAATTGAAAGCTTATATTCTATTTATTTGTTTTTTGAAAAAAATTTATGGTCGTTGGCTCAATAGATAATTTGATAAGTCAATGATGAAGTTAGTTAAAAATGACCATTTAACAGTATAAATTTTGAATCTTTATTTATGTACAAAATTTATCATAATTACAAAAACTATCTTAAAATTTATTTTAACTTTAAAATTGATAATATGAATAATTATAAACATTAAGTAACTTTAGTTAACAAAAAAAAAAAAAAAGATTAACAACTTGAAAGCTTACATTCTATTTGTTTTTCTTTTTCATTGAATTTTTTCATGGCTTGATATAGATAATTTAATAAGTCAATGATTTTCGAAATTAGTTAAAAGTGACAAATTAACAATATAAGTCTTGAAATATTTATTTATATACAACATTCTCATAATTACAAAAAATATTTTAGAATATATTTAACTTTAAAACTGATAATATGAATCATTATAAACATTAAGTAATTAAAGTTAGAAAAAAAAAGAAATTTAATATTTTGAAAACTTACATTCTATTTGTTTTTATCTTTTGTTGAATATTTTTCTTAGTTTAATAAATAATTTGATAAGCTAATGATTTTTGGAATTGGCCAAAATTGATCAATCAACAATATAAATTTTGAAATATTTACTTATATACAACAATTTTTTCAAAATTACAAAAATATCTTAAAATTTCTTTAATTTTAAATGAGAATGTGAATAATTTTAGACATTAAGTAATGATAGTTAACACAAAAGAATTAAATTATTGTTCAACATTAAACATTATTTATCAACAACAACAAATAATAATGATGATGATGATGATGATAATCTATCTATAATAATAATAATAATAATACTATTAATTAATTAATAATAGTAATGGTATGAATAAAATAATAATAATAATAATAATAATAATAATAAGTTAATTGAAAATATTACAACATAACATAATTAATTCCCTTGAAAATACTAATAGTTTTTACAATTTTTTTATTAACTAAAATTTTGATTTGACATTTTTAGGAGGGAAAGTGGCATAATTGTAAATTTTGCCAACTGTCCTCCTTTTATATATAGATAGATAACTGAACAACTCTTAAACTTGTCCCTAAATTAAATTTGAGAAGAGAAAAATGACATACAGAAAAAGGTGGGCATGGCAAAGCGAACCGAATCAGGGCAGGCTGGAGAGATAAAGGGGCCATGAATCAGGGTTGGAGCCACTGTAATAAGATCCAATCCATGCTTGTCTGAAAAATCCAGGGCCTGTTTTTCTGTCAACGTTTTCGTCACAATATAGGGGCCCGAAACCATCTTCAAGCCTCGAATATAATCCACGTCACTCCAAGAACTCTCATCGATCATCTCACCAGCCCTGTCGGCCTTGTAACTCAATGCTCCCAAGCTCGACGTATAGACGACACGTGTCACTGTTTTTGAGTCGAGACAGGCCTGTAAAATGGCAATGGTGCCATTGATGGCCCGTCGGGTCTTCACTTCTTCTTCTTCTTTCTCCTCTATGTCCATCGGGTGGGCCACGTGGAAGACACCCACGCACCCCTCGATGGCTGGGACGAAGCTGTCGGGCCTGTCCAGATCTGCCTGGAAAATATGCAGCCTGTCTGATACACCTGGAAGATCTGACAGGAAGCTGATGTCCCTTTTGTTGTCTGAAATTACTGCATTGTTATCATGAGTGTATAGATCATGTGTAATTCAATCTTGTTTTTTGTAAGTGATGAAGTGAGGAAACCTGGATTGGTTCTGGTTGTAGCGTTGACAGAATAACCATGTTCTAGAAGCTTCTTTACCATCCATGATCCAAGAAAACCTGTCCCACCAGTTACACATACTCTTCCTTTCTTGCTCATCTCTTCCATCTCACTTTCTCTTTCATGTATGTTTGAATATATGGATGAGAGAGAAGGGGTGGTGAGGTTTTTTACCTGCAGATATTGAATTTCTACCTACTTCCTCAGAAAAAGACCATCTTATACACGGTTCGAATATTTTATTATATTTGATGTTACGTTAATTTCATATTTTATTACTTTTAAATATAGTTGATACAATTGATCAATGGTGATTATTTTGAAATATAAGATATAACTCTAAGTGTAATAGATGATTTCATGAGATTTATATACACTATTTATTAGGGTTCTATTCGTTTTTCTACATCTGCATGTTTAATTTCAAAGTTTTCTGATGATTGGCATGGGATCAAGACACAACACATTGAAGCTAGAGATCATCTCATGTGCTTCGAAATCCAATTCAAGATTAGTCATCTCTAAACTTTTCATATAGATAGGATTTTTTTCTTTTAAGTGAGTCTAAAAGTTGAAAATGAATATCAATTTATGTATAAAATAATGTGAAAATTGTATCATTTTTGTGTGCATTGCTGAGATGTCTTATAACTTGAGGTCATGATCATATATTATGGCTGTTAATTAATAATATTTGAGTTTTGTTTTACGAAATATTAGAGTTGAAAATACACATTTGGTTTTAATGAAAAAAAGGAATTGAATGTGTTGCTGCAGGTAGAGTGCAATGGTAAAGTACATAAGTAGAGTGAGCCAAAATTTGGCAGAGACATGTACGATTTCCAATTAAATCAAGATCCATGTGCTTATGGAAATCTTGAGAAATTTGATCCATGTTTAATTAATATTGATCCATGTTGCCTATGTGTTAATTCATAACATTAATGCAGCAAACCATATATATTTTTCATAATTTTAAATGCTTTTTTAAAAATTGAATATATAATAAATAGAATTTTAAATCTAAGTTAATATGATTAATTAATATTACTTACAAAATATAGAAATCTTAAGTAAAATTGGTAAACAAAACTGATAAACTTCAAATATAAAAATAACTTATATAATTTGAAAATATTTTAATGTAAAATCTTAGAAAAAATTAAAAATAAATTTGAAATAAAAAGGTGAAACTTATTTGAGAAATTTGATACAAATCGTGACATGTTAATTATTTCAACATGAAAATGATACTACAATCGTTACAACACAAAATTAAATCCAATCACAACATGAAAATGCTGGTAATTAAGGACATGGTGACTGAAAACCTTAAACCCTAAAAAATGTAATAATAAGATGATGGAATCATTAAAATGCATGATACATATAAATAACATATGAAATTAAGGACACATAAACAACACTTGATGAATTTCAGAAGCCCAAATATATATTCCAGATTTTGACAAACTCAATATGATGCATGACAAGTGACAACATTTTTTACACATGATCAATGATCAAACTAAAGAAGATCTATTCTTTTGCAAGATTCTATAGCTCCATCAAACATTTCTTCGAGCCCATTTTCATACTTGAATCCAGTATCGAGTAGTTTCGTCGTTGTAAGACCAGGGAATGCGACAGGAACCAACGAACTGTACGTATATAGTGGAAAAGATTGTCCGAATATATCAAATTTCTCGTCATTTTTTTTAAAAGCAAGAAATTAAAATGGAAATTAAACTTACTCGGGATTATGTAGTTCAAATTGTGGGTATTTAGCAGAGAGAAATTGATGCAATTTATGTATAGTAGATTCAACAGCAGAGCAAATGTATCTCCCTTTTGCATTTGGATACTCAAAAAGATGAATGTGGGCCCTTACGACGTCGTCTATATGAACTAAACTTGTCCTCACAAGACTTTGGTAATATTTCTCGTTGCCTGCAAAAATTGTAGAGATTTATATGTAAGAATAAGTGAGACATTATGTATATGCATATCAAGAGTCTTTTATTCCAAATTGTGTTTCATCTCGTTTTTCATCATTATCATTACATGATAAGTGTATAAATATTTATAATTATTTGAAATCCTCTATTTCACTTAAAAAAAATTATGTTTGTCGATATATAATAGTTATAAAATCTATAATGGTTAATGAACTCTCACGGTTAAAGGGTATGTTAAAAAAAAAAGAAAATAATTCTATTTATTTTAAAAATATTTTTATTTCAAAGAAAAAAGATATTACATTACTAGCTATCATCTTTTTAATTTTTAAAATTATTTAAAACTCCGAATTGAAGTGATTCTAAATACACAGAAAGATTGTTAATACATAGTCGGTCGTAGATAGGCGTAACAATTCGACTCTAGACGATCCTAGACTTCAAATAAGTCTTTATATATATATATATATATATCGTTTATCAAAACGTTAGTTTTCTTAGTGTATTATAGGTTTCTATCAAAATACTAGTAGTTAAATAAATATTGATAGAGAATTCACGAATTGAGATACAAATAAAAGATAATTCTAAAATTATTAAGACATACATTACATAGAATTCAGATGATATATTAAATTTTTACATGTCCTTCAACATAAAATTAAAAACAATAATATAAGAGTTTCAAAACTTTAAAGATAAAAAATTAAGAAAATTAGTTAAAAAAACAATTTAATTTGAGGGATTTTATCGATGCAGGCCGCGAAAGATAACTTATTTATCAACTGGAGTTATAAAAGATAAATCTTATCAATTCAGGGTTTGAAAAATTGAAAACAATCAATTTAAGATATCAAAATGAAATGTCGTTAACATATTCTTTCACATCGTTAACATATATATATATATATATATATCGTGTTTCATTTATCATAGGCGGAATTCAAGATAGTAGATAGATTGAAATGTGTAAAGAGAATGAACATACCTAGGATCAATGACATGGATATGAGGACAGAATCAGGACAATAAGAACAAATGAAGGGACCATGAATCCATGTTGGATTAATTGTGACAATATCCAATCCATGTTTCTCTGCAAAATCCAGAGCTATTCTTTCTGACACTGTTTTGCTCACCATATAACTTTCTCCATACACCCCCAAACTTCTAAGAATTTCCACATCGGTCCAACAACTCTCGTCGAGTGGCTCGGAACCCCTGGCCTTCTCGTTGAACACCACCGCCGCCACGCTCGACGTGAAGACGACACGTCGGACTGTTTTTGAGTCCACACAGGCTTGCAATATGCCTATGGTTCCTTTGGTAACCCTTTCTATCTTCACTTCTTCTGTTTCTTTATCGTCGAAATCTAGAGGATGAGCCGTCTGAAAAACTCCGATGCATCCATTGATTGCATCGGAGAAGCTGTCGGGCCTGTCTAGATCAGCGTCGAAAATTTGCAGCCTTTCTGATGCGCCTGGCAAGCTCGTCAGGTAGCTCATGTCCCTTTTCCTCCCTGCAGATGGGAGGATGAAATTGTTATGAATAGAGAAATTGCAAATTTGGTCAAGTTTATTTTAAATTTTTTGTCATTTGAGGTTGCGTTTTGCTAGAAGGATTTGAAATTTATAGTACAATATATATATGTTTTTAGATCATTCATTACTTTTACTTTAAACCGATTTTTACGTGATATAAGTTGGTTTGAAATTCAATATCAATTTTCAAATACTGTATTTCGAATATCTTGATCCAAACATAACTGAAGTCTCTATTTAGATAAAAATATTTGACTTTTCTAAGAGTAAGTCATTTGTTGCATTTGGATAAATGCAGATTTAAGTTGTTAATTATTTTCATTTTAAGTAATTTTATATAGGTGGATTTCAAGTCTACTCAAATTTAATGGATTAAATCATTAATTCAAATTTTGAATTTCAATAAAATTATTTGAGTTACTCTCCTGTGCACCAGTTGCATGGATCTGAGATCCGTGTAACTGGGCCATGACTGGGCCACGTGCGGGCTGGGCTGATCTTTACTTTTTTCGCGTGTTTTGCCTTCACATTATGTTAATGTTACCTTTGTGTTATGTTAGGGTTACCTTTGCGTTATGTTAATGTGACTCTATCTCCAGATTTCATACCCTTAGTTTAAAACCATTGAACTAAAATAACACGAAGGTAAAACACAAATATAACATGAAAGTAACACTAACATAACATGAAATAATATTAACATAACATGAAGGTAAAAAATAATGTTAATCATACATTCATGTTATGTTAGAGTGACCCTCACGTTATGTTAGAGTTCCTTTAATGTTACGTTAGTGTTACCTCATGACATAAAGGTAATCCTAACATAACATGAGAGTATGACTGCTTGGAGCGAATTTCGATGGATTTGAGCGAACCCACCAGGCGCGTGAAAGCGCGTTGGGACGCGTAAAAACACACGTTAGAGACGCATGAGGCGGGTCGACCCGGGTGCATGGATTGCACCATTGTACAAAATATTTTGCCAAATTATTCAAATGCAGTTCTTTGCCAGAAAAGACATGTGATTATTACAAAAAGGGCCACGTGAAGCAAGTTCATTGGAAAAATCAGATATATTCCTAAATGTTTAGATGTCTCATGCTCTTTTTCGAATAAGAATTCAATTTCAAGTCAAATTAAAGTTAAATTCACATAATCACATCAAACAAGTTTGTCTGAAAAGCAAAATCCCGAATTCCAATTACTTGGGGCCAAATCTGTCCAAACAAATCAAACATGTTCATTACATAATTTCCGAACTTTTAGAGGTTGGTTGTTTTTTTGTTTTTGTTTTTTTTTCGAGTAAGAACCAGCTTCATGTCACATTAGAATCAAATATGCACGATTACTACTACATGATAATAGTTGAATTCCAATTGAACCAAAAACTGTTGGAACTTTTAAGAATAAAATTTGGATCATCGAATACATAGTTATAAGACGAATTTAACAACAGTAACCACATATGCCTATGTATATATAGGGTTAGTGAAGCAAACCTGGATGAATCCTAGTTGTAGTACTGACAGAATAACCATATTCAAGTAGCCTTTTCACCATCCATGATCCAAGAAAACCAGTTCCACCAGTTACACATACTCTTCCCTTGCTGTCTTTCTCTCTCATCTTTCTCTCTCTAGAAATATTATATGTCTCTCTCTACACAAACCTGGACATATGCTTGCCAAGAATTGACATAATGGAGCTCATATATAGCTGTTATTATTAATTATGAACATTATAAATATTGGAACCAAATCTCCAGTAATATTTCGTTAATCTTTTGTGGGTTTTGGGATCTTTAACATGTTAATTATTATATATTGTGACTCACCACACGCTAGCTATTAATTGAATATAATTTATGAAAGAGTTTGTCCAAAGATTATTTCAATTGATATATAATTAATAATGAAAATGATCACAGTATTTTAGTAAAAAATATTAAAAAGTTTGTCATATATGTGTTATTATATACGGTCTTGTAAGAGGTGAATCAGGTCAGATTAAGATTGAAAATTGAAATTTAAAGAATTCATCAATCTCAATGATTCATGTGTATTAGCTAGTTGTATATTATACTCCTTAATTAATAACTCTAGGTTTATGTTCCAATTGAAATTTAAGGTTAATTAAATGATCTATTGGATCTCTTCAGATTTCGATCTCAAATTATAATAAAATATATCACATGCTTCGATGTTATTGGGGTGATGATCACATTAAGTTTGACTAATTTTAATATGTAGATTGGTTTAATTTTTAGATATTGATAGATACTTTTGAGCAATTATATATGTACTAGAAAGCTATCATGCATACTTAGTGGGAAAGCACGACCATGCAACTTACTAATTCTCAAATAATTAATTAGTTTTCTCTTGACATTCATTTTACATATCTAGTAGGAAGAAAATTAAGAAAATAATGGTTTATATGACCAAAACTTTTATACATGATTTGTATGAATCTATGATTTATGTATCTATCCGATCAAGCCCACACGCGTTGAGATTGTCCTCCAAACGTGGTCCATACGTCTCTATGCTTTGGGTGGATGTGTTCAAACCCACTCAATTAATTCAATTCAGGTGTAATTTTTTTATATTATGTTAGTCATACATTTATGTTATCTTACTCAATCCTTCAGGGATTTTACCTTAACATATTTTTAAGTACCTATTAATTTTTTTCACACTTTTTAGTCATATTAATTTTACCTTTCAATTATGTTAGTTGTACATGTATATGTTATATATAAATGTATAAATAATATCACATAAGATAGGCTCTTCAAATTGTGCCAAAATGAAGAATTTTTTTTTAGCTCAAATATTACTTAAAGGTATGATATTTGTATATATATGTATGAATAATATAATATAAAAGTCAGCCGTTTTTTCTTCTTTTCAAGTTGAAGTATTGAACTAATTATAAAGACATGACATTAATGTAATTACTAATATAACACAAAGATCACTCTAACAAAACATAAAAGTAACTCTAATACAACACAAAGGTCATAAAACCAAAAAAAATTGCAGACACGCATTCTTGGGTGGGTGCGCCTTGGGTTTGGTTAGTCATACCTTTATTTTAGGTTAGTCCTACCCTTAGGATTATTAACTATAACTTAGCATATTTTTAGATAATTATTTATACCTTTCTTACCTTTTTGTTATATATGTTGATTATAATTTTTATGTATGTTAGTTATACTTTTATATATTACATTAAAATATGATTTTGTTGGTATAAAGGTAGAAGTAATCTCACATAAATGTATCAGTAATATCATATAATGTATACATGTACAAATTGAGTAGAAATTAAGGTTTATTTTAAATTTAAAGTAGTACATAAATGTATGATATTTATATATAAATGTATGCGACTAATATAGCATGAATGTATGACTATAAATATCAATGATTTTTTTTAAGTTAAAGTATTTCATATAAGGGTATGATATTTGAATATAAATGTATGACTAATATAATATAAATATCACTTAATACAACATAAAAGCCATGAAGCCAAAAAAATCATATAGACCTATGTCAAGTGATCTAGTTGCAAAGATTTAAATATGTTCAACTGATACTGTTGTAAAGACTCTCAATGTGTAGTATCTATCATCCATTTATATACAATTACATATATATTAATACATTAATGTGTATTTATACAGATAAATTTAAATTAATCTAAGTGTAGTATATACAAAATCAGTGACTCTACTTCGACTTTGTCAAATCTAATGATCAAATATTTTTTTTTCTTTTTCTGAAAGGTTAAGAAATATGTTAGAACAAACATATGGGACAAAATTTGATGTAGATATCAAGGTAACCAAAAATAAATAAAAATTGTGTGAGTATTCCCAGCACATATTACATCATTACAACAGTTTAATTTGTTTCTCAATTAATATGCATTGATATCATAAATATTACATTTTGTTAATGTTCAAAGGAGACATGCTAAATTCAGTTATAAAATAAAATAAACAAAATAGATTATGATTAGGGAAAACTATAGGGACTGAAAGCAAAATAAAGGAAAATATAAGGGCGGGAAGTTAAATCAGAATTATTATAAACTTTGCACTGCCGGACCAAATTATGCGCCCCCACGAACATATAACGATCTTTTTTTCCCTTCAAAACGGCTTTGCGGCTTCCACCTCCCTCCCTCCCTCCCTCTCTCTCTCTCTCTCTCTCTCTCTAAACTTATTTGGATTTTTTTCAAATAGTTTCTGAGCATGTCGTTTTCGGATTCCGACGCCTCCTCCAACGGCGGAGAGTACAAGTATTTCCGCAAAATCAGCCGCGATCGTAAGTCTCTGGAGCACCAATTTCTCAGTGGCTGTAATTGTTTCTCTTTTTTTTTTTGTTTCGTTCAGAAACGATTGTGATTGAAGTAATTAGCATGCATTTTCTCTGAAGAACTGTTTGAATACTGATGATTTTCTGGGGATTTACTTAATATTTAACTTGTGTTGACATGTTTTGATGGACTGTGTAGTTTTCAGCTCATGAAATTCGTAATTTGACTTGAAAAGACTGCTCTGATTGCTAAGAGTAGCAAACTTATTCATGTTTGTTAAAATGAATTAGATAAGGAAACAAAATCAAAATGCGCCTGGAGTAAAGTGGATATGTAGATATAATTATGCTTTTGCATTGTTAGAATGTGCTTCATGATTTTAATCATCTTTACTGTTTTATTTTAATTTCATCGCCTCTCTGAATTTATGTGAGAATGTTGAGGCAGATCATTTACTTCATCAAACCTCGTGCTAGCATTTGAATTGATTATTTTTTGATCTCGAATTCATATTCTGATCAAGGTTTCAATTGGACTGATTATGTTAAAAACTTTTTAGGATTGTTAAATGAAATGGTTCAAAAATCCAAATCAGGAGATTCAAGATCATCTTGGAAGGTATATATCTACCTGCATGATGCTACTATTATAAGGGAAGATATCGAGTCTTTATAATGCTCAGCCTTCAATTTTCTAAGATAATTGTATATCAAGAATCTTATTCCTAATAATCTGTACTAAGTGAATAAATGAACCATGTTTTGCATATTGTGGTTCAGCATGATAATGGCTTGTTTATCCTCTCGAACATATGTTTTTTTTTCAATGAAATTTGTTTGACCATGCGCTCTTCAATTAATGGAAAAGAAAATAGAACTCCATTTTCTTTTAGGAGGGGGGTGTTGAAGCATAGAATTGGAGTGATGCAAAGAAAAAATCCGACTTTTGAATTGATCATGTCGTAGGTTAATTGTTGATCCCTATACTGATACTGTTGTAATCCTATGTTAAGCTGACATGTTGGTTAACTTGATTGAGCTAATAATGTAATTTTTTTAAATATCACTCTGGCTACAGAAGTAGTTATATGAAATAAGTTGAATTATTCTTGTGTGCCAATAGTTACATTGGCTTGTTTGACTTCTATAATTTCCATTGAGGTTGAAGATAAACTTGGTGAGAATTTTCGGAAAGAGAAACATTGAGAGTATTACCCAACAGGATATATAGTGTTCGATACATAATTGATATTAAGATTATGACTGGATTATAAGATCAGATCATGGTTACTGACTTGGTCAATTCTAATTTTCTAAGCTCCCAAATATGCATATGCAAGAAATGGAGTTGCTTTGTTAATTTACTGTTCATGTAATCATTTTCCCTGGCCTCGTAGTTATTGCAATATACTTTTCTTAACACCTGGTTCTGTATAGGTACTCATCATGGATAAAGTTACTGTAAAAGTGATGTCACACTCGTGCAAAATGTCAGAAATCACAGACCAAGGAGTTTCATGTAAGCATTGTTATACATCAGAAAATATCTATTATAAAACAAGTGATCTTTTGTGGCCTTAGCAATGGATTTTCCTTCTATAGCAAAGAGTTTAGCGTATACAGAGATTTATCACAACAGCCTTTTTCTGTTCTTCTTGGTATTCAGTGAAGTTGCAAGATCTTAATTTCAATCCTGAGGGCTTCTGATTCTTCATTTTACCCTATCTCAGTTATTACACAAACATCCCTCTGATGTAATGTGGTTCAATTCTATTTGACATGAAATCTTTTATGCATATTACTTGTTTAGAAACTTTTGTACAGACATTCATTGTATCTTGTAGCTTCAAGTTGATATTTATATTATCCCATTTATTTTATCAGTGGTGGAAGACCTGTATAGAAGAAGGCAACCCATGCCTTTATTGGATGCCATATATTTCATTCAACCTTCCAACGAAAAGTAGGTTATCCTTCTATTCATTATGATCTGAGAAGAAATAAAATGTTGAACCTGTAGCCTTTATTCAGAATGACTTGCTATAACATGAGATCTGACTACTAGGCTTCATTTCCTTTTCAGCATCATCATGTTCTTATCTGACATGTCAGGAAGAGAACCTCTGTACAAGAAGTATGTTTTAAATACTTCTTATCCTAAGTATTGATCTCTATCTTCTCTACAGAGTCTGACTGCATGATGGCTTCTCTTGGTTCTTGTGGCTGCAGAGCATATGTATACTTCAGTTCACGAGTACCAAAAGACCTTGTTGCTCGCATCAAGAACGATTCTAGTGTTGTACCACGTATTGCTGCATTAAAAGAGGTTTGCAACTGCTCTTTTTATTTTTATTTTCTAAACTGTAAGTACCTTGTATAGTTATTTGATTTTCTGCAACCTTTGCGGATTGCAGTTGAATTTGGAGTACTTCAGTATAGACAAACAGGTAATCGATCATTGATTTTGGCTCTTACATTTTGATCGTATATGTAAATCACAAAGGTGCCTAGCCCAGTGAGTTTATACCGTGCCATGCTTATGTGATTCTAGTATTAAAGTTACTGTGCCAGACACTGTACCAGCATAGTAATTTTATTTCCAGGCATTCATCACTGATCAAGAAAGAGCACTTGAAGAACTCTTTGGTGATAATGGTGAAAATTCTCTCAGATTTGATGCCTGCTTGAATATAATGGCCACAAGAGTTGCTACAGTTTTTGCTTCGTTAAAGGTACCAAATGTTATCTTATGGCTTACCCAGATCATTCAACCTAATTCTCTATCTCCTCAAGGAAAGAAATAATTATTCATTCAAAATGACCTCTTCCTTTCTATCTTTTTTTTTTTTTCCGTCTCATTTGCAGCATGAAAAATTAAGAGTGTTTTTCTAAGAGATTATTTTTTTGGCTGAAACTCATTTTTAATGTATTAGCATTACTATTTGTTCTTTGTATTTCCATCAGATGCAAGCCGACATATAGATGTTAAGATTTGGTTAGTAGAAACTTACCTTCATATCTATCTAAAATAATACTGCATGGTGCAGTACTGGATTTTTTTATTTTCTTGAATTTGTGAGACTATCTTCATTGTTGACTTTTGGATCCATAAATAAAAATATGACACTTCTAGGTCCATTTCATCTTCTATCAAAACTTTTACCGATTATTCATTCAGTTTCCTACAACAGGAATTTCCTTTTGTGCGATATAGAGCAGCCAAGGGACTTGATGGCACCACTATGACTAAATATAGTGACTTAGTTCCTACGAAGCTTGCCGCAGCAGTTTGGAACCACATTACAACGTATAAATCTTCCATTCCTGACTTCCCCCAAACAGAAACATGTGAATTACTAATAGTGGACAGATCAGTTGATCAGGTGTGACATATTTGTCTAATATGTTTTGGCCTATTCGTCAGATTATTATTTTTATAAAACTTCTGCTGAATTTTCTGCTATAGGTTGCTCCTATCATTCATGAATGGACATATGATGCTATGTGTCATGATCTGCTTGATCTGGACGGAAATAAATATGTGCATGAGGTAAATGTTTGTGTCCACACATTCAATTATTAGATCTACGCATCAGCCATCTCATCTGATGCCATATAATGGATGTTAGGTTCCTAACAAATCAGGAGGTCAGTCTGAAAAAAAGGAAGTCCTTTTGGAAGATCATGATCCTATCTGGCTTGATCTCCGGCACACTCACATAGCAGAGGTGTTTATTCATGCAGGCACTTTTTGAACCCTTGCAATCATGATTATGTCTTATGTGAGTTTAATTTCAGATTATTACATGTTCTCATTGTAAAATTTTCAGGCCAGCGAACGGTTGCATGAGAAGATGACAAATTTTGTTTCAAAAAACAAAGCAGCACAACTGCAGCAAAGGTCTGTTCTCTTAAATACTCTTGTTCAATTATGAAATGCAACAATGTGTTTGCCATATAGTCTGAACATTAGACCAGAATATGCTACATTTTCTCTCTTGAATAGGAAAATTGGTATTTTAGTTTGCTAGGCATGATCATAATCTGAGGTGCATCTTTCATTGGCACTGCTGGATTCTTTTGTTTCTGCATTCAATTGAGTTTTGGTGGTGGTTCATTTTACAGAGAGTCAAAAGCTTGTATATGGCATCACTATATTTATTTTTTTGAACAAATTTCACAAAAGTATCAGAAGATGATTATGATCTGACAGTACAGAAAATTATTAGAATTTGCATTATCTAACACTCTATTCAACATAGAACCATGGTGAATGCGAAGGGGTTAATGTCACTCTATCATAATCCAGATCCAGAGACCTACTAACCTAATTTTCATTCTGTTTAAATATGCGAAATTCACTTGGTAAAGGCTTCATAATTTTCAAGTGAACAAAAGAAGTTTCATCATATAATAATTCTCGTCCAATCATCTCTAATTAATATTCATGTCTACTTCCATGTAGAGGTGATAGTGAGCTTTCCACAAGAGACCTTCAGAAAATGGTTCAAGCTTTACCACAATATAATGAGAAGATGGAGAGACTATCTCTTCATGTTGAGGTTGTTTCTTCCTTCACAGTACTTCTAATTATCAGTCAATGCTGTCTATGCACTGTTACCATCAACCTGATTCAAGCCCCCAAATCTTGAAATTTTTGGAGTAGCTTGACGATATTACCTAATGAATTTGAATCTCTCTCTCTCTCTCTCTCTCTCGTCACTTTATAATATTGGATACAGTTTTAATTTTCCTTTTGGTCAGTCAAGTATGTGATTCAGAACGACCAATCGAGATGAAGTTTTAATGATTAACAATAGATGTATGCTTCCTAAAAGCATGCAGAATGCTAATTCCCTCTCCTCTGTATCTCATGCTCTGTGCAAACCAGATTGCTGGGAAAATTAACAAAACTATTAGAGATGTGGGTCTCCGAGAGCTTGGCCAACTTGAGCAGGACCTTGTATTTGGTGATGCAGGAATGAAGGAAGTTACAAAGTTTCTGAAGCAGGTTATATTTCATAATACGAGTATCAGCACGTGCATCGCACGTGGAGGATAGATTTTTTAAATCAAAAATATTATATTATTATTAACCTTGAATAATAATTTTTTATAATGATAGACAATCTATATTAAATTAAATAAAACTCAGAATTTTTTTTACAGTAAATTAGAGTCCTAATATAATAGAATCATACTCATAATAGAATTCTAAATAATTTTGGTTTAGAATTTCAATGTAACATTATTTAAATATGAACATCATAAATTACTATTATAACCTTAAATAAAATCTTTAATAAGGATATATTAAGCAATCCATATTTTGTAAGAAATATTCATACTTTTATATAGGTAATAGATTTAGATGTGTTACTGGCACTGACTTACTCTGTTCTACAATGTCATGGTAACTAATTCTCTACCATACAGGAAGGATTGAATGAGAATAAATTGCGGCTTATGATGGTTTATGCTGCAGTCCATCCAGAAAAGTTCGAGGGTGAAGCATTAAAACTCATGCAGGTCTCCATTTTTCTCCCCACCCCTTCCAAGTGCAAATGCTTGTTCACAAAGTTGCCTGCATAGATTTAGTGTGCATGTGAAGCAGATAAGAAGTTGTTCTTTAATTCTTTACCACTTCTCCTTTCTAATACTTCTCCATGAAAATCAAGTGCTCGAGATCTAACTCAGTTCAAACCTTATCATAGAATTCAAAGAGCCTCAACTTTAATAACTGTGAAAAATTTGCACATCTGGAACTTCAAGTAGGTAGATATGACTAGGGCTATACTATAGTTTGATATTACATATTCAAAATACAACTAGAAAAAATAGTAGATGGTTTTATATTTATGGAAAAGCACTTTTATTTCTGGTTCAATTGTGGTACAGTATATGCTGGCTCCAGCCACATTTTGATATTTATGCTTTATTTTAATAGTAGATGGTTATTTATGCATCTTCAGTTGGCAAGATTATCAGATGCAGACATGAAAGCTGTGAAAAATATGAAGCTGATTGAGGGATCTGCTTTAAAAAAGGCTGAAATTAAAGGGACCTTTTCTCTTAAGTTTGATTCAGATAAGGTAAAATTTGTTTTACTAGTAGGTGCTAATATTTATGAGAATCAAGGTATTGGCTAAAACTCAGCTGTAATTGATGATAATCGTGTTTGCTTAACAGAGGAAGCCTACTATAAGAAAGGATCGGACAGGAGAGGGAGAGACATGGGCACTATTCCGGTTTTATCCCATGATAGAGGTTTGGATTGAAAGCATACACACATCTATCTTGACCTTGAGTTTGAACTGAAAAACTCTTGAAACCTTTCTTTGCATTGGTGGTTCACTTCAAATGAATACACTAACTCGGTTTCTTTCTCAGGAGTTAATAGAGAATTTGAGCAAAGGAGAATTGCCAAAAGATGAATACCATTGCATGAACAATCCTAGCCCTCCAACTAATGGGAACCAAAGGATCAGTGGAGCCTCGCAGGCTGCATCAGCTAGAGCAGGTCAATCTACTGTTCCACATTCTATCAGATCAAGACGAACATCAACATGGGCCAAAACTCGCTCCTCTGATGATGGATGCTCAAGGTAGCAACTCTTTCATTAAGTTTTCCATGAAGGTGTTAATTTGCTTGTGAGAAACCTCTTGCATGTAATATTTTCGTAATAGTCCAATATCATTAGACGATTTTTATAGACTAAGAAATGGGCTAATGTGTCAAACAACCTCCAAATGCACAACTCATCATGAGATATTTCTTCCAGTGATTCAGCTTTGAGAAGTGCATCCAGTGATTCCAAGAAAATGGGACAGCGCATTTTTGTTTTCATTATCGGCGGGGCTACTAGATCCGAGGTATACCCTCTGATTCCATTTATGTTTTCATCAATAAGTTTTATTCCAGAGTTGGCGCCGACTTTTGATATGTAATCATTGGTGTTGTTTTCAGCTTCGAGTTTGCTATAAACTTACAGAAAAACTAAGCAGGGAAGTAGTGCTTGGTACAACTAGTATCGATGATCCACTTCAATACATTACGGTAAATATTGCATTCTATGCACTTTATTTTCTTCTTTCTACAACGATCATCCATCATTTTCTATAACCTCTACACGATGATCATACAAATATACCTCAAACACAATTACATCCGTCTCTTTGCTTCTTCAGTTTGTTTTTTCGATTTCAGCCAACTTTACTGACCTGCCGTACATCATATTCCAAAAGATCGATGTATATCATGCAATTCTGATCTTCTTTGTCTCAATTTCCACAGAAACTGAAGCTCTTATCAGAAAAAGAGCTTATCTAGTGATCACTAAGATTTGAAAGTCTTCGAGGATGTTTTGTACAAAAAAAAAACCTTACTCCCAACAGGTCAGTTCTATACATGCAAAATTTATTGAGATTTCCCTCCTAATTCTCAAATGCCAATAGATTATTATTGTGATCCAATCAAGAAACTGGAAATTATGTTTTGTTTGTAATAATTAGTTGAGTTACAATATTTTCGGTGATTTGGCAGCGACAACCTAAATCGTTTATTATAAAAGAATCTCTCTTATTTGCATTCACACACGATATGCATAACATGTACTATACTATGATATAACTGCAATTACAGAAAGCAGAAACAACCTTATAAAAATATTAGATGATGTTTTAAAATATAAATAACAAAAATAAATAGAGGAATGAAATATAAATAGAAAAAAAAAAAAAAAAGTCGCCCACCGTGGGGCTCGAACCCACGACCACAAGGTTAAGAGCCTTGCGCTCTACCAACTGAGCTAGACGGGCTTCTTGCCAAAGTGGGTCCCCATTTCTTTACTATTCGTGTGGCCATTAATTCAAACCTTAAAAAATTGATCCTTATTCGATTTCATCGCATCACACGCGTTCATATCTATCAAGAAATTGTGTCTGGATGACAAATTTCAAGACCACAAATATTTGATGTGCATGTTTGAAGTAGTGTGCAATCTCTTATTCTAAGATTACTGTAATACGTACGTATCATGTACACACCAAGCAAGATAGAGAAAAGCTCCTCTCATTTGTCTTCATGGGTGCTATATACAACAACTATTAAGCACAAAGAGAACAGGTGAAATGTTTGTATTCAAACCTAACCTTACTCTCTTTGCCAATATTCCATCTGAAGATCTCCAATTTTCTTCACTTTTGCTTCTGTTTGTCCCTTTTCTGAGATAGATATATAAAAACTGAGTTTCAAGAACAATCGTGACAAGATACATTATTATAAAATGACTACATATGATGATGATTTGGAGAGGACTGCTTTGTGAAAGAATACCTTTTCGAATTCCTTCTTGTATCGGTATCCCTGTGCCGCAAGTAGCAATCGATCAATAAAGGACACATGAGAAGGAACTTCATATTAGAATACTTTTATACGAACCTTGTTGGTTCCGTAGATATAATCACAGTAAGTGAACACTGATGCGAAATTGCTTTGGCTTTTCCCTCCAACAAAGTGATGGTAGTCATGGAAAGCTGATCCTCCATAAAATGGAATCAACTTCAAAGGACTCCAGGGGAAGTCGTAACTTCAAAAACACGAAAAGAACCGAGTGATCACAAGATCGAATTAGGTGTACAATGACAGAGTTGTCTCAATACATTATTAAAGACCATATATATAACTTCGAAAGCCCTATTTTTCCATGATACAAGAACACGACAAACAGAACGTTTCAGTGAAACCCTTGAGCCAATTCTTCAAAAGAAGACAAGGGTATTGATCAAAAAATGATCATGATTCATGAAAGACTTCTTTTAGTACATATTAGCCAAACCCCACATGTTCTAACATAAAATGCACGACTTTTATGATCAAGAACACACAAAGTCAGAACATATAAGAGAGACCCTTGAGCCGATTCTTCTTTGACAGTAAAAATTAGTGCTCAAAACAATCACAATGCCACATGAAAGACTTCTCTTAGTACAACTTGCCACATGTTCTAACTTACAATGCGCGTCTTTTATGATGCAAGAACACAAATCTCACCCGCTATGAGTCTCAATGGCTTCCATTTGCCTCAGAACAAACCAGAGCCAGAAGGTGACCATATGTCCTGGCACAATAAGTGGACCAAGAAACGAGGCCAGGCCGAGGATTATAACCTCGGCCCAATGTGCATAAGGCGCTGCAAATCCAATCGGAGCAGTGTACTCATGGTGGATTCTATGGATGTTTTCATAGCCCCATTTTTGGTGAAGCAATCTATGAAGCCAGTAGTTAGCATAGTCTTCAACAACAAAGTATACCAATAGCTGCAACAATATCTCTGAGGTTGATGGCAATGGCAAGCTTGTTCTTATACCAATTATCTGCAATCATCCAAAAGAAGCCAACAAGGAATTAAACAAATTTAAGGCAAAATCTTTGTTCACTTCCAAGAAAGACCCTTACAGAAAAATAATACTTTTGCCCGTTATACTTGAACCTCTTTTTGTACCAAGGACAATTTAGAGATAATTAACTCTATCAAATGAGGAGAGAAGCATATCTGTTTATCAAAAAATGCACAGTTGAAGAAAACAAACTACACCATTCATGTCAGTTCAATAATTTGACAAGATTTCATCAATCATTCTCAAAACCTAATTTATCTATGAACATACGTGTTGACATGCATATGAGAGAGAGAGATGATGATGATGATGATGATCAGAGAAAACAATACCTGAATAACAGGGTAAGAAAAGATCTGAAGAGGGCCAACAGCAACAACAAAAGTGAACAAAACCTTTCTATAGCAATCCAACATATCAGAGAAGGAGTTCTTGAATCTGGGCTGGATTTTGAACTGGTCGATCTTGTTCGAACGCAAGAGCTCGATGATCACGTATGGCAATGGCAGCAAGGTGTAGAAGAAGAACAAGAAGAGAGTGTTGTGACAATACAGAATGAGATCTGATTTCTGGGCTGAGTATTTCAGCCATACCCCTTCTGCAAATGTGAGGTTTCTTCCCAGAGATGCAGAGGCTTCTTCAATGGTGAGATATGGCAGCATTCTTGCTTCTGTCTTTCTCTCTCTAGATGAGGAGAGAGAGAGGGTGTACAAGATTGTGTTTCCAGTAATGGTAGTTGCAGAAGAATTGAAAGAAGTGTAGAGTGATGAAAAGAAGAGAGGTTATGCGATGAAAGAGGAGAGTTTCTTGATAAAATTTAACTGTTTATCCTTATAATTAGTTGTCATGTTATAAGGTGTTATTATTTTCTAGGGTTAATTACAAATAATTATCCACACTATAACCGCTTTTATACTAAACTACCTAACATATTTTCGGTTGCAATTAACCATCTCACTTTTGCACAAATTGAAAATAACCATTTAAGACCATCGAGATACCATTTTTCGGCCAAATTGAATCACGAATAATTAGGGAAAATCAATAGAATTTCTAGACTTAATATGAAAATGTATTTGGATGTAAGATGGGCATACCTCAAAATGAGCAATTTTGATTATTTTAAAAAAAATAGTGATTCCAAAAATCTATTATAGATTTTGTAATTTCTAATGTATAATAGGGATTTCAAAAAATAAATTGGAGATTTTGAAACTCAATTAATGATATTCAATTGAAATTAGGAAACTTGAAATAAAAATTATGAATTATAAAAAATA
This sequence comes from Scutellaria baicalensis, assembly GCA_005771605.1. Lineage (NCBI taxonomy): Eukaryota > Viridiplantae > Streptophyta > Magnoliopsida > Lamiales > Lamiaceae > Scutellaria > Scutellaria baicalensis. Next base: position 50,038,312 of record CM016722.1, read on the forward strand.
CTTTATATTTTTCACAAGCTCAAAATCTTCTTTTAAAATTAATATTAGTCAATGATGTGTTTATTTTAGTAGTTTGGCGACAGAAACAAAGCTTATTCATGATAACCTCTCCTTATTATCCAATTCATCTATATTAATATTGAGGTTTATGATTTAAAAGTCAAGATCCTAAGTATGACTTATATGATTAGTTTCATGAGAAAATTTCATAAATTCATGTAAACGTGTAATAGAATTGGATCTTCCAACTATATATTATTCTTTACCTGTCGAACAAGTTAACACTAAATTTCAATGAAATTGAAAAGGTGTATTTATTTTTCAAGTATGTTGCATTCATTTAGACAAAATGAAAGGATACATAGATACCTACTCCATCATGCCATTAAAGTTTTGGCTTTAATGTTTGGATATCTTATCGGATTTCAATTGTGAAAATTTCATGTAAGGTATAATCTATGATTATAGTTAAGATATCACGTCAAATTTATGAAGTAACGAAAATATATAATTATATCATTTCAGTCTGAAAAGTTGTTTGAATAAAAGTTTTTTACTAAAACTCTGTAAGAGTAAATCAGTAAAGGGGAATTAGGGTTAAATCAATTTCAACTAATTGAGATTATGTAATAATTCTAGCTTAAAGTAGGATAGAATTTGACAAATCATAAATACAGATTCACCTAACTGCAATATTAGTTTTTTATTGCTTATAATCATCATATCATAATTTTGTGTTTATGGAGAAAATTAGGATTTTCTTTTTCCAAATTCCAAGATTATTTTTTCCTAATTTTGGAGGCGGCATAAATATATGGCAACACTCACGCTTTTTAAATAAAAAAACATAACAAATATATATGAGAATGAGATGAGATGATTAAATCGCAAAAACTTATATACCCCTGGGGCACAGAATCTAGGTGTTATATACATGTTCTTTAGGTGTTATATATATATACTCTATAGGTGTTATGATTCTTGGTGTTATAAATATATTCTACATGTATCATATGTATATAAAAGTATACATATGATACTTGAAGAGTATATACATAATACCTACAGAGTATATATTTAACATACTCCTGGTAATTAATTTGGGGCACCATGCCCCTGGGCACACAAGTGTGACTCTCATTAAATATATATCATTTAGTAAGATGGTTAACAATTTTCTTCTAAAAAAGTTTGTTGATTGTGATTTGAGCTGAAAATTGTCATTAATTGTAAGTTACTCTTTCTTCTTTCTGTGTTGCGTGTCAGTCCTACATACAAATCAGAACTAGAATTAATTTACATTTTGGAGGACTAAATCAATACAAAATCATCGACATTTTTACGTCATACTACTTCCATCCCAGGTTATTTTACCTACTTTGACCGGCACGGAACCTAAAAAAAAACTGTTTGACTTTGATGTGATGTGTTATTTTAATATTTTTGAGTGACAATTTTGTAATTAATGTGTGCTTTTTGAGTGCAAAAGTTGTAAAATGAAAGAAATGAAGGGGTAAGGAAGTAAATTTTTCTTTGCCATTTTTGGGCTGGCAAAATAAGATGGGACAAACAAAAATGGAAAGTAGGCAAAATAGAGCGGGACGGAGGGAGTATTATATAAGCACAATGGGGTGCTTCAAGACAATATTTCATGTCCCTTTTAAATTCTACTAAAACCAATTTTTGGTTTATAAATGATCAGGCCTAAAGTTTCCTCTATTGTTGCGTTTATACGATAATAGATAATTTCATAGGATAAAATATAAATTATTATCTATTTTCAATGTTTACTTTAACATATAATAATTTGATAAGGATATTAATCCTAGACTATCCCTCAAAGTACACACAATCTATGTATGCAGCATACATTGATTTAAAAAAAGAAATAGTTGTTGAATTCTCTAAAAATTAGTACTAAAATATTTAATTTAATTTTTTCTTTCTCCCTTTTTTATTCTGCTATGTGAGGCGCGAAATATACATATTATGTAATAGTTTTATTTTTAAAAAAATTAACTTTCTTTCCTATGTCAAATTATAGAATAAAGTTTAGAATTGAAAAACAGATAAAGTAAACTGAATAATTATTTAATCAAAATTAGATTTTCTCCAAACAACATATAAATGTTCTTATTCCAAACCCCATGTTGAAAATAGAACAACCGACGTCTCACACAAGAATTTCACTTTTTATAGTGTAAAGTTTTTTTTTAATTAAGTTTAAATTAAATTTATAATTAGGTAAATCATATATGTATATTATTAATATTATTAACATTTTATCCAATATGAAATTATCCAACAAAATTCAGTTGATTTATTCTTACCAATTCCAAATTCACAACTCCAAATTCATCCATCTAAAAAACACGCGAAATCAACACAACGTGTTTCACTCCATTTACATAACTTGATTAACGACAGTAATGCCCCTTGATTATAAAAGTGAAACATGACAACTGATTGGACAAGTTCATAGATTCTCCAACAACTTCTCATGCCGAATCAAGCCCTTTGATTTAAAAAGTGGAAAAAGATGAACAACCTTATTGCAGAAGCTTCAACTCCAAACAAGTTCATAGATTTCTCCAAACATATCTTCTCATTGCACGATTCATAGAACGGCATCGGGTTGTTTATCAGGCGAAGACGCTTGGAACTTGACCAATTTCTTGCACGACTCGTATACTGCGTTCAAAGTCGGGAACTTCACCTATGGAAACAAACGAATTGAGACGTCCGTCAAGTTAAGTAGCAACCAAAGTAGTTTCAGTCATCGATCATATATATACAAGATGAAACAGAGTTAGATAATGATCGAGAGAACTAATTAGGTGCGCGTTGGGAAAGGAATTTACCATGTCGACGTTAAACCTCTGTGTTGTTATTGCAATTTGAGGCGCCAAGAACACATCGGCCTGCACATTATTGGCAATCAGCTCCTTCTAGCATAATTTCGTTGATGATCAACAATGTTGAAGATAATTTTGTCTCAATTCCAGTCCGTGAATAAAGCTGGTTGTAAGTACTAAGTCGGTCCCAAAATACATGTTGTTTCTATCAGAAAACTATTGAACCAAAGTAAGTGTCATTGTAGGATTTCAAGAAACATATGTTCATATTCTCAACCTAAATTGCCTTCACTTACCTGTTTCGAGTTAGGATATATAAAAGTGATTGGTGAAAAGTAACATATAATGAATGTAGTCAAATATGGATAGATCAGACTTTTTTGACAAGCTTCTTAATATGTCCGCAAAATCCTATGACCGCATTTATTTTGGAATGGATTGTGTCTCGTTTTTAACCTAGGAGTTCTCACGCAATTACAACCCATTGTAAATCAAAGACAAATAGGTTTAAAAGCACAAGAAAGTTACCATATAAACGTTATCTCCTGTAGAATACGTGCCAGCACGATCTTTCAGTAGCTTCTCAAGGGCTGGATAAGTTTACACCCAACAAGAAACCGTGTTATATAGACTATGCAATTAGCAAAACTAAGATTATCTAGCAAGATGGATACAAGCACATTCAAGTCAATGTGATAGATGTGATCAGACGTGCAATTTTCGAACGAAAAAAACTAACTTTTTGTGAAGTTCGGTAAATAAATGAACCTGACCCTGGAAACCATTTCCTATATGAAAGTTCACCCAAGCTAGTCTCTCTTGGAGACCAAATTTATCCTCGATATATTTCTGTGATATCCATGAATAACAAGTTATACATTCCATTATAATTTTCTAATTGCAAATGTTACACATAAAAAACTGACCAGTAACGACATCATATGCATAGGTTGTAAGCTGGACGACACAATACTTGCAACCTGTAATAAAATCGTACTTTTCAGACAAGATAGTAGCTTTGATTGCTAAATTTGCATATAAAGATGCTATAAACCATGTGGGGTCACTAACCTGTAGATTGATTGCTCGTAGCTGAGGATCAGCTGGTAAAAGAGGATTCTGAGGATAATTCTCTTCCAAATACTAGTTGAAAAAACAAAAGAAATTTGTATTATGCGTCTCTTTACTTTGATTGACCAGCATAGGAATTTCACAACTTTAGTGTTGATTTTGCACAAGGTCACGAACCAGTAAAATTGCGTACGAATCTGAAACAACCACATCTCCATCAACCAAAACAGGGACATAGTGAAGGGGATTTAGTTTCTCAAACTCTGCAAGAAAAATGCAAACTCTTAAACACCCAAATATGATGAAAAGGGGATAAAATCATGTGTCTTAAAAGCATCGTTTCATACTTCATAGCAAGATTCATACTTGCCTTCAAAATTTGAGCATAAGGGCCTCTTTACCTCCAAACAAGAGTCATATTTCACCAAAGTACAACTCTTTATTTTTTAAATGTACAACCTGTTTAGATCCTCTCTAATTATTCATTATGTCAATTATTCAAAGTCTATTATAACTAATCAAAATTTTATTGCCACACAAAACCACCATCTTAGGCTTCGATTTTCAGCATAAAAAATATGGGATCAAAATTCATCGTTTAAGCATATAATCCAATTAATGATCAACACAGAAATATCTCTAGATATAGAAACATGAATATCACCCTAAAAATGAAATAATACTTCCTAGTCTCTTCGTCCCACTAAAATAGGCTAACACAAATCAAGAAATCATATTAGGTATTGTTGAAACTAAAATCTTTTGTATATTTTCCTATTTTCTCCTTTCATTGAAAGATAATCTTGTTACTTCATTCATTTCAAAAATAATTATTACTTTCAAAATAGAATTTGCTTCAATTTATTAGTCCTTTTTTATCTAACAAGAAGCATTAATACTGTTTTTCTACAGATTTACTCTCTTCACCAGTCTTCATTTATTGAAGATATTCACAACTTTGTTGGAAATTTTATAACTAATACACATATTTTAGCAATCCACTTATACATTTTGATAATTCATCATAAACTAATAGAAGAATATAAAGAAAAGAAGTGACAAAAACCTGGAGAAAACTGTTCTCCTTTGGCAAGATTCACAGCTCTGTAGTCGTAAGAAAGCCCTAAAAAGATTTACATAAAAAGAAAGAAACTTTATCAAATATTAATACAAAAAGATTGAAAATCATATCAACATAAAAACAAATTGGGGAAAATAATGAACCTTTGAGATTCAAAGCAAAGCGAACACGCCAAGAACAAGAACTCTGCCAGAAAGAGTAGAGTACAAGCTTCGAAGCTGCTGATGATGATGAAGAAGAACCAACTGGGCTCTGCATCTGCAGTTGTACCATTGAACAACCATGTTATTGTAATTATTGCTTTTATTACATACCAGTGTGAAGTGTCTGAGATTTCATGAGAGAGAGAGAGAGAGAGACCTTGTCTTTGGAAATTTTGATCCAACTCAAAGGATTAGTTCAACATCATCTTCTCGGAGTTCACAATCAGATAAATCATATTAATCTACTAATCAAATTTATGAAAGGGGTGAGTTAACTCATGCACATCAAATGAAATGATTAGTGAGATAATTTGTTGGAGTTTCATGAAATGATGTCTCCTTTATGTTCAGTAACTTAGCAGTAACTTAGGAAAAAAATGAAGGTTTTTAGGTTTTTTCACTTCATATTAAGACCTTTATGTTGTATTATTGTAACCTTTATGTATAATTTTTGTGACATTTATGTACAAATATTACGACCTTTATAATTCATAACTCTGAAAAAAAATGGAAATTTTCAAAATTCAGTGCATTTTAAGGATGGATATATGTGCAACTAATATTACATAAATGTAAATATGTATAAATTTTGCTGAAGTTCTTCATTTTTTTCTAAGTTAGAGTATATATAGGTCATTACATTTATACATAAAGGTCACACTTATATAACATAAAGGACACATACATATAACATAAAGGTAACAACCTGAAGCCAAAAAAATAAAAATAAAAAAAATAAGTGCGCGGAGCCGGGTAGACCCGGATCCGACCCGAATTGTATATGCACCAGTTGCACAGGAGACTAACTCTAAAATAAATACTACATTTTTATTTTGTATATTTAGGTTTTTTTATCAGACGAGTATCCGCACATGCGTTGCATGATGAGGATAAATTTTTTAAATAAAAAATATTTATATTACTATTAACCTTAAATAATAATTCTTTTATAAGTTTATACAATCTATATTAAATTAAATTAAATTTAAAAAAAATTATAGTAAATTAGAGTCCTATTTGTAATAGAATTCTATATGATTTTGGTTTACAATTCTAATGTAAAACTAGTATAATATTGGTAAATATTAATTATTTGATAATATAGTGTGAATGAATTTAGTATATAGAAGACAATATAATATTTAATAACTAAGAAAATCTAATTTTGATATTAATTCAATTCACAACAATATATCAATATTCACTAATCTATAATTAATACTAAAAACACAAGTATGAATCATGATCTTTAAATCAAAATTGGAAATTTTACTTGCAAAGTTTGTAAGTCTTTTAAAAACTTCTCTATACACAACATTTCTAGATGAAACATTTTTTTATTATCTATGTTACAGACTAATATCGTCAGTTATTTAAATTAAATACACTAAAAAAACTAAAAAACATTATGAATTAAAAGTCAAATTTAATTACTATATATATATATAAATAATACACAATAAAATTAGAAATTTTATGTAGGAACTTGATGTAAGCACTTTCAATTATATATTTTCAACCTTTTATTTTAAAATAAAATGAATTAGAAAATTTTTTAATTAATATCGTGTAATTAACATCAAAGATGACAGATAATTATTCTATTATATGTATCACATAGATTAATTGATATAGGCATATAGCATGACATTGATCATTACAATTGAAGTCCAACACAAAATCGAAATGTAGTACTTTTGATCATGATGATGCCAATATAATTAGAAACTAAACATATAATTTAAATAATCAGCTTAGTCATTTAACGTCGCACTTCTCATATCAAAATATACGAAGTCTAAGTGTAAAGTAAAAGATGAAAGTTTTATTTAATTATAAAATATTTATAATTGTATACTTAACAATATCTCAATTTATCATAAAATATATCGATAAAGAATAAAATATTGAATGATATTATATATTTGAAATATAAATATTAATTTAAAAAATATTTAGGATGACATATAATTCAAACAAAATACATATTATATATATACATATATGTATATACGTGATAGTATTATATTTATGTATTGATTTACATTAAATATGATATAAATTATCCCCATCAAATTAATATTTAATATTGAAATTATTGTTGGATATCTATTGTTTGTATTCAATAAATCATTCAATAAAAGTTAATTTAGTTAAGATCAATAAAATGAGAATGAACTAATTAATACAATATTTATATTATTAAATCAAATGGATTAAATAGTAAAAAATGCAAAAAAAAAAAAAATTTGTTAACGTGACACTTAAAAATATTAATGACATTTAATTTCACACTAAATACATATTATATATACATGTATGTATATACACACATCTTTAATAGTGTATACTTATTTATTAATTTATATTATATATGATATCAATTATCCTTTAATAAATTAATATTTATTATTGAAATTATTTTTTGAACAATATCTATTGTTGGTATTTAAGAAATTATTCAAAAAAATTGACTTAATTAATATTAATAAATAAGAATAAACTAATACGATATTTATATTATAAATTGAATGTATTAGATAATAAAAGATACAAAATAAAAAAAGAAAAAACAATTGTTGACGTGACACTTTTGTGAGGAAAATGGTATTTCTGTAAATATTTCCAACTTTTCATCTATTATTATATTATTAGAAATATATAGATAGATTTATATATTTATTTTTTCTTTTCAGTTTCTATACAATAAATATAAAATTAAATATAATAAATATTAATATTTTTAAAATTTTTATTAATAAATGTAAAATGAAAGTTATTAATGATTTCTTAAAATAGAAATTTTAATAAATGAGATATTTATTATAGTTATTTTTTGCAGAATATTCTGCTTACATATATATATATAGATTATTTAAATATGAAAATCATAAATTATTATTATAACCTTAAATAAAATCTTTATAAGATATATTAGACAATCAATATTTTGTAAGAAATATCCATACTTTCACATGGGTAATAAATATATAAATTATTTTTCAGTTATCATCGTCTATATCTATGTATCAATGCATTTTTGTTAGCAAAAAACTTCTCTGAGTCAAGTGTATAGATCCATGATCTATGCATTCGGGTTGATCCTACCCACACACTCTTTCACGCGCGTCAGACGCATTCTCATGCATATGGTTGGGTGGGCTTAAACTCATCCAAAATTCCTTCTGGATGATGTATCTTTATATTATGTTAAACTTACTTAAATTTGTTTGACAATGATGCGTGAATTCATGTCAGTGAACCTATGGAATTGGTTAGAGAATCCAACACAACATGCCACTTTTCCCCCTTTGAAAGTCTTCTACTAAGGGCTTCATCATTTCCTCCAAACAAGAAGGCAAGATTAAAATGGGACAGTTGAGAAGCAAACAGAAGAGAAAACCATTGATATACTTGTAACTCGACTCTCTTTATCTCTTGCAGTTGTCGCTCAGGGCATTCGCCAATAACCCCATCGCCGGTGGAATGAACCCCTATCGGAACATTGTCTTAGCTACCGGACTTGTCACTCATGGGGGACTCCTCCTCATCTTCTTCGTGTGAAATAACCTCCACTTCATCCAACTTCTCTGACCCAGAGATCAAATAAATATTGTTGTTTCAATTTCTTCATCAGATATTGCATTTGAGTTCGACCCTCATGCTCAATAACTTGATGAAACCACTTAAGAATTCATACACCAACCGAACGGCTAATTACTAATCAACAAAATAGCATAAACTCATATTACATCACAAAAAGATGGATCTCAATTGAAGAAACACTTCACAATGATTCATGATATATTTTTTTGCATCGATTCACAATTCACTTCACAAAAAATATATTAATTGAGTATCCTGCAATTCCAGTCCTTAGGCCCCTCCAAAGCAAGTACGCTCCTTGTATTCTTAACCTAACCATCCTACAATCCTCCAAAAGTAACATAGTTACATCAATAAGATTACAGTTTTAGATATTTGAATTAATGGTTATGAAAGACTACGATACGAGACCACAATTGAGATCATTAATTGAAAAATTAGGATAAAAATTGCTTCATGTGCTTTCAGTATCACCATTCTCACTAGCTTCCTTGTTTTCCAGGGTAGATATAAAAATTCAATAGAAATAAATATGTAGAAACATTTATGAGTTTTGGGACATATTGAATATTTGTGTGAATATTTAAAAAAGAAAAATATACAAGTAGAGAAAATGAATTAGTTGAAATAGAAGTACCAATAAGTTAAAATAATGGACTAAAATATAATTATTTCATATATCCATAAAAGTTTCTGAATATATATCACTCCCGCGTGTAGCGCATATATAAATTGTAGGGTTTAAAGATCCTAAACCGCAATTCCTCTCTCTCTCTCTCTCTCTCTCTCTCTAGGGTTTAAAGATCCTAATCAAGATTGCTCTTCGATCTGTTCGGAACCAGAAACCTTCTGCGTATACGGATGGCTTTCTGGGGTGAGTCGTTGTTATGGTGCTATTTTTTCTTGCTTTTTGTTTGTAATGTCAAGATTTTGGTTCTTCTTTCTCTCGCTTTCTGCAATTCAATTATTATAATTTTGTTCAATTTTGATTTGCTGCAATTAAGGTATTGAGGTGAAGCCTGGAAAGCCTGTAACTCATTTTTGTGAAAAGGCTAGAGGAAGGCTCCGAATATCGCAGGTACTCTTTCAGATTACTGAAATTTAAATCTTTTTAATGGGGATTTTGACATTTTGTTTGCTGTGTAATGCTTTACCGTTTACCGTTGTAAAATATGGAGACAATGAATGTTTTTGGTTGGTGAATCTTAATCATGTGGAAAAAAGAAGTGAGTTTTGAGGGGTTGTGCTGGTGGTATATGTTAAAGAAAACCTTTCTTGGAGATCAGAAGTTGGGATGTGACGATGGAAACATTAATTGGCTCTTGTATTACTTGCATCTGTGTGTATGTGTGTTTCCTAGTTTGGTATAATTGTTTGTGGCATTTCATCTTTGAGGTGTGTGCTGTGATTTATTGTTTAGGCAACTCTGGGGATTAGTGATGCTACCAGCAAGAGCATAGTACAGTGTAACGTGGGCAAGCGAAGTCCAGTTTTGCTCTGTGTTTTGCTGCCCAACCACACAGAGTCATGCCATTTAGATTTGGAGTTTGAGGAAGCAGATGATGTCATTTTTTCTGTTCTTGGGCCTCGAAGTGTCTATCTCACTGGTTATTATGTCCGGAAAAGTCAGCAGTCCAGTCCTCAAAGTGATTCGTATCCTTTGAATTTGTTGTTTCTCTTTAAATTTGATGAGGAATTTACTATGATTGCCTTTGTTGATCAATTTTAGCACCCTACTCCACCATATTGTCTAAAAACGCTATGATGGTCTTTTCAGACTAACTCATTTAATATTCGCGGCTATGCAGATTCACAGGGTGGCAAAATGCTTCTCTGTTATATCAAGTTAATATTTAGTTTACATGTTAGAAACCATAGGCTTCCTTTACTTTTACTGAATAGAGAATCTTATGGTGTGGATATTCAAGATACCCCGACAGAGGAATCTAGTTACCGCAGTGATGATGATGATGAATATGAGGACAGTTTCATTGATGATGATGAACTGCAAGATATTTCACCATCTCCTGTTTTAAACAGCAAAGGTATATGCACTACACTTACATGAGGCTAGTTTCTTTTTTTTTTTTTTTTGGTTTTTCTTTTTTCATTTTCGGTTATTACAACTGGATTTCTCATGGATATTAAAATTGTAATTTCTGATGTTTTAATGTATATGAACTTGATTAGTTCAGGAATGAGCCTTAAAATATCATTTCTGAGAAATTGAATTCTAGATATATCGAGATTATTCAATCTGATACTGTTCAATCCTGTTGAACAATGTCACTCATCCTTTATCCTTTCTGACCTTTGTGTATTTATTGAAGTGATTGATGAGACTACATCAGAAGATGAGAAGCTGAAGAATGGTAATGGCCTAGGTAGACGACTCAGGAAAAAATGCCAAGTAGTAGAGTCAGATACGGATGTTAGTTCACATGAAAGTGAAGGTGAAGATGGCTACCTATTATCTGTTTTTAAGAATAAAAAAGCAGCAAAGACAACTTCGAGTGGTGTAGAAGCCAACAAAGTCAACCAGGAGCTACCTACAAGCAACGGAAAGGACAAGTTGCATTCCCTTGATATGTGAGTGTCATATATATGAGCCATATGCCTACTCCATTCATTGTGCGAACCATTTTTACACCCCTCTTACTCGGCCTTTATGCTGGTATGGATCAGTGGAAACCAGAAAAGAAAAAGAAAGGAACATCCTAAGGGGGAGAAAACCTGTGAAGTTCAGATTGACAAGTGTTGTGGTGGTGTCAAGGAAGATAAAAAGCATGAAGCCAAAGGCTCTAAAAATCTGTAAGCTTGTATTTATTTTAGATGTTAATAATGGGCTGTTCAATGGTGCTTTTTAGTGCCTGTGCAGTTATATATGATATGCAGTTTATGGTCCATTGGCAACTATTATCATAAAACCCAAGTAGCTTTTATCTTATAAGACATCTACGCAAGCAGGAAATTTGGAGATCATGATTTGGAGCCTTCTCCAGAATTGAGCCCTGAAAATTTTAAAAAGTCAAAGAAGAGACGAAAAGAAAAGTTGGAAGGTACATCAACTGAAGGAATTGGTGTGAAATTTGAAGATAATAAATCCGAGCAGGATTTATTACATGCCGATAGCCAGAAGAAGAATCTGCCAGATGGAGATCAGGAGCAACAGATTGATAAGTTAGTCATATTATCTTTTCTTTTTTATTAGAGATTTGTTTTCTCAAGTGGCAATTCCTCATTCCTCTAGAGTCTAGAGCTTTTATCACAAACAACACAGAGGTGAGCTAGGATACTCATTCTGTTGCACATTTAACTTGAAAAATTGATCTGTAAAACTAGTAACTATAGGCCTTGTAGGATGCTGAATATAAAATGTTGGAAAAATAGGTGAAGCTTTTTGAACAAAAAGTATGGAGAGTGAAATAGAATTTCTGGCTGTTAGAAAACAGTTCCTGGAAGAAGTAATTCTGTTGATCGGTTAAAAAAAAAAGTCTAATATGGCGTTATAACTTGAACTTCTACTTGCAGCAGTGTCAGTATGAGATTTGACTTACCTGCTAATACTAATCAATCTGAAAAGAAAAGTAAGAAAAAGACAAAGAAAAAGAAAAATCAAGACGAGGGAGTTTTAGAGATGGGCTTGCCTGATATGACAGACAACCAAGAGACCAAGCTCACCGGAATCGAGAATAAGCCCACAAATGAGAAGCCAGTGCAAAACAGGACCTTATCGAATGGGTTGATCATTGAAGAGGTGGCAAATGGACCACCTGACGGAAAAGTAGCTACTCATGGGAAAAAGGTTTTTCTGTTAACCAGTCAGAGATATTCCATTTTTTAATTGGTTGGTTACAATTATGATCTTCCCACTTACTACATAATGAACCTTGGATCAGGTCAAAATCTTTTACACTGCCATGCTGAAGGAGAATGGCCATGTATTTGACTCAAATGTGGGCAAAAGAGCGTGCAAGTTTCGGTTAGGTAATTGTCTCCACCATCGTTGTTTATTTTTGTATCTGATAAAGTAAACGAAAATGGTCCTATATATGTTACTTTTCATTCATCCATCTTCATTCAGGTGACGAAGAAATCATTAATGGATGGAATCTTGGCATAGAAGGTAGTCATGCTTTTCTTGAAACAAGATAATAGTCTTCATTCCTTTCTAGTTTCTACTTCCAAGTCTAATTTTGTTCACATGCTTAACATGTGATGTGCTCAGGTATGCGTGTTGGTGACAAGAGGAAACTTGTCATCCCTCCATCTATGGGGTATGGATACTAATATGTCGCCTCTCCAAGCCCCGTTTCCCCAAATCCTCTTTCTTTATAATACACAGTCTTAAGGTTTTCATTATTGCTGCGCAGTTTTGGGAAGCAAGGAGGGGGAGAAAACGTTCCACCAAACTCATGGCTTATATACGAAGTTGAATTGGTTGGTGTCATCCATAAATGATGAATCGTTTCCACACTTGGAAGAGACGAGGAGTGGAGTGGATCTCATGAATGGTAGTCTTTTGGCATCTTTCGTTTAGTTTTCCAGTTTTTTGTGCCGTGTGCATAAAAGTACACGAAAAGTTTTGAGTCCTCGTAGAACACTGGCAATGTTTTGCTAAGAAAATCCCAGATCAGATCATCTCTGTACACAATCCGTTGAATCAAAAGTTTATATGCTGTTAGTTCTGATCTTCTCAGATTTTTTGGCTCTTTGATCTTCTTGGTTCTGTTGGTAGGTGATTTATATTGGTTGCAACATTGATCATTTACACATACACTATGAATTGAAAATGTTTGTTGCTAATTTTGTGAAACCCTTTACTTAAGCTATTTTAGATAAGAACTCTCTTTTTTCCGTAGGGTAAATAATAATATGTATGTATGTAAAAATTATTAATCTAATTCTACAAATAACAAACTTAATTGAATGATTTCAAATACTTTGAAGTTCATTTATATACACTTTTATTCTTATTTTGTAAAATTAAAAAATACTACCTCCGTCTCACCTTATTTTGCCTACTTTGACCGGTACGGATCCTAAGAAAAAACTGTTTGACTTTGATGTGATGTGTTATTTTAATATTTTTGAGTGACAATTTTGTAATTAATGTGTGCTTTTTAAGTGCAAAAGTTGTAAAATGAAAGAAATGATGGAGTAAAGAAGTAAATTTTTCTTTGCCATTTTTGGGCTGGCAAAATAAGATGTGACAAACAAAAATGGAAAGTAGGCAAAATAGAGCGGGCGAAGGGAGTACTTATTTTAAGTAACATAAGTCAAGATTAAGAAGGGAGTACTTATTTTAAGTAACATAAGTCAAGATTAAGAATACAGTATTATGATTAGTAGTTAAAAGAAATTTTAAAATTGCAAAGTCGAGTGTGAGTGACGTGTCACACACACACATATATATATAGAGAGGGAGGGAGGGGGAGGGAGGGAGAGAGAGATTTCCACACTGCCACCGGCCACCGGCCACCGGCCATCATAATTTCACAACACTGCTTGCCTCTACAATTAGTCTATTTATTTGACCTCAAAACAACACAAATCCTAAACCGACAGAGAGAGAGAGAGAGAGATGGGTTCAATGGCATCTCCAAGTGCTCATCTCTTGAGGCATAAGCAGTACAAAACAAACCACATCTCTTTAAATCCCCACCATCACTTCCCCATCCTCTCTCACCACAAACACCAAGAGGACAAACCCCATGACCCTTCTGCACCAAAGACTCGAAGGTATTCATCTCTCTCTCTCTCTCTCTACCTATGATTACAATAATTAAAATAATTGCATGTTTAGGGATATAATTCTGAGGAGCAGTGAAGTTGCTGTTCTTGGAGCCGTTTTCCATTTCAGGTAATCTCTGTTTTCTTAATTCAATTCCCACCTCAACTTTCTTATCCATTCTCATGAGTTATATATATATATATATTTGTAATGTAATAAGAGAAAGCACATAATAATGAATGAATGAATGAATGATGCAGTGGAACAAAACCCAATTACTTGGGTGTGCAGAAAAGTCCTCCAGGATTAGCATTATGCCCAGCCACAAACAACTGTGTCTCCACTTCTGAGAATATGAGTGATCTTACACACTATGCTCCACCCTGGTAAAAGACAATATGACCCAATCTTTAAAATATATTATTTTCAAATTGTTGACATTTCTTAACTCAAACTTTTCCTATTTATTAATAAATGAATCCAATGGGTTGGGTTGGGTTGGGTTGGTTTGGGGGCTCATAATTACTATATTGCCTGATTTTCCACTCAATTTAGCTTTATACATGTGATGACTATTATTATTCTCTTTTCAAATTCAAAACGTGGGAAATGAGGAGAATAAGTGACTAATCGATTTTGTCTGTCTTTGTCACCACTGTGTAAATCATTTTTGGTTTAGTAAAGGGATACTGATTTAAATTTGGAAATTACCAAACGCCCCTTCAATTTAGTGTGATACTTTGCAGGAATTATAATCCTGAGGAGGGGCGTGGGAGTAAAAGACCAGTGAGTAAACAAGCAGCAATGGAAGAGCTACTTGATGTGGTAACATTATTGATTTCGTACTATCAATTTTACCGATAAAATGAAATACGAAATTGAATCACGTAACCAAACCAAGGATCGCATGACTTGGTCACTAGATGCAAATGAAGCTGATTTTTGAATAATGATTCACAGATAAAATCAACAAAACCAGACAATTTCACACCAAAAATTACAGAGAAAAGAGATGATTATGTGCGAGTGGAATATGAAAGCCCAATTTTAGGGGTAAGACTCCACTCCCTTTATCCCTTCACGTAAATCCTCTTTACATATTTGCATGAATCTTACCATCCCTGTTTCAGTTTGTTGATGATGTTGAGTTCTGGTTTCCACCGGGCAAGAAATCGATCGTGCAATACCGATCAGCATCTCGTTTGGGGAACTTCGATTTCGACATAAATCGAAAGAGGATCAAGGTGAAGAAATTCAGCATTCTTGGGTTTATGGTTCATGGAATTGAAAGCAACTAACATAGAAATGTTGATGAATGTGTGTCTGCAGGCACTGAGAGTAGCATTGGAGAAGAAGGGATGGGCATCAGAAAACAGTTTCTAATTGCGCTCAAGAATAGCAGTTTAAACTCAAATATAATATATAGGATAGATGAATGTTCAGATTATTCAGTTCAAAATCAAGAAATCAGAAATTTTTATTTCAGTAATTGTGGTGAAATAATAGATTCAAACTTTTGAAAGCACCATAACATAACAGACACATGGCTGCGTGTGTGTGTGTAAAATGTGTTCCACCCCTTTTATGGTCATAGAATATGAAAACACAGGAATGTGAAATATCAGAAATATGCTCTTACATTAATCAGTTGCAAAAGAAAGGCAAGTAGTAAGCTGAGTTTTATAATGTAATGAACATAAAATTTCACCAGAAATTTGGTCCTCAATCGACGGTTCATACATACGCTGCAGATTAAGATTTAAAGATAAGAAGGCACTTGATGTGAGGTGAAAGAGGAAGCTGTTGTGCCCTAGTGAAAAATCATGCGATGCATCAACCAAACGAACATTCTTTTAAGGAAAAACTGGGGTGCTGATCATCAAGTGACATGGAAGTTGGACTTAATCTAGCCTGAGGTCCATGAACTCACGGCGGAAACCACTTGCGTTCAATACGGTTATCTCCACCTTGTCTCCCTGTAATGCTCAAAAAGAAAGAAAAAAATATAATGCAAACAGGTAAATAAAAAGTTAGAACCCTTCTAACTCAATAAGGGAAAGTAAAATCACATATTTTTTTGCTTACATGGTCAAATTTTTACATGATATAGTAGTTCAAGGTAGCATAAAGCATGCGTCTTTTGTGAGGATAGGGAAATGGGACTACTGATGATGGCAAGTATCATGTCAAACAATTGGATGAACATGCATGCCTAAATGTTCAATTTGAAAATTGTAAACCAGCTGCAGTCAAATGGCAAAATACTATAACAGTGCCCTTTTTGTATAGATCCAACAGCAATCGTCATATAAATTTGCAGATATGTCTAGCAAGTAGCATCACCAACTGAACATTTTTCAAGAGACAAAATGCAATAATCAACATTTTACATATAACTTTACCAACTACAAGTCACATGACAACTTAGATGGGGAACAACACTACAAACTAGCTAGCTAAAAACCCCACACGGTCACACCACTTAATTAGTTTAAAAGAGATTGCACAACAATATAATTGGAAATAGACAGAAGAACAAACTCACCGTGTATATATCTCTTTCTGTTGCTGATGCAAAACAGGTTTTCACCAAGTCAATAGCTTCTGCCTCTGAGAGTGGAGTCACGGCATCCTGCAGCAACATTGTTTATTCATTTTAGTGTTTTTTTTTTTTGGTGGGTCGGGGGGATGCATTATTCAAAATGAGAAATTTAAAGACCAAAACCTTTGCAGGTAATAAAAGAGGACTTGGAGATTTCAGTTGGTTGTCCAAGAAGGGTGTGATAAGAGTGGCACCAGAACCTTGAGCACTGTATCCCACTCTTTCATAAGATCCAACAGCATCATATGTGAAGACACATCCCTTTCCTTCAAAAATATCAGCAAGGCAAAGAGAAGAATCAACGACAGAACAAAGATTTGAAACAATATCCAACTGAAATAAAATCTCGTCTTACCCTCACTGTCAAGGCCACCCAAGACATTGAAAGCATAATAAGGGAAGAAACGTTTGAAGTACAGGGTATTAGACAGCAACTGAGCCATTGCAGGGCAGCTCATTTGCTTGTTATGTTGATGCTGATAAGTCTAGAAGTCAAACAAAAAAGTTAATTGCATCTGAATTGTCGAATTGAAATCTAATAAGTTTAATTACATATAAGAGCATCCACAACCCTTCCCATTAATAACACACATTAAGGTGGACCCGACATGCCACATCACCCTTCCATTAACATCCACATTGGCAAGGTGTTTTGTTTTGTGTCATTTTATTTTATGGTTTTTACTTCCATGGAGGGCCTGGGAGGAGAGGGAGCTCATGAAGAGGGTAGAATAGAATCCACTCTAAACAACACAGAGAACAAGCAGCATTCAAAATCAAGTACTTTATTTTTGAAGACTATCAAGTATATGAAA
Source organism: Scutellaria baicalensis (assembly GCA_005771605.1). Lineage (NCBI taxonomy): Eukaryota > Viridiplantae > Streptophyta > Magnoliopsida > Lamiales > Lamiaceae > Scutellaria > Scutellaria baicalensis. The sequence continues at coordinate 50,056,279 of CM016722.1, forward strand.
TTCAATGAAATAACAAGCTTAGAAGTTGAGAACGAACCAATGACCTAGTGATCCTCACCAGGTATAATTCTGAAATTTCAACCCAATGATTAACTAACTAGTGGTGAACTTCAACATTGTTATAAAATCAGATATGCGAAAAACAAGCTATTGAACAAGCTATTGCATACCAAAAAGATTAATTGTCCAATAACAAAAGAATTTTTTTGTATGCAGTCGAATATGTATAGGTGCATTCCAAGGCCACCACAGCTCATACACAACGGCCAGCCATAGAAGAGATAATGATAAACAGAGATAGCGGGAAATGATGATGATTATGATGATGAGATTCATGATATTCAAAAATCAGCCATAGGCTTTATAAAAGATTTCAACAACTCACCAGGTGTCTAGCTGCCAACACCTTTTGCAGAGCTCTAACGTCAGCCTGAAAGCCAGAAGATGCCATCACAGATTTTTCCGCTCTACATGGTCAAACGAAGAAAAGCTCCATGATGTGAATATTCCAATAAAGGAAATTAAACTAGTAGAAGAAATTCCAAATTAAAACAAGCAGACACATGATGCAGTGACATTGCAGATCTTAAAAACAAATCTCAGGAAGGCTCTTTCTAGTTCCACTAGGTTCATTTTTGCAAACCCAAAATCTAATTTTCAAGAGTTCAGCCTTAACTTACCCGAGTGCCCATCAGTAGAGCATTCCGTGTAGTGAGACACCAAAAGGTTAAAAGCGGTTTGAAAGGAATTGATTTATCAAATACATTTTCGGTCATAAATGCCAGATTAAAAGAATATTGAAGTTCATGGTTTAATCACAAAAATTAACATCTTTCCACCATAGATAAGTAGGACTGCAGGAATCATCTACTCATCTCCACTCCAACCCAGACATCTTGAAAACATAATTGAGTGGATGAAGATTTACGATGAGAAGCTGTACCTTTAGTATTAGAACTGAAACCCGAAAAATGATCAAACAAAACCACACCACCACACCACTCGTATTCAATTGGGTGAACAAATTGATTTTTTGTCTCTCCATAAATACTCTAAACATAAAAAACCAAACTTTTTACCTCAACATTTTGAGATAACAAAGCTAATTCCAAATTGGTTTAAACTACCTAGGCTTGTGCCTTTTAACAACCACTACTTCAAATTAAACTTCAACCAAAATCAGAAAACTAAAAAGATCAGGACACAGAACAAAAGCAATACAGAATTCTCGAACAAATGGACAAAAAGAATTAACAAAAACAGCAAAAAGCCTTACAGCGGAATGATTTTGGAGTAATCGCGAGTGAGAATACTGTAGCCAGTGGACATTCGAGTATCGGCCGCAATCACACAGTAATCAGCTCCGGCAATCGCAACACAGGTCCTGCGCTAAGCGAACACACACGACACACATATAAGCATTCAAACCACAGCTTGCCTTTAATTCGTTGATTAAAATTCCAATTAGGGTTTACACATACCCTCCATTGTTGTCGTATGGAGACCAATTTGCTTGCTGCTTGGGCATGGTGATCCCTAATCAACTAGATGAATGATTAGCTTAGAGAGAGAAAGAGAGGAATTTTTGCTGGGATCCAAAGAATGAATCGCTCTTCAGTTTTTCTTCTTTAAATTTCCGCTGTCTTTTCTCTCAAGAAAGAAATTTGCTGAAAGCTCCAATCCGTTATACGACGTCGTAACGCATGCAATTAACTTTTATTATCTCTCTCTTTTGGGCTTAAAGAATCACAATAAGCCCAGTACAAGAGCGGAAAGCCCAATAGTGTTTAAATATAGGCCTGAGCCCAAACCAGTACAACTTAATTGGGCTGAGTTGTCTTGTAAAATCATAGGGAATATAATTTAGGAGAGGTATATAAGATATTTTTAAATGAGTGTGACATTGCAGCAAAGATTTCACCAACATGAAGCAACTGAAAATTCATTCATATGTCAATTGATAGCCTATTTATAGAAGATTGATGGATGATCGTCCAACTAAATAATTGTACAACAAATTAGATAGGTGGGTGTTTGGCTAAACTTAGCTTATAGTAAGTCCTTTAAATTATGTTATAAGATGATTAAATGTTTGTAAGATCCCGAATAAAATTTAAAAATAGGATGTTGAGAGCTTATAAGCTATATTTGTTTGGACATATGTCATTCACATTATTGTCATTGCTAAGATATCGATTTTACGTCTCATCCCACATGAGAATTTTTAAATGGTATTCGATTTAACCACATTTCATTTCGTGTTCTTAGCTACTAACCATATATATGTTTACTAAAGTATTCGCCCCCATGACGCAGGGTGATGTCATTGCTGACCTCATCTCTATCAACAACTATTGCCCCATGCTCGACACCTGAAGCTGAATGATGTCAGCATGTTGAGTATGAAAGCTCTAAATTTCTCAAGATTAAGACAATACACATGACTTATTAAGACAATACACATGACTTACCAATCTGCTATATTATATATAGATTCAAACCCCATATGTATATTCATGAATGATAGTGTTTGCATCATAGAAAATATTGCTCATTGGAGTGTGCAGGTTCCTTGTGTCTTTTTTTTTCCTTCTTTTTTTAGCACACAAAATTTCAATTACTACACACACAAACTCACTAGTTCTTTGCTTTTGCTAAAGTTCTTAGACCTCTTTTACTAAAATGTTAGACCCCAAGAATGTAAAATTTTGTCATAAAACTATATATGATGTTACTAATTATATGTACTTATTTTAGAGCAGGTATTAATTACCATGGAAACGAAGATAATCAGTGGAATCGAGTTCTCAAGCCTCCCCGATAGCTACATTCGTGTAGACTCGGAGAGGCCAAAGCTATCGGAAGTAGCTAAGTGCGACGATATTCCCATAATCGATTTGAGTTGCAAAGATAGAAGTGTATTAATCAAACAAATAGGCAATGCATGTAGAGACTATGGCTATTTTCAGGTAATATATTATGTACTTCACAGTGATGTTAAAGCTTTGAGAGTGTTTGGCATAGGTTATTTAAAAGAGAATATAATCATTTATCCCATTTTATAAGATGTTATTATATTATTTTAGAAACAAGAGATGTTAAAAATATTTGGATGAATAAGATGTTGAACTTATAAGATGCTAGTATGACAAATAAATAATTCAACTGATCAAATTTGAAGGAGTTTATAAGAAATAAGATCTTATTTTATAAATAATTTGAATTTAGTTCTTAAAAAAGAGTTCGTAAGCTTCTAACATCTTATTTTATGATAAAATAAGATCTTATTTTTAAATTTTGAGAGGAACTTATAAACTCTGAAACATCTTCGTTTCTATAGCTTCAATCATCTTAACTATTATTGGTTATGTTGTTATAAGGTGATCAATCATGGAGTATCAAAGGAAGCAATGAGAAATGTTATGAAAGTGGCGCATGAGTTTTTCAATTTACCTGTGGAAGAGAAGATGAAGTTGTACTCAAACGATCCTTCGAAAACGATGCGATTATCGACAAGTTTTAATGTGGAGAAGGAGAGTGTGAACAACTGGAGAGATTATCTGAGACTCCATTGTTATCCCTTGGAGAAGTACATGCCTGAATGGCCTTCTGTGCCTTCTTCTTTCAAGTAAGTCGATCAGTAAAATATAACTTAGATATATATGTCGTAAAAGATCCAACCCAACCTTTACGACATTAGAGTTTGTTAGCTAACCCTAGTTGGCCTTATGACCGACTAGCTAGGGTTAGTAAAGAAAAAAAAAAAAAAAGTAAATACGACCTATTTTGACAGCTCTAATATTTATTAATTTTAAATAGGGAAATTGTAAGCAATTACTGCATGGAAATTCGACAAGTAGGGTTGGTATTGCAAGAAGCCATATCAGAGAGCCTAGGGTTGGAGAAAGATTGTCTAAAGGACATATTAGGAGAGCAAGAGCAACATATGGCCATCAACTATTATCCGGCATGTCCGAAACCGGAGCTGACCTACGGATTGCCAGCACATACGGATCCGAACACGCTCACCCTTCTTCTCCAAGACTTGCACGTATCCGGGCTTCAAGTTCTTAGGAATGACAAGTGGCTAGAAATAAAACCCGAGCCGGAGGCTTTGGTCGTAAACCTTGGTGATCAAATTCAGGCATTGAGTAATGGCAAGTATACAAGTGTTTGGCATAGAGCTATTGTAAATGTTGATAAACCAAGATTGTCAATAGCTTCGTTCCTCGCCCCGTGTGAGACTGCACTCATTCGTGCACCCGAGAAGCTCAGAAGTGGAGATGATGATCATACCAATATTTATCGAGATTTTACTTATGATGAGTATTATAAGAGGTTTTGGAGTCAAAATTTGGATCAGGAACACTGCTTGGAACTTTTCAAGAACTAGTAATGTTTGTTCGTCTTTCATCGTCTATTTCAATATGTGTTTTTCTTCGCAACCAAAGGAATCAACATGTCAAATGATAATGAACTTCATGTGAATTTTTCATTTCTTTTGATCGTACCATGTATAATATGCCAGCATTTTAATATTATTATAGGAGCACATGTATTTTATCTTAAGGCTTCTAAATCACTTCAATTTCCATGACATTTTTAATTTAGCACAAAAAAACAAAAGGATGTTAGATATTTTGGCAATGAGCAAGTGCAATGAAAATACAAGGTGAATATTGTCACACAACAATAGACAAAATGAGAACAAATCCATACATCAAGGAATATGTAAAAAGCATATTACATGCATGAATAGTAGGAGCCATAGATCAATGGCCTATGCAAATATGATCATGAAACAGAACTAAGAACGAAACCTCAAACACTTCAAACCAGTGACAATGTCCTAGAATGAGACCTAGGAATGGTGAAACCAGCTCGTCTTTCCTCGAACGACTGATCAACCTCTTCAGTGCAACGTAGTCCAGGTGTGTAAGGGGTCATAGCTGTTTGCATTGCAGTAGACATTGTTGGAGGAGTAGCTGGCATTGGAATAGGCATTCGCTTTGGGGTTCTGTTCTCATCGTTTACAGAATACGTGTTCATTTTCGTTGGAGTTACAACAGGAGTTTTGTAACCAGTTTGTGTATCCTGGAAATACTCACTGTTTTTCCCATTCTGATCCTGATTGTATGGAATGATATTCGAACAGAAAGACGAGAGGGGAGAGAGAGCCTTCCTCAGCATCGAAGATGATCCAGTTTGGTGTGAGTTTGATGCATTGCTTGCATGGTGTTTAACAGGGCCACTAGACATGCTTTTCTTGCCTGTTTAAAACATGTAGTAAAGGCTTATGGTTAAGTGAAACTTAATTCGTAATTGAACAATAAAGCTTGAAAGTTTGTGAACATGTTTACCAGAAGAATGGGCGATGAGGCTTTGGTGATGGCTGTATGGAGTATTGCGTTTGACAGAGTTATTCTTCAGAATAGAACGTGATGAGAGAGATGCTTTGTCGAGTTTGTTTTGAAGAGCTGCTCCTCCTAATGAAGATCTCTTACTAGTAGCTGTACCAATATTTGAAGATCTAAAATTCTTGGTTCCACTCTTGGATGGGCTTGGTTTTGACCCGTATATCACTTCTTGCTCGGTTATTAACTGTCCCTGGAGTTTCTTTTGATCCTAATGTAAAGAATAGCATCAGTAAATCACACATACATGATACATTCAATTTGATATTTGAAAAAAAAAAGTTAACCAAGCTTTACCCTTCGCTTTTGACGCTCTTGTTCTCTCAAAAGCTTTAATTCACAGTACTGATCAATCATGAATATAAGACCAACCTAGTAAAAACAATAAGATTACAAAATCAATTGTTAAAATGTATTTGGAATGGGGTAAAAGATATCACAATTCAAGAGAAGTGCTTACACCATCATATAGGAACTCAGCCTTTCGTTCTTTCTCCCAAGCTTTTGCTTTCGATTTCAGGGCATCTACCATTGCTTTTGAGACCAAGCAATAAAAACATAAGAAACTGTATAGTTGTCACTGCTACAGTCTATTACTATATGATGTTAAGTAAGCCATCTACCTGGAATTTTGTTGATAATCACACGGGCTTTCTCAGCACGCTTTAGCATAAGATGTGCACCCCTCCCAGCATTGTAACGATTGTCATCCTATTTAGAAATAATCTTAGAGAGAGGAAGGAGGAAGGGTCGGGGTAGGTGTAGTGGGTGGTGGGGTAGAGTAGATATGGATAATGAAAGCAAAAGGCAAAACTATGACCAACCCTGTTGTACTCTTCCAGCCAGCATTCCTCTTCACAGGCAGCCAACCATTTTTGAATCTTTTCAAGAATCTCTTTTCTACTAAAAGCTTCCTCCTTAGCCTTGGAAATGCAAGCCTCTAGTTCTTCAAGTAGATCAGATGGACTAACAGTCCCTGCAAAAATGTAAATAGATTTAAGAGAGATGGAATCAACCCATTGCAGCCTACTATTCTTTTCGGAAATACAAGATCATCAAAGATGCCCCCATTTAGAGTTTGGCTCCCTATTTTATTCTTCTGAAGGAAAAAAAAAAATCATAGCTAACTTGTAAGGAAGAGTTGAACAGTGGCCGGACCTGATTCTATAGATTCTATAGAGAGATCTGCTCCAAATTGTCCATCAACAACCATGTGTGCTTCCTGGCATATTTCCTCTAAAATCAATCTCTTTTTCAAAAGGACCTCCTTGATTTTACTCGTTTTCATTTCTTGCAGCCTCAAAACTTCTGCTTCAGCCTGAGAACAAGAACCATTGCATGTATATCACTGCCAGAGATGAAATTGCAGAATCCAACATTGGCATATGGGATAACAGGAATCGAGGATGGCGAGATGGTAATGCATAATGCATCCATGGCATCTAAGTTAATTAGTGAGGGTGTACCTTACTGATGATCTCCAAAGATAAACTGTTGGGCTCTGTTATTTCATTATCTGTAGCAGCAATTGTGCGTGTGACATTTTGGAATATTTGTTGCTCCTCAACTGGTGTGTCCATCAGAGTCCAGAGTTCTACCATGGTTATGGCTAGATCTTGAAGCTGAAAATGTCTCAAATAAGAGGGGCCTAAATTGCTAGAGAGAAACTTGACTTGAAAATACGCTTACCCTTTGCATGCGCTGCAACTTAACATTCTCAAGTGTACAAATCTTAGCAGATAACCCTTGTATTGTATCTGTACTTATGCTCTTTTTCCTGCACGACTCATCCAAAGATGGATGCACACTACAAACTGTTGATTTGAAATCCATTCCAAGCACCATGCACAGAGCATTCAGAGCATTCAATAGATCTTGCAACTGCTTCAGGCGTTCACCCTGCAAGTAAATTCAGTGCATTTAAGAAGAAAAATAAGCCAGAATCAACTGTGAAAGAGTTCCGAAGCATGATTTATGCTTCCAAACACGATCAGATTTACATGCCCGAACTAATGAACTCTAAAACCAAGTCCAAGGTTTCTAATGATGCATAATTGACCCATAGAAAATCTTTAGATCTTCCCTTTGTCCAGATTAAACCCCATGGTTCTTCTTATAGTGTTCTAAAATAAGGTCTATATAGTTCCAGATTTTCCATATTTCAGTCTATAACTTTTCTATTAAGTGGCGATTGTCAATTAGCATCAATGTTACTCTAAGTGAGAACAACAAGATGAACAAGTGGAGGAGGGTGAAAACTACCTTCTCTTTCTGCAGCAAAAGTAACTCATTTCGTAAATCATCTAATCTTTTCATTGACAAATCCCTCTCATCAATAACCATTATGTCAGGATTTGCTTCCATGGATCCAGAGAGCTCCATAGAGATGATATTTATTTGTTTCAAAACCTCTGCAAATTGACTCTTCCTCTCATTTCTTTTCTTCTTCATATCTTCTAGTTGTGGCATAATTGCCTCATGCAATTTCAACAAGCTTCCAGAACTCTGTCTCAGACAGAAAACTGGCACCATTAATAAACCATATAAACTATTTACATAAAAGCTTATACATTGCAAACATAAAAGATTTTAGATTTGTCATTTCTTTTTCCATGTTTTAAGACCTTGTTCATATGAGCTGGACGTTCTCCCAAGGAAGCACAGATGTTTGCGACCTGTGCTTCAGCATCAGCCACAGCCTGCCTCAGCTGAGCTCTAATCCGGCTTGCCTGATCCACTTTTCTTTTATAAGCGTCCATACACTCTTGTTCAAGTTCAAACAGCATCTTGTCCCTTCTGTTATCATCCTCTCCAACTTCATCCCATATTTTCTGATCCAGTAACATTGAAAGCTTATAACAAAGTTCTGTAATGAATCAGATAAAGATACACAAGAAAAATAATTTCAGATAACCTGTAGCTCAGATAGAAGAGAACTGCAAGTTGTTTCCATTTGCAAACGCCGATCAATGTGGCCGTTGTACATGAGCAGTCTGTTTCCTGGAATCCCAAACCCAAATCATCAAAATTTTAATACAAAATTGGTAGAAAAGATATACCACTACCCATGATTTGCATCTATCATCCACCAAAAACACATACAAAGAACATATGGCAAAAGGACACGAATCAAGCCTCACAACACTGATCTCCTCAAAACAAACAAATTCTGAAAACGCAAGGCGACCACTATATTACGTGAAAGAAACCCATTTTTCCACAAAATGATGACTTCATCACAGAATTTTAACACGCTTATCTCCAACATGCAATTAAACTCAGTCTTCAACAGAAGTGAACAACATCTAAATGGTACTTTCCACATAATTTCCACGATCTTTTTCAGAAAGAAATATAAACACACAGCATCGATCATGCACAAATGATGGCGAAACCAAACCTGAAATTCAAACAGCCTGATCGCCGCCGTGGCTTCGTACTCTCTCCCTAACTTGTTGCAGAATTGGTACGGATTATCTGTGATGAGGTTTGATTGTGTATACAAATTTGGTAAGAAGAACCCTAGATAGAAAATGTAGGGAAATTCGTAACGCTTGATTTGAATCAAATAATATTGGGAGGGAAACTATTACGAGTTTGAATGATTTACTCTCTTTTTTTCTTTTTCCTTTATTAAAAGAAAAATTAAATAAATAAAGAGCGTTACAATTTTGACTTTTTGTGGGGTCCATTTTCCATATAGTTTTTTTAATTTAAAAGAAGATATCGCATATCAAAATTTCATTAGATTTTTTGATAATAATCTTTTTTTTCTTTGTAATTTTCAATTTTATCACAATTATGAAAGTTTGAAAATAATGTACCAAATTTTGATATAGCTACACTTATAATTTGGCATATGGTGCACTATGAACCACTTTTTTTTTTTGGTTCAAATTTGACCTTAATACTTATGTAACAATGCATATTCAATATTGATATTTGGCCTAAGGTGCATATTTGCCTATAAAATAATTGTTTCTCTAAAATGGCTTGCAGAATTTGAACAAAGTTATACCCGAAATTATTTGTCAATGCACTAGAATGTTGCTATTCCCTTTATTTGTGAATCATCTCTTTTCATCTCATTAGCCTTTAATCTCAACTAGAAATCTTGCAATTTCAAAATAACAAATAGAAAATCATAAGAAAGTGAATAAACATGAGAATGCATCACTTTCACTTTCCCCTTTAGAGAGTACTCGGATTACATATTTAACCAAAAGAGAACACAAAATCGACAAAAGAAAGGCATCGTTTTCAAAACCCTGTCGGCCGGCCCCGGCTCCGCCACTCCCCCGCCACAATATGGAGGATCGTCTTCACCCGCTTTGAAAAATCTATCGTGCAAAGCATATAATTAGACATGATTTCAATTTATCTCTCATATCATAGTGGAAACAATAATCTAAACCTGCATTAATGATTACTTGGTACCTTTAAAAAAGTACACACAACACACCTATTAAAAGAAAATTAACACTTCGACTTCATGATCATCAATTCAGAAGAAACACGGATGATCACATATGCGACATAATAATGGTATCAGACCCACAAATATTCGTTTTTAATGCCCTTGAAAGGACAAATGAATGCAAGCTCCCACTTTCATACGAATCAGATTCATTCGAAAGTATAATTTGAAAACATGGCAACGAAGTGCATAACCGTTGCATCTATATAGACATTAAGCAATTATCGAAAAAGAAACTCAAGATGTGAACAGCCACATGGTAACTGCAAAGACCATCGTTTGATCATCAAGACATAACTGAAAGAACAAAGCCAAGATGGTTGGAGTGAGATTATACCTGCTACATCACAAGTCCTCACATACATCATAGTGTGAACGATTGATCCTCTTTGGCAATGCAAACAACCCTGTCAGAATTTCTTTCTGAATTGCCTTAAATCTGTTGAAAGTAATTTGCAAACTCTAGATTGTTCAAATTATTGTACAAAAGTCCGGAAAGAATGTGAGTTAAGTTCTTATTTTGGAAGATTTAAAAAAATGTCTAGAGTGAATGAAGTTCTAAAAGGTGCAACTAATATCACGTAAGGGTATGAATAATATACTACATAAAGATATGATTATATTAATATAAAGGTGCAACTAATATCACCTAAAAGTATGCGTAATATCACATAAAGGTTCAGTGTATTTTTGGAACACATAAAGGATGAATAATATATTACATAAAGATATGACTATATCAATATAGAGGTGCAACTAATATCACCTAAAAGTATGAGTAATATCACATAAGGTTCAATGTATTTTTGGAACACATAAAGGTTCATTGTATTTTTGGATTGCACACTCTTACGTGATATTACTCATACTTTAGTTGCACCATTATATATTACTTAAGATATGACTAGTTTAGTGTATTTTTGGATTGCACGTAACTTTACATGATATTACTCATACTTTAGTTGCACCATTATATATTACTTAAATATATGACTATAGCAATATAAAGCTGTAAATTTTTTTTTGAAGTAAAAGTATAAGATAAAGGCCTTCATACTTGTATATAAAGGTCACAAAAAAAAAGGTCCTTCTGAAGCAAAAAAAAAAAAAAAGAAAGCAGATCCGGATTGACCCAATCCGACACGGATTGCACTAGCACAAAATAATTACTCTTCATAGAAGTATTGCAAAAGAGTCGTCACAATAGTTGCTCTTCATACAAGTATTGTAAAAGAGTCGACACACATCAAAACGCATTTAAATTAATGAAGAGTATATAGAAATAACAAAAGAAAAATAGTAGTATATAGAAATAACAAAAAAAACATAGTGAAATAGGTGGGCTATATTAGCATAAGTATATAACTTTCCACCCTTAACATTGTCAGGAACTATTGAAACCAAATTTCCACATACATCAACTGCAACTAATTATTTGACATGAAATCTACAATTATTTTCACAAGATGCTCCCACCTCTCATTGGCAATTACACCAAACTATAATATTTTTACCAATATGCATAATAGAATGAAGTATTCTTGTAAACAATTTTGAATGCCTACTTCTGACCTCAAATTATATTCAACTTTAATACATGATATGTCTACTTTATATTCAACCTTAAAAATTAGAAGGTGGTGTGGTCGATAATTACCTGAAGAGTTAGAACCCTTAGCATTTAAAGTAGGCCGTGTGATCAACTTTATAATTCCACTGATCCATAGCTGGAATGCCTCCACAACTGGAACTTAAGGAAAATTGATGGATGAAAGCGTGAAAAAATCACACAAACAGACAATAGCAAACTAAGCATTTATGGAACTATGGGGAGATCAGCTATATTGACAGTGTAAACACAAAAGATAATTCAATTAACGAGAATATAAACAAATTCCCAGAGCCAACTCATCAAACATTGTCTCAAATTTGTTACACATTGACAAAGTTTCAATCATTCAATGTAAAATACCATTATAAGGGGAAATCTCCCCATCATTATTTAATGTGATTTTCTCATCTATCTATAGTTCAAATTCTAACACGCTGATGTGATGCAGTCTAAGAATTTACCTTAGAGCAAATTTCACGGAATAAAACACACTTATTAAAAAATTATTGCTATAAAATAAGCTTCTAGCACAAATACAATAGGTACCAAAATCTGAAATTACAAAGACTGTTATGTCAGACATGTATATAGAAAACTTGTTCTGTTGTTCATAATCAACATTAATTCCACAATTATATCAGATGAACAGCTTTTTACAATCAACATTGAAATTGAGCAATTGAAATTGTGCAATAAATCCCCCATCTGTGGAATGCGGATACCTGCACCTTCACAATTTACCTCATCTATGCCATTGGCCTTAAATGTGCAAAACCAAATCAGACAAGCTCAGAATTCGATATGGATTGGCCGATGGATAATACCTGAGGGCAATGATGGACATTCTGACATGTATACCAATTTCAAAGATAGCAGTGGAGAACAAAACTTTCCATAGTCACAAAAATATAGGACTATGAATCATAGTCTATGATAACTTATAACAAAGACGATAAATTTATAAAAATAAAACTACTTCACTAGAACCATTTCTCTCCCAAAGGAAAAGGGCAAAATAAATTGCTGTACCACAAACAACAAAATCCGTACATCATAATATGAGTATAAAACATTGAGCAAGTATATTTATCAAGTGAGTAATCAGTTGACAAAGCAAAATAAAAAATAGTTACAGTGACAATAAAAACGTGTTGACAAAGCATAAAGGCTTCAAAACCAATTTTTAAGAATGCAAATCAGGTGCAGAAACAGAATAACAATCATCAATTGATGTCATAAATGTATAACAGATAGCTAATCTGAGCCAGATTATTTAGAAAATACAAGAAAGGAAACCAAAAAAAATTGGAAATAAAATAAATAAATATCAACCCACACATATAGCAATCCCAATCTGCAAAAGGAGGGAAATGTGCATATATATATATTGAAATCTAATGCACATTTTACATAATTAATTATGATTCCCCTAAAACCATCAGGAGTGTTATAGTTGGTATTAACATACTAGCAACCATATTTATAAGGTTTTGATATCTCCTACAATCATCAAATCAAGAAAAATAATTAAATGGCAAACTTTCTATAAGAGAGGAACACACAGTGAAAGAATAAGATACGGCTATAAGCAATTTCACAGGACAAAAGAACAGCACAAAAAACCAAACAAAGGTGAAGCGGCCAACTCCCACAGGCACAAAGCATAAATAGTAGCAACTCCAAGTTCATATTCAAAATTAGAAAAGGTCAAGACAGAGATATTTTAAGTATATGCAGAGATTCCAAAACAGCTATACTTTACAAATTACATGCGATAAAGACACCTAAAGGCTGTTACTGTGATTTTGAGGACCTCCAAGCTGTGTAGTGTGTACATATGTGTACAACCCACTTCCAACAGTGAATTAAGATAAATGGCACCAAAAAAACTCAATTAAGTTAGAGTGGGTTCACCAAGATGAGTGGTCTCTACTCTCTACACGATCCCCCCATGTCTGAATCCACCGTCTTCAGAATCAGGTCAGGATCCAGTCCACAGGGAGAATCAAACCATTTTGGATTTTCAGGGTAGAAGCCGTCTACTTGTATACCAACAAGAGTTACATCAGGATCTATAGTCTCATCATGCCTTATGGGCTTGTTCAGCTTAGGGTTACTGCACCCAAGAATTCCCTTCTGGTCAAAATCTCCACATTTTAACCACTTCTCCTCTTTACAAGTCTCACCAAGCAGATCCTTTTCGTTCCTGCACTCTGTCCGCATCCGATCCCAAGAAGCAACCTCCCCAAGTGTTCTTCCAAAACTGTCCTCATCATCCTCGATAACATCTGCATCCTTGCCATCACCATAGATCCTTGAGTGATGGTCATCGACCCAATCTGGCAAATCATGCTCCACCACCAACACATCATCCATATCCTGCTTCTCTGATAACAATCCAACAGATTTTGATCCATCATCTGCAACATTTCTAAGCTTATTCACGATTTCAAAAAGTTCACGGGACACAGAACCCAACAGCGAGGGTGGGATTTTCCCAATCCTACCCTCAAGCAACCCCAGTTCACTCCTCAATTCCTGCAACTGCTGCAAAACCGAATGCTGCATGTCCCCATTATCCTTCCCCAAGAACCCAAAACCCTCATTTTCCCCATCTTCAGCCATCCCATACACAGTCTCATGGTCCATCAGGAAACCCCCTTTATGTCCAACCATACGATGCATGATTCTTGCATTCCCATCCAACGGCCCTGGTTCATGTCCTGAATGCACCGCATAAAGCTTAAAGACAGCTGTACCCTCCTCCTCATAGACAAATGTCTTATCTTTCTCATTATAATTTGATATTGGAACTATCGCCCTAATACGAAACCCACACCCGCACCGTTTTGACGTATACGGCTCCCTCTTCAAAACACGCGACTTTTTTGAGGAAGCTGGCTCCCCTGCTCTATGACACGCATAATCTTTGACCTCAGCCATGAATGGCTTATATCTAATATATTTTTGTCGTATACACAACACGACCTTATGCTTTGCTGCCAACTGTTGCAATTGTGCAGGAACTTCCTTGGCGGGCACATCAAAAGACTCCGTATATTCAAACCTACGCCTCTTAGACCTCGGTGCACACCCAGAAGACTCGTCTGAGCAAACAGGGCAAGCAGCCACACACGTCCTAATATAACTCTCAGGTATGCCATAAAACTTTGCTCCTACAGTCCACACCTGCTTAATTCTTTCAATAGTTTCTTTCAATCCTAAGTGTTTAAAATCAGCATCACCATGAAATGACATTACAATGTCCTGCCACTGATCAACATGCGAAACATATTGACTTGAATTGTTCTTGAAACAAAGAAAATGGCTATCATTACCGGTGAGGCTGGCCGCCGAATCCGCCACGTGGACATTGAGCTTGTCTTGTATTCGCTTCCACGCCGTCAAGTAAGCCGTATCCTCGTTCCTATCCTTCCAAACTGAGCGCCAGCTAGCCAGTACAGGAGGCGGAGTCGCGGCTCGGATCTCCTCCGGCGTCGCTAATCGGCCCTCAATCAAGCAGTGAATCATAAGGGCATGCGAATCCTTGTTAAAGGTGTAGAATTGGGAGGAAATATGCGGCTCGGGGCTAATGCACAAGGGAGACTGATGAATTGGCCTCTTGTTGTGGTTGATTGACGCGTGATTGGGCAAATTAGGGTTCTGGAACTGAACGGCGCCGTTTGAGGGCGGAAGAGGGATTTCGGCGTCGGAGGAGGTGTGGCTGCCGTCCTCGTCCTCGTCGTCGCGGAAGAGGTCGATTTCGGCGAGGGAGAAGGCGTCGTCGTCAATGGAAGGCTGGGATTGAGTGTGGTGAGGGGCCATGAAGTGGTCATGGTGGTGCGGCGGTGGGCCCAGGTGGTGGAACAGATCTTCCTCGATTTTGCTTGGATTCATTATCAGCGACGAGTTCTCGAACACGAGATTCACTGTACAGTAGAAGAGTTTTGTCAATGGAAGCTGTATACTATGTAGTCAGTGATTCTGACACAGAGAGGTGTGTTTCAGACTTTCAGTCCCCCCTCTCTCTCTCTCTCATCCTCTCTCAGCTCTCTCTTCTCTCTCTACATATATATGTAAGCATACATGTATGTAGTATTTATCAGTATTTAATTATAATTTCCAGATAGCAGCTAAAAGTGCTAAGTTTGGATTATCGTTTTGAGTGTTGACTCATGTCCAACATACATGCTTCATTAATTTCTATTCTTTTGTATTTTATTATATTTATAAATTTGGTAATTGTATTGAAGACTCCAACTTTCAATTTTTCTTACATTTTTTTCTCTTCCATGAATGTATGAAGGTACGTCTAGAAATATCGATGATTATTGTTTTGTCGCTCATTTGATCTGACCGACAACCCTATATATGATAATACCATGCAACGTCGTTGATCATCAATTTATTTATCATCGCTTTTGCAGCTAGTAAGTCATTTACTTTTTTTCCTTTTAGTATTTAATTTGAGCTTGTCAGACCAAATTCTCTTAGAAGATCTAAATGTAGTTGATCCAATTAAAATGAATAATTTAGATGAACAAATTGGGTAAGAGTCAATCTCATATAATGTGATTTCTGTGACGATTTTTTATGATTTATTGATTTAGTTATTTTAAGGGTGTATCTATTGCAATCTTTTATTCAATATGAGTCCGTATTCGGTATTTTTATGACCAATTTCAATTTGCAATTTGTTATGTAGTAGTTTCAAGTTTGATAATGAGAAATATAAATGGGATGTTCTAGTTAATTATTTTATCGATTTATTATGTGTATTTTGTCACATAAATTTTTTATTTTTACTAAAAGAGAAATCTAATATGACACGTGTCAATGGTTACATTTTTTTCCCACTTAAGTTAAATTAAAATTTGTCACTGATTTATGTATCTATCTATCTATGAGTGTTTATAATTATACTAACTTAGCAATTAATTAAAATCAAGACTCCTCTTGTTTAAACACCCCTCTCATTCATTACATTTTAGTAATGACTATAAATGGATATATATTAAAATCTATATACAGATACATATATACATACTTAAATAGTTATATTATACATTTCTTCATGAAAATTGTATATCAACTCTATATAAAACAATCATTGTTCTTAAAAATATAATACTTTTACTTATTATATATTTTACTATTGAAATTAAACATGAGAAATTCACTATTTTGTATTCTACAGACATTTGAGTTTTTACATTCATTTGGTAAATTCCACAAAATACACTAGTCGAGCCTTATTATTATATAATATTACGTAATCTTATTACCATGTAAATCAAATTATATTATATTTAAAAATTAAATAAGATTACACTATAAGTTTACAAATTTAATTTAAGATTACACTGTTTATTTACAAAATCACACAATGTCTATACTGGTCAATAACAGTGAATAAGTAAAATTACAAGAAACAATTATTAAATACTATATTTTATTTATTCTCAAAATTTTGCTATGACTTAGCTTCATTTTTTATTTTGTAGTAAAATATTTACGGTGCGTTTATTGTCTTTATTAGGGGTGATACATACCATCTCAACAAAATTAACTTATTTGATTGAAAAATAAAAGTTCATGATATAAAAAGGGTTCGATAATATATCATTACATGTATTCATGGCAATTTATAATCACTTGAATACAATCAAGTCTAATCAATAAATGTCGAATACAAGGAATACTAAGCCCACAAAGGACAAGGGAGTTTCTTCAGTAGATTAGCCCATAAAGAAATTGATTCATCATAATTATATCAGTTAAAATCCCAATTAAAACATGGGCTATCCATGTGAGGCCCAATAACCTTGATTTGCCTTTAGTTTTTTGAGAATCAAAGCCCACTTATAATTTAGTAATGAAATAGGTTAATCTAAAATATTATCTATAAAAATCATTCATTTGTAAAGTTGTTTCAATTACACTTTCATCTTCTCACAAGTGTATAAATACTGTTCAATCACACCCATGATTTTATAAACTATCATTTGCAAATTTCTAGATGATTAAAGAGTTATTGAGAAGACTTATGATTTTGAAAATGAAATCACCCAATATAAAAGCCCGTTTCATTCGGGGAAAAGCATATCATTTTCGCTCGATTACATTTGTTTTCAATAAAAAATATAGAAAAATTATTATCTTTAAACGATGTCATTTTAGTGTGACAAAACGTGATGAATTTTAACGGATTCCATCATAACATTCTATCAGATATCTATATATATATATATATCTATATCTATATAAAAAGAAGACATTCAATAAAAATAGTATAACTAATTTTCCCTCCTAAATTTACATACTATAATTGGAATAAAGTTAGTTAGAAGAACTAAAAAAATCAAAAATAAAAATATTTGTACTTTTAAGGATTGTAGGGTCCTTTAGATTGGACTATAGCCTATTGATAGGTAATGTAGGTTATTTTTGTCTTTTTTTTATATATTTTATATAAATCATAATCTTTAAATTAAATTATTTTTTCAATTTAATTTTTTGTTTTAATCTATGATATATCAAATTTATCATTTTGGTATACAGAACTTTGTTGCTAATGCATGATATATCAGACTTATCATTTTTTTTAAATTCTAATTTGTTATTTACATTGCATCGTAATTAAAAAAATAACAAGTATATGAATTTGATATTAAAATTTTGGTGCATAATTATATTTAACACAATTAGAAATAAAAAACCAAATGACTAAATTAAACTAAGATTAGGAAATTTAAAAAATTAAAATACAAAGTTTTAGACTTTTGAAGAAATTAATTATAATGAAAAACATTTTTATATAATTGTTTGGTTTATTTGTCAATATAAGTGGGTTCAATATTCAGTTATTTACGTTATTTGAATATATAGCAAAATATTTAGGTATTTATATCTTTTCTTTAACTATAAATAATTAAGTTATTGGTTGGACTGAAAATTTCGAAGAAATTTATAATTGTGAACGTTAGAGATCATTCAAAAAATACAATAATATATTTATCATGACACTTATGTCTATATTATAAATTGCAACATGCATAACATATCTTTAGGAGTTAAAATGTTTTTCTAATATCAATTATCGTTTTAACATCCATGACACAATAAATGTTTCTGATTACTAAATTTAATTTATTTTAATTTACAAAATTGATTAGTGTACAAATTAAAATTGGTGTCAATTTTAACAACTTCATATTTCAAATATAGGTTTTATAATTTATTGTTGAACAAAAATATATATTTATATATTATTGTTTGCATTTTAAAAATATAATAATATTTAAAATGAGAAACAGTAGAGATAAAATGTCTAAATTCTTATTGATGTAATAAATTAAATTACAAACTGTCAATCGCATGAGTATAATTCTAGTTAGAATTAATATGAAATAAATGTAATCATTGCATAGTTTAACAAGAACTAAATAATCTATAAGATAATAGTGTATCAAAAATCTTATAATTTGAAGGGAGCAATTTAATTGCCCTATATTATTAATTAAATGAAGAGAGATAAAAGGAAGAGAAAATATAAAGAATTACACGTGGCGGTCAAAAGTGGGCCCACATGCCCCCCTGTCACTCCTTGCTTCCCCTTCACACCACACTCTTTGGACAAGAATCGGACGGCGCGGTGATGGCGCCGTTAGGGACCGTTAATTCTTTCTTTAAACTCTCACAAAAAATGGAAATTACAACATTAATTATCTCAATTAACAATTATCTCATTCAATATTCACTATATTAACAAATTGAGGCCCACTGCATCAGATGCATAATAATGTAGCATTTTAAAAAAAGATCTAGTATGGATCAAATCATGAATAACTTAATAATCTTCTAATTCCTTTCTTTATTTAGGTGTCATTTAATAAATATATGTTGTTTTTAAATGATTGTAAAGAATAAAGTATTTTTTTCCTACTATCATAAGATTTGTAACCAATACATTGGATCTGGTCTTATAAATGTTAAATGTTCAATAAAATATATTATCAAAATTCACATGTTTATATCAAAATTCACACAATAGCTAATTGAGAATGTTAAGTTTCAATGTTGATTTAGAAAATGGTATGTTGGGAAAAAATGTCATGCAATTTGCACACATAATTATGAGAAATTCTCAAAATTGATTCTATATTTTTGTCTGATCAATCATCAAACTATTTTATAGACTATCGATTTTAGGACTTTCTTTAATTGTTTTTAAATTATACCTTCCCTTTTTTTTTTTTTGGATTTTGTCATAAGTTCAATTTTATACAATTACCAACATAAAAGCTGATAATATTCATACGACGTTGCTTTGGATTGTGGATTTTTATTGCGTGTGTGTGGGAATAATTTATGGGGCCATAATTGAATGAAAAAAAGAAGCTGGGGTCATATATTAATTCTCTTAATTCAGATTAAAGCTTGAAAAAAAATATTTAAAAAAACCATTATAAAAACTGCAAAATCAGTCACCCAAAAATAAATATGACAAAATATGAAAATTTTCGTATTTATTTTGACGAAGTTTTCCCATATCTAATATTCATCGCACAAATACATGGTTAGCTAAAAATTCATACTTAATTTAATCATAAAAAAAAAAAAGCATATATTCAGTTAGGAGTGACATCATTGGATCTGACGTGTCAGCTAAATGAAAATAATAGCTGGCGTTGTGGTTTGAACGCCGACTAACTCTCTCGGTCAGTTTTAACGTTTTTGACTTTTTTTTTCTTATTTATTTTCATTTTTTTTATTTTCAATTTCTTTTTTTATGGTATATGATTTATTTATTTTTCTAATGACAATTTCACCCTCCTAGCAAAGTTAACCTTTTTCATGCATCCATGCATGATTTATTTCTATTTTTTTCTAAAGACATCCATATTGCATAATTTATTTTCTCTCTTTCATTTTTCACACATCTATGCATGATTTTACACACACATGTATATAATCTATCATATAGTGATATGTCCCGGTAAATATTATCTTATTTTACTAGTATATTGAACATACCTAGTCAACACATGGATTCAGACTATTTAATGATGTTTAGGGGGGTGTTCATTCAGCTAAAGCCGATCGAATTGAATCTCGATTAACACAAAATTGAAGCCCGGAATCAAGTTGAAGTGTGGCGATTCGATTTGGTTTTTGAAAATTGAAAATTGAAAAATATTAATCGAATCATAATTGATTCAATTTCAATTCGATCGGGCAGATAACTAATCCATGCATAATCATATATGTTCGAGATAATAGTCACCAGTTAAAGTATTTTAATTGATATATCATGAATTGTGTGTAAAAGCTATCCCAAGAAACTAAGTTAATGATTGTCACTAATCAAGATCATGTGGAATAAATTCAAATAGTTATAAATTCATTTTGAAATCAAAATTCAAACTGTAATATTCACACATTATTGCCTACAAATAATTTATTGATATGATACTGATACGATGATAGTGAAGTGATCTCATACTAATACCATGATAAATAGGTTTTTGTCGATATACAATGATAGACGTGGTTCATGATGGGGTTTGAGTACACATATTATCTTATTTTTACATAAGTAGTTTCTGTATTTATTTATTAAGACAAGGCAAACCCTTTAGGGTTAAAAAAATCGAGGTATAATAAAATTTAATTATTTATCTTCTCTGGAATTATAAATTTCAGTATATATTATATATAGTGTTAAAATTTTCAAAGTATGCACTATGTTATAAAGTTAGCTAATTAAGTGTTAAATTTAGGTAATTTTACTCATTTAACTTTACCAATGGTTGGTAAAGCAGCTCCATCAAATAGCCTTTTCAATTTGACAGAAGGTGGTTAGGATTAGGACATAATTATATATCTTACATATATAATTTATTATTTGTGCCAGTAATATATAATCTTTAATTATTAGCTATATATGTTACTAATTATCATAGTTGTCGCTAGCTTGTTTTAATGTTTTATAATTTCATTATCTCTAATTTCTAAAATCTAAACTAACTAAAGTAGAATTTATAATAGAGTAGTTCTTGCGTACCCGGGGCACCGTGCCTCCAAACCCTTATTGTAATACATTTAAATAATATGGTTAATACCTTAACATGTAACAAGTAATACCTTGAATAATACTTTCACTAAAACATATATTTCAGTTATACACGTAATACCTTATGAATATGCAACTAATACCTTATGAGTATACCACTAATACCTTCAGAGATATACTACTAATACCTTATGAATACATCAATAATACCTTATGAATATATATCTAATACCAAACTAATAACACCTTTTGGGGTACGGTGCACCGGGGGTACGCAAGTTTTTGCCTTTATAATAATATAATTTATAAATTCAACAAACTACAATATTTAAATAAATTTAAAAATAATACAACTGATATCTTACATGATTTACGATACGACAATATTGAAGTTAAAATTAAATATTACAACTTTGTGTAATTTTTTTATTTATGATACAACTTCAATTATAAATTAATCAAAGGAAATGTAAACACTCATATCCACAAATTTTCATATGAATAGTTAAGTGTAGGTTATGAGTTGACCCGTCTCACGAAAAAAGATCCGTAAGATGGTCTCACACAATACCACTCTTAAAAAATATAACAATATTAAAATAAATATATACACATATATAGATATGTATACATATTCGTTAATATATATTAATGTGTCAATCACTAATGTTTCACAAATTCAAAACAACCATACCATATTTAAATGGTGTAATCTTTACACTTATTATGTATGTAAACGAGATTTTGTCGTTATTATTGTAGATAATTACAACATATCACAAATACTCATATGCGACTGTCGCACATGCGACAACACTCGCGCACGGTGGACCGTGTTCTAGGACACGACTGTGCGCGACTGTGGTGATAAGTATGCCTTTTTAAACAATAAGTATGTAATTTTTTTTCCTCGCCCACGACTGTGCCTCACCCGAAAACTAAGAGCAATATGTGGCACATGGTCGGGTCTCAGAACACGGTCGAGATAAGTATGTGATTTTTATCTATAAGGATATTTTTAGAGCTATAAGTATATGTTTTCGCCCAAGATCGACCGTGTGCGAGTGTCGTCGCACATGAGACGGTTTTACAGGAGTCCAGCTCTTTCAGATAATTACTGCAGATACCTTTATTTGAAAAGGGGTACTTTGGAAAAAAAAAAAAAAAAAGATACATGTCAAGTTTTAGAGCCGAATTCATATGAGATAAATAAAAGCATGTTTGCTTCACGCAAATTAATTTGCTTCAAAGCGTGGCTTCAAAGTCTTTTTCTTTCTATTTAAAAACACACTCGTCAAATACATCAATAAATTTCCACCAAACCCTAAAGCCTTATCACAATAACCCGTATCGAACAATAATATTATATCAGTTATATATATATATATATATATCCTAGCTATTTGATCGATCTCTACTCTCCGATAATAATGATCAATATTTCATATTCAAGAAATGAAAGAAAAAGAGTATTATGTATGCTAGTTAATTAATTTCCGGGGGTTTGTAAGATCATCAGATGAGTAGTAGTAGTTCAAGTGGTCCTAGCAGCAGCTCGGCGGTGGGCGGTGGAGGAGGGCCATGTGGAGCATGCAAGTTCTTGAGAAGGAAATGTGTGGGTGGGTGCATATTCGCGCCGTACTTCGACACGGAGCAAGGCGCGGCTCAGTTCGCGGCGGTCCACAAGGTGTTCGGGGCCAGCAACGTCTCGAAGCTGCTCCACCACGTCCCGCCTCACCGCCGCCTCGACACCGTCATCACCATTTCCTATGAGGCTCACGCCCGCCTCAGGGACCCCGTCTATGGTTGTGTTGCACATATCTTTTCTTTGCAACAACAGGTTATTTTTTCACTTCCACCTACTATATATTCTTTTTTTTTTTTTCGATATATATTCCATTTTATGTTTCATAATATAAATATCATGACAAATATTATGTGATAAAATACGAGATGAAATATGAAGTTGAGAGTGATATAAGAATTTCAGATTTGCTGGTATTAGAAAGTGTCTAATCAGAGTAGGTAAAAACTAATTAATCAGCTTTTAAACAACTAGTTAATTAATTACTATATATATACACACATTAATCTTACACCAAAATTTGAGCTATATATGGACTTTAAATGTTAATTGAAATTAGTTGGTCTATTAAATATTAATCATTAATCCCTTATTTCGTGTAAATTCTCTTGTGTTTAATCGTTGTTTGAATCCTAGTTATATTTAAACGTGATATATCACTTTCTAATGTATAATTTATATATAGAGGGATTAATTTTTTATGTGTATTAATTATAATAACTCGAATTATATTGAGCATGTAACAAAGCGAAAACAACACAAATCCAAATGAACACGAGTTTTGTAGCTCAATAATATCCCAATCCAACCTTATAAATGTGCAAATTATGTGATGATCAGATTTCAAATCTGAATTACATAAGTTTCCTAATCTTAATTTATTCCGGCTTTTCAATCTCTCTAGAGCTCATTAAAAAGAAATCAATAGTATGTGTTGACCAAGGAGAGTAGTCATAGTATATATGAGCATAACACATTGAGTATGTAGCAAGATTTGAGTTGTCATATGCTGGAACAACATATAGTTTTTGTAATTTCAATTGTACCCTAATAAATTAAAATATATTAACAGAAATATAATTAAGAGGAGTGGAGAAAGTGTGGACCTGTGTGTGGTGCATTGGGGGAACAGTTATATGCTTTGCTGAATTCAAGAAAACTGTTGATTCTGATTGGTCAACTTTTTCTTCCAAAACTTCTATCATCTTGCTGTTATTCTGCAATATGTCTCTCATTTGGGGTTGTATTGCAGGTTTTTGGGTTCTAATTAATATTGCTTTTCCTCCAATATATTAATTATTCCATGATTTTTTATTAATTATTCCATGATTTTTTTATTAAAATCAAAGAAAAATATGGAATTGTATTTAATCATCTCAATTTTAAAAATATCATTTTATTATAATTCAAAATCTTTGTTGGGAGTTGTGATACTCCAGTGCATGTTTTATTAAAAAAAAAAAAAGATAGTAGTAATTAGTAATAATTTTAAATTTTTTTATGGAAAAAATCATATGGAAATAATAGTTGAATATTAGGTGTAATTGAGTTACAATTCATGATATTGGATTGTAATTTTGCATTTTTAATGAGTTAATATATATTATAAAATTTCCGTTAATTATATTAATTTGAATTAGCACATTTTATATTTTGCAATAACTTGTTATTCAGTCATATATATTTTAAATAATATTTGGGTACCAAGTTCATTATAATAGATGTTGTGTGATTTTCTACACAACTCAAATGAATAAATTATATTTGTGGTCACCTATCTTTGTATCTTTTTAATTGCCCAATATTTGAGTTTTATCAATTTAGTCATCAAACCATTAATACAGATTTCTACCTTTAACAATTTGTTAGAATAAAAAAATCTTAAGCTTAAAAAATCTTTTACCGTAGAATAAAAATGTATGACTTAATACATGTATAATTTATGCATATTTCTGGTTTTTATACCATTGTGAAATGAATTATCCCGGATTAAACAAAATTTCTAGTTTCGTCACTGCTACTTCAAGGTATATAAATTTAAACCCGTTCTTTAAAATGCATGCCAATAAATACATTATTATTTAAATCAATTTAAATTCATTCGATTTGTTCATAATCTATGTAACATTTGCTTTTCATTTATATTTTTTAATTAACATTAATGCAATATGAAATATACATATAATAACTTCAATTGTATTTGTAAGTACATACTATATTGTCGGACTAAATAACTTAAAAAAGGACCTTTATAAATGCTAATTAATTCAATAGTGACAATTTGGTTATCCACACATTTACTTATTATTTTATTACAAGAGTTTCCCTATTTCAAAAAAAGTTTAAAATAATAAAATATATTTATTTCACTAATATTCAATATTGATAAATGTGCATGTTGGTAAATAAATATACATGCAGGTGGTGAATTTGCAAGCAGAACTATCCTACTTACATGCCCATCTCGCCACCCTAGAGCTTCCAACTCCGCCGCCAGTGCCGCCACAGCCACCGCCGTTATCCATTGCAGATCTGCCGGCGTTTTCAGCAGCTCCGGCGACATATGACCTGTCAACCCTATTTGATCCAATGGAGCATCCTTCATGGACCCTTCAGTACCACCGCGGCCAGGAAATCCAACCACAACCACCTCATTTTCCAACCTCCACCACTCCTCCGCCGGAAGTGCCTTCTTCCACCACCACTCGCGGCGGCGATCTTCTGAATAGACATGGACCTCCGGTGGAACATCCATGCAGAAATCTTGGTTCAAATTTGCCACCCCACTCTAGCTGAAATTAATTAATATGAAAGAAAAGGAAAAATGAATTTAACTACTATAAATTTATAATTAACGTGAATGAGTATGATACTCAAGGAAATTAATTGTTTTTGTTCTTTTGAATTTCCTTCATTGATCATAACTTGATCTTGAATTTAATATATTTATACACAATTAATAATGATTATATATTTATTATTTATTTAATATATTTTTGTTTTGTTCAGTGGAGTTCAAATTACTTGATATACTGAAAATTTCATGGAATGTGTTATGTGTCAAGCAAATGTAGCATCTAAGATCAAAGAAAATTTCTTTTGAAACTTTTAATTAGAACTTATATTTTGTACGCAATTCAATTTTCTTTGAAACTTAATTAAAACGTATATTTTCTATGGAAAACACGTTGGGTGATTCAAACCATTGCAAAACTCAAATCAGTTTACCAACTTCAGTGATTGATAAGGCTTGAATTGAGTGAACTATCTGATCTACTTTTGAGTCCAAGGAGGATTAATTTGAAAAAAATATTCGTTCATACATTAATTCAATATATTTTATAGTACGTACCTTTGATGTAAAATTGGATAAAGAACTTGAAACAAGTAGGGAAGCAATTTCAAAGTAACCTGCACATAAATAAATTTGAAACTCAGAAGAGAACTCTTATGTAACTAAAGGTTGGTAAGCGATAGGCAAAAATCCATTCTTGTTCATCGTTTGAAGACATGAAACCACATAAGGACTGGGATCATGGTTCGATCACCTTCCCATCCTATCTCACCAACTCTTCGATCACGACCAGAAACATTTGCGCTGACGGGAGAACCAAGCAGTTATGGTAAAAATAAAGATGAGTAGGAGATGTTTTTACTTAAGAGTGACACTTATGTGCCCCGGGGCACGATGCCCCCAACTTAACCTATTATATGATGTTATATATATACTCTATAGGTATCATATGTATACTCTTTAAGTATCATATGTTTACTCTTTAAGTATCATATGTTTACTCTTATATACATATAATACCTGTAGAATATATGTATAACACCAAGAAACATAACACTTATAGAGTATATATATAACACCTAAAGAGCATGTGTATAACACCTAAATCTGTGCCCATATGTGCCCCAGGGGTATATAAGTTTTGTCCTTTACTTAATTGTAATTGTTTTTCTTTTTTTAATAGTTTTCACCCGTTTTTACATTTGCTGTAGTGATGTTTTATTACAATTTCCCCATGATCTAATGGGGGTGTTTGGGTTGGATGTGTTACAATCTGAGATTTATTAAAATCTTGGGTTAGCTGCACAATAAAAAGATGTGATAATACTAATTTTTTGTCAATATTTTAAAGATGTACGCACAATTCTTGACACTAAGCTAAGATGTTGCATAATGCACCCAGGGTAGGCAAAAGTCTAACTTTACGTTGAAAATGATTAATATCAGATTAGGTACTCGAAACTAAGAGTTATTTCAGATTTGGTATCCGAAACTAGGGGATGCTCCGTTTTCTTAGTGTGCGGTAGTGGATTCCCGTCCATTTGGAAAGAATTTTAACGGTGAGAACCAACACTAATCATTTTTACTTAACTTATAGATTACTTATGATGACTCGATGCATTTGAATACCAAATCAAAAATAATCCCTAATTTCAGATACCAAATCTTATATTAACCCTTTAACTTTTAGTTTTTACATTTAACACTGTAATTTTCATAATTTCCATTGGACTAAGGGATCCTTGAATTACACTTCATCTCAATAGTCAACCAAAGGGTATTTTCGTAATTGAAGTGTCGTAAAATTTAGACTTCCGTATCAAATCACCGGCCATCCACATGACACCACTACTGCCGGAGCTTCTCACTCTAGATTCACCACCACCACCACCACCACCACCGTCGTCGCCACCACCATCATCACCACCACCGCCGCCACATTAAAGAGACGATCACCGTCCATCCACCTTCCACCTCCACCGTCCCCGATTCAGTCACTCCCCACCTTCAAACTCCGGGAATGGCTTCTCCGGAAGTCGATTCCCGCTTAGCTCAAGTTCTGCTCCCTGCCCTCGACAAAATCATCAAGAACGCCTCCTGGCGCAAGCATTCCAAACTCGCCGCAGAGTGCAAATCAGTAATCGAACGCCTCACCTCACCCAATCAAACCCCATCCCCTACCTCCCCCGCTTCCCCCTCCGCCCAATCCGATCCCGACGCCTCATCGCGTCCCGGAGTTCTCCTGGACCTCTCACTGTCAGATTCCGAACTCATTCTCAGCCCTCTCATCAACGCGCTCTCTTCTAATTACCTGAAAATTGCCGAACATGCTCTGGATGCGGTGCAGAAATTGATCGCTCATGGATATCTCCACGGAGAGGCCGACACGACTGATGGCGCCGACGCGAAATTGCTGTCGAAATTGATCGATTGTACGTGCAAATGCCACGATTTGGGGGATGAGAGTGTGGAGTTGCTGGTGATCAAGGCGCTTCTGTCGGCTGTTACATCGGTGTCTCTGGGAATACATGGGGATTGCTTGTTGCAGGTTGTGAGAACATGTTACGACATTTACTTGACTAGTAAGAACGTGGTGAATCAGACCACTGCAAAGGCTTCGTTGGTTCAGATGCTGGTTATTGTGTTTCGGAGAATGGAGGCTGATTCATCGACTGTTCCGTTGCAGCCAATTGTTGTGGCGGAGCTGACAGAGCCGATGGAGAAGGCTGATGCTGATGGTTCAATGACAATGTTTGTTCAGGGTTTTATTACGAAAATAATGCAGGATATTGATGGGGTTTTTAGTCCTGGTACACCGAAGAGTGTTGTGGGATCAGGCGTTGGGGCTCATGATGGAGCATTTGAGACTAAGACCTCCACAGTGGATGGCACCAATCCAGCTGATTTGTTGGATTCTACAGATAAAGATATGTTGGATGCAAAGTACTGGGAGATCAGTATGTACAAAACAGCATTGGAGGGAAGAAAAGGAGAGTTGGCTGATGGTGAGGGGGAAAGGGATGATGATTTGGAGGTACAGATTGGTAATAGATTGAGATGGGATGCTTTTTTGGTCTTCCGGGCATTATGTAAGCTCTCGATGAAGACTCCACCCAAAGACGCCTTGGCAGATCCTCAGGCAATGAGGGGAAAGATTCTAGCCTTGGAGTTGCTCAAGATTTTGTTGGAGAATGCTGGGGCAATATTTAGGACAAGTGAAAGGTATTGATGATACTCCATATTGTTTTTATGTTGTTCTTATAACTACGTGTTCAGTTCTTGGTAGTCTATGAACCGTGAAACTTATATATGTATACTGTTACTATGGGATTTGTTGTAAATAATAAGCCCGTGAATTTATAGTTTGCACAATTACTTGGTGCACAACCGCGATGCAGGGAAGTTTTCAGAGATTGCTTGTTTTTGGTGCTTTGGATAAGGCTGATTTCCATGTGATGTAATTGGAAAGAGTGTTATGAAAAAGTCATAACAGACTATGGATGATAATTTAGTGAGTAGGTCTAGTGTGAGACCGTCTCACATATCTTTTTTCGTGAGATGAGTCAATTATAACCCACACTTAGCAATTCAACGAAAATTTGTGGATATGGGTTTAATTCATGGGTAATAAGGATCATCTCACGGAAACTATCAGTGAAACCGTCTCACATGAGTTTTTGTGTAATTTAGTTTACTGCACACTTGAAATTGGGTGGTGCATGTGGTAATGTGTACTTTTTATAAATAGCAGATTATTTGAATCAACTTAGATCTTATGAAATTTTCATGATATAAGTTATAACCTGGTTTAAGCAGCAGGAGCATGATCAATGGTAATTTGCTACTGAAGTTTTCACATTATTCTGCATAGATAGTTCAATTCACATCGGAGGATCACACTTTATGTCCCTGTTGATATTCCTGAGAAGATTATTCTGCATTGAAAGTTCAATTCACATTGGATATGAGGATCACACTTGATGTTCCTGTTGATATTCCTGTGAAGATTTTGGTTTGGGATCTTGAGTTCAATTTAAATGTTGCTACTGTAATGTGCTTATCATAGACACTTTTTTTTTTTTTTTTTTTCTTTTAACTAAAACTCATTTCCCCCTTTCAGTTAATCTGTTTCCTTCAGCGATTTGCTTAGAATGCTTAGAAACACCTTGTTTGCATTTTGTATTGATATTTCTGACCACTCCTCATTTCTGTTATATCCTTACTTTTGTTCCTCTTTTAATTTGATAGCTTGTCTTTCTTTGATATTGATTACTGCACTGTTCTTGCTCTTCAACAGATTTTTAGATGCTATAAAGCAGTACTTGTGTCTGTCACTTTTGAAGAACACTGCCTCAACCCTTATGATTATTTTCCAGCTTTCCTGCTCAATATTTATAAGTCTGGTCTCACGATTTAGAGCTGGGCTGAAGGCAGAAATTGGAGTATTTTTCCCTATGATTGTCCTCAGAGTACTGGAAAATGTTGCACAACCAAATTATCAGCAAAAGTTGACGGTGCTTCGGTTTCTGGAGAAGCTGTGTGGTGATTCACAGATCATGATTGACATTTTCCTTAACTATGACTGTGATGTTAATGCTTCAAACATATTTGAGAGGTATACTTTTCTCAGACCATTCTTTATTCAACATCGTTTAAGTTGCAATGATGCCCTTTCCTTGATGCTTTGATTTGGTTACATAAATTGCAGGAAGGTTCAGTATTTTTATTTCTAGTACATATATAGTTGTTGAAAACATATTCAATTTACCCACTTTAGATTTGTTCTTAGAGCTGTTTGTTGTTGTTATATATGGTGTAGCAAAGGGCTACTTAAATTAAAATAATGTTTGATAACTGTTTTAGAAGATATAAATTTATTCCCTTGATATCCTATTTACCAATGCATTTTCATTGCTTGAGAAAAAAAAATATTTTGGTGGAAACCACTCCAAAGTTAGTGTAAAGTTTCAATTTCTTTCTTCATTTTGTTGCACTATTTCAGGATGGTCAATGGACTACTAAAAACTGCTCAAGGTGTTCCACCTGGTGTCGTGACTACACTTCAGCCTCCTCAAGATGTTATTATGAAACTAGAATCTATGAAATGCTTGGTTGCTATTCTGAAGAGCATGGGTGAGTGGATGGACAAACAATTGCGAATTCCAGATCCCCACACAAAGAAATTTGAAGCTGTGGACAGCAGTTTTGATCCTGGAAGTGCTCCGGTGATAAATGGTAATGCAGATGAATCCTCTGAAGCAACAGAGAGTCACTCTGAAGGAAGTGAAGTTTCTGATGCCTCAACAATAGAGCAGCGTCGTGCATACAAACTTGAGCTTCAGGTCCAATTAAGTTATATTTATTTGTTTGCTAATTAATATGGTAGCTAGTTGTGTCTTTCAAGTATAACCGGCTTGCTTACAGGACCTAATACATATAACTGCAGGAGGGCATATCTCTCTTTAATCGTAAACCCAAGAAAGGCATTGAATTCCTGATAAATGCAAATAAGGTGGGAAACTCGCCCGAAGAGATAGCAGCTTTTCTTAAAAATGCATCTGGTTTGAATAAAAGTCTGATTGGCGACTATCTGGGTGAAAGGGAAGATTTATCGCTGAAAGTGATGCATGCATATGTTGATTCCTTTGATTTTCAAGGCATGGAGTTTGATGAGGCAATAAGAACCTTCCTACAGGGCTTTAGACTGCCAGGTGAGGCACAAAAGATCGATCGTATTATGGAAAAGTTTGCTGAACGGTACTGCAAGTGTAATCCAAAGGCCTTTATAAGTGCTGACACAGCATATGTGCTTGCCTACTCTGTTATAATGCTGAACACTGATGCGCATAACCCTATGGTGAAAAACAAGGTACAGTAAACTTTTAATACAATGATATGGAACATTGAGGGGATTGGGGGAGATTTATTATATTCTTCACTTACCTACATTTGTCTTTTGAATGTACAGATGTCAGCTGAGGATTTTATAAGGAATAATCGTGGAATAGATGATGGGAAAGATCTACCTGAGGAGTATTTGAGATCATTGTTTGAGCGAATATCAAGAAACGAGATTAAAATGAAAGAAGAAAATTTGTCCATCCAACAGTCGCAGTCTGTGAACTTTAACAGAGGTTTAGGCTTGGATAGCATACTGAATATTGTAATTCGCAAGCGAGGCGGGGACAGTATGGAGACTGGTGATGACCTCATGAAACACATGCAGCAACAATTCAAAGAAAAGGCCAGCAAATCTGAGTAAGTTCTTTTATATAATTTTCTGCATAAAAGGCTTGGGATTTGATGTGCTGCTAATACCAGAGCATGCTTTAATTTTTCTTTCACTGCCTCTCTATTTTTGTGCTCTCCCATTATCTTCATGTGGAGACTTGCTATTTGAGAGACATACTGACCCCTGAAAAGTAGGAAAATGATGGTTAGAATTTGATGAATGGAAATAGTACTCGGGACAACAAGATACATGTTTTTTGGCATGAATTTTTTTTTTCTTGTTATGATGTACGACAGTTTCTGTAATTATAAAATACATAAATCAGATACCATTTTGATGCTCTACTTGCTTTGGAAAATTGTAGGTCAGTTTACTATCCTGCGACAGATGTTGTGATCCTCAGATTCATGATAGAGGCATGTTGGGCTCCAATGCTGGCTGCCTTCAGTGTTCCTCTTGACCAAAGTGATGATGAAGTTGTAATATCTATATGCTTGGAAGGCTTCCGCAGTGCTATCCATGTTACTGCAGCAATGTCTATGAAAACTCATAGAGATGCATTTGTGACGTCATTAGCAAAATTCACGTCCCTCCATTCACCTGCAGATATTAGACAAAAAAACATTGACGCAATCAAGGTTGGTAGTTCTTATCCTGTGTCATAGTCTCTATGATTTAAGCTAACAATGTGTAAATGAATCTGGTGGCACAAATAGAAGTTGTGGCTTTCTCTTGATTTCCAACTTCTATAATTTAATGAGGTGACAGGCCAAGTGACATTGTTTGAAGATCATGAGTAACCATAATGTTTAAAGCTTGTATGTGCCTAATACCCCATCCCAATCCCTACTGAGCCACACAACTAAGCCTTGCACCAATCAGCATGAAGGCCTGGTCATTTTCTTAACCCTTAAGAATGAGCCTTCCATTCATTATAGACCTCTCATCGTCATGGAACTCAGCCACTTTGCTAGTGGATTTTCAACTGCTATCTCATATTGGTGAAATTTTGTAACAGCTGCATTATACATGATTCATCATTGGTAGAGGAGTTTTATTGTCTAAAACTGGTTCACCTTGAAAACTGTGAAACGAAGACACAGAATTAGGATTAACTTGAATAGGAGATGATACACAATTGTTGAAGATATCGAAATATCTTTTCTTTAATGCCGTGAATAATTGAAACGTCTTCATAGTAAAATGACTACCTAGAGGCTGTTTTCAGATTTAGTATGTAAACATTATGGAATTACTATGTTCTCTGGGCTCTAATGGTTATTCCTCTCTGCTCCCTGCTCCCTCCTCCCTCCTCCCTCCTAATACACTTTTGTTCCCCATTTTCTTCAAAACAACCATGTACGCATCCCCTTCTTATGGTGGCATTGTGTATTTTGCCTGTGTAAGAACTACTCTGTAACTGTCATCACCTTGCCATTTCTCTTCCATTTACTATTCAATTTTCAATATTCATCTAAAATCAATCTTTAGGCAAGAAATTGGTAGATGTAGATGCTTCTATTAACCTGTTATAGAAAAACGTGCCTAAATACATTGAGATCTGATTCTCAGCAAATTAAATACGTGTTATGAAGTGATGATCATAATTGATCTAGGTCAAAGTGATGGCCTTGCTTGAAGTAAAGGGAAATGACCTAGAAATTAAATATCACGCTTCTGTAACTTATGATCGATTCTAATTAATCTGTTTACTTCCATCAACAGGCTATAGTAACAATAGCAGATGAGGATGGGAATTACTTGCAGGAGGCCTGGGAGCATATCTTAACATGTGTTTCACGGTTTGAACATTTGCATCTCTTAGGTGAAGGTGCTCCACCTGATGCAACTTTTTTTGCAATTCCCCAAAATGAATCTGACAAATCTAAACAAGCCAAATCAAATATTCTTCCTGTTCTAAGAAAGAAAGGACATGGGAAGATTCAGAATGCAGCCTCAGCTGTGAGGAGGGGTTCATATGATAGTGCTGGTATTGGTGGTAATGTGGGTGCTGGAATTACATCTGAACAGATGAACAACTTAGTTTCCAATTTAAACATGTTGGAACAAGTAGGTGAAATTAACCGTATATTCACTCGGAGCCAAAAGCTGAACAGCGAGGCAATAATTGATTTTGTCAAGGCACTTTGCAAGGTATCTATGGATGAATTGCGGTCCATTTCTGATCCAAGAGTTTTCAGCCTTACAAAAATAGTTGAGATCGCGTAAGTTACAGCAACCTTTTGGTTTTTCCCCTTTCCACGATATTTTTATTTCCTTTAGTTTGTTGGCTGGGTAAGTTATTAAATTTTTTTTCCTTCTTAACAGGCACTATAACATGAACCGTATCAGGCTTGTCTGGTCAAAAATTTGGCAAGTACTCTCCGATTTCTTTGTAACCATTGGCTGTTCAGAAAACCTTTCCATTGCAATATTTGCTATGGACTCTTTGCGCCAATTATCAATGAAATTCTTGGAGAGGGAAGAGTTGGCTAATTATAATTTTCAGAATGAGTTTATGAAGCCTTTCGTAATTGTGATGCGCAAGAGTAGTGCCATTGAAATCAGAGAATTGATTATCAGATGTGTTTCTCAAATGGTGTTATCTCGTGTCAATAATGTCAAATCGGGGTGGAAGAGCATGTTCATGGTAGTAGACTGCAACATTTTTTTCTGCTGATTGCTTCATTGGGTTAATATTTCTTATGTGAAATATTTTATTTGTGAACTGCATGTTCATTCCTCTCATTACCAACTTTCAGGTCTTCACGACAGCAGCTTATGATGAGCATAAGAACATTGTCCTCCTTGCCTTTGAAATAACCGAGAAGATTATTCGAGACTATTTCCCGTACATCACTGAAACTGAGACCACTACTTTCACTGATTGTGTGAATTGTCTTATAGCATTCACCAATAGTAGATTCAACAAAGACATTAGCCTTAATGCTATTGGCTTCCTCCGTTTCTGTGCTGCAAAACTTGCTGAGGGTGACCTAGGCAAGGGATCTTCTGGAAAGGTTCCTCCATCTTCACCTCATAAGGGAAAAGATGAAAAAATTGACAACGGTGAAGCTGTCGATAAGGTGGATCATCTCTATTTATGGTTCCCTTTGCTGGCAGGTAAAGGAAAAACTTCTTTTTTTTATGCTGGTTACTTAGCTTGAATTGTCGTGAATTCTCCTCAATTAAAATTTTAGTGCAACCATGCAAGTTAAACAAAGTAATGTACCAATGTGTTTATTTTGCCTGCCATCCACCATCCAGGTTTGTCTGAACTGAGCTTTGACCCAAGACCTGAAATCAGGAAGAGTGCCCTACAGATACTCTTTGATACTCTACGCAACTATGGCCAACATTTTTCACTGCCCTTATGGGAAAAGGTATTTGAATCAGTTTTACTTAGAATCTTCGACGATACTCGACGTGCTTTTGATCCATCCAGAGATAACTCCCCAAGTAACAAGGCTGATGGCGATGTAGAGGAATCTGATCAAGATGCATGGCTTTATGAGACATGCACCTTGGCTCTTCAACTGGTTGTAGATCTTTTTGTTAATTTCTATGATACCGTCAATCCCCTTCTGAAGAAAGTGCTGACGTTGTTAGTTAGTTTTATCAAACGTCCTCATCAAAGCCTCGCTGGAATTGGTATTGCTGCATTTGTTCGTTTAATGAACAATGCTGGGGAACTGTTTTCTGAAGAAAAGTGGTTTGATGTGGTTTCATCTCTCAAAGAAGTTGCCCAGGAAACACTCCCCAATTTTTCGTTTGTGTTCAATGAAGATGATAATATGCGGGTGCATGAAGAAGATTTAAATGGAAACACCCATGATGAATCCACTGGGACAATTACCTCCAATAATGATTCCGATAACTTGAGTAGACAACATTTATATGCAGCTATATCTGATGTTAAATGTAGAGCTGCCGTTCAGCTATTATTAATACAGGTGAGTTTTACATTACGAAGCAATTTTATTTGGTGAAAGTTTCCTGTCGTTTTAGCTTTTTTATTTAGTGATTCTTTCTCTCTCTCTCTCTGAAGTTGGCTTCTTCTTAATACTGGTATAACCCTTTTTTGGATGAGTTTGTTCACCCCTAAAGTAAGAGGGGACTGGATCACCTTGTTTGGTAGTTAATGGGTATTTCCTTATTTTCTATTGGAGAACCACAACCAGCATTAGAAGGAGCTGAAGAACAAAATAGAATGGAAGTGGTGATTTTTTGTTTTTGATTTCTTGTGTTTTAAGAAGTATATGATAAATCATGGCTTGTATACCTGTCTAGATGCCGTTATAAGAACTTAATTTACTTTTACAGAAGTCATATCATGACATAAAATAATTTTTTGACTGATGATTACTTTTCCATAAAATATGGCAGGCTATCTTGGAGATCTACAACATGCATAGAGCTCAACTATCAGTTAAAAACACTGTTATCCTCTTTGATGCTGTGCATTCTGTTGCGCTACATGCTCACAAGATAAACAGCGATGTGTCAATACGTCCCAAGCTGCAAGAATTTGGGTCCTTGACTCAAATGCAGGATCCTCCTCTACTTCGCCTCGAGAGCGAGTCCTATCAAATTTGCCTCTCATCTCTACAAAACCTCATACTTGATAGGCCTCCTAGTTATGAAGAGTCAGAAGTAGAGACTTACCTTGTGAACCTCTGCCAGGAGGTCTTGCAATTCTACATTGACATTGCATGCTCGGGACAGATTCCTGGTTCATCATTTGAGAGTAGACCATCGAGGAGGATACCATTAAGTTCTGGAAGACGAAGAGAACTGGCTGCTCGAGCACCTCTTATCGTTGCAACTCTACAGGCAATAGGTAGCTTAGGAGATTCTTCATTCGAGAAGAACTTGTCTAGTTTCTTTCCCCTGCTTTCATGTTTGATAAGTTGTGAGCATGGGTCAAATGAGGTTCAATTAGCATTGAGTGATATGCTTAGTACATCGGTGGGTCCAGTTTTGCTCCGATCATGTTGATCTGAATTACACGTTTTTGGCAATGTACGATAATTTTATCAATAATTCTTTACAATTTTTCTTATAGTAATTGTTCAGGAAATGCAGGACTAGAGTGTGTTATAAGTTTGTATGATATTCAGACACCAGTGGTGCTTTGGACAAAGTATAAGCAGGGAAAGTCGGGAGCCTATGCTTACAGTGTATTTGCACGATAATACTTGTTATTTGCTACTAACTTCCTTCTTGCAGGCTGGTATCGACTCACAAGAAGGCGTTTGTTTCGCATTTTTGAGAAGCATATCGTTTGTTTAGACTATGAATACGAGGTATGTTCGTTTTAGCCCATGTTTGCAGTGCAAATACCAGTGTAGGCCTAGTAGGTTATAGTTTTCAGTGTGTTACAAAAGTTGAGGAGGTTTAAGTGTATCTACGTCTGTGGGTGATGCTTTTTGAAGCTTGATAAGATGTGATGACAAAACTAATGTAAAATCATGTTCTTGAAGGTTTAGATGCTATTTTATGTGTAAGTTTATACGATTTAATTTAAATTCTTAATTCCAAACAATATTTTTTGATTTTTAATATGATACTTGAATGTTCAACTAATAAAACAAACAAAACAACATAATATGATATGATATACAATGTTGAATTAGTCCCGGGTCGGGTCAGATAATCACATATGATTATTAACTCGATTCCAAAAAAAAAAAAAAAATCTTAAGCCCCAATCTAAGAGAACCAACCTTTTGGAATAGCCCCAAAAACTATTAAGTAGATGTGGTTTTTTTTTTATTGGGCCAAGTTTGGCCCATGATCTATTAAGATTGTTTTGGAAAAAAATAATATTAAGCTTTGTTTAAGATTCTAATTTTTTTATTAAAAGAAACAAGATATTTGCATCTAGCGGGGAGTTCTATTATTAAGATAGTCAAAGTTTATGGAGTTTGATAAACATTTTATTAAAAGGTTTTGACTTTGATTATAAACTCGGTACTTACAAACGTTTATATAATGGTATCATAAATATAATTTCGTGAAATGTAGTTTAAATTTTGAAAACCTAAATATCTTTTCATAATCTTTATTTCGTGGGTTGACCACTATGAAATAGTTTCATAGCAACTATATAAAATCTTTTGAGTGCCTACTGCATGTACGACAATTTTCTTTTAATAAATATTTGTAATTATTTCATTGTTGTCACTTTTACTTTTAACTAAAGTTCTATAATATATATTAAAGCCTTAAAATGACTAATTGTCTTATAAAAAAAGTAGAATCCATGATAGTCCAATCTTCTTTTTTCTCCCCTTCAAGTTTGGTCTTCCTTAAAAAAAAAATAAAAAAAAATAAAAAAAAAAAATAAAAAAAAAAGATATAAATCATACTCAGATGATATCTTCTTTAATTAGTGTGGAGTGATAATTGATAATTAACCATCAATTTACCCATAAAAAAATAAGATGAAAGTACGAGTCCAGCATGAGAATCAGCGTAAATTAAATTATTCATGTTGTATTGAATTGTACGGAACTTAATCACTATACATTAATTTTGTTTATTGCACTACACTTGCCAAAAATAGTTGTTTGTTTGCTTTGAATATTTTAATTAATTATTTATCTATTCACTTTAAAATAGTAATCCTAAAATCTTCATTTTTTGGTCTCATTAATTCGAGCAATAACAAGTCTAAGTAAACTATATGTTATAAAAGATAAAATTTCCTGTTCCATTTTTAAAAATTAAAATAAAGATAAATAAATTTTATTTAAAGTTTTCCAAAATACAAATAGCTAGGCACCATGTAGATAAACAATTGCCAACATATAAAGTTGGATGTTAATTAAATAAACAACATTGGATCATGACTTAATCTGTTATAGCATCGAATTAAATATGTGAAGTTTCTTAAAATTACAAGATTAAAAATAGAAAAATTATTAAATATTTGAGCTAGATGGTAAAGTTGAAGATTTAAAAACTAATTTTTATCCCAATAATTATGTCCCAGCAATCATTTTGCTTTTTTCTTGTCCAATTATTAAATATTAATTAAAATATTGAGTTGTAGATTCTTTTATGTTTTGGGCATGGTCTTCCATCTGTCAAATTCAATCCTTTTATAATATCCAACATATTTTATAAGATTACTTTTACTTAATTATTATTATTACTACTTAAATTATAAAACCATCGCCACTATGTTTGGAAAAGCTTAACGAATTTCAAGAATATTAAAACACACACATTGTCTCACATATATATCTCCAATTTCTAAATTAATTAAAAACCCACAATTCATTAAAAACAGTATTTTTTTTGGAAAAGTTACTCTTAAGAGTATTTTTAAGAAATTATTTTCATAAAACGGTTGATATATAAATATGATAAAAACCATAAGATCCATATCAGATGGAATATAATCCTAGCTATATATAAAATTACACATGTGAGTGCTAATGAAATCTGGGAGATTGGGACATTATTTACTGTTATGATATGTAAAATGTTATAATACAAAAGTGAATGTTTAAAAAGAAATATTCCAAAGTTGTTTTATTCTAA
This sequence comes from Scutellaria baicalensis, assembly GCA_005771605.1. Lineage (NCBI taxonomy): Eukaryota > Viridiplantae > Streptophyta > Magnoliopsida > Lamiales > Lamiaceae > Scutellaria > Scutellaria baicalensis. The sequence continues at coordinate 50,096,019 of CM016722.1, forward strand.
TAATCTATATATATGAGAATTTAATTATATTACCCAGTTTTAATACTAATTAGGGGTTACTTATATGAAAAACACATGAACTTAGATTCATATGCATTTTTAAAAGTAATGTCATAGACGTTTAATTTAACATTTTTTCAATTCGAGATATAATTGATATTTTTGAAGCTCCAGTTATTGATATGGACACCGAAATGTATTAGTGAATTTGAGTCATCATCCATGTGGAATTACAAGAAAACTGATGATGATTGAGATTCACTAATATATTTCGGCTACATATCAACAATTTGAATCCGAAAAATCTAATTATCATTCACAAATTGAAAAAAATATTAATTAAGTATATATTTATGAAGTTACAATCAAACGTTCATGTTACAATTGAAACAAGAGTCTAAGTTGGTGCCTTTAAATGTAATTAACCCTTCCTTTAGTCATAAAAAAGGGTTGAGTTTTCTGTTAATAATTGGCATATTTGCTAGACTATAGTCAAATAATATTTAAGCATCATGAATGCATCTGATATAATTCTTCAATCATGTATAGATAATAATCAAATATATATTTTAACTAGTCTCGTGAATACTAATTAATCCCTTGATATATAAATAAGAATTAAAAGATCAAAACTCATGTGAGACGGTCTCACCGATAGTTTCCGTGAGACGGATCCTTATTACCCATGAACTAAACTCATATCCACAAATTTTCATATGAATTGCTAAGTGTGGGTTATGTTGTGGGTTGACCTATCTTACGAAAAAAGATTCGTGAGACGGTCTCACACACAAGACCTACCCTAATTAAAATAGCTGACTCAAGTCAAAATTAGCATCTTTTTGAACATATTTAGATATTTACGATTATATTTAATATATAATTATATATCATAAATATATCATCTTTCAATTTAAACTTGAACTTATCAAGAGACCAAAGTTAAACCCAAACTCAAAAAGTTAAGCTCGATCAAAGTTCCACTAGAGCCAAAACGCTAAATATTTTAATGATTAAAGTCTAAACCTAACAATATGAAAATTCAACTTTCATTGAAGCCCCTAATTAGATTTACAAACAAATAGCTAGAGACTACATTCGTAATTTTCAATGTTGTATATATATTTTGTTTTTTTGTTTTCATGTCATGTGTTAATTAATGATGTCGATATACACGATGTTATTATAAAATGTTCGTTCAGATATGGAATAGAGGATTCGAAAACAAGTAAGAATCGTTTTTTAATATAGAATAAAATAGGAAAGAAGGAAATTAAAGCCAGCGTTGACAAATAATAAGGCAAGTTGTGGTTGATGAAGTAATTAGCAGGTGGAAAGATGACTAAAATGATTCCAAACAGATCGATCACTATCTTATCACGTGCTGACCTCAACTTTGGTCGGCTCTTAATTATTTATTTAATTATTAACCCCGCCAATTATCATTAATTAATCTCCAACTTGTTTCAAAACCCTAGGGATCACTTCATGGTGGATGAATATTTTTCAAATGGATCATCTCTCTTACTTGCATTTTGTTGTTTCATTTATTTACATATCACCACGTATTAGTTAGTGATATCATTTAAACATATATCGTATGTGATAATTATTAGAGTAAAATTGAATGTAAAAAATCAACATGAACTTTGATTGATTTTCAGTTTACAATTTAATTTTTTCTTATTATCCGATTGCATCACGAAGTTCATGAGTTTTTCAAAGTGCAACTTAGGCCTAATTTTTGGTAAGTTTTCTGGCAGATGCACAACATGTGACTTTTGTAAGGGCAAATACGTCATATAAAAATATTAGGTTGCAAATTGAAAAATAATCATACTTTAGGTTGATTTTTACCTTACAGAAGTCATGTATTGTCCATTGTGCAAAAAAAATTTGTCGGAAAAAAATTAGGTTGGACCTTGAAAAAGTACTCCTAATCTTCATGCATGTTGCAATTAAATAAACTCTACAAGAAAAATGACAATTTGTAACTTTTAAAATGTTGTCACAAAAATCTTAATAATTTTCACAAATGCATTTTGCGACAACATGTTGTCCCTAAATTATTATCTCAACAATCTTCTCATAAATAGTTTTTTAGGCGACAACACATGCGACAACATAAGTTGTTTGTCATTGTTTTTAATGACAACATATTATCAATTTATATTAACATTTTTTTTTGTGATAATTTGTTATTTCAAAAGTTAGACTTCGTAAAAAAAAATATTATCACAAATATTCACTTTTCTTGTTGTGGAAAAAATTATGTTGTAAATAAAAAACAATCATATTTTAAACTCACTTTAATTGGTATTAACTTTAAACACTTTAAAGCTCGATACCATTAATGAAATTGACTTCCTCAAATATTTATACTTATGCTAGATGTATTATTAGACATAATTAGTGTTTTTACATATCTTTGTGTATTTTTGATAATTATCCTCTTTCCTTTTTTGCGGATTCCTTATACTCTATTTTAGACTGTATCAATGAATTTGTTTCTCGAGGCAAATACTCTTCCTCTTATCATGGTATCAGCCATCTTCTTAGCGTGAAACCCTCTCCAATTCTTTCTGCTCTTTTCCTTCCGCCATGGCTGCATCGGAGACACCCACCCTTCCCCTCTCCACCATGATTCACATGGTAAATATAAAACTCACCTCCTCTAACTATCTCCTGTGGCACGCTCAAATCGAGCCACTTCTCACCAGTCAACAGTTTATGTCCTTGCTCGACGGTTCCTCCTCCGCCCCAGAGGCCACCGTTCGGAATACTGCCGGCAACGCCATCTCAAATCCAGCGTTCATTCAATGGCAGCAACGGGATCAAACAGTCAAACTTTTTCTGGTATCGACTCTAACGGAGGAATCCATGGCTATTGTGATCGGTTGCAAAACCTCCAAGGATGTCTGGGATGCACTATCGCGGGCTTACAGTCACAGTTCGAAAGCCCGCGAACTTAGCCTGAAGGACAATTTAAAGCATTTGTTTATGGAAGGATGAAAATAGAGATCTATATGAATTTATAAGTTTTACAGAGTAAAATTTCACAATAAAAGTACAATGATGTTAATATATAGTCTCATTTAGCTAGGGCAGACAACGAAATATTTTCGATTCGAGATTATTTATAAAAAAAGTTTGTTTGAAGTCAGATGAAAGTTATATATTTATGTCAAATAATCTTGAATATATTTGTATGTTTGATACTCGATGTATATTCATGTTGTGTAAGGTAAAAAAAACATTAAAACAAGTTTAAATTATCAGACTATTTCATGCTCAAATTCATATTCATCTGAATTAAGGGTAAATTTCATTTTTCGTCCATTTAAAGGGCTACTGTCCATTTTACCATTTTTTTTTCTGAATTTTCACTTTAAGTCCAATTAAAGTAAAAAAATGTCACTATTTGATCCATTGTTCGCCGGAAAATTGATTTTCCGGCCGGTTGCCGGCGATTGCATCTCAATCGCCCTCAATTTTGGTTTTCCGACCGAATTGAGTTGACGTGGCTTGTCGGATCCCACGTGGCATTCTCTCAACCAATCTGCATATTCTGTCAACCAATCTGCATATTCTGACTTGTTATGCCATGTAGGATCCGATAAGCCACATCAGCTCAATTCGATCGGAAAATCAAAATTGGGGACAATTGAGATGCAATCGTCGGCAACTGGTCGGAAAATCGATTTTCCGGCGGGCCATTGACCAAATAGTGACGTTTTTTTTTTTGCTTTAATTGAACTAAAATTGAAAATTCAAAAATAAATGGACGTAAAATGGAAAGTAGCCCTTTAAGTGGACGAAAAATGAAAATTTCCATCTAAATTAAAGCATGTTTAAATTTGAATTAATTAATGGGTTAAAATCATTTTCGTCTCATAACTATGTGTCTTCTAATTTTACTCTCATGAAAAGTATCACAATTTTTTAATTTGTCCCACAACTTAAGATTTTATCCGATTTCAGTCCAATTTTAATTGAAAATTTTGAATTTAATCGAGAAATGTCTCGTCCAATGCACGTAACCCTCAAATTGAGGTTTTCAGATCACCTAGAACTGATGTTGTAACATGTAAGAATTTAACATGTGTTGCTACGTCGCTATAATTAAGTCATCGAAAAGCCCACACTCTGTGAAACTAAACTGAAATCGGACATATTTTTAAATTATGAAACTAAATTTGTAACTCATGATAATTATAAATCAGAATCAGAAAACGTAAACGATAGTTATGAAATAAAAAAATATTATTATAACCTTAACTATCAAATAAGTTGAAACAAAATATGTGAGATTGTATTAACATTTCAAATAAATTTGAAGAGTAAAATATATGAGTTGACTCGATTCATTAATTTACAACCATATTGATCACAAAAGGACAGGAAAAAGGCGCTCCATTGAATTAATGTATTAATTAATAAGTAAATAGAGAAAAATTTTGGAGATTAAGAAATGGTGAGATAGATTCCAAGTGGTATTATGTGCACATCACATGAAAGTGATAGTGTTGTTTTCAAGTGGTCCAAATTCCACCTAGAATTAGCTAGCTTATCACAATTAATTATTTAATGTGGGGGAAGGTAATGGGATCCATTAGATTAATTAAAGACCTTGATTAAGATAAGCTTTGCAATTAATTAAGGTTGGTGCACAAGGTCCAAAGTTGCTTTAATTATTTCTTATTTTATCTTTGTCTGCAGTATTATATTATTACACTCCATCCAATTCAAAATAAGTGTTGGTCTGAAGTTTTAATTTGTCATAAATCGGGTAAACTTGTCCTTTGACAATATAGATAAACATGAGATGGAATAATGTAAAAGAAAGAATAAGGAAAAAAGTGAGATAAGGAATTGTAGAATTTTATGTGAATAAATATTAAAGAGATTGAATATTTAATTTCAGAATTCAAAATACTTTTGAGATTGGGGTTGCGGGTAAACTTGAAAGAAAATTGACAAAATAGCTTAAACGACGCTTAATTGGAAATAAAAATTAATATCTGAAACGACACTTATTTTTAATCAATAGACATTATTTTCTTTTAGGTGTTATTTTCTTTTACTTCCAGGGTCCATTTCAATGTATCCGTCATTTTAAGTTGTTTTAAATAAACTAGTTTTTCGCCTGTGCGATGCACAGGATCAAGTTTTTTAAAAATCGAACTTTCATACATTTAAAATGTTTGAATTTTGAAATAATTAAAAGTAAAAATATATAACTTTAATTGAATAAAAAAAGTATATTATTAAACCTTAAATTAATTGAGATTAACTTAGATATCACTAATAATATGAAGAATGAGTCTTATGTGAGACCGTCTCACGGATCATGTTACGTGAGACAGGTTGACCCACAACCCAAACTTCCACCACTTACACATAAATTAATGGATATGAGTTTGATCCATGGATAAAAAGGATCTGTCTCACGAAAATTATCCGTGAGACGTCTCACATGAGTTTTTGTATAATATTTAAACTCACTTTATAATTACTGTGAACTAAATAGAGTATGACTAAAAATAAGGATGAACTTATAATATCAACTAAGACTCACAATTTTTAAGCACGTATTTTAAAATGGCAAAATATTTTGTGCAAGTGGTGCATGGTTCTAAGATCCATGCACCCGGGTCGACCCGTCCCACGCATCCCTGACGCGTGTTTTTATGCGCCCCAACACGCTCCCACGGGCCTGGTGGGTGCGCTCAAACCCACCAAGATTCTCTCCAGACAATCATACATTTATGTTTTGTTAGTGTTACCTTCATGTTATATTAGTGTTACCTTACATAACATGAATGTATGATTAACGTTGTTTTTTACCATCATGTTATGTTAGTGTTACCTTCGTATTATTTTAATTCAATGGTTTTAAACTAAGGGTATGAAATCTGGAAATGAGGTAACACTAATATAACACGAAAGTAACACTAACATAACACGAAAGTAATACTAACATAACATGAAGGTAACAACCAAAACACGTGAAAAAGTAAAGAGGAGCGGGCTAGGCGGGCCGGCCCAGCCCGCGTGCAACTGGTGTACAAGAGAGCAACTCTTTTAAAATTTATCCAATGTTTCATAAATAGTGTGGTTTTGCAATTTAAATTTTGTTTTATATTAAATTTTGGTTTATATTAAATTTTGGTTTAAAATTATATATAACTTTATTCCCAAAGTATCACTTTAGTATTAGTAATTAGCTTATATATAGAAATTTAACATGATACCTTTTATGAGATTGATTTGATTCTCTTTCTAATCTTAAATCATAAATTTCTTGATTAGTTAAGGATTTCTTATCTAAGTTCTATATTCTTTAACTAAGGACAAAAACTCTTGAACAACATTTATCATGGGGAATATGATATTAGTAGTAGTGCTTCTTTCCTAAACATTTTTATCATATACTAAGATTCTTATACTCGAGCGACTGGCAACTCAATCTAAATAAGATGAGAAATAAAAAATGAATAATTCTCTCAATAAACATCTAAAAAAAGAAATATATTAGATATTGTGTAGCTATTTATTTTGGTTAATAATAAATACTATAAAGGATTATAATGTGCATTGTTGATATGTGAAAATAGTTAATGTTAATTAATTTAATCTAGTAATAAGTCCATGAATTTTCAATTATTGTTAATTTAGATATGATCATTTGTGTAACTCATGGTATTTATACGATTGCAGTAATTCATTATCCTCAAATTTTGTTTTAACATTGCATTCCTTTTAAATTAAATTAGAAATAAAGTAAAATTGAGGTAGACCCATCTTATTAATCTTTAAGTTAATCATTATTTGGCTTCAACCTTATGGGATCATTATTAATTTTATAATTGATGTCTATATCGGAAAAATCGAATAATTTTTATAAAATAAAAAAATGTCAAATATCAATAATTTTGTGATTTTATATTGGATGAAGAATAATTCACATTAATTCATAATATTGTGGATTTACATATAATACAATATATTAAAAAAACCTCTATAAAAAGTAACACAACTTTAGTACCATTGATTATATGTGTACATCTATACATCAACAATATTTGATCTTAACATCAACTTTTGGACAATCACCCTGAGAGCTTAATCCAAAAGCATTTTCAACTTCCATAGCATTTCAAACTTCAACATCTAGATAAGTATAAAGATTCAAATATTCATTATGGAAAAAAAAACTAATAATTTCATTCATTATATTTAGGCAAAAACTTGTGTACCCTTGACCCGACCCGGCGCTTGGGCAGCCTCCACGCACGCCCATAGCAAATCTGGTGTGTGTCCACACACACCTGATTCCGTAGTTAATCATTCAGTGATGGGTATTATATGTATACTCTATAGGTATTACGCGTATACCCTATAAGTATTACTCTTATTTTTCTAGGTATTACACTTATTTTTCTGAAGATTCAATGATAGGTATCATGTGTTTACTCTATAGGTATTACATGTATATCCTATAGGTACTACACTTATATTTCTTGAGATTCTTATATGTATTACGCTTATACTTCTTGAGATTCAATGATATGTATCATGTGTTTACTCTATAGGTATTACATGTATACTCTATAGGTATTACAAACTTACTCAATAAAGGTATTAATTTTTTGTTCAATAGGTGTTACATATATACTCTTAAGGTATTACATGTATACTCTTAAGGTATCGTGTGTTCATTCAATAAATGTCTGAATTATTTGTTCGAACTTTTGTTTTATAGGTATCACATGTATACTCTATATGTATTACATATGTACTCTATAGGTATTACATTACTGTATAGTGAGTTAAAAAATTCTATAAATTCTAAAATCACGATTTATATCATATTCTTCCTCATTTTTTTCTGCAAAATTTACAGAATTGTAGGAGTCATATGAATTTGTATCACAAAAAGCATTGTACAAAGAAACCCTAGAGCAAATCTATTCAATTCGATCAATCAAACAAATCTCATCTATTTGATCAAATAACCATACATTGCAAACCAAATCATTCCATAACTTAGTCAATACAAAGAGTGAATCGAAGGCTTCTTCATCGGAGTAGAAGTGGAGATGCGAAGCAGAGTCGGAGCAGAGATGAGAAATAAACAAAAAGAAAAAGAAGAAGAACGCAACAAAAAAAAAAAGAACGCAGCAGAGAAGAAGAAGAAGAAGGAAGAAGAAGAAGAACGAAAAATAATAATGGAGAAGAAGGAACGTGCGTAGAGAAGAAGAAGAAGAAGAAAAAAGAAGGAAGAAGAAGAAGAAGAATGAAGAAGAGGCGATGTGGAAGAAGAAGAAAAAAGAAGGAAGAAGAAGAAAGAAAAGGTGCAAGAAGAGGCGCAGAGAAAGAAGATGAAATGAAAAATTAGGGTTTTGATTATAGATAGTGTATTCGGGTAGGGTCGGGGTACCCAAGTCCTACTCTTATATTTATATATTTATATATCAAAAAAAGTCATCATATATTAATTGTTCTTTACATCAACTCATATAACATCATTTTGAGAATTTTATCCAAAATTAGATCCATTTTCCATGGCATATTACCTTTCAAGTTTTACCATCTTGGTTGGTGAGTCAAAATCAATTCACAACATTATTCAACATCAGTTGTGTATGTAACCTCTAGTCCCATATATAAAAATGATCAAAACTTACAAAAAGTAAATTACATTACAATAAAAATAATCCATTATGAAATAAAGTAGAACAAAAATCTTCTGAAAAATAAAAAAAAATTGAAATAACATAGATCAATCAAATGTCATCTCATAGAATCTCAAATGATTCAACAATGAATATTTTATTATTATGTAGAATCATGATCTTTAAATGAAAATAGCAATTATAAAATTCATCCAAATGTTCCTTAATTGTAATTCATAACAAAACAAACAATATAATTAAAACAATATATTCAACATGGTTTGTACCTTTCAATATAAGGATGTCTATACATGATACGTGAAAGAGAGTGAATAAAAGCGAGATAAATTTGTATTATTTATAAGTATGTTTGTTGATTAGATTAGGTAATTAACATAATTCTAGCTAATCAATTAAGTGTTCATTTTAGATATGGTAAATTAGTAACCATGTAATTCAAAGTAATCAATTAAATACTCATTTTAGATTAAATAATTATCATCATTCAAGGTAATGCAATTAAATATGCATTTTAGATACCTTATTTTGTATGGTAAACATTTATTGCGGATTTCATACAATGTATGGATGAATGTCAAATATTTGTTTTTCATTCAAAATTTATATAGAATCATGTCATTTGCCTAACTTTTTTTTTTTTTCTCGGGTAAAAATATGGAAATACATATATAGGATTAATTTTTATGATACCAAGCAATAATATTAAATCTATAATTAATTGGATAAAAATTGCTTCTCAATTATATTAATAAATTCAATCAAACAATCATACTTAATCCATTATCTTGAAATATTTTTATAATTCATATCATAAATAAAAGCTTCGTTGATCATATATATATACATATATATATGTATACATATATATATATATATATATATATGTATATATGTATATACATATGTATATATAAATGATAATAAGATTGTAAACAATTATTTAATTCATATAACAATAAATAGTTATTTAATCATAAAACTGCATTATATATAATAATAAATTAACTAACATAAAATTATATATATATATATATATATATATATGCGCGTCTGCCATTCAATTTAAACAATTAATATAGGTGTTACATACCATAATCTCTCATCACTCCATATATATAATATCATGCTAATATTCTTATCCAAATTTAGTATTGAAGCATGTGGATGAAAATCTATTTAAAAAAATGTTCTATATATAGAGAGATTTCCATTAAAGAATAACTTATTTCCAAAAAAAGATGCATGATTTAGGCAAATTAATTGAATCTTTTTTAGTTGCAATTTAGGCAAATTAATTGAATCTTTTTAGTATAATTGCAACGTGATTAACATAAATTACCATATGTATAAATATATGCACATATATCTATATGAAATAATATATATTTTAAGGATTTTATTCACATAAAATATCATTTATATATATACATTCGTATAAGTAGAAATTGGTTTTAGGTGGGAAAATTCTTAACTTTCTTTTTTTGAAAATGATTGTGTTTTTATATATACTAGTTTTGTACCCATGCGATGCACGTGATAAAATTTTATAAAATACAATTATAATATTTTTATTTGAGATTTGGAAAAAAAAGTATATACAAATGTAATATAATGAAATTAAGTAATTTATATATTATATATTTTAAATATTTAATTGTTGGGGATAATCTCTAGGTACGGTAATAAAATAAGATATTGTAATTTTAAACTTAGTTTATATATAAATAAGATGGATATGAATTCTATAGAAATTATCACATTTCAAGTATACTATTCAAGATAAAGGAATAATGTTTACGCAAACAAATCACAACATTAAAGCTATGTTCTATATAAGATAGAAGGAATAATTCAACTAACTACTTTTAAGCATGTTATCTTTAAAACAAATAAATTCTATGATAAAAATCTCAAAAACATAAAAGAAATATAAAAACAAAATATATGATTAATTTCCAATTATTTCTAACCCAAAAGAAAAAAAAAAACAATCTACCTTGTAATGTAAATTTATAGTCTTCTTTATCATTTTTCCATGTAAGTTTTCATTCAGGTTTCTTCACGAAATTCCTGCATAAAGTAAAAAAAAAAAAACAAAAAAACAAAATTACATTAATAATAATTCATATGCAATACCAATAAATAAAACATTCATCTCCAAATATGAATAACGATATGAACTTTAATCGTTAAGAAATGATTTATAAAGTTAAAAAATTATTAACTGTCCATCCAAAATATATGATGTAGATCAAATAAAAATCATAACCAAATAAAATAAAAACCAAAAAAGAAAAAAAGAACACAATCCCATGAGCACCATGAAAGCAAAAGATTTGTATTGTAGAATTCGAGAAATTAAAGAGAAAGTGTGAGTCAATTCTAAGTTTTCTCTCTCATATTTATAGTGCATAATTTGTTCATTAGATATGGAATTAGTGCATTTTGTATGGCATAAATTTAGCTGCTTCCTAATTTATAGATTATTTTTCCCAATTATAATGATTGCAAATAAATGTTCAGTTTCTACTTAATTCCTATACATGAAATCAAATCACATCATTCACAATTAATGTGTTTATTGATAAAATCAAAACGTTTTATTATATTACATTATGTTATACATTAAATATTATTTTTATTGAATTTTATTATTTAAAAAATAGAAAATCCTGTTCAATATATATAGTATATAAAATCAAGATTAAAATAATATCACAATCTTATTTGTTTGCTCATATTATTGTATATTCAATTTTAATAGTGAAATTTAGTAGAGACTTATTTGTATCTTATTTAATGGATGAAAATGATAGCATCAACATCTATTATATTTTTAAAATGACATTTCAAATTATATTAATTTTAAAACAAACCAATATTTCTATGTAATCGATGTCAAATAACTTGATGTATAAGTCATTAAGAAATTTTTATATAAAATCATATGGAATGCTTAGATGAAAAATCATTTAGTTTGCATCTATAAAATAATTTAACATTTTTTTAAATTGAAACATATTAAATTAACATTTTTATTAAATTGAAACGTATTAAATATAAGAAGGATAGCTAATGACAATAATTTCTTTTTTTTTTTCCCTAATTTGTAATAATATTCATCTTTATATATAGAAGATTAATGAGACAATTGACTTTTTTATTTAATAGATAAACATTATATCTTTTCCATAAATATCAAAACAACTTTTGGGTGGAAAAAATATTTAAGGAAATGTTCTTCTTCACACACACACACACATATATATAAAGATAATGTCATTTTATAGAATATTAATATCATAATTAATTAAATATGATATTCATTTATTATTACATATGATTTATTATCAAATCAAGTGGAGTTCTTTAATTTCTTTCTATATGATATATTATTACAATATATCTTTTAATTTTTATATTTAGAATTATTTAATTGTTGACTTTATGTTTTATCTAGATTTGGTTATCAAGTGGCGAATTAAATTTTATATATCTACTCCTTTATATAACAATTATGTTTTATACATCAACAAAATTACATAAAATTGTATCTATATTTTGGTTATCTTTTTATATATTTTATTATTTTATAATGATAAGAATTATATAATAAATCTATTTTATGTATATATTTACATGCATATTAAATTATATATAAATATGTATTAACATCGAATGAATAATTGTTTTATTATTTATATGATATTATGATTATTATGATATTATATGATGTAAATCATATATATATATATATATTATATGTGTGTGTGTACACACACATTGCTAAATGATATCAAAAATATATGAATAGAAATTGATAATTAAAGCTAACTTACCATATTGACAAATATGGTAATTTTATTATATCATATCACTTCCTTAAATATATATATATATCATCAATCATGATTTATTATCTATCATTTAACATTTATTTTAATAAAAATATCACTTCCAATTTTGCCAGAGTGTTTTTGGCGGGAAAATTTTAACATTACTATTTGAGAAAATGTTTGTGTTTTTATATATATAAAGATAAAGATTTAGGAACACTTTAAATGCTATAATTATATGTATAAAGTGACACCAACATTCCTTTCTAAAAGATGTACAATTCCAACAACGATCGTGAGTATTTGACTGTAAGGTTTGTAATTTGAATTTTTTTTTCCTTTTAATTGTAATCTTAAACAAAACGGTAAGAAAAAAGATTATAAATATAAGTTTTTATGATTATTTCGCAATTAAAATTTATAAGATGTAAATATAAGTTTTTATGATTGAGTTACTCTCCTGTGCACCATTTGCACGGATCTGAGATCTGTGCAACTGGGCCGCGCGTGGGCTGTGCTGGCCCGCCCAGCCTGCGCCTCTTTACTTTTTTCACGTGTTTTGGTCGTTACCTTCATGTTATGTTAGTATTACCTTCGTGTTATGTTAGAGTTACCTTTGCGTTATGTTAATGTGACCCCATCTCCAAATTTCATACCCTTAGTTTAAAACCACTGAACTAAAATAACACGAATGTAATACTAATATAACATGAAGGTAACACTAACATAACATGAAAGTAACATTAATATAACATGAAGGTAAAAAACAATGTTAATCATACATTCATGTTATGTTAGAGTGACCCTCACGTTATATTAGGGTAATACTAACATAACATGAGGGTAACACTAACATAACATGAGGGTAACCCTAACATAACATGAGAGTATGACTGCCTGAAATGAATTTTGATGGGTTTGAGCGCACTCGCCAGACGCGTTGGGCTCGTGAAAATGCGTGTTAGAGGCACGTGGGACGGGTTGACACGTGTGCACAAAATATTTTGCCCTCATGATTATTTCAGACGTACAACTCAATTTCCTAATATTGATTTTCTCTCTTTCTTTAATTATTTTATTATTAATATTATAATTATTGTTGATTTCTATTTTTGATAGTTAGGGGTAAAGGCAAAGTGAAGTAGACCCCATAAACAAGTGCAAAGAATCCAATCATTTGGAGAACAATTGCAACCATGAATTGCATTAGCATATCACAATGAGAGATGGGACCTTTCATTTTAAATATCAAAAATTAATTAAATGAATTTGAGGGGTGTGGCTGGGGTATGGTTGACTGCCCTAGAATATGATGTTTTGTTTTTATTACCACAAACATGCATTATTATTATGCATTATTCTTGTATGCGTCCAAGTACCATGCTTTTGATTATTAGGATAATTAGATTGAAATTCGATTTCCCTTAAAATTTAATCAAAATGTATGTTTTCTACATCAAAGTACTCATTTCTTCAAGCTCCAGCCAAGCGGCGATCCGAACTAATTTATTGAATTCAATTCGTTTTAAGCTCAATTTGAGTAAGAATCAACTTGAATTGAAAAACCATATTTGAAGAAACATGCAATGGCTCGAATTTTCGGAATTTCGGGCTTATTATCCTAAAATCTATCGGGTTTCTAAAAACTTTCTTGATTGATGAATAACCAAAAGAAAGTAAACTGCATTTACAATTCACGTTAATTTGTAATTGAATATAAATAAATGATGATTTTCAACAGATCCAATAGCAATCCTGCCAAAGTTACCATTGTGGGCATATTAGTATTTCCCATTACTGACGTATCAGATATTCAACATATCAATTAATTTCTTTTTTTCATAATTCAAAAAATGTAATTTTTACACATCAACAGTGAATATATTAAGAATTATCCGTAACGACCATTTTAGCATTTTTTGATATTCTTAGTAGAATAATTATATGTCTTGGACTAAAAAAATGTTGAAAAGGAATTGTCATGTGGGCTTAAAACTTAAAAGTAACTTTGATAAACTGAAAAAGTTGCAGCAATTAATCAAAGAGTTTTTATCTTTAAGCTATATATTAAAAAAGACGACATAGAATCATTAAGTCGCCGCTGGAGAGAGAATAGGGTTTTTGGATAAAGATAATATTCAAATATATTTCCAGTTTATATATCAAAGTATTTAATATTAATAATATATTTTATTTGATTTTTTAAACAAGATCCTAAAGTTATGATTCATGAGTTGTAAAGAATAAAATCAAATGATCATCAGCCCTCCAAAAACTATGTAGAAAGTATATCATGATCTTAATTTGAACATTATTATTCCTAATTTGAATAGATTTCTTGGATCATATAAACTTTTATCCCAAATTGTGATGAGTACTCTGAAATGGCTAATTTATTAACTATTTAAAATATCTTAACTCTACCAAACCCACCAATTACATGACACGATTTTATTCTATTTTTTTCTTTCCTTCATTAAAATGTAAAGAATTGTTTAATGGCAACTAATTAACAGAATGTTCGCAAATTATTTTATACTCAGTTATGTATTGTTTTAGAGGTTAAATTCTCGTTAATTAAGTGTTGTTTTGAATTTTTATAAAGTTTTATTTTCAAATCATTCGTGCGTTAATTAATTGAACAATATTTACAGTTTTACACAACTTTAGAATCTTAATTTTTTACCAGTTAAAAGTATATTTGTTCAATTTCATATTTTATAATTCATGATCACAAATTCTATAGAAACTTCTTAATCGAGATTGAATGGAATATAATTTTACCTATTTCATGTGATTTTCAAAATATAACACAAAAAACAAGATTTACTCAATATAGACTTCACAATTAGAAAAAAATATAAAAACTCTTGTGAAACGATATCACGGAGAGTTTCCATAATATAGATTGTTATCAATCATGAATAGAATCCACTTTCACATATTTTTATATAAATTATTAAATATGGATTATGAATTAACACATCTCATATAATAAGATTCGTGAGTCGATATCACATTAAACTATAGGAAAAGTTGTGATGTGCGTGTGAGCACTCGAGCCACGCGTGTTCTTCTATATCCTGCTTTTCTTCCATTCTCCAATGCTACTTTATATAATAAAAAAGGGAATTAAATAGTTTAAAATAACTAATTAAACTAATTAACAAAACATTAATTGTCTTGTGTGATCTATTATTAGTGGTGCAATAATAACTTTTTTTTCTTTTAAATCATGGACAATATAGACATTGATTTGTAAAAGTAAATTTATTTGACAGTACCAAAATTTCATCTCATATATTTTGTAAAATGACCAAAATTACTGAACAATTTAAATAATAAACTCTAATTAAAAACTTGATCGATTGATAATATTTGTGTGGTAATCATTCTGGAGACACCCTTTAATTGATAAAGTATGTTTGAAGTAAAATAGGACACCTATTTCACTTTTGGAGAACAATTGAGGTATATAGTCAAAAAAAAAAGAAAAAAGAAAAAGAGAACATTAATTAGGGTAGATTAGAATCATATTTTAAGTCTATAAAGTTTGGCATCATTGAAAAATAAAAAGCATGGGGAGAAGAAATGGTTAAATTCAATTTTAGTCCATTTAAAAAATCACTGTCCAATTTTCATCCACCATGGAAGCGGTTTTCAATTTTAGTCCAATTAAACCAAAAATCGTCACTATTTGATCCATTTTTGTCATTATTTCGTCCACCATGGAAGCGGTTTTCAATTTTCAGTTTTCAATTTTAGTCTAATTAAACCAAAAATGGACCAAATAGTGACGATTTTTGGCTTAATTGGACTAAAATTGAAAACCACTTTCATGGTGGACGAAAATTGGACAATAACTTTTTAAATAAACTAAAATTGAATTTTTCCCGTAGAAGAAACTATTGTGAACAGAAATCTGACTTGTTATCTAAGTTGTTGTTTAATTTGCCTCTGAATTGTTTTATTTTTATTTTTATTTTTATAAAGTCAACATTAATTAAATTATGAATTATGACTTTAAAAATATATGGTATTTTAAAAAATAATTATATCTAGCGTTCATGTATCTAATTACAGATATTATACATACCATGGTATTAATTGTTTCATATGAATTTTGTATGCATGGTTATGTTATAAGTTGTATATTTTATCATGAATACCTATTCATTATATATTGGTGATATCATTTATATTCTCAATAGTAGTACATAATATGAATATACGAAATAAATAATGGTTGGATCGATCGAGCTCATTATCTAAATTCTTTTATACCAAATTGAATCATATTTCAGCTTCCAAAAACTCATTTTCAATGAATCCAAGTTCTGTTTGGATATTTTTTTATAAGTTTCAAAACTTTAAATATGCAATTAAATTAAGTTAAAATAATTAACATACACATATAACTATGATGGAATGTAACGCAAAGTTGAGTTTTTCTTTTTTCTTTTTTACATTACTCGATTTTAACATATTATTTTGGGATTCATTGAAAATATGCAGTCATATCATATAAAATTGGCTTCATTAAAAAAATATTAAGTATGATTATATTATCCATTTCAAATAATATTTTATAATTATTTCGCGTTACTAAACTAAATGCACAACAAATAACATTCATAACATTAGTTTCAGCGGTGTAATTGAACTGAACTCAAATGAAGGATGGATTCACAGACATGTTTATTAGTTTTGTATTTAATTCAAATTAAAATTGAAACTATTCATGCAGAAAACAAAAGAAATATACAAAGAATATTGAATAAATAAGTGCTGTTTAACTAGCAAAAAATGAATACACAATAAATGAATAATTAAACAAACCATAAATACTGAACATATTTGCGAACATAATGTCATAATTGAACTAATTTTATTTTTCATCTAAAAGAAATACTTATGAACCTCAATCACGAGTAGTTTATCAAACACTCTGTCATTTTACCTTCATAACAATTGTTTATAAATTAATAAATCCTAATTTGAATATCTATCTATATATAAAAGGAGGACAGTTGACAAAATTTACAATTTTGCCATTTTCCCTCCTAGAAATGTCAAATCAAGATTTTAGTTAATAAAAAAACTCTAAAAATTAATAGTTTTTTCAAGGTAATTAATTGTGTTGTTTTAGGAATCTTTTCAATTAATATATTGTTACTATTTATAACAACAACGTCAACAACAACAAATAGTTATTGTTGTTGTAGTTGTTGTTGTTATCATTATCATTATCATTATCATTATTATTTTGTTCACTTTAATTACTTATGTCTAGAATACTCTCATTATGAATTTTAAAGTTAAAGAAAATTTAAGATAATTTTTTTGATTATGAGAAATTTTATATATAAATAAATATTTTAGAATTTATATTGTTAATTGGTCACTTTTAACAAACTCCAAAACTCACTAGCTTATCAAATTATTTTTTTAGCCATGAAAAAAAATTGGCAAAAGATTGAGTGAAATAGAATGTAAGCTTTCAAAATTTTAATTCTTTTTATTAATTTTAATTACTTATTAATGTCTAGAATTATTCTTATTATCAATTTTAAAGTTAAACAAATATTAAGATATTTTTCTAATTATGAGAAATGCTGTATATAAATAAATAATTCAAAACATACATTGTTAATCATGTATCGATCCATGAAAAATATTCAACAACCTACATAAACAAATAAGAAAATAAGTATTTCAGGTTTTTAACTTATTTATTTTGGTTAATTGTAATTAATCAATTATTATCAATTTTGAAGTTAATAGAAATATTAATATTTGTTTTTTTTGGTAATTATGAAATTTTGCATACAAATAAATATTTTAAAATTTATATTGTTAAATAACCACATTTGACTAACTCCAAAATTCATTGTAATATTCAAATTATCTATTGAGTCATGAATGTTTTTTTTTACAAAAGACAAACAAATAGAATGTAAGTTTTCAAATTCGTTGTTTAAGTTATTTATAAATTTTTTATAATCTGTTTAAGTTATTTATAAATTTTGTATTCCGACATTTTAATATTATCAAATATAATTTAGAATGACATGTACAATTTGTGTTATTTGACTTTAGAATAACTGACCACCAAAAAAAAATAATGCACAAGGAAGCCCTAAGATGTGGATAGGGACAAAATTCATCCAAAATCTATTTTCTTTCAATAAAAATTCCACTACACCTAATGGTTTTTTTCAAATTATAAAATATAATTTTAAAATTCAATAAAAATACAAAAAATATATCAATTTATATATTATTAAAATTTAGAAATAATAAAAACATATAAATAATTTTTTAATATAACAACTTTATTATATTTCTATAAATTATATATATTACCATAATAAATAATAAACTAATTACTAGTTGGATAATAAAAAGGAAACGAAAACTTAGAAGAATGATCGAGATTGGAGAAGTCGCCCGTTAGACACGGTCTGCTTAGGACAGACCCAATTGTTTTATTCCAATTTCCCATAGACCCACATGTGCCTCTCTCTCTCTTGCCTCTCTCTCTCTCTCCTCTTTGGTCCCACCTTAATTCGTCCAGTTTCTTCTTCTTGTCTTCATTCAACTGCGAAACGGCACCGTTTCCTCCTGTCCTTACCTTAACCACACGAATTCTACGTAAATTCAGGTAACCACATATTCAACTCTTGTAACGCTCCCCTCCTTTTTTCACACAAAATAATTAATTCTACACAAAAACTTTTATGTATCAGGTGCATGGATCCTAGATCCATGCACCCGACCCGACCAACACGTGTACGCGCTTCCACGCGCGTCCCACGTGCCCTCACGCGCTCCCACGCGCCTGGGCGGATGCGCTTAAATTCGCTTGTTAAGGATGCCTTTCAGTTATGTTAAGGATACCTTTAAGTTATTGTAATGATACCTTTCAGTTATGTTAAGGATACCCTTGAAATCCTGATTCCAGGTTACATGCCACATTATGTTAAGAATACCTTTTAGTTATGTTAAGCATATCTTTAGGTTATGTTAAGGATACCTTTAGTTATGTTAAGAATACCTTTTGGTTATATTAAGCATACCTTTATGTTATGTTAAGAATACCTTTAGGTGATGTTAAGGATACCTTTGAAATCGTAATTCTAGGTACCTTTGAAATCCTGATTTGATACCCTTAGAATTCGCTTCAGGTCACATACTTTTACGTTATATTAAGGATACATTTAGGTTATGTTAAGGATACTTTTATGTTATGTTAGGAAAGCGGGTCGGGTAACCCGGATCCGACCCGGTCGCATGAATCTAAGATCCATGCACCTGATGCACAAGAGACTTACTCTTAATTCTAACAACTATTTCAATTTTTATATTTATCAATAATTCCATACACCATATATATACTGAATGAGCAATTGTAAAATTTATGTACTTTGTTAGTGTCTTAATTATACTGAATTGGCCAACACGTCTGAATTTTCATCCAAAAATCGATAATGATTCCAATTGTAGAATAATATAAAATTCATGTTAAAACTTGAAACTTACTTCATAAAAGCTGCATGATATCTGTTTCTTCAATTAAACCTATTGAAAATTGCATCAAATATCGCGATTTTTTTTAATAATCAGTCTCAACACATATAAGATTACACAACCTCTTAGTTCTTTATATATATAAAATATATTAAGAATAATAAATAATACTAGATAAATACCTTTAAATATTTTATAAAATTGTACACGATTATTTTATTTTTTGGGAGAGAGACGAGGGGTGCATGCCTTTTATAGGGATGAAAACAAGTGGAAGTGATCTTTGCAGTTTATATGGTATGTATTATGCATCATATATTTTTTTATAAACATATATATATTAATAATTATATATAAAAATATGGTGTGTCTGCGAAATAAAATGTAGTTTAATATAAAACATTAGATTAAATTAATTAACTAGAAGAGGAATATGGCATAGTCAAACCATGATTAATTGCAACATCAGTAAGCCCCCTCTAAATTTTGACCTGTTTATTATAATGTTGGACTGCAAGATCATCACCTAATTCAAATCAATGATTAATTTACACCTCAACCTTATTGATTAATTTGCATATTTTATGTGAAAAAACCACCAATAATTGAGAGGAGTTGTTGGTCATAGTAATTTACAATTGTGTCCCATCGATCTTCGATCTTGGTTCATACCCCATATATTTAATTATAAATATTACAGCATTAGAAACAAAAATTTCATATGGAGATGAAATGAGGAAAGAGAAATAGTGTAATCAAATTTACTAAGTTTTTGTGATAATATATAATTTTCCTCATATACATGATTTATTAAATACTACTAAGTTGTTATCTCATTTCGTTGTGACACTAAAGTTGCAGTAATTGGATATCGAGTGATAGACCTAGTGCAGCTAATTAAAGAGTATTGTTTTTGAATGGGTTTATACATAAATGAAATTATAAAAATCATTTTAGAGATTAATAAATTATAAGCGACTCGTGACTGATATTTTATATTAGATTTATTAATTTTATCTAATTTGATGTCGTTATTACAAAATATGTAATGGTGTAATAGGTACGAAGTGAGATTATAATACAAAAATATAGGATTAATTTGGACTGTGTATACAGAAGTTAATTTTAATTAGTTTATCCTATCCTTTTTTTCCTTTTCTTTTTATCTCTTATAAAATTATAGAGCTTGATATATACTAGTATTTTTTAATCATTTAATAACTGAATTAAGCAAACCTTAATTTTCCAACAAAAAGGATGATTTTCCTCAAATTCAATTTTGATTAAATGTAGTCTACATGGAATTTAGGACCCAACCACCATGTAAGTGCATGTCTTGCTTAGTGCACGCATCTGCGAAATGACCATCACTTTAACCCACAAAATAATTTGACCTATGACCAATAATGGATATTTTATTTTCTACAAATATAATCTGTTTGGGAAAAAATCATATCCAGAATTTAGTCCCATAGTTCTCCTAAATTTAAAATTGTAAACTTGCTTCTAAAACAATATCAGTCTTATTTTTATGACACACGTGAAACCTTATACATTTAGGGATTTTCAGTCAGTTTATATATCGTGACACCGTATTAATAACTCAGGAAATATACACTTTTGAATTCTTTTCATTCAACAATCTCATCATTGAAGCTGGTACGTAAAATAGTGTCACATCATCTAAATGATTAAAAAACATCAAATCTATGAAACATTAACGAATCACATGCCAATTTCTCGACATCTTTTATAAATATCATTAAGAAAATGTTACTAAACTAATATTAATTTGTTAATCTTAATAAGATTAGTTTTGAGAAGGCAAAAAACATAGATGAAAATGGTTTCCCATCTACTAACAAAATTAAGAATGAGAACTGTTATTTCTTTATATTAGAAGACCATACAAGAAGATGTAACTTTATAGGATAAATTCAATTACAGAAATTAACTCAAACTTTTAAAACTCAAGAATCCTTGATGAGCATGATGACCTTGTCATCCCACTTTTGTGTATGAAACTCCTAACCAAATGAGGGTTTTCAGAAAAAGGAGAGAGAGAGGGGTGGGGCCCATCACCACCGCCCATGCGGCCATGCGCACGCTGCCGTTTTACCAGATAGAAACTCTCAACACCCCCCCCCCCCCCCCCCCCCGCCCACTTGATCCAATCCTTTCAATTTTGACCTAACCCTAACCCCCCAAAAAAAAAAAATACTTAGCTCCTAAACAAAGCCCCCAAACATAAAAACTTTACACCCCCCTCTCTCTCTCTCTCTCCTCTTTTTGAAGAAGAAGAAGATAGAGAAGTATCACATGAAGATAGTGGAGAAAGGGATGCTTGTAATTTTGGTGAATATTGATGTAATTAGTTGATCCTCCATTTGTGATCTCCACCCCTTTGCCAATGAAGGTTGATTCAAATTAGCTGCTTCAAATTTCAGACAGCAATCTTGCAAGAATTTTCGAGCTTCAATTCGAATCCTCTCCAACTCATCATCCTCAATTTCTTCAAGATTTTGTAATAAACAAATCAAGTGAAGAATTAAGTTAAGCTAGCAAGAAGAAGAAGAAGAAGAACAAGAAGAAGCCGCCATGGATCAGCTAGCTCACGGCCGCCCTCTGCCGCCGCCGTTCCACAGCAGGGATCTCCAGCTCCATCACCACCAGTTCCACCACCCCGACGACGAGCAGAGCGGCAACAGCAACCACGCCCTCAGCCTCAAGCGCGACCGCGACGACAGCTACGGCATTAATCCCGCCACCACCGACTCCGACGGGAACGACCTCAGCCAGCCCCCCGGCGAGGGGGGTGAAGTCACGCGCCGCCCCCGCGGCCGCCCGGCCGGATCGAAGAACAAGCCGAAGCCCCCCATCATCATCACCCGCGACAGCGCCAATGCCCTCAGATCCCATGTGATGGAGATCGCCAATGGGTGCGACATCCAGGACAGCATCTCCACCTTCGCCACGCGGCGGCAGAGAGGCGTCTGCATCCTCAGCGGGAGCGGCACCGTCACCAACGTCACTCTCCGCCAGCCGGCTTCTCCCACCTCCGTCCTCACCCTCCACGGAAGGTTCGAGATTCTCTCTCTCTCCGGCTCCTTCCTTCCGCCTCCCGCCCCCCCGGCCGCCTCCGGGCTCGCCATATACCTAGCGGGATCGCAGGGGCAGGTGGTCGGAGGGACTGTGGTAGGGCCGCTGCTGGCCTCCGGGCCAGTGGTGATCATGGCGGCCTCGTTTGGAAACGCAGCGTACGAGCGGCTGCCGCTGGAGGAGGAGGAGGCGGCGGGGGGCGGCGGCGGCGCAGGAGGACAGATGGGATCGCCGGGGATGTCGGGGCAGCAACTGATTAACGACCCGAACCCGAACCCGTTTCAAGGGACACCTCAAAATCTGCTAAGTTCAGTGCAGTTACCAGCAGAGGCTTATTGGGCAACAGGTCGACCTCCATTTTAAGTTAACAATTATAAATTAATTATATGAAAAGTTGGAAACCCTATGCTTCATTTTCTTCTGATAATGACATGATTAATTTTCACTAGTTTTTCCAGATTACTTTGCATTACTTCTTCTTCTTAGCTTTAATATTTTCATGGATTAATTCATGGTGTGGTCATGATCTTGTTTGGTTAATTACAAGAAATAAATATGAAGAGGGACGATGTACAAATTCATGAATGAGATTTCATTTCTTTGAGTTATTGCAACTGCTTTTACTACTGCATTGTTACATGTAGGATTCATCTAACAAACATGAAATGAAAGATTAATGAAGAATATGAGTACTGGAGTACTGTTGGGTTGTTGAAAATCGTAAAAGAGGGGCATGCAAAATGGGGTTAATGTGAGGGATGAACAGAGAGGTATGGGCTTACCATTATACCTTGATTTCTTGTTTGACTGTAAATTAAGTGGGATGAGAGAGAGAGAGAGGGGAGAGAGATGAGCATTGGTTACTGGGGTACACGTGCACTGCTCTGAACTTAGCTCCTTTCCGAGGCACAACTAACTCTTCCACATCCAAAAGCCAGCAACAAACAGCAGGGATTAATGCAGATGCAGATAAACTCCCCCCCCCCCCCCCCCCCCCCCCTCTCTCTCTCTCTCTCTAGAAGCTACATATATATATGTGTATATACTGAGATGAGTAATCTGTTGCAAGTCTTGATTCAGGAAATTAAGGTTCACTGCACCAAGGCAATGCTGAGATATTAATTACTAATTTCATACTAGTATGTAGTAATATTAGTTTCCTCTTTGGGATGATTTCAAGTCTATGTAGGAAATCCAAACTAGATCTTCTATTACATTTTTGTTTTACATTTCATATTTTATAACAGTTAGTACATCGTCATTCACATGTTAAATAATGATGTTATCAATTATACCTGACATATGGTGATGATGATCGTACTTTGTTTCACTGATTCATATTGCAATTTCATTGGTTTTTCTTGTTATTTTATGATGATTATTCTTTTACTGATTTAAAAATTTTTTGTTACATTTCTATCACAATTTAGAAAATTCAATATATTTGTTATTTTGATGAAAGTAAAAAACCTCAATTTTTTGTCAGTGTTTAGGTACGACGTGTAACCCTAGTATTTAAATTACACCGAATGTACACAATATAATTATATTGTGCAACTCTATGAAAAACCATTTGGTTTACACCATATGATTGTACGTGTACCTTATGAAAAAACTATTAGGATACATGTTATGTATTTTTTATAGGGTTACATGACAAAACAAATATCTTTGAACTTTCGACACAAAACGAGCCTTTTTTACTTCTATTCAAATTTTGTCAAATTTCCTGAATTACGATAAGAAAAAGTAACAAAAGTATTATTCGTGGTAATTCTTTGTTGAGCAAAAATTTATATACCCTGAGGCACATAGAGACATGAATCTACATGTGATATACATGTTCTTCAGGTGTTATATATATACTCTGTAGGTATTATGTTTCTTGGTGTTATAAATATACCCTACATGTATCATGTGTATATAAGAGTATACATATGATACCTAAAGAGTATATATATGATACCTGTAGAGTATATATTTGACATCATATAATGATTAATTTGGGGCACCATGCCCCTGGAGACACAAGTGTCACTCTTCTTTGTTCTTATATGAATTGGGGTATTTGAGGATATATGCTAAATTATGATATTTTATGGTTATCTATCTGTTTTTCCATTATCAAGAAAAAATTTAGTTATATTTTCCCAACATTTTATCTTTTTTTTTTTAAAAATTTATGTTTAGTGGAACACTTTAATTTTATCTATTAAATGTTGGGTAAGTAATCATTTCATATATTAATTAGACATATTAAATGTTTTCTTAAAATATGTCAGACAGTTTTAACTGGCGGTTATTTTGAAATGAAAACAAAATATATATACTACTACATTTTATGTAAGTAAAAATTGATACAAATTATTAATAATATATTTGGGATTGGCTCGATAATATTACATATATAAAGTCATTTATTTTGGCGTGTCACCTTTTTCTTTACCATCTATATAAACATTTTGGTTTCTTTCCTTGTTATATGCTAATATATTTTTCCTTGAGCAATTAGATTTTAGTTATGTTGGATTTTATTATCTACATTTTTTTTTAAATTTGGATTGAATATATCTTTTAGTCTTTGACTATTAGGATTTAATATCTAATTATAGATTGGGTATTTTTATTATTTGCCCTTAGAAAATATTAGTATAATAATATAATATTGATACATTACAAAAGAAATAATTTTAATAAGAAAATATTGATATAATATACTCTTATGGTGTTACGTTTCTTGGTGTTATAAATATACTTTACATATATTAAATGTATATAAGAGTATACACGTGATACTTGAAAAATATATACGTGAGACCTTTAGAGTGTATATATAACACAATGGTCAAGTTGGGTGCACGACACACAAGTGTTGCTCTATATATTAAGTGTTTTTTGTGTTATAATTGTGTTATAAAAACTAAAATATATGATGAGGATGAGTAATCACCCGAATCTATAATCTTTTTAAAAAATGGAGATACACCTTACAACGAAAAGACTCGTGAAAAGATTTTGATTAAACTTAAAATTGTAGAAGGAAAAGTGAAACAAATAAAAAACCCAGTATATATATAGAGAGAGAGAGGAAAGACAATCATTGAGGGATTTGGCGGGAAGATTTTCTGAGTTCTTGTCCAGAGAAAATTCTCTCTCTACTTTAGAATCCTAATTTACGATGCAGTAGATTTTCCGGCGGTTCATGGAAGACGAGCCGGCGGCGCCGGTGGATCCCCGTTCGGTTAATTAACTCGTTTCCATCTGATCATATTGTTTTAATCTGATTTTAAGCCCTAAATTCCTTGATTTTGATATTTTTTTTTATGTTTTTTTATAGTATTTGTATCATCGAATTTGAGTAGAAAACCCTAGGGCTCGGATCTGATTTGAGCAGCAGATTTCACGCCTCAGAAAAAAGAGAGAGAGAGAGAGAGAGAGAGAGAGAGAGAGAGGAATCTTTATATGAATTTTGCACCGATATTAGTTTGATCGATAATCTATTTCCTAATTTTATATGAATTGATGAATCACAGATGAGTTGTTTAAATTAGTATTAAAATCGTCTTTGCAACTGGAATTGAGGAAAATTATGTTTCAGTTGAAATCATTTTATTGGCAATATTCATTTGAAACAGAGTTTACTTGTTTGTATGATCAGCTCATGATAAGTATGTTCAATGTGTATTCATAACTGGTTTGGCCTCAAATCGATTGATTGAATTCACCTGTTTGGGTGTGAACTCGATTGTTCTCAGATCATTAATTTCGATATTATTGGAGGCCATTGAAATTTGAAGGTGCTCAAACTGAGTCTCTTGCACCTTTATTCTTCATTTCTTTATAATGTGCTCTCTATATATGATCAGTATTTGCTGAAAAGAAGACAAATTCAGTAGAATTATTCATTTGAATTGCTACAAGGTCAAGGACTATGATCATCAAATCTCTATATCTCTGTTGCTTTTGCTCGTTTGAAATACATACTATATATGTATGTTTTGATCCACATGTATATTCGATTGTCTTTCTCGTACATCTTATTAATTTGTTCATCCCTTTTCAGCAGCGACAGTGATTGATCTTCGGATCTGGAGCAATGCATATCAGTAGAATGAATGACAACAAACTATGGATTTAGAGATCACAAAAATCAGATTATTACAAGCGCTGCAGGGTTAAGATCTGGAGCAATGCAACTTGTGTTTTATTTTATTTACATGGAATATTACATGGAAGAAACATAATATATATGAGTTTGGAAAATCTGATTGGATTTATTTTTCTGTAATAAAAAAGCGTAATAAAGGACTGGTTTGCATGCATTAATGAATTCAAATTGCATTTGTAGTAAATTTGGAATCATTTTGTAAGTAAATTATCACCATCCAAAACAACCAATGAAGTTTGTGAACTTTGATCACTTTTATCTCTTGTAGGGATGGTACAATCACAGCCTTCCAAAGGAATTATTGGGCGATGGGATTTTCACAGTTGATGGTGAAAAATGGAGGACATAGAGAAAAGTGTCGAACCATGAATTTTCTGGCAGAGCTCTAAGGGATGTTAGTAGTTTAATTTTCCAAGAAAATGCCGTAAAGCTTGCTAACATTGTATCTTAATATGTGGTTTCCAATCAACCACCTATGGATATTCAGGTGACCATTCTTAACTCCCAACATTCTTGGCTAGCTAGAACATATGTCAGATTGATATGTAGTGATGAGGCCGGGTGTAAACGAGTTGTTCTGGCCGAGAACTGCAAAGCTCAAGCTTGATTACAAAGTTTAAGAATTAAGCTTGAATTGAACTCGATCAAACTTATTTTTAGCCTATGAATATTACTTGACTTGATACTTGAATAATATTTATAAAATAGCTTAAATTCCTAAATCTTAAAATTAAACTATTGGGGGCAAAAATATATATATATTTATCATATGCTCGATCAGGTTTGCCAGTTTGTTGAGTCGAGTATCAATGTGCTTGAGCTCGAGATTGAAAACAATTTGAGTAGTTCGAGGTAGCCCTTGATAACCAACCACGGAGCTGAATTTGAATTTTTTTTTTTTTTGAGTCGATTCCAAACTGTACTATTTCATTTACACCTGGGTGATTGTGATCATAGTCTTTGCAGGACCTGTTCATGAAATCGACTCTTGATTCAATATTCAGAATTGCATTTGGATTCGACCTAGATAACATGTGTGGTTCGAATGATGAAGGTGCACGATTTAGTCGTGCTTTTGATGATGCAAGTGAGATTATTACTCGAAGATACTATGATGTTCTATGGAAGATCAAGAAAATCTTGAATGTTGGGTTGGAGGCAAAGTTGAATAAAGATATTAGAGCGGTTGATGAGTTTTTATATAACTAGATCCATAGCAAGATCGAACAAATGCAGAAGTCGCAAGATGATTGTGTAAGGAATCAATTCTTTACTTCTTTCTTAAAGGGTGTTTGCAATTGATGTAGCATATCAAAATCGGAATTGTGTAGGCTATAAATGATTCAAGTCAAGCTAAACGGGCACTTGTTGAAGCAATTTGTCAAATTTTGATGGATCTTTAAAATTATGTTTGAACTTGTTTAATAATTAATCGGGTCGTGTTTAATTCATCCTTGAATAATGTAGTGTTTAATTTCTACACTTATTTATCTTTGGGAAAATTGCAAATTTAGGACAGTAACTTATGACTATAGGACTGGAAAGTTAGAGTCCTAATTTGCCAGCCCGAAAAAATAAAGTCCGATTTTATAAAATAATCTAGGTTATGGGCCAATTTAAGTAAGAAACTCTATAATTAATATAGTTACTTGTTAAAAGTAATACCGGTACATGATATTTAAATTAAAATGAGCTAATACCTTTATATATATCTATTACCTATATAAAAGTATGAATATTTCTTACAAAATATGGATTGTCTAATATATCCTTATTAAAGATTTTATTTAAGGTTATAATTGTAATTTGTGATTTTCATATTTAAATAATTTTACATTAGAATTATAAACCTAAATCATATAGAATTCAATCATAAGTAGGACTCTATTATATTAGGACTTTAATTTATGGATATTTCTTACAAAATATGGATTGCATAATATATCCTTATTAAAGATTTTATTTAAGCTTATAACAGTAATTTGTAATTTTCATATTTAAATATTTTTACATTAACATTCCAAACCAAAATCATGATCTATTATAAGTAAGACTCTATTATACTAGGCCTTTAATTTACTAGATTTTTTTGAATCTAATTTAATTTAATATAGGTTGTATATCCTTATAAAAAATTATTATTTAAATTAGTAGTAATATAATATTTTTTATTTAAAAAATTCATCCTCCACATGCGACGCATGTGCTGATACTAATATCCTTATATAATATTAGTGATGCACTTAGAGCATGTGCATTGCACACACAACTTTTGGGTTATATCTTATTTAACTAAACCTCTCCCAGCGAATTGATTAGTTATAAAGTAAGCCACCCCTCCCCTATACCACCCTAACTTGCAATGAGTTAATCTACCATAACACATCTTTATTTATATCTTTAAAAAAAGTGGCAAATAGTGAGCGGCCTTTTATGAGTGGGCAAGTACATGTGCAGTTTAACTTTTATTTTTTGGACAAAAGTTATATACCCTGAGCAGATAGAGACACATATCTAGGTGTTATACACATGTTCTTTAGGTGTTATATATATATATATATTCTATAGGTGTTATGTTTCTTGGTGTTATACCTATATTATACAAGTATCATATGCATATAAGAGCGTACATATGATACCTAAAGAGTATATATATGATACCTGTAGAGTATATATATAACACCATATAATAGGTTAAGTTGGGGGCACCGTGCCCCCGGGCACACAAGTGTCACTCTTACCTTTTTGTTTTCTTTTTCCTTTAAATTCTATCTAAATAAAAAGAAAAGCTTTCTAAAAATCAAAAGGATAATTTTGGACATAGTTATCTAATTCTTTCTAAATATATATTATAATTAATCAAATATTTGATAGTGTATTTCAACAATAAAAATATTACCGTGTTTTAGAGCCGTTATAGAAATTAGTTATAAATATACAAAACATCTTATTAATATTTTCATTAACTTAAAATCGTAATAATAATTTATATTATCTATCAATCTTTTTTCTACTACATTTTAGAAACACCATCTTCAATCTTCTTTTTGGAATGGCCGTGAACAATTGAGACTTTCTCAATAATCTTTTCAGTCAATTTCCAAAAGCAAATTCGAGTGCACAATTTCCACAAAACTTCTTAAATTTGTCTTATGTTCCTAGTCTTGATTGCATGTATTGAAAGTGGAAAACTGTCTTGTTGCTTGGAAAGTTTAATTTACCTGAGGTTATAGGTCACCTACTATTGCTTGAAGTTGTCCCGATCCAAGATCTGTGCATATGACATGCATTTTCGAGGTTGCAGGTTCTTCCTAATGACATCAACATTCTAAATGAGTCCACTTTGTTTAATCATTTTTTGTTTGGGGAAGCACCCGCTATTCACTATATTGTAAATGACACACATATAATCATGGGTATGTAATATCTAACAGATGTTGTCCACAAGATCCAAAGAGATGATTGTTTAAGGAAAGACAAAAAGCTGTAAGAAATGATGTTGAACGAGTATTTGGGATACTCTAAGCACGATGGATAATTACCAGGGGTTCGACCCTTTTTTTGGTATAGAAAAAAAGTTGGAGGCAATAATTCTTACTTGCATTATTTTGTACACGATAGGCGAGAATAAAGGAGAAATGGTTTTACATTAAAATAAGGATGAAATTAGTAATGATCGCGCATAAGTAACACAAGGCCTACACGAAATTTTGGGAATATATTCGAATTAACTCTGCACTTCAGTCCAACCAAGTTCGTCACCAACTTCTTGTCGACTTAGCATATTTGGACACGATTTAATAACCCTCAACAATAGTGTTTTATTTATTTAACTTTTTAAATTTTCTTATTTGGTATCTGATGCAGCAGGTGCATGTGTATGACTCAAAAAATCAAGATCGAAGTGAGGAAGCTGGAACCCGAAGAATCGAGCTAAGAAACGGTCTAATTGGGGCTGAACCGGGAGTTGCATGGAATCTATGCATGCATGAACCGGGCTAGGGCAATGTTAGGGTTCAACGCAGATTTGGTGGTTGTAATTGAAATTTGTTTCTTTCTGTTAGTCGGGTTGTTAAATTGGTTGAGGCGTTTTGCTCTGCAGACTTTCAGCTATATATAGTTGTAGTTTGAGCGAGATTAATCAATAAGCAAGAGAGTTAGTAAGATTAGGGTTTTCGGGTTTCTCATTCAAGAACCCTAAATTCTGAGAGAGCTTTGTACTTCGATTCTTCGCTTAATGAATTTCTTGATCCTTGATAGTGGATGTAGGCTATTGATTAAGCCGAACCACTTTAATCGTTTGGTGTATTGATTTCTTTTGTGCATTGAGTGTTTGAAGTTAGCATTCAAAGTGTGTGTAGTTAGTGTGTGTTCTTGGTGTTCTTTGTTTCAAGCTAATCTTGGAGTGCTTTGATCTACAGTATCTTTGATTAAATGTATACCTTTCTTTGTTGATTATGTTGTATTATCTTTTTATATTTATGAAAATTTATCATAAAATTGTATCGTCATGTTTAAGTTAAAAAAAAAAAAACTTACAAAATAGGTAAAGAAAAAAAAGGAGAAGCATAATAATATGAGACAATAAATCAAAATTTTCAAAATCAAATTCAACGTTTTCATATTAATGAAAAAATAATATCACGTGATTTTATTTTGAATTTTGGTTTTTTGCCTAGTAATTGTTTTTTGTGTACGTGTTCCGAATTTTATATAGTAGTTGAAATATATACTTGTTTGATGAAAGATTTGGAAAAAAGAGAACAAATAATGGTAGGACCAAACAAAAAGGGATACAATCAAGATGTATATGGATATATGATTTAAGAAATATTGGTTATAGCCAGTGGAATAGGGATAAGAAGTTACAATGGTGGGTTATAAGTTATAACCCATCTTGCAACGTACATTCCCTTATGTGGCAATGTTTATGCAAAAAACCCTTATATATAAGTGGCAGAGATACAAGTTTCAATTAAAATGAGCTAATATCTCTCGTAGATGAACTAATGTCTTTAGTGATTAAGGATGAAAATATCCCGATATATCTGTGATATTTGTGATATATCTGTTTTTTGAAAGGTACGATATGGATATGGGGGTTAACTTTTTCTTCCCAAATATCCGTGATATATGGTGGATATATCAAAATATCCCGATAATGTGCGATCATGAATCGTTAATATATCCATTTTTCTGATGATTTGATGAAAATATGGTGAATATATTGTCAATTTGGATAGGGATAATATTATTTTTCGTCCTCTAACTTAGGCACTTTCCAATTTCGATACACTAAGTATCGAGAATCCAATTTTAGTCCTATAACTTTACTTTTTTTCTGATTTGAGTCTGATTTTCGCCGGTGCTGACGTGGCCACCAGAATTTGCCTACGTGGCCGAAACCCTAATCCCCAATATTTTTGGAGTGACATGAACGAGCCACGTCATTAATAAAATATATTGAAAATTCAAAAAAAAAAGAAAAAATCAAAATTAAAGAAAAAAAACAGAAACGGGAATGGGGAAATGGGTCTTCTTCACAGCCCCTCCCCCAACCCTTCCCAAGCCCCGTCGCCACCGTGCCACCCCCACAGCCACCGCGCCACCGCCGCTGCCCCACCAACAGAGATGAAAGAGAGAGGAGAGACGAGATAGAAGACATAAAGAAATAGAGAGAGAGAGAGAGAGAGAGAGAGAGAGAGAGAGAGAGCAGGGAAGAAGAATCAAGAAAAAATCAAGAAAAATCGAAAACTCAAACATGCATGAAATTGACATACAATTTCTTCACCAATCTTTGCATCTAATACATAGAAACATTCCCTAATATATGGGGATCAAAACCCCTCACTCAATTTTGAGAAAATATGCATGAAATTGAAGATCTAAGAAATGAGTTTGAGAAACAAATTTCGAACGGTTTTGACTTAATTGAGGTTCGATTCGAACAACAAACATGAAATTGATGTGATATCATGTTTGGGCTTGAGGAGAGGAGAATTTTGGTGTATAGTTTGGCCATTTTGGTGGATAATTGGAAGAAATCAATTTTTTTAGGTTTGGAGGGTGTCAATGGCCGATTTCCGGCGAAGGGGCGGCAGTGGCGGGGGCTGGAGTTGCAGAGAGGGGGGAGGGGTTGTGGAGAAGATGATGTTTTTTTTTTTTTTGGATTTTTTAATTATTTTTAATTTTGATTTAATTTTATTAATGACATGGCGGCCACATGGCTCGTCCACGTCACTTCAAAAATATTGGGGATTAGGGTTTCGGCCACGTAGGCAAATTCCGGTGGCCATGTCAGCACCGATGAAAATCCGAAGAAAATCGGATTCAAATCGGAAAAAAAGTAAAGTTATATGACTAAAATTCTCGATACTTAGTATATCGAAATTGGAAGTGCTTAAGTTAGGGGACGAAAAAGGGGAAATTGCAAATTTAGGATAGTAACTTTACCCCATTCATCATTTAGGAACATTATCTTTTCGGACTTTTTAATTGGGACTGTAACTTTCAAAATTGTGCGGATTGAGGAAAATCAGCCCGAATTGACGAATTTCGAGCTAATTGGCACGCTTAAGTCACGTGCCTATGCATGTTCGGGCTTGTTGCTGATGTGGTTCCCTATTAATCAATTATTTCTGTTTTTAAATGCCACATAAATAAATCAAAAGCCACATAATATTCCAATTAAGTCAAATTCAAGTCAACACCTCTATAAAATTAATATTTTTATTTAAAAAATCTGAAAAGATATCTTTTAGATGTAATTATTATTCTTAAATAAAAAAAACTTGAAAACAATATTTTTAATATATTATTATTTAGTAATAATAATATTATCTATTACAAAATCTATAATAAAATGAATTTATAAATTTTTTATATTTATTATAATTGAATTGATTATTTCTAAAATAATGAAAATTAAGATATTATTATCCAATGATAATAATTACAATAATTATAAAAAATAATAAAAATTATAAATTAATTTTTACAAATCCAGAAAAAAATTGTCTCATAACTAAATTTATAATAAAATTAAACATCATAGTTATATTTTTTTAATATAAATATTATCATTAATTTATGTTTATACAACAAAATATCAAAAATCAAAATAGTAAATTAAATAGAGGGGTAGAGATTAAATGAGTGATTTTATAATATGAAATGTGAATAATTAATTTTTTTTTTGGACAGAATAGGCATTGTCTTTACAAAGAAAAAAAAATGTAAATTGGAAAAAGAAATGGGATGATGTTGTTCATCATCTTCCCCCTCGCACAGTGTTTCAGACCATCGCCGCCGCATCTCTCATTCGTCGATTGTTGCTCCGACAACCGTAACACCTCTACCATCGTGAGGAGCACTCTCTTCCAACACTTACCTCTAACAAAAAAACACCAGCCATCACCGAAGAGTAACAGATCTATCGCCCAGCACCACCACCGTACGGCACTGCCGCTCGCAAATACCACACTCGGACTCCATCTCTAGACCTGCATCTTTGATCCCCTTCTTTTCCTTCTTCAAACGACCAAACACTCCTCCCTTCATTCTACCCCTCTTTTCTTTTGCCCCCATATTTAATCCCCTTCTCCCCCTTCTTCCACCAACCTAATATTCCCTTCAATCCATCGTCACCTAACTTACAACAAGCTTTGTCTAATTCAAACATAAATTTTAGGATGAGATTTTAGGGTTATGGGGTGTGAATGAGTTGGGATCGAATTATCTACTCTGCGTGTGTTCGTCGTGCTGCCGTGAGTGGCGGCGGCGTGTGGGTGCTGTAGGTGGATGTTGTGTGTGTTGTATTGTGATGTGAATGCCCAGGGTGGTTGGTCCCAGAGTGGCGGCGGCGGCGGCGTGTGGGTGCTGTAGGTGGATGTTGTGTGTGTTGTATTGTGATGTGAATGCCCAGGGTGGTTGGTCGGAGAATTAAGAAGATCGGCGGACTAGCGGCAATTGGTCTGGATATCCCCAAATTTACTCAGAGCCTGTTTGGATAGATGGATTTGAGATTTCAAGTCATTTGAAATGAATGGATTCATAAGTCCTTCAATTTGAAATCCATTCTTTTGAAATCCCTTGTTTGTATAAGTGTGAATTTTTAAAACAAATCAATGGATTTCAAATCCATTGTTTGGCGAAAATTGAAAAGAGCATTTGAAATTCCATGTATCCCTTGGTCATTTAAAATGTAACAAAAATCAGAAACTAAACAATACAAAAACTAGTGGAAATATGTAGTAGAATAAATACTAAAAACAAACTCCTGCAACTATGACAATTTCTCGACATTATTTCTTTTGTTCCAAAGCAATTAAACAAAGCAATATCCAGCGAAATCGAACAATACAATTGGTCTCATCAATAAAACTCAACAACATCTTGTTCAAACAAAATTAAATCAAATCCACAAGAACTTGATAGACTCCAAGGTATTTCCAACCGTAAACACATAAACAACTAAGAATTAATAAGATAGCCAATCCACTCTTTTTTATCTTCATCTGGAAGAGCTTTCAAGAGTTTAAACTCCTCCGGATCACCATTCATTAGCTTACCACTACAACAATTTGGTCATAGACAACATCAAATAGACAACTGATTTAATATAATCTGTTGTCGTTACTAATATTTACAACAGATATTAAGAAATCTGTTGTCTTTTAGCGTGTTTTTGCGCTAATAGACAACATATTTTATGCTCTGTTGTCTATTCCCATGTTTTCTCGAGAATAGACAACAACTCTAACAATACTTCATATCTGTTGTCTATTAATGTGCAATTTACTCATATACAACTAATAATATCTGTTGTTAAAAGTGTGTTGTTTATATGCTATTAACTATATAATATACAACTAATAATATCTATAGTTAAAAGTGTGTTGTGACTATAAATTTATATGTTATTAACTATATAATTAAATAAGAATATATATATATATATATATATATAACATACTAAATAACAAATTTAGTAAATATACATTTGATAATATATGTTCAAAGCATTTCTTGAGAGGGTCCTTCGCCTGAAAGAGGTATCTTATCATTTACTTACATTTGAGGTCTGACTTGAACTAGAGTTATTTTACCATAAATTCTGCAATATATTTTACTTTAGTTCTACGTTAGATGCGTAGCTAGAAGAGTATTGTAAATTGTTGCTCTCCTTTCTTATGTGATCCATGCTAATGTGTTTTTTGGTTTCAAAACTCAGTTGTATTTGTATATGGCTACTGCTTTTGTTGTTGCTTCCTTTAGAAGCTTCCGTTATGGGGTACCTTTGAGTAAAAATAAAAATGTTCTCCATGTCTTAGGTTTGTGGGCTGGTTTCTTGTTTAGATCTTTTTTCTTCTCTTTCTTCCTGAAATATATTTATATCTCTTTCTCATACTACAAAGCTGTATGGAAAGTTTTCATGCTTTAAAAGGTTTAGTTTTTTTCATGGTCGATGATTTTGGTCAGAGTTCTAACTTGTGATATGTTTCAAAAATGTTTTCCACATGTTTTTCTATCTCCTAATTGGTGTGTGCTTTCTAAAAGAGATTTTGAGAGCTTGGATCATACATTCTTGCATTTCCCCTTTTCTCATTCATGATGGAACTGGAGACTACATGAGCTGAATTTATATTGTTTTCAATCATTTACTTTCTTTCAGCTTTAGTGATGCCATTATCCATCATGTTATCCTCTGAAGTGGGGTTTGTACTAATATATCAAGTTCTCTTTGTAACACAATAATCTCAAATCATTTATAATTATCATTTCTCTGTGGAGTCTAAACTAATATATTATTTTCAATGCAATATTCTTGATTTGTATTTCCCTAATTTAGTTACTGCTGCGGAATTGACTGTGAAACCTTTTCTTCTTTCAAATTGACATTATTACTCAAAATTCATGCATATATTACATCCTTCTTGTGCATTTTTTGATTAATATGCTGTCGGATCTGATAAGATCTTTGAAGAACACATTACAAATGAACCAGTTAAAATATTAGTCAGAAGCACTTGTCCTCACGAGGTAGCCGTAGCTTCAGTAGCTATTCAATCAACTGGGATCCACTCATCTACTAGTTAAGTGACATGAAACCTTGAACTTGCATTGGGTGTGGTTTGTCCTCTCCCATTGGGGATGATGTGGTTAGAGCACACACCATATACTTTTAAGCTCCCCCTTTGAGTAGACAAGGTGCTGCTGATAAGTCTACTGCACCAACAATGTAGAGTGATCCCCTTGCCCATATACATACATCTCTTTGATTGCAGTTGTTCTTGAAAATGGGGTTTTCACTGCTTGTAAGATTAGCTTGAATATGATGTTAATTTACCTCTTTCTTTTAACTTTGATAGAGCTTGGAAGATGAGATAGTCAATGTAAGGATTATGAGATTAGCAAGCCTGGAGTGTTGGCATAGCCTATCATACGGCCGTTTTCAGGTATGCTTCTTAACTCCACCAATTTACTTGAAAGTTTCTTGAGACTTTCTTTCCTTAGTTGTAAAATCCTTGCTCTGCTATACTATCTGGGATATTAAAGTCCTTTTTTTTTTTTTTTTTGTCAACTGCCTTCTGAAATCTGCCATTTTTCTGTTCATATTGGCCATAGATGGAACTTTGTCTTAATGAAAATCTTATCAAAAAATGGAGAAGAATTGCAAAGCGAGCCAAGGATGCAATTAATCGAGGTGAAACTTATGATCCCACCACCATGGTGGAAGAAAACTTCTTGCGTAGTCTCATTGAGGAGTTCCTGGAGGTATGGATGAGCAAATTTAGGTCTTTTGTAAAGATCTGTTGACTATTCCAACTCTGAGCATTCAAATGTCTTGTACTTTCTATATATAGGTTCTTGACTATGAGGTTTTTTCTTTGAAACCCAAAGAAGATGGTAATAATGGTCAAGTTGGTCATGGTTCTGAAGATGTGGATGATGCTTGTGTTCTGTTTTGTGAAAGATTTATGGAATTCCTTATTGATCTCTTGAGCCAACTGCCAACAAGGAGGTATATCTATCGATAGCTATATGCTAATTCCATTTCTAGTACCCAATAAAATGTGATTGATCTTCTTAACTGAATTTCAAATACTATAGTAGTCTCCACTTGGATTAGTGGACAGAAACTAACTTTTCTGATGTTTCTTGTATATGGAGCCATATGCTTGTGCTGCTATGGCCTTCTTTTATTTTTATGGGACTTTGTAGAGACTAGTGCTTTCATTTTTTAAGTCCTGTCCTATTCCATTATCTCCTGCAAATGTCAAGGAAATCTGTAATGTACTTGAGCTAAAAAATAGCATAAGTCTTGTTTTTAGTAATTTAGGTCTATATTTCTTGGTCCTTGCACCAGAGAGCTTTACTTAAATGAAAATCTTCTCTAATAAATACTTCTATTGTCCATTGATTGCTTTTGGTCATTGAGTTATGCATTTTCTTTGGGTAACATAAAAAGAATACACTGAATAAGAATTCGATGAAGTATCTGAGTGGGCGGATTGTGTGCAAGATTATATATAAGGGATACGGTTAGAACTTCATATGTTTTTTATAAGAATGAATTTATTGTGAAAAACAAGTTGTGAGATTATTATAATTATATATTTTGAATAATGCAGGTGTGAGTCTTCAAGATTTCAT
Organism: Scutellaria baicalensis; assembly: GCA_005771605.1. Lineage (NCBI taxonomy): Eukaryota > Viridiplantae > Streptophyta > Magnoliopsida > Lamiales > Lamiaceae > Scutellaria > Scutellaria baicalensis. The sequence goes on from CM016722.1 coordinate 50,135,006, forward strand.
TGAAGGATTTCATGTGAATACACTGAACAAATGCTGACTCTTTTTGATGTGTAGATATGAAGTATATTTTGGTTAGCGTGACATGTACATGCAGGTTTAAACTATCAACTAATTAGTATGCAAAACTAGTTTTGACGTATGTGATATTAGTATGCACCTTTGATGCTTTGAATCATTTAGTTTCCTACATTTTGCGTACTTTAAGTAGACATCTCAGTGTATATACGTTTAACTTGCTGGGAAATTAATTGAAATGTCTATGCTTTTTTTTGTATTGTTGACATTTTCAAGTATTATAGATTTTTTGTAATAATATGTAGCAATTAGACATCAATGTATTGGGAAAAGAGGACAGATTAAACCTGTTGTTAAATATATTTAATTGACAACGGATACAACAACAACAGAGCTTCAATGTTGTCATTTGCACTTACGACAACAGATTTTACATGTTGTGGATATCTGTTGTTCGAATCACAAACAACAACAGATATTACCTGTTGCGGATATGTTGTTGTTTTTGGAAACGACAACAGATAAAATATGTTGTCTATTATAGCCGCAACAGATGGTAAGGCTAATAATTCGAAAAATTTACAACACTTCAGATAAAATAACAATAGTTAATATCAGTTGTCCTCATAGAAAAACACAACAGATTTTACGTGTTGCAAATCGGTTGTTGTTTCTATAAACAACAACAGATAATATCTGTTGTCTATTAGCGACTTTTTACAACACCGCCATAGACATCAGATATTTTTCCACTTAGACAACAGATAATATCAGTTGTCTATTAGCGTATTTCTTGTAGTGTACGAACAGCTTTGAAAACTTCTTTACCACTAAGTTCGGGTATCATTGAGACAACCTTATGTATCTCAATACCACTTGGTTTTTCTTCATGTTTCTTGCTAGCTAAAAATTCTTGAAATGAATTAGCAATTTTACCAACAACATCCACCATGGAGTCTTGCTTAGGCTTCTTGATCTTCCCAATCATTGAATCGGTTGAGCTTGATGGTCGTGCTCGTGCTTTTGTTCTTGATAATGGAACGGAGTTCACTTCAATTTCATCGTCCTCACTCATTGCTTCACTACCTTCCTCGAATGTTTCGGCACCTTGACCTGTTGCTCTATCTTTGCCACACAACAAAACAATCTCATCCCAATTATCTATCATCTTGTTTTGCATGCCTTTTGCTTCCGGATGTGACTGCACACAAATAAATAATTTAAATACATTAATGAAACACATTCAATGCTACTGAAATTAAGAAGTTTTTCATTCTAAATGAGAAGAAAAATTGAACTAATATGGAAAATGTGTTTTAAAATATCTAACCTCAACATATGAAGCCCATGAACTCCACTCATCCGTTGTAACAACAATCATTTTGCGCTCTTCATCCCATGTAAAACCACTCTGCTTAGTTTGGACATCAGAAACTACATTGAAGTACTTCTTCCAATTTTTCAATCTATTTTTTATGTTGTCTTTTGTCAAATTAAGGTGCAAAGTTGAGTTTAAAGGGGTCACAGCAGCTTGCAAAGCTTGGGGCTTCCAAGTATCACCATCATACTTGTATCCTAAAACCATCTGTTCTGACAAAATATTTGCTAGATGTCGATCCATCTCCTTATTCCACGACACATATGGTTGTTTGTACTTGGCTCCTGTGAATAAACATTTATGAGTACAAAATGATACAAGAAAAATTATTTAATCATTATAAACATAAAACTAAACTTCTTAAATAGGATTACCTTCAATGTGTCCACTTGAAGTATCACCACCAGAAAAGTTGTCTTTATAAAGTTGTTTATCCATGGTCATAGCTCTAGCCCTATCAGAGGCTTTTGCACTTTTTTTTTATGTTGCTGGTCATACTTATTCTTCACCATAAATATTCAAAACTATATGAGATGATAACATTATAAATAACTATGCAAATAAATTAATAATTCGAAAGCTCATTATATAACACCAAAAGATAAATCACTAATCAAGTACCACTTCACATGAGAAAAACATTCAAGTGACAATCAAATATGTCATTTAAACAAGACTGATGCTAGCAATTGTTTCTTAAAAAAAATCTAACAAACTAAGCTCGTCGAGCTTCATACTCTTCAAACATTTGTTGAGCAAGATTATCTCGAAATTCTGTCCATTCACTTGTAGTTTTAACAACTCTTATATGCTCTTCAAGATTAGATTCATCATCTTCGCTTGTAGAACGATTGGCTAATTCTTGATCAACCTCGACTAAGAGAGGGTCCATGGGCATCTCCCCACGCACAAAATTGTGGAGAATACAACATGCATTGATTATTCTAATTTAAGTCTTCAAATCATAGAAGCTCGCAGTTCTCAAAATAGCCCATCTTTTCTTCAACAAACCAAAAGCTCTTTCAATTGCATTTCTTGCAGAAGAGTGTCGAAGATTAAACAACTCTTTGTAATTTCTAGGAGTGTTCCCTCTCCACTCATTCAAATGGTAACGAGTCCCTCTATATGGATAAAGAAAACCCTGACCATTTGTGTAACCCGCATCCACAAGATAATATTGATCTAGAAAAGTTTGCAAGAATAAAAATCAAATACTAAAATTAAATACTAATAGATAATATTTTATTTACTAACAAAAGTTAACCTACCCCGAGTAACATTTAAACCGTTAGGCCTTTGTAAAGCATCATGTAGTACTCGTGCATCTGAAGCAGATCCTTCCCACCCAGGTAGTACATACAGAAATCTCATGCTAGCATCACAAACTCCTAAAACATTGGTACTTATACGACCCTTCCTATTTCTATATTTGCTACGAACATCTGCAGGAACTGTGAGATCAACAAATGTCCCATCTAAGGCCCCCACTGCATTCTACATAATATTGACGTAAGCTTAAGATATAAATTCAAATGATATTAAACATAAACAATGATAAATAATTACCGGAAACCAGCTCCACCTCTCAACATCTCTTTGATTATAATTTCGATCACATTGTTGTTTGAGAAAAAGCTTTCCAATTTTCAATACGGCACGCAACACAGTATGAAATTGCCTACTTATGGTTTCCCCTGATCGAACAAATGTGGCTGTGGCTGTGCTATTCTTTTGATCATGTCCAAGGATAAACAAGAAAAGTGCCACGATTTCTTGTATTGTCACATGTTTTAAAGCAATTAATCCACCCTCATTGTGTAATAAGTCACACAATCTATTGAATGTATTAATATTTACCCGTAATTGCTTAAAACATGTTGGACCGTGACTTAAAGATCTCATCCAAAGCTCCCTTTGGTGAGCTCTTTCATCATGACACATTGGGAATTCCTTGATCAAATATTTATCATGATACCAAACTCCAACAATTCCCATAAGAAAGCTCAACAAAGATATAATAACTTTTGTCTCTTCTTCGTCATTTTCCATATCCTCTCTAGGGCGTTTTTTGTTACTATTATTCACTGAACCTACATTCACATATTAATGATTTCTAAACAATCATAAGGAGGTAAACAAGAATGTATATCAGAAATAGACATATATACCATTTGTACTTGACAGCTTCACCATCAAGGTTTAATATATTTTACATTTATAAACAATCTCACTTCTTGCATGAGAAGAAGTTCAATTTAAATGTCTACTATCTTTTTCAGTACAAATTTTATCTCAAATCAAATCAAATTCTCAATTCTGAAATGAAAAAAGATGCCAATCGAATTGAATTGTTATTTCTTTAAAAAAAAAAATGTAACTAAATCAAAATCATATGCTTTGAGGTTGGGTATGATTCAAAATCAACCTAGACAACGACTCAACTTGCATACATAAATGCAACAATCTAGAACAAAAATACAAGGACCATAAGAAAAATAAACATGGAAGAAAGCAGCATATTCTCATATCAAATGATTTGAACAAGGACTACTCAAATAGCTGAAAGAACCATATAACTGAGTTAACACAAGACTCAAACGCACAGACTCATACTGAATCTTAAAAATTTGGAAGCCACTCAGCAGGGATAATCTTTAGAAAAATATCATGTCTAAAGATACATTAATCCTGTCCATATCATCGAATATTTAAGCTGATGGCACAATAACTTTTAGTCACTGTATCAATCATAATCCTTTTGAGCTGAAACATTAAGTCTATATATCATCACAGAACTCAAATTCAGCGTTCACAAGAATATAAAGAACATAAACTGAACTTGCGAAGCCCATGAACGAAGCCCCCAACTAAAAACAATTAAATAACTAATTAACAAACATGATCTCCCAAACATCAATGATATGCCTTCATATTCCTTTTATAAACTCATCCCCATTTCGCATCCGTATCATAAACACACAACCTATAGTCTCTTCCAGATGAAGCAATTCAAGCAAATGAATGGATCAATGATGGAAGACAACAAAATTTAGCCAAAACAACACATATCAAATAAACATTTCAAACTACGTCTCATTTCAAACTCAGATATGCATTCATCTCATATACAACATATATGCATCAGGGCTTATGGAAGACAGAAAGAGGCTCATCCTTCTTTCAATCCCTTTCTCCCTTAGACACTTGGACTTCACCATTATAGTTTCCATTATGTACATACAAATTACAATAAACATGTATTTCTACCAATTCAAACTGTATCACTGAAATAATACTCCCATTTTTACCTGGATGAAATGCAGTCATGCTTAAGTGAACTCTCTATCTTACATTTCAAATTGCATCCACTTGAACCTAATTGTTCCTCTAAATGAATAAGCAATTCAAACATCTGCAGCACTCCCTATTTTGCCAATCGAATCAATCCGTGCATGTAAAAAAATGACTGGTATACTACACTTGTCTCAATAATAACATCATCTAAACTTCACTCGATTTAATTATAAACATACCAGCTTCATTCTGAACAACACTACAGAAACAAGTATTGACTCAAACATTGCAAATGCTCTGTAATCCTTGTCTGATCAAACATTTAACCCGAAAACAAAAGTTGCTTCTTAGAGCAGCTTAAAGACAGTTCTTGTGCCCAGTAAATATAAGTACACTATCGACAAAACTCATACTATCCACCGAACATGCTAGTGTGCCGACATTACACAAGCTAGATTGGATTGCTTGAATCGAGATTATTATATACAGTGTAACGAACACCTTTAAGTAGTAGCTAACATAGAGTTTCTCAATTCAAACACGAATACATTCAACTTTACATTCCCTAAAGATCACAATCAAGCTTTCCAAATCATCAAATTTCAAATGCATAACAAGATCTCAATCAATCAAACTGTACCAAAAAACGAAAAGTGAGTTTTCATATCAGATTTAGCAACGAAAAATACAGACAAATACATAAATCGATACGAACAATGCAAATACAGCTATTATCATCTTTCTCATACCTTGCTACTCAAATGGAATCGAAAAGGGTTCAACCAAATCTCAAAAGCAAAAAAGACTCTCTGTCTTGATTTACTTCAGAAAACATAGAAGAAAAAATACCAAATCTCAAAAGCAAAAAACTCTCTATCTTGATTTACTTCACAAAACATAGAAGAAAAAAATACCCAAATCTCAAAAGCAAAAAAGATCCAGTTTAAATTCCCATACAAATAATAATCCTCTTTGGATTAAAAATTTAGGAAGATTCTGTAGATAGAAGGGAAGAAAGAGTACATGGCTTCATACCTGGAAAGCTCAAGTGAGGAGTGAACAACGAAATTGATGAGACGATGATCAAGTGGAGACTTGTAAAGCGATGATCGAGCAAGAGAACTGATGAGGCGATGATCCAGTGGAGATCGATGAAACCATATCGAGAGCAGAGATAGTTGAGGGAGAATGAAGAGAGGATTTGAAATCGAGAGTAGAGATAGTTGAGGGAGAATGAAGAGAGGATTTGAAATGACTAGGTTTTTTAGTGGATTTTAAATCCCTCAAAATATAACTTTAAAATAAGTTGGACCAAATCCAAGGATTTTAAATCCATTCATTTATAAACTTGGATTTTAAATCCACTAATTTACTTTTTTATCCAAATAAGTGTAATGGATTTAGATTGTGGATTTCAAATCCATTGGGCCAAATCCATCTATCCAAACAGGCTCTCAATGTTTTTTTTTTTTGGTTTGTAAACTCAATTTATAATAATTTCTTATTTACAAATTTTAATATATTTATTATAATGATTTTTATTTATTAGTTTAATTATGTGGTTTTTCATTTATAGTGGTGGCTTTTTAAAAATGAATTAATTTGTTCAAAAAAGACACATCAGCAAAAAGCCCGAATTAGGAGTGGCATGTGACTTTCACGTGAGAATTAGCCCGAAATTCGTCGATTCGGGCTGATTTTCCTCAATCCGCACAATTTTGAAAGTTACAGTCCCAATTAAAAAGCCCGAAAAGATAATGTTCCTAAATGATGAATGGGGTAAAGTTACTGTCCTAAATTTGCAATTTTCCCGATGAAAAATGATATTATCTCATTTGGATATTGCGATATGAATATAATGAGGTTATGTTTTTTCCTCTAGTATGATGGATATATCGCGAAATATTGTAAAATATCAATATCGATATCATTATCAATCATTTATAGTATAAAATTGGATGAAAATCGGGAATTATCGCAAATATATCACAGATATATCGCATAGTATTGCAATTACAAAACAAATTTTTTTCTCTTATGAAAATTTCCCTTTTTTTTTTGGGTAAAATATGAAGTAGCATTATATTTATGTTAATTTTGGTCAAAGGTAATTTTACAATAATAGTTTGAAAATTAATTATGTTATAATTCGGTAATTGTGTATACAGATGTATAAAACAATTAATAATAGCTTTTATGTGTATTAAACTAGAAATTATTGACTATTTATACATTATAATCTTTTAAATATTTAAAAACTATAACTACAAAATTGTATTTAGTTTTATGATCTAACTAGTAATCGCACCCGCGCGATGCGCATTTTTTTGATATAATGTTGGTAAATATTAATTATTTCATAATATAGTGTAAGTAATTTTAGTATATAGAATACAATATAATATTTAATAACTAAGAAAGTATAAATTTGCTTAAGATAATTCAATTCACAACAATATATTAATATTATACATATCCAATTCACTAATCTATGATTAATACTAAAAACAAAAGTATCAATATCATGATTTTCAAATCAAAATTAGAAATTCTACCTGTAAAGTTTGTAAGTTTTTTAAAAACTTCTTTATACACAACAATTATAGTCAAAACATTTTTTTTATCATCTGTGTTACAAACTAATATCTTAAGTCACTTAAATTAAATATACTAAAAAACCTAAAAAAAATTATGAATTAATAATCAGATTCAATTATTTAAATTAAATACATGTGTGTGAGTATGTATATATAGAAACATTAATTGATATAACAATAAAATTAGAAATTTTACGTAGGAACTTGATGCAAACACTGTCAATTATGTATTTTCAACCTTTTATTTCACAATAAATTGAATTACAATTTTTTTTTATTAATATCGCTTAACATCGAAGATGCATGGCAGATAATTATTAATTTATAAGTATCACGTAAATTAATTGATATAACAAGACATTGATCATTACAATTTAAACTCAACACATAATCAAAATGTAGTAGTAGTCTACGATCATGATGATGACAATATAATTAGAAACTAAACATATAATTTAAATAATCAGGTGAACCATATAAATTCAAAATGTGCACTCTCATATAAAAATATACGAAGTTCTAAGTGTAAAGTAAAAGACTAAAATGTTATTTGATTATGAGATATTTATAATTTATAAAAATATTTAAGATGACATATAATCAGACTAAATACATATTATATATACATATATGTATATACACACATATTTAATAATGTTATATTTATTTATTAATTTATATTATTATGGTATAAATTATCCCCATACAAATTAATATTTATTATTTAAATTATTGTTTGGATATCTATTATTGATTTTTAATAAACTCTTCAATAAAAATTAATTTAATTAAGATCGATAAAATGAGAATAAATTAATACAATATTTATATTATTAGATCGAATGGATTAAACAGTAAAAATGCAAAATAAAAAATTTGTAGATGGGACACTTACAAATATTAATTTAAAAAATATTTAGAATGACATATAATTTCACACTAAATACATTATATATAACATATATGTATATATACGCATCTTTAATAATGTTACACTTATTTATAAATTATATTTATATTAATTATGATACAATTATCTCCAAACAAATTAATATTTATTATTGAAATTATTGTTTGAACATTATCTATCGTTGGGTATAAGAAATTATTCAATAAAAATAACTTAATTAATATTAATAAAATAAGAATAAACTAATACAATATATATTATAAATTGAATGAATTAAATAATAAAAAATGTAAAATAAAAATATTGTTGATGTGACACTTTTTTGTTGAGAGAATAATATTTTTGTAAATATCTAAAAATTTTCCTCTATTATTATAGTATAGAAATATATAGATAAATTTATCTATTTACTTTTTCTTTTGAGTTTCTATACAATAAATATAAAATTAAATGTATTAAATATTAATATTTATGTATTTGTTTATTAAAAATTTAAAATAAAAGTTATTAATGATTTCTTAAAATGAAAATATTTAATAAATGAGATATTTATTATAGTTATTTTTTACAAAATATTCTGTTTATATATATATATATATATATCAATAATATAATTATATAAAGGATTAAATTGCAACGAATTTAATGAAATGGCCCCCCCAAGACAAAATTGCTTACCAAACAATAAATGACCCAAAACGGAAAAATGTACAAAAAAATTAGATTCACTTGCCACGGTCGCGTCACTGTTTAGTACTTACATCAATGCTGACATGTAGCAACTGCAATGTTTATCAACATTACAAAAACAGTAGCTTCAAAAGATTCTTTACAAAAACAATGCTTACGGAGTGACACTTGTGTGCCGGGCACGGTGCCCCCAACTTAAACTATTATATGATGTTATATATATACTTTATAAGTATCATATGTATACTCTTTAGGTATTATATGTATATGTATCATATGTATGCTCTTACATACATATGATACCTGTAGAATATAAGTATATCACCAAGAAACATAACATCTATAGAGTATATATATAACACTTAAAGAGTATGTGTATAACACCTAAATTTGTGCCCCTATATGCCCCAGGGGTATATAAGTTTTGTCCATGTTTACTTTATTTCCTATAGAAAAGTAAAATTTTAAAAAATTTAATGGAAAATATCAATTTTAGTCAAATGACTTAGACCTTATCCAATTTTAATGCACTAATATTGGGGTTCCCAATTTTGGTCCTTTCATTGTCGATATTTTTCCAATCTTAATCATTTTTGATTAGAACAACCAAAACTACTGATGTGACAATTGGAAAGTCTAATGATCATTCCGACAAAAAAAAATTAAAATTGAAAAAAATCGATAGTTAAAGGATTAAACTGGAAAGGACACAATTAATGCACCAAAATTGAACGAGAGCTGAGTCAGCGGACTAAAATTGATAGACAAAAACTTATATACCCCTTGGGTACATTGAGACACGGATCTAGATGTTATATACATATTATTCAGGTGTTATATATATATACTCTACAGTGTTACGTTTCTTGGTGATATATATATTATAGGTATTATATGTAAATAAGAGTATACATATAATACCTGAAGAGTATACATATGATATTTGTAGAATATATATGTAACACCATATGATGATTAATTTGGGGCACACAACAATGACTCGAATTGATATTGTCGATATTTAATCATTTAATTTAGTATAAAAGATAACGAAGAAGCGATATTATTATCCCCAACTCCAACTGCCCACTAAATCTCAACAATGCCTCTCTTGGACATCTTTCTCCGGCCAGCAGCCGTCGGGGCCGCCTTCTTCGCCGTCATACTTTCAGTTCTGATTGCTCGTAAATTGGCCGGAAAAATTGAAAAGAAAAGGTATCATCCGATCGGCGGCACCATCTTCAACCAGCTCATCAACTTCAGCAGATTGCACGACTACATGTCTGATCTTGCAACCAAATACACGACTTACAGATTGGTCACCCCTTTCCGAAGTGAGGTTTACACGTCGGATCCGACCAATGTCGAGTATATACTCAAGACCAACTTCGATAATTATGGCAAGGTACGTGTTTCAATCTCTTGTTTTATTTTATTATATTTATATACATGAGATTCCGTCTTAATTAAGTGTCGTCGTTTTAGGGATTAAATTAATTTATTTTCATTAATTAGCAGTTTTGTAAGTTTTTTTGCAGTTTTATTTTAAGATTATCTTCATTATTATTGCTCAGATGAAATTTGGGAATTTGCCTTATTTGAGAATTTTTTTGATTATTTTGTTTTTAATTTTTGTCTTGAAGTTCTATGATTAATAACAGCAATTCTAGAAAGATGGTTAATTGGGATAAAAGGGAAAAGAGGGAGTATGATTGTATAAGTTAAAGAAAATCTAATTTTGGATTAATTTTTCTTGCAGATAATATCCTTTCTTTAGGATAAATAAGTACTTTTTTTTCTTGGCAATATGCATATTGTGCTTTAAGATGCATTTATTTGACTTCAAATTCTATTTTTTGAGAGGCTATTAAGAACATTTTTAGGTCATAAAAATTAAGGTTATTGCAATCTTGCTTTTTTGTCCATCTATTTATTTGATTATATTTTAGTGTATTTATCAATTAAAATATTTTCACTATCCAATTAATAAATTATATTATGTTTGAAGGGATGGCACAATTACAGCATTCTAAAGGATTTATTAGGTGACGGGATTTTCACAGTTGATGGTGAAAAATGGAGGGAGCAGAGAAAAATGTCAAGCCATGAATTTTCTGCCAGAGCTCTAAGGGATGTTAATTCTTCAATTTTTCGAGAAAATGCCGTAAAGCTTGCTAACATTGTATCTGATCGTGTGGTTTCCAATGAACCTATGGATATTCAGGTGACCATTCTTGATTCTCAACATTGATGGTCGAAGTGTACAGAAAGAAACGAGTCGTGTTGAATATTGTCGGACTCGAGCTCAAACTTGATTACACGGTTATATACTTTAATTATAGTATTTCAAGAATATAAGCTCAAAATTCCTAATTTTATAATTATATTTGTAAACGGGATAGACTATTAAGGGCAAAATATTAAATTTAACATATGGTCGATTAGTCTGTCTAGCCGAGTGCTAATGTGTTTGAATTTGAGCTCAAGAACTATTCGAGTAGCTCAAGCTAGAATAGATAGTCTTTGAGCCAAATTCGAGTTTTATTTCAAATGGATCATGAGTAGCTAATGAGTTGTATTATCATAACGAGTAGTGACTGTGATCATGGTCTTTGCAGGACCTGTTCATGAAAGCGACTCTTGATTCGATATTCAGAGTTGCATTTGGATTCGACCTAGACAGCATGTGTGGGTCGAATGAGGAAGGTGCGCGATTTAGTCGTGCTTTTGATGATGCAAGTGAGATTTCTGCTTGGAGATATGTGGATGTTTTGTGGAAGATCAAGAAAGGTTTGAATGTTGGATTGGAGGCAAAATTGAAGCAACACATTAGAGTGATTGATGAGTTTGTGTACAAGCTCATCCACAGCAAGATCGAACTAATGCAAAAGTCGCAAGATGACTGTGTAAGTAATTCACTCTTTACAACTGATTGTTTTGAGCAAAATCAGATCAAAATTGAAAATAAGTGACGGTTAAAAAACTAAAATTCGAATACGTAAACTTAATGATAAAAAATTGAAGAAACATTTCTATATAAACCATTCTGTTATCTCTGTGTTGTTGCAGATGCAATTGAAGAAAGAAGACATTTTGTCAAGGTTTTTGAAAATGTCTAAAGCAGATCCTAAGTACTTGAGAGATATAATACTGAACTTTGTAATGGCTGGTAAAGACACAACAGCAACAACTCTGTCCTGGTTCTTTTACATGATGTGTAAACACCCCTTCTTGCAAGAAAAGACCGCGCATGAAGTTATGGAAGTGACGGAAAAGATCGAAAAAATCGAAGAATTTTCAGCCAGTTTGAGCGACGAAGCTCTGGAGAAGATGCATTATCTTCATGCAGCCATAACTGAGACCCTCCGGCTTTATCCTCCTGTTCCTGTGGTAAGAAAAAAAACACATTTTCTTTAGTTGCAAATTTAATACACTTCTGGATCAATTTGGCAAAAATATGCAAGACTTTAGTTGTACCTTGCAACTCGATCGAGTCATGTGTCAACTTTTCAGTGATCGAATGATGATATATTTGTACGACATTAATTTCTAGGTTTGTCCCTGATCATAAAGACATACAAATATTGATTTCACTATATGTGCACTCATCGATTTACATTTGTGTCATTTAACACGAGATGCAAGACCAGATAGATTCATGAAGACTAATCCATGACTGCGGAATCTATCTATCAATAGGATCCGAAAATGTGCTTTGCAGACGACACAATGCCGGATGGTTTCCACGTCAAAAAAGGCGACGTGGTTGCTTATCAACCATACGCGATGGGAAGGATGAGATCCATATGGGGCGACGATGCAAAAGAATTCAAACCAGAAAGATGGCTTGATGACAATGGCAACTTTCAACATGAAAGCCCCTTCAAGTTTACAGCTTTCCAGGTTTGTTCAAGTAATTGTCTCAAGACCATACACAATGTAATGATTCGGGCCTGTTCGGATTAAATCTAACTAGTTTTCGAGTAATTGATGAAACAGGCCGGGCCAAGAATCTGCATGGGGAAGGAGTTTGCTTATCGGCAGATGAAGATACTCTCAGCTGTTCTGCTGAGATTCTTTGTTTTCAGATTAAGTGATGAGAGTAAGGAAGTGAAGTATAGAACGATGATCAATCTTCACGTCGATGGAGGCCTTAGTGTTCGGGCTTTTATGAGCCCGAATGAATTTTAGGTGCTGTTCTATGGAAGCACATCACTACTTCATTCTCTCTCTATCGCAATATTGTATTTAGTTTCGTATTAATTATTTTATATGTTATATATGTACAATGATTGTATATTTTAGACTAGTAATTTGGTCCCATAATTTTCTTTTTTTCGCAATTAATTAGTCCCAAACTATTTACCTTTTTAATTTACTCCCGGGACTTAAATAATTTCTCGATTTTGGTCTCAATGTCGTAGGAAATTTCAAATTTACGGCTTGAAAATTGGATGTCACATGACAATTTTATTGCATTAATGTATGTTGGGGTTTCCGACGAGAAATAATAATGTGGCATGATATGTAATTATTATTATTATTATTATTATTATTATTATTATTATTATTATTATTATTATTATTATTATATGTCCCATGTCCCAATATTAAAACAAATTCTAAAAGAGGAAAGTAAATGTCATATCTTTATTAAACGCGTTATTACCTCTCGTCAAAAACATCAAAATTGGATGTCATATTACAATTTTCCGGTCAAATTTGAAATTTCCGGCACAATTGAGACAAATATCGAGTAATTATTCAAGTTGTGAGACTAAATTAAAAAGTAGATAGTTGTGAGACTAATTGCAAAAAAGATAATAGTTTTGAGACCAAATGTGATTTAATCACAGTATTTAGTTTAGTTTATATTTTATCAATGTATGTTGTATGTATAATGATTGATACTTGTTGATGAAGCAGGTGAGTTTGTGCATCTAAAAGATTTAGACGAAGAAGTGAGTTTGTGTTAAAATAAAAGAAATGATTGTTTCACATCAGTTTTGTCATTAGTGTCCTATTTAATACACTTTAGTTTAGTGTTTAATATTAGCCCAATTTCTATCTTATTTTCTCTTTGGAGTATGATAAAGGTGGGACCATTCAAGACTTGTAAGGATGTGAAAATGTTGATGAGAAAAATAAGAATATTGTGTGATTTTCACATAGTGATATTCTTAAAAGATAATATCACCACCCTAACCCCTCAAAATTACGAATACGAAGAGAGAAAAAAAAAAAGCAAGATTGAAATAAGAAGACAAATCATTGTCCTACTTCTATAAAAACAATGAATGGAGATGGAAGTTTCACTAAATGAGGATAAACTAGTTTATTGAAATAGAGGTTATAAATATATTTAAAAAAAAAAAAAGAGGCTTGAAATAACAAAAGAAAAAGAAAATAAGTGATGGAAACTAAAAGAAAAATTGAGATGAAAGTCATTTTTCCATATAATTAAGCAATGTATGTATATATAACAACTCATTTAATGAGAATGAACTAGATGAAATGGAGGGTAAAAATATCAAAAGAAGAAGAAAAATTGGTGAATTGAAATAAGAAAAACAAATTGAGAATAGGATACATAAATTACTATTGGTTCTTACATAGTATTTAATATTTCAAAATAGTTAGGGGAGATCTAAGTGAGTAGCATTGTTAAAAAGTAGCATATTTATTGCATTGTGTGATACGAACAATTTACAATCCAATTATTTATAACATATTATTTTTGAGTGACGTGGATTCATCTTATTATTGTAAGTGTAAATGTTTTCTCTCTCACTTTTCATTAAAAGGATACAATAGCATTTATAGATATACATTGGAAGAGATGCTATCTATGATTTGAAGAGTCTATTATCTAAAGAGTCTTTTCTAGAGTCATCCTTAATAATTATAACTATTTATGAAATCGTCATACATTAATTTTAATTTTATCAAATAACTTAGTGATGGCTTGGAACTGTGAAGTGGGATCAACTGGAAATCGCCTACAGTGTATGGAACCGGATTCACCATGTCAAGAACCGGAAGAAAACCGCATAAACCGGATGAATTTGAGCTGCAGTTGGAACCGGTCCAAGGCAGTTATAACTGCCAAACAGATTAGGGCTCGGGCGCAGCTGGTGAAGATAAAATCCGAAATTCGCGGAGTTCCAGTTATGATTACTTGAAATTGGTTGAGGGCTTTGCTTATATATATGATGGGTAGTACTCAGTTGTAGTATCACTTTGTAATTTTGAGCGATTGAGAGTGTTCTAGCATTAGGGTTCTTCGTGAGTTTGAAGGGGAAAACCCTAAATTGCGTCTTCATTTGTAACTCGAATTTCTTCTTCATTTCTTAGTGAAATCTCGTGATTCTTTCTTCAGTGGATGTAGGCCGATGTTGGCGAGCCGAACCACTTAAATCCTTGTGTGTTCTTGTTCATTTTCGATCGTGCATTGTGTTTTTCGATTCAGTCATTATTAGGGTTTATCAGTTTTGTTCTTGAAGCTTGATTGCTGTGTGTGGTTTTTGGTGATCGAACTCAACAATTGGCGCCGTCTGTGGGAACGCCGATCTACACCAAGATGACTGGAATCAAGATGGACGTCGAGAAGTTCACCGGAGTTGGGGATTTCAACTTGTGGAAGGTGAAAATGGAAGCCATACTTATACAGCAAGGATGGGAGGAAGCCATAATTGAAGACACTGAATCTTCATCATCGATTACTGAGGAAAGAAGGCAAGAACTCTCAAAGAAGGCAAGAAGCGCGATCATTTTATGCTTAGGAGAAAAAGCCTTGAGGGAGGTATATCAAGAAAAGTCAGCTTTGGATATATGGAGGAAGCTTGAATCAATCTATCAGGCAAAGTCATTGGCAAACCGTTTATTTCTGAAGCAGAAACTAATCTCATTCAAGATTCTTGATGAAAAGAGAATTCTGGAGAAGCTGGATGAGTTTAATCAAATCATTGATGAATTAGAGAATGTTGATGAGAAGCAGAAGGACGAAGATAAAGCGCTGCTACTACTGAATTCACTGCCAAAATCCTATTCATCCTTCAAAGATGCGTTGGTGTATGGGAGGGTGATTCCTCTAACTCTTGATGAAGTTTAAAATGCCATTAAGTCAAGAGTTCTTACTTCTAATACAGATCAAAAGAGCCAAAATCTGGGTGAAGGATTGAATGTCAAGTTCAAGAATCAACATAAGTCGAATCAGAAAAAGAAGAATGCTCAGAAATCTAATACGGGGCAAAGTCAGTCTGCAAATGATAACCAAGAAACAAGGAAATGCTACTATTGTCACAAACCAGGACATCTTAAAAGGAATTGCCCTGAGAGGAAGCAAAAGATGGCAAATAACACCCAAGAAGCACCTGCCAATGAGAAGTATGAAGCTGCGGATATGCTGTGTATTTCAAGGTCAAGCATCTCTGATAAATGGGTCCTCGATTCCGGATGCTCCTTTCACATGTGTCCAGTGAAGGAGTGGTTCATGGATCTAAAGTTAAAGGAAGATGGCTTGGTTCTCCTTGGGAATGATCAATCCTGCAGAATACATGGCATAGGCAACATCAAGCTGAGATTGCATGATGGACAAATCAAGACTCTTTCTGAAGTGAGGTACATTCCTGATTTAAAAAGGAACTTAATATCACTTGGTCTTTTGAATGGTGCAGGTTATGAATTTAGCACTCAAAGGGGAGAGATCCTGATTACAAAAGGAAGCCACTTAGTTATGAAAGGGAAGAAGATGAATGGCCTCTATACTTTGGTTGGTGGGACTGTAACTGGAGATTCAGCTGCAGTAAGGAGCAAAGATGAGTCAGATCTTTGGCACAAACGACTTGGACATATTGGAGACAAAGGACTCTTGAAGCTGGCTCAACAAAAACATCTGGGAGAGGTGCACCTTCAAAGAACTGAGAAGTGTGATTTGTGCATCCTAGGAAAGATGACAAAGACTCCATTCCCAACTGGACAACACACTACCAAAGGAATCCTTGAGTATGTTCACTCAGACATATGGGGGCCATCTAGGACTGAAACGCATGGAGGTGGGAGGTATTTTCTATCCTTTATTGATGACTATAGTAGGAAGGTATGGGTGTATGTGCTTAAGAATAAATCTGATGCCTTTATAAAATTCAAAGAATGGCTAGCTATGCAAGAAAATCTAACAGGTAATAAGCTCAAATACTTAAGGACTGATAATGGCTTAGAGTACTTGTCAGAGGAATTCCAAGAATTTTGCAGGTCTAAAGGCATTACAAGGCATAGAACGGTGGTATCTACTCCCCAACAAAACGGATTGGCTGAAAGGATGAATAGAACTCTCCTTAAAAGAGTAAGATGTTTGCTGCTGGATGCTGGACTACCTAAAGCCTTCTGGGGAGAAGCATTGGTCACAGCAGCTTATCTGATTAATAGGAGCCCTTCATCTCCTATACAGTTCAAGACCCCCAATGAGCTTTGGTATGGTAAGATTCCTAATTACTCTCACTTAAAAGTATTTGGATGTTTGGCATATGCACACACCAAACAAGATAAGCTAGAAGCTAGAGCTGTGAAGTGTATCTTTATTGGATATCCTCCTGGAACAAAAGGATACAAGCTATGGAGTTTAGAACCAGGAAATCAAAGATGTTTTATAAGCAGGGATGTAGTATTCAAAGAGGGAGTTATGAGATATAAAATGAGCAATGAGCAGACCTCAGAAACTCAGGATGATCCCTCACTTAGCTCAGAAGTTGGCACTCAGGTTCAGGTGGAGCTTCCAGGATAAAAGGATCTTGTCACTACAGGTAATCCAGAAGATGATGAGGGATCAAGCTCAAGCAGTGAAGATGAGCATGATAATCAAGCTGGACCTCCTCCAAATGACTATCATCTTACCAGGGATAGAGTTAGAAGAGTAATCAGACCTCCCAGAAGATATGGAGAAGCTGATACAGTGCACTATGCTTTATCTGTAGCTCAGGAGATAGATAGTGATGAACCAGTCACTTATAAAGCTGCTATAGGATCTAAAGAGTGTGAGAAATGGCTGCAAGCCATGAATGAAGAAATGATGTCCTTAGAGAAAAATCAGACTTGGGAGCTTGTTGATAAACCTGAGAACCAAAAGCTGATTGGATGCAAGTGGATCTTTAAGAAAAAGATTGAAGTAACAGGTGGAGAACACATAAGATACAAAGCTAGATTAGTAGCTAAAGGGTATACACAAAGAGAGGGCATCGATTATAATGAGATATTCTCCCCCGTGGTCAAGCATGTGTCAATCAGAATTCTGCTAGCAATGGTGGCACAAGAAAACATGGAGCTTCATCAATTAGATGTAAAGACTGTTTTTCTCCATGGAAACTTAAGAGAAGTTCTTTATATGAAGCAACCCGAAGGCTTTATACAACCAGGAAGAGAAGACAAAGTCTGCTTATTGAAGAGGTCTTTATATGGTTTAAAGCAAAGTCCAAGAGAGTGGTATAGGAGGTTTGATAACTTCATGACAAGTATAGGAATGATAAGGTGCAGCTATGATAGCTGTGTATACCTGGAAGTAGAGAAAAGATCAGTCTATACTTACCTCTTACTCTATGTGGATGACATGCTTATAGCAAGTAGAAGCATGGAGAGAATCAGAAGTTTAAAAGAGAAGCTAAAATCACAGTTTGAGATGAAGGATTTGGGTGAAGCAAGAAGAATTCTAGGCATGGATATCATGAGGAATAGAGATCAAAATAGGCTCTTCTTGCATCAAACCAATTATGTGCACAAGGTGTTAAAGAGATTCAACATGGAAGAATCAAGACCAGTAAGTACACCACTTGGAGCACACTTTAAACTCTCTGCAGCACAAGCTCCTTCAACACAGCAAGAGAAGGGAGAGATGTACTCAGTGCCATATGCTAATGCCATAGGTAGTATGATGTACACCATGGTCTGTAGTAAACCAGATCTATCCTTTGCAATGAGCGTGGTCAGTAGATACATGGCAAACCCTGGGAAACTACATTGGGAAGCAGCTAAGTGGATGATGAGATATTTAAAAGGATCATGTAATCTTGGTTTAATGTTTTCAAAATCTACTAACTGTTCTAATGTTTTAGAGGGCTTTGTTGACTCTGACTTTACAGGAAACTTAGACATAAGAAGATCCATTACAGGTTATGTGTTTAAGCTTTATGGAACGGCCATTAGTTGGAAAGCAATGCAGCAGCCTGTGGTGGCTCTTTCCACCACTGAGGCTGAGTTCATAGCCATGACTGAGGCCGTGAAAGAATCGGTGTGGTTAAGAGGTATGCTCAGGGAGTTAAATATTAGACAAGGTAGGGTGGATATCTACTGTGATAATCAAAGTGCATTACATTTAGTTAAGCACCAAGTATTCCATGATCGCTGTAAACACATAGATATCAAACTGCATTTTGTAAGAGATATGGTTGAAAAAAGTGATGTAATAACTAAGAAAATAGGTACAGCAGATAACCCTGCTGACATGCTAACCAAAGTATTGCCTGGAGAGAAGTTTTCTTATTGCAAGAAGCTTGTTAAGGTGATTAGCTGGGAAGCAGGTTCAAGGTATTAAGTGCAGCAAAAATAATCGAAGAAGGATTGGGAGATTTCAAGTTGAGGTGGAGAATTGTGAAGTGGGATCAACTGGAAATCGCCTGCAGTGTATGGAACCGGATTCACCATGTCAAGAACCGGAAGAAAACCGCATGAACCGGATGAATTTGAGCTGCAGTTGGAACCGGTCCAAGGCAGTTATAAGTGCCAAACAGATTAGGGCTCGGGCGTAGCAGGTGAAGATAAAATCCGAAATTCGCGGAGTTCCAGTTATGATTACTTGAAATTGGTTGAGGGCTTTGCTTATATATATGATGGGTAGTACTCAGTTGTAGTATCACTTTGTAATTTTGAGGAGTTCCAGTTATGATTACTTGAAATTGGTTGAGGGCTTTGCTTATATATATGATGGGTAGTACTCAGTTGTAGTATCACTTTGTAATTTTGAGCGATTGAGAGTGTTCTAGCATTAGGGTTCTTCGTGAGTTTGAAGGGGAAAACCCTAAATTGCGTCTTGATTTGTAACTCGAATTTCTTCTTCATTTCTTAGTGAAATCTCGTGATTCTTTCTTCAGTGGATGTAGGCCGATGTTGGCGAGCCGAACCACTTAAATCCTTGTGTGTTCTTGTTCATTTTCGATCGTGCATTGTGCTTTTCGATTCAGTCATTATTAGGGTTTATCAGCTTTGTTCTTGAAGCTTGATTGCTGTGTGTGGTTTTTGGTGATCGAACTCAACAGGAACCATTCTCTTTCGGAAAACGATCACGTTCAAAATGTAAATGGTGGCACAAAGATATATTTGAATTTTTTTTTTTAGATATTTCCTTGAAAAATGCTTTTGTATATATATATTTTACAACGAAGTTTATACATTTATTTATTTCAAAAATGTTAATAAATTCTTTCAATAAAAATGAAACAAGACATTTCTAAGCCAAAATAAAATAAGACATCCATTTTAGTTTTGAAAAAAGATAATTATATAAGACCGTCTCTAACTCAATTGTACACGAAATCTACTACTTGTAAAATTAATTTTCACAAATTAATTTTACAAAGACAGTCATACAAAAATCATGCCATAAGTTTTACACAATTGGGAGACTAATTTGCAGCCAAACAACATAGAAAGAATTAAAATGAAAAGTCAATTTTTTTTTATCATATTTAACTATAATCAGTACCATATTTAGATATTTTGTTACAATTGATATTATATTTTCTATTTTAAAATAATCACCATAAAATATTTATCAGATAGGCATAATTGCAAAAATAAAATCAAAATCAAAACCTTTGTTCACCATTGCAATTAGACCACTTTTAAATTTTTCGATAACCGAAATCCACATATCCGGCAAATATGCCACGTCACATGCCACATGGATGTCACGTCATTTCCAACAAAAAAAGATTTAAAAATTAAATTGCAAAATAAAATCATCACAATTCCTAAAGTTGTAATTTAATCCCAACATTTCAAAAATTAGCAAAAAACGCCACATACTTCATTTTCAATTCGAATTTATTTTTTAATGTTTAAATTCGTCACATAAACTACATAATTATGAAATTGTTTATTTACATCAAAAAAAATGTCTATGAAATTATGAATAATTATGGAATGAAATAAATTAATAATGTCTACGCCATTATGAAATAGTGAAAATTCACCAAATTTAATTAGACATGCAGACATTGAGTAGGCAATTAATTAATAATTAATTATAACACCGAGTCTGTTGAATTAATATTACCCACTATCTAAAATTTGAATTTCTGACTTAAAATCAAGATTAGATGAAAGAAAGAGATAACGTAATAACAATTTTTGTGCTTTTAAACATTTGCTCTCTGTCGTTTTTCATTAATTTCAAGTAGAGAATCGATTCAAGACATCATTATACTTGACTTGAAGTTATATCTTTTAGTTCATATTGATACTGACTTTCAAACTCTGTTGATCGTAGTAATGTTCAAATTATTAAGTAAATATGGAGTGTATTTAAATTAATAAACATTATTTAAATTCATTCCATATTTATTTCATAATTTCATAGATATTATTTTGATGTGGATAAATAATTTTATAATTATGTAGTTTATGTGACGTATTCATGGTGAATTTAAACATACAAAAATAAATTCGAATTGCCAAATTAAGTATGTGGTTTTTTTTTTTTTTGTTAATTTTTGAAATATTGGGATTAAATTGCAACATTAGGAAATGTGATATTTTACAAATTTTTAAAAACTTTTTGTGTTGAAAATGACATGACATGTTTGCCGAACACGTGGACTCCCATTACCAGAAAATTCAAAAATGATCTAAATTACATCAGTAAACAAAAATTGTCATTTTTTTCCTTTTTTTACAGTTACCGAAGAACGTGGATAAATTTACAATTAGGCGAAAAAGATGAATTTTTTTGCAATTATTTCTATTTGATAACTTAAATGCTAGCACGAGATATATCTCGACACGACAACATCATGGGATTTATTACCCACTAAATAAAATTGTAATGAAAATGGACACCAATCTTATCATAATGTAGTCAGAGCAAATATAGAAAACAGTGACATTTAGAAGAAGACAGTTCATTTCATTCACTCTCTCTCTCTCTTTCTCTCTCTCTGCAGCTTCTATGGCGATTATTTTCTCTCTCTTCGTTGTCATCGTCTTCATAGTATCCATCAAACTGGCAGCTCGAAAAGTGCAGGAAAAGCATGGAAAGAAAAAGTACCATCCAATTGGGGGAACAGTGATTCATCAGCTCATAAACTTCAATAGATTGCACGATTACATGACAGAACTCGCCGGAAAATACAAAACTTACCGATTAATCGGACCTTTTCGCAGCGAGGTTTACACCTCCGATCCGGCTAATGTTGAGCACATTTTGAAAACCAACTTTGAAAACTATGGCAAGGTATGTACACCAATCTGATACACGATTCCAACTGTTTTTTTTTTTTTTTGGGATCTTTTTTGTATCATTCTAATAAATGGCAAAATAATGATGTTAACTTTTAAATAGGCAATTTGTATCATTTCAGCAAGGATTGTTTTTTTTTTTTTTTTGTGAAATAGCATTTATGGATTTAGTTGGTTGCAACTTGCAACCTGCAATCTAAAATATACAAAATTTACATTTTGCAACCCCAAAAGCTGAATCTAGCCTTCTTTTTAATTAGAGCTGGTCTCACATGAGACATAAAGTGGTGTCGTGTCAAACGATTTCGTATGAGTTTTTACGTTTTTATTTTGTTGTATTCATGATACATTTAGCACGAATTAGGTCTAAATTATTCAAAATCCAAAGTTAGATTGATTTGGGATTGTATTTGTGTTAATGACTTGCCCATATAGATTATGTGAAAAAGACTGAAGATTCCTAATAAATATTTCGTGAAAGTTTGCAAAATCCAGAAGTGTTGGTATTCTCAGCATAGTTGCTAGGATTTTCTTCACCTAATTTTTTTGTTTAATTGCAAAGTAACTCAGGATCAAATTACAATTTTAATGACACTCAATTTATCAAATAATAATAATAATAATAATTTTTTACATAGTTTGCAATTCTAATCATTATCAATTTTTGGCAAAAGATTGTGAATTTTTTTTGCATCCAATCAGTCAAAGACGTTTACAAAAGTTCGATTTTTTTTTTTTTTTTTTTGCTAAACTTGAAAATTCATGTTAAAATTACAATTTTGTGAAAGTGGTGAAAATTTTCAATTAAGCCTAGTTTATCTGAGGAGCTTCGAACTTAGCCAAAACTAATTTTGGCAGGGATGGTACAATTACAGCATTCTAGAGGGTTTACTAGGAGATGGGATTTTCACAGTCGATGGTGAAAAATGGAAGCAGCAAAGAAAAGTATCCAGCTATGAGTTCTCTACGAGGGTCTTACGCGATTTTAGCAGCGTTGTTTTTAGAAAAAATGTCGTAAAGCTTGCTAACATCGTGTCTGAAGCTGCAGTTAGCAACGAACCTATGGATATCCAAGTGAGTTCGCAAGCTTCTTCAGACAAACTATATACTAATTAACTACTGATCATGGGGTCTTATCCATCATGCAGGATCTTTTCATGAAAGCAACTCTGGATTCGATATTCAAAGTTGCGTTTGGTGTTGATTTGGATACTATGTGTGGATCAAACGAAGAGGGTGCTAGATTTAGCAGTGCTTTTGATGATGCGAGTGCAATGACTCTCTGGAGATATGTGGATATTTCTTGGAAGATAAAGAGATTTCTCAATGTTGGTTCGGAGGCGAATTTGAAGAAAAGGATTAGAGTCATTGATGAACTCGTGTATAAGTTGATCTCTAGCAAGATCGAGAAAATGGACAAGTTTGATTCATCCGTACGTATGTCATCAATTTCTAGTTTTGAAATTAAGGGAGCGTATGCAAAATAATGTGCTTTAGAGGAAGTAATTTTATCTATAAAAGAACGTATAATTGCTTATAATCAATTTGAAGCAGGGTTCTTGTTGCTTTAGAAATTCTGCTTATATTTCTTGTTTGTTTTGCAGATTCAAGGGAAAAAAGATGACATCTTGTCGAGGTTTTTGGAAGTAAATGAGACAGATCCTAAGTACTTACGAGATATCATATTGAATTTCATTATTGCTGGAAAGGATACTACGGCTGCAACTCTGTCTTGGTTTATATATGCACTTTGCAAGCATCCTCGTGTACAGGAAAAAGTGGCGAAAGAAATAAAAGATGCAACGGGCTCAAATGATGACGTGAATGTTTCAGAATTTGCTGCTAGTGTGAGTGAAGAAGCATTAGAGAAGATGCATTATCTTCATGCTGCTCTGACTGAAACGCTTAGGCTATATCCTGCAGTTCCAGTGGTAAGAAACGAGTTTCGTTTCTCTTTTTTTTGTTCCAGTTTAGTGTCTATATCAGAGAGCGTAACTATGTCGCATCAATCTTGACAAGAGAATTAATCATAACAAATGAAACACTCTGCTATAACTCTGTTAATTTGGATAGTATGTTCTTCATGGCAGTCTTCAATCTTAACCAACTTCCATAAGAATTCTTTTTTTTATTTTGCCTTCTTTACTTTTTTTAGCCGTTTAGGTCAATAATATCTTTTATACGAGATATGATTAAAGCTTGGACGATGCAGACTAATGAAAATGGAACGGCCTACTTCTACTTGTATTGAGTAAGGTGGTACGACCTGTGTTGTAAATGAAATTACTAAATAAATAGAACTTGATAAGGTGGTACAACCCAAATTTTGATGGTAGAGGCAATAAGGGTAAAAGTGTCAAATTTTGGCTAAAAACAATGAATTGTAAGTTGTTGCTATAAAAGAACGTTTTGTTCTACAAATTGTAATAATGAAATCATCCGTTGTGACTTTCTTTGACTTCCCCTACATGTTACATAGGATGCAAAAGTATGCTTGTCGGATGACACAATGCCGGATGGGTTTAGTGTGAAGAAAGGCGACATGGTGTCTTATCAACCGTATGCAATGGGAAGAATGAAGTTCATATGGGGAGCGGACGCACCAGACTTTAAACCAGAAAGATGGCTTAATGACAATGGTTGTTTTCAGCCGGAGAGCCCCTTCAAGTTTACAGCTTTTCAGGTACGTGAGGATTGAATCGAACATAATCTTTTTGTTCAAGGGTTATTTGGGGTTGAAACTGTCATGAATTGTTGGATGAATGCAGGCTGGTCCAAGAATTTGTTTGGGGAAGGAATTTGCATATAGACAGATGAAAATATTCTCAGCTGTTCTATTGAGATTCTTTGTTTTCAAATTAAGTGATGAGAGGCAGATCGTAAAATATAGAACGATGATCAATCTCCACATCGATGGGGGTCTTAGTGTTTGTGCTTTTCCCAGATGAGATGAGAAATTGATGTCAACCGAGGCTGCACATCACCCACTGTATCATTGCTAAGTTCATTATGTAATCTTTGTACACAATAAATTAATACACTATCATTTCTGTTGATAGCTAGGTATGTGTACAATTGTACATGATTTGCTCTGTTTGGCAAAATACAGCACATTGTAAAGTTCTCGTGATTAAAAAAAAAAAAGTGTGTGCAAAAAACAGCATAATTCAGATGGTAATTTGTAATTTTACCCTTAAAAACAATTACAAGATGAAATAATATTTGTTAAAACAGAACCAATAAACAAAATGCTCTTGCTGAATTGAGCGATCGAATTTCGACTAGCTTTTGTTTGTACATGATCAATAGGCCAACTGAATATTACCTCGTTCACGTGCATTGCATGCATCAACATATAGGTCGATTATATGTCCACGAATAGGAGGAAGCAATCTCATTTCAGTGATCTGGTCAACTAGGAAACAGGGACGTGGTCACTGGTGTAGGAAGCTTAACCCCAGGTCTTGCTTCCCATCCTTTACGTTTCCTGTAGGCATCGACTGCTTGTAAACGAAGCCTTTCTTGAGAAGCAACCTGAGTTGCCTTGAACACCTTCATTACAACCAGAAATGATGGGATTAATGGAATGATACTAGCAGTGATTCAATCTTTGTTTATATCAAGCTCAATACAAAATATTTAAGTTGGAACCTTAGGAAGATTAGTTAACTTCGGAGGAGCCTGGACAACTTCTCCGAATTTAATCTCTTCACGGCCCGGAAATTCCAACTCCTCCTCCTCTGTACTAGGTTTTTTGTGTTTCTTCTTTCTGGCTTCCAAGAGCCTGCAAATGTTGAACAAATTGAAATCTTAGAGATGTAGAGAAAGAGTGGGAGCTAAATATGTACAAAGCCCTTCAAAAACTTACTGCTTTTTACGCTCTTTTCTTCGAGAACCAGCACCAGCAGCAGCTTTATCCAGGGCCTCGAATCGGAGGTCAGCTGCTTTTTTACAATTCGCCTTCTTTTTTTTCTTCTTCTCATCCTTGCTAATTTCAGGGTCTTCATCTCCAGGTTTCTTATCTTCTGCCATCACAGCCTGGTCATTTCTTTTCCGTTTCATCCCTGTGGTTGTAGAATCTGTTCCATCCCCTGCGTGAACTCCCTAACATATAACTGACATCAAGGTTTGCAAGTAGCAAGAAAAGATAGCAAAATCACAGATTAACTCTAGAGGGTCCTCAGTCAGCTTCTTAAAACAAATACATGTAAAGATGTTTCAGGACTCCGAGGCAATAGCTTCACAGAACTAGCAGCAACATAAGATAAATTAACAAAACGAGTACACCACAGTTTCTTTAAACAGGGGACCGTTCAAACAAGGATTACATATCCTTGCATTCCTACACACACATGTAAAGCTTCTGTAATGGCACAAGGGTAGTCATTGAAAAATCAGGGATGTTTTATGGCAATAAAAATACATCTAACATAGTTCGTACCACAATCTCACAAAAGAGGGGCTAAGAGAAATAGAATGGCTTAGTATCATGTTGCTTCAATAATCTTACCTTTCCTAGTTGAAGACTTTCTGATCAATTGGCGTTTAATATTCTTTTTTTTTTCCCATAAAAGATATTACGCATCTTGTTCCAAGTTATCAATCCAAATTCTATACAATCACACATTCGCTTAATGATTTGCTCACTTCAAATGCCCAATATACGAACATATTCCGTTAAATTCTCTAAATTCATCCTTGCTAATTTACATCATTCCCGAAAGACTTAATATAAGCAATGCAATCAAAATCCTCAGAATCCAAAATTAGCAAATCAAGGATACAGTAAATCCCGTATCCTAAGAGCAATCTTAATTTCCCAACTTTCTCACAATAATCATAATCCTAAATCTTCAAATTAGTATAACTAACAACATGAGCTAGAAACATGAGAATTGAAGGCGGAGGAGGCAGTACCTTATCAGCAGCATCCCGTGTATTCTTCTTCCCATGAGTGAATTGTTGCTTTCCAGCAAAAGAGAAGAGTTTGCGAAGCTTAGAAGGGAGAGCATCAATGGCGGAAGGATCAGGTGGGGGTGGGAGCCTGCTGGTGTGGCCTCCGTCATGAGCGGCTTTGTAGTTCTTCTCTCTTCTTCGAATCCCCTTTCCTCCCATTTCTAAACCCTAATTCTTCGAATCCTACCTTTTTGTCTACAAAGGAATTCATAACCAATTTTTTCATATTTAAATTGAGATTGTGTGCATTTATTTACAATTATATTTATATTATAAATTATTTTATATGAGGAATTAAATTAGTCGACTCTAAAATTCCATTAAATTATTAAATAGACTTTGAGAATTGTGAAAATTATAATCAAACATTTTCAAGAACTATATATTTATAATTAAGAAATTAATATAGGACCATGTAGCACATGAAGTTTTCTTAACTTGATAAAATTAAAATTAAAATATTTATACAGTAAATTAAACGTATGATCGGTATGATATATACCATCTACCTTAATATTAAATATACAGTAATATGATTAAATAATTATATAATTGTCAAAATACATGTTGCATTAATAGATGATCGTCTATAACTTTTTATGTATTATTTTGAGAAAAAAAAAAACTATGTTATGCCTATTATAGGGTCCTTCTGTACTACATCGGGTGTATTAATACACCAAACTCTCCATCATTTTCAGTCATTAGATCTAAGACCTTAATTGACTTTGACCTTAATGATCTCAGATCTGATAGCTGAAAATGAGTGAAGAATATGGTGTATTAATATATTTTGTGTACTATAAAACTACCCCTATTATATTAGTATTCAACTCATTTGAAAAGTTTCAACAATCATTTTCAATCAAACCAACTTTATTTTATTTCTTTTCTTTTATATTTATTTATAATTTTTCTATAAATTTTTAAATTTAACAAATTTCAAATATGTTTATGGGTCCTTCTATAGTACATCTATAGTACATCTGGTGGATATCAGTCATTTTTGTCCATTAAATATGAGAACTTTAAATACTGACCATTCATTTCTCATTTACCTTTTTATATCTTTCTTCAGTATTTACTGTGGTAAATTTTTGTGATTCCCCAAAATGGTATAATGTCATAGATAATGAGTCTAAATCCTCATTTTTCTAAAATTTCATTTATCAGTCATTATCATCCAAAAACCAAATTCACTTATTTTAGTATTATACATCGTTCGACGATGATTCATTTGACATCCATATTCAATACATTTTTATTATAATTTACGATGGTTACATATTTAATGTTTTGTTGTATCATAAAAAATACATGAATAATAATATTTTATAGCATGTCATGCTTGGTTTATTTGTTTCAATGCAATGTTTGTAATTATATGCTTGCAATGTTTGTATTGTATATCAAATTCATTAAATATATCCAATAAATACTATGCAAGTGTACTTTATAATAATAAATATTTTATAGCATGTAATGTTGGTTTATTCCATAAGTGCAAGTCACTGGAATATTTGTAATGATATGCTTGCAATGTTAGCAATGAATATCATTTAATATGAACTATTTTATCGTGCAATACTTGTTTTCATTGTTTGTAAAATGTATGTTGTTTTATTTGCAATGCAATCTCTAGATGTCATGACACTTGTTTGTAATGGTATGTTTGGAATTAGTTTTATATAATAGGAAATTTATATATGTTTTAATAAGTTATTTAATAGCATGTACTTATTTTTATATAATGGGAACTCATATCCCTTATTATAATTTTCTAGAATAATCATTTTAATGATAAATATATTCTACTAAAATTAAGATATCTTTAAAAAAAAGTGTAAAGTTTATATAATGGGAAAAAGATATATGTTAACACATACTCTAACATCAATTGAATACATACTCTAACACATAGTCAAATTATAAGATACATGGTTATATAGAATGTGTTGGGTGATGCAATCAAATTATAATAAATAAGATATATGAACTGGTTATAGGATGTGTTGCAATTGATGCGTGATATCATTGCAATTGAATGAAATGTTGCTGATATATATTAAGAGTAGAGAAGAACTTACATGCACCTGGCACAGATCCAGGATCCATGCCCCCAACCCAACCCGTCTGACCCGCACCCATTAATTATATTTTTAAATTTTTTTTTCTTTCACGCATTTTTCTACTTCTTCTTCTTCTTCTTCTTCTTCTTCTTATTCTTATTCTTCAACCCTTCTGCTTCCTTCTTCTTCTCCTTCTTCTTCAACCCGATCTGCTTCCTCCTCCTTCTTCTTCTTCTCTTACGCGATATCCTTTCTTCTTTTTCTTTTTCTTCTTCTAATCAGAACAATGCCTTAACAAATAGAAGATATCGTCGTTGCAAGACTGTTTCTGAACAAATCTGTTATCCGGAGCAAAATTGTACTTCAGCGTTTCACCCCCTGAGTCGGATTTGGGAAATAAAATTGATTTCAAGCTAGTTCTCCTGCTCTTGTTGGCCTACATTGGTGCAGGTGCCCTTTGCTTCTTTCTGCTGAGGCATGAGATCAAGGGAAATAAGACAAATGGATTTATTGATGCTATTTATTTATGTATTTTTACGATGACAATTGTTGGATATGGAGACCTTGTACCTGATAGCACCATGGCCAAAGTGCTTGATTGTGTTTTCGTGTTCGCTGGGATGTCACTGGTTGGGCTTCTCCTGAGTAAAGCAGCTGATAATATAATCGAAAAACAGGAAATTCTTTTAGTTAAGGCGATACACATGCGCGAGAAATGTAGTCCAGTTGAGATACTGAAGTTAGTTGAAACCAACAGAGCTAAGTACAAGTTTCTTACTGTCCTAGTTTTACTTGTAATATTCATAATTTCTGAAACAATTTTCTTGTATCAGACATTTAACACCTAAAAAGTATATATATAACACCTATAGAGTATATATTAAACATATCAGACATATAATATGAAAATATTCTAAAAGTATTACAAATATACTATATATGTGATATAAGATCACATGCATCTATAAGATATAATAAATACAGTTCCTTCAAATGTTATGAAATATTTTAAAGGTATTACAAATATACTCTATAGGTGATATAAAATTACATGCATCTATGATATATAATAAACACAATTCCTTCAGGTGTTATGAAAATATTATAACACCTAAAGAACATATATATAACACTTATAGAGTATATATATGACACCTATCATTCAATCACATAATATGAAATTTTCTTTATATGTGATACCTCAAGAACATATAGATAACACATAAAGAGTATATATATAACTCATATAGAGTATATATATAACACCTATCACTAAATCACATAATATGAAATCTTCTATATATGTGATACCTCAAAAACATAGATGTAACACCTAAGGAGTATATATATAACACCTATAGAGTATATATATAACACCTATAGAGTATAACTATAACATCTATCACTTAATCATATAATATAACTATAACACCTACATAGTACATATATAACACCTATAGAGTACATATATAACACCTATCACTGAATCACATAGTGTGAAATCTGGTGTGCGCCCAGATCAGGTGGGGGTGTGGCCCACGTGCCGGGTCGGGTCAGGGGCACGGATCTAGGATCTGTGCCACAGGTGCATATAAGTTTTGTTCTTAAGAGTATGTGTTTCAATTGATGCAAGTATTGCAATAAATAAGGGTAAAAAATAATTAACCATCCTAACTATAGCCCATTTTACAGATTTCAGTATATATATTTTTTTTTGTAACGTCGTATGAGTAAACTGTACGCGATTTGCATACCATGGTAAAATGTCACATTCCAACTGTCTTTTCCTGCAGACATGAAACACAAACGTTTCATTAAGGGTAAAATCATCTTTTCACATATCATACACACCTGTCCTCTTAGGTGGCACATTTCATCCACATCATCATCTTCCTAAATCAAAATTAGGGAGAGAGAGAGACCGCTTTTTTCCGATGACTTTTCTCTTGGCCCATTTCCTTCTTTCTCAGCTACTGCGACGACGCCAATTCCCCTCTAATTTCCTTCTTTATCCATTTTTTATTCTCTCCTTTCAATATTCTCATCTCAACATTCCAGATCTCATCCACATCATCATCTTCCTAAATCAAAATTAGGAGAGAGAGAGACGCATTTTTCCGATGACTTTTCTCTTGGCTTATTTCCTTCTTTCTCAGCTACTGCGATGACGCAAATTCCCCTCTAATTTTCTTCTCTATGCATTTTTTATTCTCTCCTTTCAATATCCTCATCTCAACATTCTAGATCTCCCATAACTGATAATGGTGAAAAGAAGCTCATCTCTGTGGCCTGCCACATAGCCATAACCCTCGGCCACACCGACTCCATGACAGACAATATTCTCAATATCTTCTCCAACTTCGATGGAAGGTTGTGTGAAAAGCTTTCCGACTATTTCGTCGAGTAGACTCTCAAGTCTCTCGAGCACCGTCTTTCCCGTCACATCTCCGCCGATGTACCCATCTGGTCCAACATCGGCAACCCCTCTTCCTTTGTCAACTCCTTTGACCAATTGATCACCGCCGTCCGCAACTGGTCATCTTCATCCGACGATAAGAGCATCTCCTCCTGCCTCCTTCGTGCCCAGGATCTGCTCTAGTAGTGCATGCTTCGTTTGAAAGATGAGTTCAGATCCCTTCTCGAACGCGGTGTTGCTGAGTACTTCAACTCGTCTGCAGGTGGGTCAACTTGTCACCCCGAGTACTCCGACGAGGACGAAAACGACGACGTTTCCATGGTGGACAAAGAGGATTCCGTCCCTATGGCTATGCTGATGATTTTGAGTTAAGGCTGTAAGATTTTTCTAGTTGAGTTTTTCTTTTTGGGTCTTCAATTTTTTGCCCATTTTCCTAATTTTGATTTAGGAAGATGATGATGTGGATGATATGTGCCACCTAAGAGGACATGTGTGTATGATATGGGAAAAGACGATTTTACCCTTAATGAAACGCTTGCGTTTCATGTCTGCCGGAAAAGGCAGTCGGAATGTGATATTTTACCGTGTTGTGCAAACGTGCAAAATTTACTCACTACAGTATTACAAAAAAAAGTTTATACTGAAATCTACAACATGGGTTATAGTTAGGATGATTATTTGTTTTCTACCCTATAAATAATGTTTATAATTTGTTTTAACTGACTGATTATAGGATGTGTTGCGACATGATGCATGGAATGCTGCTGATATATATATTACGATTTAGAGTATGTGTTGCATCAAATTATTATACAACCAAAATGAATATGATGATTATGTTTGATATATCCAGATTGTTTTAATTTGTTTTAATTGGAGATGTATAAAGATTTCAATTCCACAAATCACGTTTGATTTGTTATCGTAATGTCTTCCAAATCTTGCTTTTTTTCTCAAATCCAAATGTTTAGATAAGTATCTATGAATTGTTTTGATTTGTTTTAATTGGAGATGTATAAAGATAATATTTAGATAAGTATCTATGAATTGTTTTAATCTGTTTTAATTCGAGATGTATAAATGTTTCAATATATTAAGATTATGTGTTGTGTGTTCCAATTAAATGCAATGTAAATAATGATTATAATAAATAAGATACATGGTTATAGAATGTGTTTCGTGATGCAATCAAATTATAATAAATATGATATATGAACTGGTTTTTTAAAGGTTGTGTTGTAATTGATGCAATTGAATGGAATGCTGCTGATATATATTAAGAGTATGTGTTGCGTTGCAAATGTAGAATATGTGTAGCATGCAATTTATTAAGAAATTTATTTTAACTTCATGATAAAAACATATTAGTATATCTCAAATATATTAAATACGAGTATTTAATTTCAATTTCATCACAATGATTGTTAATGTTTTTTCATATATTAAATTAGGTATGATCTATGCAAATAAAATAAGTTTGTAACAAAGATTTATATTTAATATAAGTGAACATTCTACAGCCTACAACTTACAACCCAAAATTAAATGTAAAACACACAATGTATTTCATAGCTCAGAATACACAAATCAAGACATTGCAACCCATTGTCCAAAGGTAACAAAAGTTATTACACAACCCATACATATTACAAGCCCACAACTCCCGTAGTCCAAAGTTCAAAAACTTACCTTAAAAAAATTACTGCAATAAAATACTCTGATGTATTAATACACCAGGTGTACTACACAATTACCCTATATTTATACTATTGAAATTTACATATGTTACTTGCATATATCTCGTTAACATTTCTATATTATTTAGTAATATTTCATAGCAATTTAATATTTGAAGTTATTAATTAGTCATATTTAATGTGGTAATGTTGTATAATTGTCGATTATTCATTTATGTTCATTTTATATTTAATTTTATAAAAAAACTGACATATCACTAAGAAATAAGATTAAAAAACATTAAAACTAATTTTGCATAAAATTCAATCAAACTATTGCACAAGTCTTTTTCCCACAAGGATAGAATCTGATCATTATAATTTTCATAAATCTAAATTTTATTTGATTAAATTATTCATCTCAAATAATAAAAGTGTATGAATTGATATATATATATATATATATTATTTATTTATTTATTTATAAACTTTAAAATATTCTAATTTGTCATATGAACTTTGAATCTGATGAACTATATAATATTAAACAAATCATGATCAAGGATTTTAAATGTGTACAATTAATATTTTCTGATACAATAAAATGCATCACATTTAAATCTGGTAGAGAATGAAATATTTCAAAATTTATGGAAAAAAATAAATTCAAATCATCCATGTCGACAGGAGGAAATTAGGAACGTCAAAACCAGAGCCATGAATTAAAAGTGATATGATTTAAAAAACACTTTAAAAATATAAATAGGGAAAAAAAAGGAGAAAATAAATAAATAAATATAAAATCACGTGGAACCCACGTGAATATTGCTATGTTTTTTCATAAAAAGTCACCGTTCACAATGGAGACACTATCTCCCCCACCTCATATTCCACACACACTCATACACACTCACACACACACACATCTCATCGGCGATTATATAATTCCGAATTATTTGTCGCGCACCGATTGACTTTAATCATCGCTTCAAGATTTGAAATCAATCGACATTTAGTTGCAGCCCACATTCATGGCAGCCACCAAGGCCGCGCCCTTCTGCCTGATTGCGGTGGCTCTGCTCATTACGGCTGCGGCTGCGGCGGATACTTACACAAATCACACCGTCGGAGGCGCCGCCGGGTGGTTCTTCAACTCCTCCACCAGTAAGAGTTCTGCTAACTACAATACTTGGGCTGCTGCTCAGACCTTCAATCTTGGAGACTATCTGAGTAAGTTCGTTTAGCTTCTTTTGTTGCTAATTTTCTTGGAGATGGGATTTTATTCTTCTGATATTGTTTGATTGATTAGCTGAATTGAATTATTTGAGGTTTTTTCTTGCATATAGACCAAATGGTTATTAATGTGTGTTTATATTCATATATATTGTTGTTGTTTTTGAGTTCATTTAATTGGTGAATTTTAATGGTGATATTCGAGTTTCAAGAGATCATTATTGGTCATAATTGCTTGAGTTGAGAGGTCATTCAGAAAGCTGGTGCTGCTCCTGTCGACTCGTCTCACAAAAATAGATTTGTTTTGCAATTTTTTATGTGTGAAATTACTTAATTTTTCGACTGATGAAGATTCCATATTTAATGTACTTTGTTATTCATCTTTCAGTGAAGTAGTTTTATTGATTATTTAGTTTCTTGGCGTTTAGGATGAAATATGAAAAACATAAATTTAGGAGAGAATGAGTTATCCTTATTGCAGTTACACATGTAATCAAAAGACTATTTGGCAGAAAGATTTTGTTGCTTAGATTTTGGGGAAGGAATAAAGGAAAGTGACAGTGATATTTATGTAGTGAAAATCTTTGATTGTAACAAGGCTCCACCTCCTTTTGAGCATTGAGAACTCTTGCCTTTTGCATTTTTTTTTATGCATTCAATGGGAGAAAAATCTTTAATAAATAGGTATCTTGACGTTCTTTGAATCAAAAGTGTTCTTAAATCCTCGTCTAAACTCGGTCTAGGTGCTAGGTTGCCTTTTGCCCGAACCAATCTTGCCTAATTGGTGTCTAGGCGCTAGGCCCCAGTCTGTCGATTATAGTAATGTAATATGATTTGCAAAGTCAAGTGCAGTATAGGTCTTTGAGATAGATGAGTTCGACTTGGGAAAATGGGAGGGTTGGAAAATCATCTCAAGATTAGTGATTTCACTTCTTGATGAAAAAAAAGGTTATTTTAAAGTTGCTGTTTGTGTTGATACCTTCGATTCCTCATGTTCTTCTCAAGAAAAGTGATTAACATGCTACAATAAATAAAAAAATTGATTCTTGTGACGAGAACTTTGCTATTTTAGTGAAATGAAATACTCCCTCCGTCCCATCTGAACCTGCCTATTTGTCATTTTTGTTTGTCCCAATCTAACTTATTAGCCTATAAATGACAAAAAAAAAAATTATCTCCTTAAGCAAAAAGTAAATAAAAAACAAAAAATATAAAGTATAAAAAGTAAAAAGTAAGAGTTAACTGCATTTTCATAAACTTCGTGTCCAGTCAATGTGGACAACTTCTGTCGGGACGGATGGAGTAATGTCACTAAAGATACCTATATTACTGTTATTCGCAGAATGTGAATTTGACTAAAGAGCTTGACTATAGTGGCAGCTATGTATTTTTGAGACTAACCTTACTGTCACACTACTTATAGTCACGAGCTATCGACAACCTAAAAACTTGGCACCAAATAGTTTTAGTGACAAATATTTAAAATATATTTATAAAAGTATCTTGCACTAAAAGAAACGATTTTTGTGGTGTATATCTGCTGATACTCTGTTTTGTTCTGTTATCTGCAGTTTTTAACACAAACTCAAACCAAACCGTGATCCAAACCTACAATCAGACTACATTCAAAAGCTGCAACACTGACGACTCATTAGACACCGATACATTTCAGTATAACGGAGGGAGCAATGACTTTGGGAGTGCGATGGTCGTAGTTGTACCCCTGACGATTGTGGGGCCCCAATATTACTTCTCGGACGCTGACGATGGGGCCCAGTGCCAGGGTGGAATGGCCTTTGAGATCAAGGTGGCCCGCGGCCTTGGACTCCCACCTAGCCTCAACAAACCACCGCCTCCCACCTACGTTCCACCACCATCCCCGGCAGACGAGGGGCAAGTCCCACCAGTCACATTTGTCAACACTAGTCCTTCTTCCAACAATGGCAGAAGGACTAGAGATTACTTTTTCTTGCTAAATTTGCTGCTTCTTGGTTTGCTCTTGATATTGGCATAAGGGAAGGGTATACAAGTTTTTCTTGTTTTTGGAGATTCAAGATTTTTAGATTTTTGGATGCACACAACATGATTTTTTGTATTGACTATTTATATGAATCAATTTGGTTTTTCGTGTTGGGGTTTCGCTGTGGCTCTCTGCAACTTCTAAATCTACATAGAATTGTGTTTCAATCTCCTAAATTTGTAATATATGATTTTTATCACATTTCTTAATTTATATGTAAAAGTTTGAAATTACATTTATTTTAGGACGAAGGTAGTATTATTTAAGGTAAATTAATTTAAAAAATTCATTCTTCACACGTGACACACGTGCTGATACTCGTAACAATAAATTAGACATCACATACAATACAAATAGTCTCAACTACTATATTTATAAAATAATAAATATTGGAAATTATAAAATATATTGTTGAATTTAAAGACAAAGTTTAATAAAATCTAAAAGTATAAAGAAGGATTCAACATTAATCTCAGAAATTGGCAATACATAATAATTTGAATTGTGGTTTGGTATGTGAACAAGTTTACAACACAGAGTCCTACCAAGCAGCCTGGCACCCAATCTCTTATAAGAGGAAATGCCTACAATTATTCTAATTACTTCATCAAAGTAATGACTATATTTTAATTATTCTAATAACTTTATCAAAGTAGTGACTATACTTTAGTTATTCTAATTACTTGATCAAAGTAATGACTATATTTTACCAATTCTTTATCTCAAAGACATGCATAAAAAGCACATCACAATAGACCACCATTTGTGTTCTCACTTCTCACCAACCACTCAATCATCTCTCTCTCTCTCTCTACAATCTCTCTCTCTCTGGAAAAAGAATGGATGGAGGAGGAGCTGCTGCTGTTGAAGTTCTGGTTAAGACTCTGATCGACGTTACCAAGGGAGAAATCTCTCTGATCCGACGTCTCAAGATGAATTCTCAAAAGCTTCAGAATAGTTTGATCATAATCCAGAGTTACTTGGACGATGCTGAGACGAGGTTGAGCAACGAAGAAACTGTCAAAACATGGCTGAAGCAGCTTGAAGATGTGGGGTTCGATGCTATAATGTTTTGGATGAACTCAATTATCATGGTATCTCTTCCAAAATGAAGAAAATCAGAGGAGATATTAATGAAAAGGTGCCATCTTGTTCGTCTTTCATGATATACTTCAATGACTATCTGCGACGACGTCGTATGGCTCTTACGATCAACAAAATCCATATCAGTTTCCAGTCGAGCATAGACCTCGCAACCAAGCTCAAGCTTAATAGAGGGTCAGCAGTTGAGTATGCTCTTCCAGTACAAACTGATCCAGACACCCTTGATCCGATTTTTATTGGAAGAGACAAAGATGTTACAAATATATTCATGTCAAGTGAAGAACCCTTGTCTGTTCTTCCCATTGTCGGAATGGGTGGATTGGGGAAGACGCTCCGGTACGCAAAATCTTCAATGATGAAAAAATTATGCCCCCCTTTGAAAAGAAAGTGTGGGTCCATGTTTCTAGAGATTTTGATGTGGTTGAGGTGTTGAAAAGTGTTCTTGAAAATTTGACATTTGAAAAGGTGGCAAGTGCAAGCATGGTGGTTCTTATGAAAAAGTTAGGAAAAGAATTGGGAGACAAAAGATATCTTCTTGTTCTTGATGAGATGTCTGGAATAAAGATGTACGGATGTGGGAAGATTTTGGAAATGCCCTGTCTGGAATTACTTCTACCACGTGAAATTTCATCCTTGTTAAGACAAGGAATGATTATGTTGCTTCGATGGTTGGCTCACTTGATTCTTATAACTTAAATGTCCTGTCACGACAAGAATGCTTGTCTATCATTAGACAAAAAGCTCTAAAAATAAATGAATTAAGATATTCCAATCGGGTTTGAGAGCATTGAAAATGATATTTCGCAACGATGTCAAGGTGTGCCATGAGCTGCATGCCATTGTAGTTGGACGGCTCTTGTATCGTACACCAGTGGCTGTCGAATCTTCAAGTTGAAGATAATGACATCTCAAAGATATTGAGATTGAGCTTTGATCATTTGTCTCGATCCACCATCACTCAAGAGGTGCTTTGCTTACTGCTCAATTTTCCGCAAAGGTGAAATTATCAACAGGCAAGAACTGATTGAACTTTGGATGGCACACGGATTTCTCCAAAAACGGCACGGAGATTGAGGGCAACAATTTTTTCTACTTTCTTGTACAAAATTCCTTGTTACAAGTTGCAGAGCGAGATAAGTATGCAACATAACACATTGCAGCATGCACGATCTTCTGCATGATCTAGCATGCATTGTCTCAAAAGATGTCCATCAAGTTCAATATATTGGTAGCAAGAATGGTGAAGATGAAAAATGTTTTATCCCAAAGGACCGTCGTCGACGTACATTGTTCCTTGAGGGTGAGGTACTCTCTGATAACACTTTCTTGGGCTTCAAAAGCTTGGATGCTTCCACTGTGAAGGGCGAACATGTTGAGGAGTTGCCTAGTTCAATTGATGAACTAATACATTTGAGATATCTTAACA
This sequence comes from Scutellaria baicalensis, assembly GCA_005771605.1. NCBI lineage: Eukaryota > Viridiplantae > Streptophyta > Magnoliopsida > Lamiales > Lamiaceae > Scutellaria > Scutellaria baicalensis. The sequence continues at coordinate 50,174,293 of CM016722.1, forward strand.
TTACCGACACAAATATTCAAGATATCTCAAATTCGATTGGTTATCTCTATCACTTGCAAACACTAAGAGCTGGGAATTTGAGCAAGCTGCCAAGTACCATACAGTACCTGATCAACTTAAGGCATCTTCATCTTGAGCAGTATACAGAGTTGCCTCCTAATATTGGAAAATTAACTTGTCTTCAAACACTGGAATACTATCACGTGGGCGAGGACGAGGGCCGTGGAATCGGAGAGCTAGGAAGGTTGAAAAACCTCCAAGATAACTTGCATATTCTTAATCTTGAAAATGTACACCATCAAGAAGAGGCCAAGAGTGCACATTTATCTGAGAAGCCAAAGGTGTGTAAATTAGTGTTGGAGTGGAGTAGGTCCCGAAGAGGTGAAATAAATGACGAGAATGTTTTGGAAGGCCTCCAACCTCATCCATATTTGAAGATTACTGGATTTAAAGGCACAAAATTTGGACATCAAATCTGACTGAAAAGCTTAACAATTTAGTGGAGGTATCACTTGAGGATTGCGAATGTGAAGAAATCCCAGTCCACATCTCAAATATTTGTCTTTGTCGGAGATGTGGAATGTGAAATCCATACGTTCTTCATTTAAAGGTAGTAACTGCAAGGACAGAGTTGTGGTGTTTCCTGTGCTTAAACAGCGATCAGGTTGTCAAGTTTGCCAAACCTGGTAGATTGGATAGAAATAGAATTACCAAGTGCAATTCATAATCATTCACTTCAAGTAGAGATATTTCCTTGCCTTGAGGACTTGGAGATCCAATACTGCAGACAATTGAGCATTGCTCCTAAGGAGTTGGATTCTGGCTCACCGCCACAAAACATATGTGGCGCTCTTACACATCGATCGAGTAGATGAACCTGAATGTCTCCCTGATTGGTTTTTTCTGAACAATCAAAATCTCTCACAATTGCTCATATCGGATTGTGTCGAGCTGAAAGAGCTACCAGATGGTCTGCACACTCTCAATTCTCTCAAGGAGTTGGTTGTACAAAGCTGTCCAAATCTCAAGTCAATACCATATACAAGAGGCGGAGAATCCCAAGGCTTAACATCGATTTTTGGCTGCAAAGGGCTCATCGTTTTGCCATGTGAAATGCTAGAAGCCCTCACTCCAGAGCTTGGCGTTATATAATTTAAGCAGCTTAACCAATTTGCCAATGATAATCGAGTGTCTACCTAACATACCTCGTCTCAAATCACTCAAGATTGAGCATGTTCCCAAGCTGATCATTGCAACCATCTTCATCAGATCCCACATTTCAACGCCTTCCTGGAAGAAACAAGATCTGGAACATCTCATATTGTAGAAAAACAGGGTTTGGACGTTGGGGGATTGATTAGAAAGGACGAAAAGGTCGGAATATATAGCATTGCTGTGGCCGACGGAATATATTTGATCCCTTAATCATCGATTTTTTTCCAAGAATCCTTTTTATCTGAACAACCAAATTTGCTGACGTGGTCGTTGAAAATTTTGAAGTGCCAGAAAATTTGATGTGGTAGCCAAATTCCGACACACATCAACAATTTTGTTTAGTCCGACAAAAATAATATAGCTTTGGAAAAAATCTATGGTTAAAAATTCAAAATTAGATAAGGTTTAAGTTATGGAACTAAAGTTAATAGGAAAATGTTAAAATGCCCACGACGGTCAGCTCTTAATATGCTTACACGTTATCATCCCCGATCCCGTTATATGAAAAGTGAAATTAATTGATATGTTGAATCTACCACCCACGGTGTAGGGTAACAAGACTAAGACTAAAAGTTGATAGTCCCACTCTTTCATATTACATTATTTTAGGTGGCACTAGTGTCGGTAACAGTAGTAGTCGTGACTCGTATTTACCTTACCTATTTTAGTTGAGAGTAGTAGTAGTAGTTAGATTACATTATACTACCTCCGTCCTTCTTATCTTTGCCACCTTTGACCGGCACGAATCATAAGAAAAAACTGTTGACTTTGATGTGATGTGTTATTTTAATGTTTTTGAATAACAGTTTTGTAATTAATGTGTGTTTTTTGAGTGTAAAGTAAGTAAAATGAAAGAAATTGAGGGGTAAGGTCGTAATTTTTTTGTTGCCATTTTTTGACTGACAAAATTAGCTGGGACAACCAAAAATGAAAAGTAGGCAAAGATAGCAGGGACGGAGGGAGTAATTGATAGTAGTAGAGTACTAGAGTGGTAGTAGTATCTAAATTGCCTAATAAGTTTAGTTTATAGAGGAATTAATATGTTGATGGCCTTCTCCCTTTTTATGCTAGTAGTATTTAACTTACATATTTCAGTTGATTTTGAAAAAAATTAAGTTTTTAGACTTCCTTAAAAAAAAAAAAACTCACTAAGTAATTAATTTGATATTTTAACAAATATTCAATAAATTATATGTTCATTAATAATATAAAATATAGTGAATTTTGTTAGATAATATAGTGATAGAAATATATATTTAATTATTGTTTTATATCATTTAAATATGTTAACAATAATTGCTGAAATTGTATATGCTTAAATAAATAATTTAATTTTAATCTTCGAACTCATAATTAATAAGAATTGATTAAAACATATAATGCACATTCATTAATTTTAATATCTTAACTAACATATAAATATTTGAAAACTTTATATATTATTTATATTGAAAAATATTTATGATTTTACATTACAAAAAAAAAAAAGAGTATTTGAGATTTAAAAAAAAATTGCAACAATAAAAAGAATCAAATTATCTAAGTGGATGAATATAGAGAAACAAAACAAAAGAGAGAATCAAATTATGTAAGAATTAAAAATACCCTTTTCCACTTTACATTTGTCATGGTTACACACACACACATATATATACACATATTCGCAAACAATCACGTACGATTTATTTTTTATAAATAAATTGGAAATAATATTTTATATATGTTTTCATTTCAAATAATTTTCCCAATGAATAATGCCTTAAAGTCTTATATTTGATTTTTTTTTTTTTCCAATAAAATTCAATACATCAACTTTGAATTATCAAACATTCATAGAAAAGAATTGTAGAATATGAAGAGTTGATCGACACTTGGATTGACATGTAGAGAGAGAGAGGGGGAGGGAGAGGAGAGAGATAGTCATGCATCAGATGATACCATTTGTAGATACGCATATAGATACACGTCGATACAAATGTAATCGATTAATGTAACAGTAATTGCTATGGTGAAAGTCGTGTGGGTTTTGTAACGTAAATGTACGATTGGAACTAGGAAATCAAGGGTTTCAGATTTGGAAGATGGGGTTGTTTTCGGGAATGGTGATGGGGATGCTGTTCGGAATCGCGTTGATGGCGGGTTGGAAGTACATGATCGACACCCGGAGTAACAAGCGAATCTCCAAGGTTCCTCTTAATTTGCATTTTCTTCTTTTTTTTTTGGTGATCAATGTTTTCAAATTGAAGTGATCGCATGCTGAATTGCTGTGATTGATATCCCAGAGTGTTGGTATTGATTATTAGGAATGTATTGATTTTTTTTTTTTTTGTTGGATTGTTGTGACCATACATGTGTAGAAATCTGAGTATTGTGTTTTTTTGAACAGGCAGTTGATGTTAAGCTACTAAGCTCACTGGACAGAGATGATCTGAAGAAAATATGTGGTGAAAACTACCCACAATGGATATCGTTTCCTGTTTTCGAGCAGGTGAGTGTGTATTCAATAGTTTTCTGATTGGGATATAAGAAGGGGAGTGATCATTCTGTCTGGTCTATTTATCTGTTCTTTTAGAATTCTTGTGTTGGAAATTTTGGAAATGCTGTGCCCTTGAGAAATATGAGTATTATTTATATGATGTTGATCACTATATGCGTCTTTACTGCTATAGGTAATGTACCTGCAAAGAGTGCCAGTTAATTTCTTTAAGATTATGGATCTTTTTGGTTAGTGTGCATGAAAAATGACTTTATATCGCTATTGCTTTAGAGATGGCCTTTACTAGGATGCTGGGAATTGAGGATTCTGGACCTCTCAATTACAGTGTGGAGAGGCTAGAGAAACAGAGCCGAATAAGCATAAACTGGTTACTGAGCAAAAGATTCATTTTGACTTAATAAGCTTACTTCATATATAACCAGTTTTCTGCAGTTTTTCTGTTGCCTTTGGGAAAGTTGGACAGCCTATTAATGTTTGCTTGATTAATTTATTCCTGTCAAGAATGGTTTGCCTTCTTTGTGAGCAACCAATGAACTAAAATTTGAAGAGGTTCCACAGACTTGAACTTCTATAATATGGAGTTACAAGAGGATTTTGGATACATATTTTAAGCAATATAGTATTCTTATTAGGTCCCCAAGAATTAATGCAACTTTTTTTCTTTAATTATCAGTATTAAGATTTATGTTTTGTTTATAAAAGAAGTGCAACCTTATTCCTTCCTTTTTTTTCATCTCTGCACAAATGTAGTTGGTTCGCTTGTTGTTTATTTTTGCTACTCTGCCTCAAATATCAGGTGAAATGGCTGAATAAACACCTAAACAAGCTGTGGCCATTTATTGCAGATGTAAGTTCTCTTCTTTTTCCTCAGCAATACGTATTTCTTCTGTGACATACCTTCCAGATCACATTTATTTTATCTTTTATGACTTTAAAATAGTGGAGTTTCTAGTTTTTTTAGTGTTAATGCTAAATATTACGAGTAGAACTCTGTGAGCCTCTAGCACTAGGTTTTGTAAATGGCCAATCATCTCCTTTTTCTGGCATCCTGATATCTGATGATAAGAAACAGTCTGCTATAAGATGAAACTGTATATTAAATGCATTTTCTAAAGAGTAGCATAAGTCAGGTAAATGCTCCTTTCATACCCAATGACAACTCATGCTGTGGGAATAGTTCTTTTCCCATGTAGCACCTGTTTTCCAAGTTCCTCCATATAAATTGTTTTCCATCTTAGTATAAGTGAAACACAATATCTTTACTAATTGAAATCTTAATTTGCTTTTCCTATTTCTAGTTTTAAGGTTGCTATTCAGTTGAGTTCGCGTTGCTGAGTTTTTCTAGTTTTTCCTTATCTCAGGCAGCACAGGCTATCATAAAAGATTCAGTTGAACCATTGTTGGAAGAATATCGACCTCCTGGGATCAGTTCATTAAAGTTCAGCAAATTGTCCCTTGGAACTGTGGCTCCTAAGATTGAAGGTTGCAACTATGTTGATAAGTAGCTAATCTTCATGTTTTGTACAATTTGTCATTGAATATTTTACCCTTTCGCATTATCTTTGTTTTCATGTTTTGCACTTCTACCCCTTTGAAAAGAATACATACTAAATTCATGCAGGAATTCGAGTTCAGTCTCTTAAAGAAGGTCAAATTACAATGGATATTGACCTCCGTTGGGGTGGTAATCCCGACATCGTTCTAGCAGTTGAGGCAGCACGTGTTGCTTCTATACCCATTCAGGTTTTTGCATCAAATATTTCACCTAGCAAACATTATTGCCAATTCATATTATTCTAGTTTTGTTAAGCAATATGTTGCATTCCTCTGTATGCTTTCTTTGCAGTCTAACATCATGGACCTAAATGCGAAGTTTTCTATTCTTTGTTTCAGTTGAAGGATCTTCGAGTTTTCACTGTAGTCCGTGCTATTTTCCAACTTGCAGATGAAATTCCTTGCATTTCTGCTGTTGTCATTGCTTTACTGGCTGAGGTACATTCTGAGCACACTAGTTATATCTTTTAACTAGACTAGATTCAAGTATAAATATTACCTTTTTTAAGAGGGAGGCTATGCAAATTAGTATGTATAAAAATCTAGAACACTATATAATGTTTCTTCTTAGTGTTGATCTGCTGCTTCGGTGTTTTCTTTCTTTAGCTGAAATGGGGTGTCATAATAATTATCTCTTTTGAAAATAAAAGACTGTAATTTCTACTCTTCTACTGTTGTGACTTGTTGATATGGACTAACACTAACGAAGAGAAACTTTTGATGGACACGGAATATTTTTTAATACAAAACAGTAATAACTCCATTCTTCCCTTAGTCGTGGAATTACCTTGAGGTGTCACTATTGCGCTATAAGCATCGCTTTTATAAAGAAAGCATAAGATTTACTCATAACCCCAAGCTGAATACCTTGTTGGAAGATTCAAAATACTAAAAAAAAAAAACATTGTCATCAGTTAGCTGGTATAATATATCTGTTTTACTGAACCCATAGGTCCGTTTAGAGTTTAAACCATTTACACATTCAAATATGTTTTCTTCAAGTTTGATTACCTTATATGGGTGGTGTTGTTTCTTGTCATTCAGCCAAAGCCACGAATTGATTATACTCTGAAGGCTGTTGGTGGAAGTTTGACAGCTCTTCCTGGGATCTCAGATATGATCGATGTAAGTTTTAGTTTTCTACTTCTTAGTGGAATGATTTTTTTTATATTATTACTTGGACTGACGGTAATTTTATGGATGTAAGGATACTGTTAATTCAATTGTAACAGATATGCTGCAATGGCCACACAGGATTGTTGTTCCTATTGGTGGCATACCTGTAGATACAAGGTGACTTCTACTCTATCAGCTTTCATATTTTTCTTGGTCTTCTCATCTTATTATACTGTTATCTCATGTAACTTTGTACTTGGATGATTCAGCAACTTTTAGAATATTATATTGTAACAACTTTATATGAGTTTCCTTGTGCTGAATGACCTTGCAATAAATCTTTATTGTAATGTTCTATTATTTGGAATCTATGCTTGTCAATCATGAATTTATACAATGCTTTAGTTTCGGCAACTCGTACAATTTCATAGTTTCATATCTTTGTAAGAGTTTATATGCATTTATTTACCTCATGATATCGATATTTTAGAAATTCAGTTCATATATGGGACATCTATTTATTTAAATCCCAAAATATGTGAGTACTTCAATTTACTTTATCAAATGCTCTGACTCTTAACTGTTTATTGCGAGCCTTTGCAGTGAATTGGAGCTTAAGCCTGTGGGAAAGGTTACAGTAACTGTTGTAAGTGCAAGTGACCTGAAAAACATGGAGTTGGTCGGAAAATCTGACCCCTACGTCGTTGTGCACATACGTCCGCTGTTTAAAGTCAAAACAAAAGTTGTAGACAATAACTTGAATCCTATTTGGGATGAAACATTTGAATTAATCGCAGAAGACAAGGAAACACAGTCGCTCATTTTTGAGGTTTGAATCTCTCTACTTTGTGTTTCTCTCCCAATTTATTCATTTACTTTGCAGTTGTGTTACATCCTGTATTGAACATTATGGTATCCCTGATTCGCAAGGCCATTTACTGTTTGTTTTAACTGTAAATCAGCATTATGACTAGTTTTTCAAGAGTGTCTAAAAAAAAAGTCCATAGCATAAAGTTATTCCAAGAGAAGTACTTGAGAACATAATCAATGATTTGCTAAGTTAATATCTGGGTATTAGTAGTTTGGATTCACCTGGTTCTGCTTGAAAGGAAATAGATTAATGTTTATGCATATTAGTACTTAAAATTGGTGACAGAGCTTCATCAATATCTAGACATTGGCCCTACTATTTTCCGAAAAAACTTCACAAAATCCCGACTTTTCTGTTCTACATATAGCTCCCTTTCTCTGTCTACACTTGTGTTTTGTTTGGATAATCTATAGCCAAAATGATGAAGCAATTTAACCCAGTCTACAAGCAGGTATTTGATGAAGATATTGGGAATGACAAACGACTGGGGATCGCCAAGTTACCTCTGATTGAACTGGAAGACGAAACATCTAAAGAAATCGAGCTAAGTCTTCTCCCATCACTTGACATGCTTACAATCAAAGACAAGAAAGACAGAGGAAACCTAACAATTAAGGTTCATGATCGTGCTTCAAAATCCTCTCAGTTCTATTAACCATCTCGAGTTACTTTCTCAAGCTGTATTTCATGGAAATAGGTGTTTTATCATCATTTAAACAAGGAAGAGCAGTTAGCTGCCCTTGAAGAAGAGAAAAAAATGTTGGAAGAGAGAAAGAAACTAAAAGAGGCCGGAGTAATCGAGAGCACCGCAGATGCCCTAGACGATGCAGCATCTCTTCTTGGCTCGGGTGTTGGTGCCGTTGGCACAGGTGTCGGCACCGGCGCGGGGTTCATGGGTAGTGGCCTAGGAGCTGCCGTTGGTAGCAGTCTGAGTCGTGCTGGGAAATTTATGGGCCGGACAATTGGATCAAGGAGGAGCAGTGGATCCACCACGCCCGTAAACTCCGTAGTAGAAGATGGAGGTGCAAAACCAAGGCCAACATGATCAATGTTTCTTTGAAATAGGTTTTGGTCCATACATTGTCTTTAGTTTCTTGACATGCATGAACCGGTTTTCTAGATCGAGTTTCGTGTTTACGTTGCAGTCTAAACGGTTCACCGTCTTGGTTAGGAAGTCGGAAAATTTTGATTTGGTGATCCCCATTGTTTTGCAGACCAATCTGCCAATATTAATTCCTCATTGAATTGATTAGCGTTGTGCGAAAGACTTTTTTCCTTCTTTTGCTTTCAAAATTGGTATGTTTACAGTTTATTAGAAATGATAAAAGCAAGAGAAATACTCCCTCCGTCCCTTGCTAACTTTGTCTACTTTCCAGTTTTTTGTTATCCCAGCTAACTTTGTCAGTTCAAAAATAGCAAAGAAAAATTTACTACCTTACCTCTCTATTTCTTTCATTTTACAACTTTTGCACTCAAAAAGCACACTTTAATTACAAAATTGTCACTCAAAAACATTAAAATAACACATCACATCAAAGTCAATAGTTTTTTCTTAAAATTCGTGCCGGTCAACCTAGACAAAGTTAATGGGGACGGAGGTAGTATATATTTTTAAGAACGATGGGATATCTTCATTTTGAACGTGTGTAATTTTTGTGTTTATTCCTTTATTTTTATGTTGTCAATTGATGTGTGTTATCAGAATACAATGATAAAGTTAAACTCAAAAAGGTTATGTAACAGGGTTTTACTAATTTTTAGAAAGTATATTTTACGAGTTGTTAGGTGTGGATTATAGTTTGACATATTTCATTTAACAAAATTAGTGTGACCTACTCAAACTTACAATATGCTTGATTATATGAATTTGTTTTGGAATAATGTAAAAGTTTGATTAATATTTGAAATAAACTAAAGTTAACGATTTTTTTCAACAGTAAATTCTTAATTTAAATACCAACTCAGTATATCATAATAATATCATTAAATATTAGCTACTAATAATGGCCCAATGCCCATTAAATATTGGCAAACATGGTATTACAATTATTGGAAGATTGCTTGATTCTCCAAAGATTAAGTCTTGATTTAAGGACGATGTTCCAATTTGAAGTGAGCAACCGACACTCCTTAATTACGCAATATTTCGACCAAACAAAGAAGATGAGCCTTTTCATTAACAGAACACCCCCATTTAAATACATGAGTAAATGTGTAAAACTAAACGAAAATATTTAAGTAATTGACTTTTCTACCATTTAATTTAATAAAAGTATTTTTCTATCACAAAAGATAATAAAGTGACATTTTCTACACTATTTTGACTCGGTCATGGAGAAATAATTGATTAATGATCGAGTCATGATATATTCTATTTATTTATACTATTATTTAATAATTAATTTATCCAACAAATCAAATAAATTGATTTATCCAATTCATGATTAATCGAACCAATTTTATAAAAACCATTAATCGAACATTAATCGAACCATTGATTTATCCAATTCTTGATTAATTGAAACAATTTTGTAAAAAATCATTAATCGAACCAATTATTGATTAATTGAACCAATTTTGTAAAAAAACCATTAATCGAACCAATTACATAGTGGTTCGATTAATAGTGTAAAAAACCAATTTTTTCACTATTAATCGAACCACTATGTCAAATTCATAGTGGTTCTATTAATAGTGTAAAAAACCAATTTCTTCACTATTAATCGAACCACTATGTCAAATTCATAGTGGTTCCATTAATAATCTAAAAACCCGATTTTTACACTATTTATAGAACCACTATGTCAAATTCATGGTGGTTCTATTAATAGTGTAAAAAACCAATTTTTCCACTATTTGTAGAACCACTATGTCAAATTCATAGTGGTTCCATAAATAGTGTAAAAAACCAATTTTTACACTATTAATAGAACCACTGTATCAAATTCATAGTGGTTCCATTAATAGTGTAAAAAACCAATTTTTACACTATTTATAGAACCACTGTGTCAAATTCATAGTGGTTCTATTAATAGTGTAAAAAACCATTTTTTACACTATTAATAGAATCACTATGTCAAATTCATAGTGGTTTCATTAATAGTGTAAAAACCCGATTTTAACACAATTTATAGAACCACTATGTCAAATTCATAGTGGTTTCAATAATAGTGTAAAAAAACCAATTTTTCACTATTAATCAAACCACTATGTCAAATTCATAGTGGTTTCATTAATAGTGTAAAAAACCAATTTTTCCACTATTTGTAGAATCACTATGTCAAATTCATAGTGGTTCCATTAATAGTGTAAAAAACCAATTTTTATACTATGAATAGAACCACTGTGTCAAATTCATAGTGGTTCCATTAATAGTGTAAAAAAACCAATTTTTACACTATTTATAGAACCACTGTGTCAAATTCATAGTGGTTCCATTAATAGTGTAAAAAACCAATTTTTACACTATTTATAGAACCACTGTGTCAAATTAATAGTGGTTCCATTAATAGTGTAAAAAACCAATTTTTACACTATTTATAGAACCACTGTGTCAAATTCATAGTGGTTCCATTAATAGTGTAAAAAACAAATTTTTACCTATTTATAGAATCACTGTGTCAAATTCATAGTGGTTCCATTAATAGTGTAAAAAATCAATTTTTTCACTATTAATAGAACCACTATGTCAAATTCATAGTGGTTCTATTAATAGTATAAAAAACCATTTTTTACACTATTAATAAGACCACTATGTCAAATTCATAGTGGTTCAATTAATTGTGTAAAAAACCCATTTTTTCACTATTAATCGAACCACAATGTCAAATTCATAGTGGTTCCATTAATAGTGTAAAAAATCAATTTTTTCACTATTAATCGAACCACTATGTCAAATTCATAGTGGTTCCATTAATAGTGTAAAAAACCAATTTTTACACTATTAATCGAACCACTATTTCAAATTCATAGTGGTTCCATTAATAGTGTAAAAAACCAATTTTTACACTATTAATCGAACCACTATGTCAAATTCATAGCGGTTTCATTAGTAGTGTAAAAAACCAATTTTTACACTATTAATCAAACCATTATGTCAAATTCATAGTGGTTCTATTAATTATGTAAAAACCATTTTTCATTATTAATCGAACCACTATGTCAAATTCATAGTGGTTCCATTAAATGTGTAAAAAACAAAATTTTTCACTATTAATCGAACTACTATGTCAAATTCATAGTGGTTTCATTAATAGTGTAAAAACCAATTTTTACACTATTTATAGAACCACTATGTCAAATTCATAATGTTTCCATTAATAGTGTAAAAATCCAATTTTTACAGTATTAACAGAACCACTATATCAAATTCATAGTGGTTCCATTAATATTGTACAAAACCAATTTTTACACTATTAATAAGACCACCATGTCAAATTCATAGTGGTTCAATTAATTGTGTAAAAAACCAATTTTTTCACTATTAATCGAACCACAATGTCAAATTCATAGTGGTTCCATTAATAGTGTAAAAAATCAATTTTTTCACTATTAATCGAACCACTATGTCAAATTCATAGTGGTTCCATTAATAGTGTAAAAAACCAATTTTTACACTATTAATCGAACCACTATTTCAAATTCATAGTGGTTCCATTAATAGTGTAAAAAATCAATTTTTACACTATTAATCGAACCACTATGTCAAATTCATAGCGGTTTCATTAGTAGTGTAAAAAACCAATTTTTTACGCTATTAATAGAACCACTATGTCAAATTCATAGTGGTTCCATTAATAGTGTAAAAAATCAATTTTTTCACTATTTATACAATCACTGTGTCAAATTCATAGTGGTTCCATTAATAGTGTAAAAAATCAATTTTTACACTATTTATAGAACCACTGCGTCAAATTCATAGTGGTTACATTAATAGTGTAAAAAACAATTTTTTTCACTATTAATAGAACCACTATGTCAAATTCATAGTGGTTCCATTAATAGTGTAAAAAACCATTTTTTACACTATTTATAAGACCACTATGTCAAATTCATAGTGGTTACATTAATTGTGTAAAAAACCAATTTTTTCACTATTAATCGAACCACTATGTCTAATTCATAGTGGTTCCATTAATAGTGTAAAAAATCAATTTTTACACTATTAATCAAACCACTACATCAAATTAATAGTGGTTCCATTAATAGTGTAAAAAAACCAATTCTTACACTATTAGTAGAACCACTATGTCAAATTCATAGTGGTTCCATTAATAGTGTAAAAACCCAAATTTTACACTATTTATAGAACCACTATGTCAAATTCATGGTGGTTCCATTAATAGTGTAAAAAACCAATTTTTTCACTATTAATCGAATCACTATGTCAAATTCATAGTGGTTCCATTAATAGTGTAAAAAACAAAAAAATTTCACTATTAATCGAACAACTATGTCAAATTCATAGTGGTTTCATTAATAGTGTAAAAACCAATTTTTACACTATTTATAGAATCACTATGTCAAATTCATACTGTTTCAATTAATAGTGTAAAAATCCAATTTTTACACTATTAATAGAACCACTATGTCAAATTCATAGTGGTTCTATTAATATTGTTAAAAACGAATTTTTACACTATTTATAGAACCACTATGTCAAATTCAAAGTGGTTCTATTAATATTGTAAAAAACCAATTTTTTCACTATTAATCGAACCACTATGTCAAATTCATAGTGATTTCATTAATAGTGTAAAAAACCAATTTTTTCACTATTAATCGAACCACTATGTCAAATTCATAGTGGTTCCATTAATAGTGTAAAAAATCAATTTTTACACTATTAATCAAACCACTACATCAAATTAATAGTGGTTCCATTAATAGTGTAAAAAAACCAATTCTTACACTATTAGTAGAACCACTATGTCAAATTCATAGTGGTTCCAATAATAGTGTAAAAACCCAAATTTTACACTATTTATAGAACCACTATGTCAAATTCATGGTGGTTCCATTAATAGTGTAAAAAACCAATTTTTTCACTTTTAATCGAATCACTATGTCAAATTCATCGTGGTTGCATTAATAATGTAAAAAACCAATTTTTACACTATTAATCGAACCATTATGTCAAATTCATAGTGGTTCCATTAATAATGAAAAAAAAAAACCAATTTTTACACTATTTATAGAATCATTATGTCAAATTCATAGTGGTTGCATTAATAATGTAAAAAACCAGTTTTTACACTATTTATAGAACCACTATGTCAAATTCATAGTGGTTCTATTAATTGTGTAAAAAATCAATTTTTTCACTATTAATCGAACAACTATTTCAAATTCATAGTGGTTCCATTAATAGTGTAAAAAATCAATTTTTACACTATTTATAGATAGAACCACTATGTCAAATTCATAGTGGTTCCATTAATAGTGTAAAAAATCAATTTTTACACTATTAATCGAACCACTATGTCAAATTTAT